>JARQOC010000005.1:211003785-212203785 GCA_033576535.1 Allobates femoralis
TGAAAAAATCCTTTTTTTTTTCCACAAAAATGTTCTTTTAAACCTCCATATTTTCATTTTCACAGCTCAACGTTATAAAAATCTGTGAAGCGCCTAGGAATTCAAGGTGCTCACTACACATCCAAATAAATCCCATGAGGGGTCTAGTTTGCAAAATGGTGTCACTTGTGGGGGGTTTCCACTGTTTTGGCACACAGGGGCTCTCTAAACGCAACATGGTGTCAGCCAACGATGGCAGCTAATTTTCCACTTCAAATGTCGCTCCTTCCCTTTTGAGCCCCGCCATATGCCCAAACAGTGGTTTTCCGCTATATATGAGATATTGGCGTACTCACTACAGATTGCCCAACTAATTTTAGGATCCATTTTATCCTTTTGCCCCTGTTAAAATTAAGAAATTGTAGCTAAAATAATTTTTGTGTACTTTTTCATTTTTACAGCTCAATTCATAACGCACATGAGGGATCAAAGTCCTCATCACAAATCTAGATAAATTATGTGATAGGTCTAGTTTCCAAAATGGGGTCACTTGTGGGAGTTTCCACTGTTTTGGCAAACAAGAGTTTTCCAAACACAACATGGTGTCAATTAACGATTGCAGCTAATGTTCAGCTTGAAAAGTCAAATGTCTCTCCTTCCCTTTCAAAAAATGTGTTTCCAAAATTGTGCTAATATAAAGTAGACACGTGGGAAATGTTATTTATTAACTATTTCGAGTGACATTACTCTCTGGTTTAACAGTATAAAAAATGAAAGTTTGAAAATTACAACATTTTTGCCAAATTTTCATTTACTTTTAACTTAAAAATTATCAACCTAAATTTACCACTAACATGAAGTTCAATATGTCACGAAAAAACTGTCTCAGAATCACTGGGATCCGTTGAAGCGTTCCAGAGTTATTACCTCATAAAGTGACACTGGTCAGAATTGTAAAAAAAAAATGGCCTGGTCATTGGGGTCAAAAAAGGCTCAGGGGTGAAGGCATTAAAGATTTTATCCAGAGGTATAATTAGCAATTTGAACCCACAGGTACTATACAGAATTTGATAACATTAGGTTGTTAAATTAAAAAATTTTAATTTTTCATGAAAATGGTTTTTATTGCTTTTGGAGCAGGTAACACAAAAAAGTGAATAACATAGCTTGTTGCCCACTTTCTTCTGAGTGTGGAGAGTCTCCACATGTAGTTAAAAATTTCTGTTTAGACAAACACAAGGGATCATAAGGGAAGAAGCAACATCTGGTGTTTGGAATGTAATATGGCTGGAATAGATTGCAGACACGATATGCCATTTGCAGAGCCTGAGGTGCCAAAACAGCAGAATCCTCAACAAGTGACCATATTTTAGGAACTAGACCCACCAAGGAATTCATCTCGGCGTGTGTTGAGCACGCTGCACCTATAGGTGCTTAACAGAACATCTTAAAATGTGGATGAGAAAAAGAAAAGTGTTTTTTTTCCACTAAAATATTGTTTTTGCCCAAAACTCGTATTTTTTCCGCAAAGCCTTATATGTGGTATAATAGATAGTGGGCTCCATTAGCCACTGAAGTGTCTGATCAGTAAAAACCCAAACAAGTGACCCCATATTGGAAACTTCACTGCTTAAGGAACTCGTCTAGGAGTGTGGCGAGTATTTTGAACCCACAGGTGCCTCACAGAATTTTATAACATTGGGATATGCACATATAACATTTTAGTGGCAAAAATGTAATTTTTTTTAATAGCTGTAGATTTGTCAGTTACACAAGGGTTAATATCTGAAACTGGACCCCACAATTTATTGTGTAATTTATTACAGTACTAGCTATAGTACCCGGCTACACCCGGGTTGATAAATAACTGCTGTTCGCTATAACTAAATAGAATTTGAATATGTCATATTAATGACCTGTAAGAAAATAGAAGCTGAGCTGTGATTGGTTGCTATAGGCAGCCAAATAAATATCCAGCCAAGAGTAAACCCTCCCCCTGGCAGGGCAGTATATGTTACCCTAACACATACACATAATAGACAGCTCATGTGACTGACATCTGCCTTAATTCCCTATATGGCACATGTGTTGCACATTGGCTGTTTTTAATCAGATGTTTATGTTTGGAAATTAAAGATAGCACACGTATGAGGCGAGTTATGTGAGGTGATTTGTGCACATCTGTGTCTGTCTGTGTGGTGTGTGTGTCCCTGGGGTGTGTATATGTGTGTGTCCCTGTGGGGTGAGTGCATGTGTCCCTATAGGGTGTGCATGTGTGTGTGTCCCTGTGGGGGGGGGTCTGTGTGGTGTGTGTCTCTGTTGTGTGTGTCTCTTTGTGGTGTGTGTGTGTGTCCCTGTGGGGTGAGTGCATGTGTCCCTATAGGGTGTGTATGTGTGGGTGTAGCTGTGGGGGGGGGTCTGTGTGGTGTGTGTGTATCTGTGTTGTGTGTGTCTCTTTGTGGTGTGTGTGTGTGTCCCTGTGGGGTGAGTGCATGTGTCCTTATAGGGTGTGTATGTGTGTGTGTCCCTTTGGGGGGGGTCTGTGTGGTGTGTGTGTCTCTTTGTGGTGTGTGTGAGTCCCTGTGGGGTGAGTGCATGTGTCCCTATAGGGTGGCTATGTGTGTGTGTCCTTGTGGGGGGGGGTCTGTGTGGTGTGTGTGTGTCTGTGTTGTGTGTGTCTCTTTGTGGTGTGTGTGTGTCCCTGTGGGGTGAGTGCATGTGTCGCTATAGGGTGTGTGTGTGTTCCCTTGGGGTGTGTGTGTGTGTGTCTCTGTGTTGTGTGTGTCTCTTTGTGGTGTGTGTTTGTTCGGGTGCATGGTGAGCATCCAATGTTGGGGCTGCACCTTAGCGACTATACACTTGCTGTTACTCTTTGTGTGCGTGTGGTGTGTATACATGTACCCATGCGTGGTGAATATCCCATGTTGGGGCCCCACCTTAGTGGCTATATGCTGGTATATGCTGTTAGTCTTTGGCGTTGTCATTAAGCCCCTCTCAATCACAACTGTCAACTGGTAACGGTCACTTTTCCCCATTATGTAGATAGGGGCAAAATTCTTTGGTGAATCGGAATGCGCGGGGTTAAAATTTCGCCTCACAACATAGCCTATGACGCTCCCGGGGTCCAGACCTGTGACTGTGCAAGATTTTGTGGCTATAGCTGACAGGGGCAAAATTGTTTGGTGAACTGGAACGCACAGGGTTAAAATTTCGCCTCACAACATAGCCTATGACACTCTCGGGGTCCAGACGTGTGACTGTGCAAAATTTTGTGGCTGTAGTTGCGACGGTGTAGATGCCAATCCCGGATATACATACACACATACATACACACACACATTCAGCTTTATATATTAGATTTCTTCCGATAGCGGTGATGTGCTTTATGTCATCAGAAACTACTGTTTGGCTATACATCAAGGCTAGGATGGAAGAAAGTAGCACTATTTGACTTTAGGAACACAGATGTGCTAGAATAGTTTGTGCGCAAGATTTGCAGAGCCCTTAAGTTAGAAAAACCAAAAAAAGTGACCCCACTCTAGAAATGTCATCTCTCACTTTTCTGGGGTCATCACATGACCTCATGTTACCATGGCAACTATCAGCATGGCAATGTTAAAGCAAATCTTTTAGCCCCCTTTTAATCATTTAGATCAGGGGTGGGGAACCTCAGGCCCCAGGGCCGAATGCAGCCCTTAAAGACATTTCTGAGGCCCCGGGTTGATTCCTGGGGACCACAGGGCTCAGGCTTGCAGACACATTTTGCTGAGTGCCTGCCCTATAAATCCAGCTCCCCAGTGATCTCTATCCCAAGCCTCAGCAATATCACCTAACATCACAGCCGCACAAAAGAGAAGCAGCTCCAGCCACCACAGTAGGGGTGAGTTCATTGTTTAAAGAGGACCTGTCACCTCCCCCGGTGCATAGCAATCTAAATGCACCACTGAATGCAGCATGTCTGCTACATTCAAGGAAGGGGCCCCCCATGGCTCTAGCCCCCCTGTACCCCAAGATATATAACTTAGAAAGCTTATAGAAAAATAGTCTAATGGGTGGGATCATTTTACCAGCTCTTCGGCGCTGGCACAGTCATCCAGCCTGCTGCGTGGTTGTTCCCCCCTCCAGGTCTCTGCCGCCGCCTCCTGCTCTGCCCTCAGCTTCTGCTGTCTGTCAATCACGCTGGCAGCACAGAGCAGCCATGCATGACGTCACCGGCTGAGCCCGCCTGCAATGCAGGAATTTGCCGCCAGATTCTCGCCCTGCTGTTGGAATAAAGCCTACAGCAGGGCGAGCTCAGCCGGTGACGTCACGCAAGGCCACACTATGCGGGCGTGATTTACAGGCTTTATTCAAATAGCAGGGCGGTAATCTGGTGCCAGATTCCCACCCTGCTATTGGAATAAAGCACAAGCAGGGCGGGCTCAGCCAGTGACGTCACGCATGGCCTCTCTGTGCGGCCAGCGTGATTGACAGACAGCAGAAGTTGAGGACAAAGCAAGAGGCGGCGGGTAGAGACCTGGAGGGGGAGGAACAACCACGCAGCAGGCTGGATGGCTGTGCCAGCGCCGAAGAGCTGGTAAAATGATCCCACCCTTAAGACGAGTTTTCTATAAGCTTTCTAAGGTATATATCTCAGGGTAAAGGGGGGCCTAGAGCCATGGGGGACCCCTTCCCTGAATGCAGCAGACATGCTGCATTCAGTGGTGCATTTAGATTGCCATGCACCAGGGGGAGACAGGTCCTCTTTAACGACATAGATCGGGGAATTTTCAAAATCATTTTGCGTGGCCCCCGAAGGATGGTAGAAATTTCCAAATGGCCCTCGTCAGAAAAATGGTTCCTCCACCCTGACTTAGATGCTGCTGTCATGATGAACAGCTGCATTTAATAGGTAAGTCGGCCTGATCAGTTCCAAAGCTTGCCAGGTCTGATACCGCAAAAGTTAAATTAACAATATTGACTTTTAGGTTTGCTACCTCTTAAAGATGGCCAAAGAGACCCCTTTCCTCTTTGAGGAGAATATTTGCATACATTATTTCCCAAGGAGCAATGCCTGGCCTCTAAATCAATCTATAACATTGCAATACTATTGTTAATGAGAAACTTTACCCTTTAAAAATCCTGATTAAAAGACAAAACATACAATATAAAAACACTATTTAAAACAGATATGGCCATGAATAAAAGGAATAGTAAGCATATATTTCAATATTACATTCTTGAGAAAAGGCATTTAATATATTGCAGGGAAACTTTGCCTTCAATTCCTGAACAAATACAATGCAGCAAAATGATGAGGTTTGTGTTTCATGGATGGTAAACCTTACCTTGTGGTCGTAGGGATTATACGAATGAAACAGTTGAGATAGTTCTTTTGTTCGCTGCTTCTTCTGCAAAACAAAAACATATATATTAGACATACCTGAGGCATCGGCTCGCGGGGGAACACCTGACAAGAGCAGTGGACTTTCTCTACAAATTTTGCCCACTAGTAGTGAAATTGCTTTCCCCAGAAATGGACAGAGGCGGTAATGAATTACAGCAGTTTAGTGTAATACAAGTGCGGGATTAATAATTAAGTCTTCTTTGTAAATAGAATTGCTCGTTAAGTGATCTATTCAAAGGTACACAGTTTCTATCACATTCTCTTTGAAGCTGTGTTTACCTAAACATGGCAGAATAATCTGCTGGTAAACACTTCCACATCTGACAAGTTGTACATGGGAAGCAATATGTGACTCTAATGATACGAGCATAGAGCGCACGCTGACAGTGAACAGCACAGGACTATGTTGCACTCTTATAATCTTTTACAGTAGGAATTCAAAGGAGATTGCACATAATGGCTGCATAGCTGGTGTAGAATGATTCAAGGGACAACGTTCTGTGCAAAAAACCTTTAGGTTCTGTTCCCACAATGACTTATAAGTAAGTTTTTGATGTTGTAGAATTTCTGCACCATCTCTGCACCTAGTATGCAATTTAGGTTACTTGCGCTTTTTAATTGCGGTTTTATGTGCATTTATTCTTTAACAAGCTTTTTTATCACATTTTTATGTTGCAGTTTTTTTTGCCTCCGTTTGGTATGAAATGTTTTAAATAAAGCTGCTTTGTGTAGAAAAATGGCAGGTATTTTACTTTGACATTCCGAGATGCAGATTACATGCATTTTTGATATATTGCCACTAAAAATGCATGCAATTTTTACTTGCTAATATTATGCATCTATTTCAAGTCTATGGGGAAAATGTGCACAGAAAACTCAGCGTACCTGCAAGAGAAATTGATATTTTGTAGATTTAAAAACAATCTGCAGGTGAGGTTATGCAGCATAAAAAAGAAGCACAATGTGTATGAGCTTTCTATAAATCCCATTCACTCTGCTTGAACTGTAAGAGGCTACGTATCTGATGCAGCAAACACCACGCTGCATCAAACATTCACCAAAAGCTCATCATGGGAACGTATCCTAAATACGATGCATAAAACCACACGTTTCAGCACAGTACCAGTACCTTCCTCAGGCAATTTCATTTTGTAGCTCTTTTAAGTTAAAATAGAACTGCACCAACCGTGCTGGTCATCATAATTATTGGTTACTCTACACCATAAAAATAGTTTGGAATAAAAGCGGGATGTATACTAGAATTAACTCATTTCATAAACAATAAACAAAAGTCCTTGAACCCATACAACAATGAATGGCTACGTCTACATATATTTTTACTACATGCGTCGAAGTAATAAAGAAGAAACAAGTCTTAAAGCGTAATCGCCGTTTACATTTTTTTTATAAGAACAATGTAGAGCAAGTGACTATAATAAAAGTTTTAAATATACTTTATTAATGAAATCTGGAAGGAAACCTTTCAAAATCCTTCCACAAGATGTCCCCAAATGTACATAATAACATAAGCTCCAAGCGCGCTCCCAGGGATAGAAAGCTTTGTGCTCGTTCCTGGCATGATGCCGCCGGGCATTATTTCTGATACTGCACATTTTGCTGTTATGTTAGATGTACCACTGCACACTTCTGAGCATACGCACTGTGCAAGATAACTTTTCTGCTGGGAAAGCTACATCCACACATTTACTCCAGCCCCTTACTGGAGCTGTGCACTTTGCCTATGTTCAGGGCTTGTGCACAATCCCTAACTGGAGGAAGAGGTGCTTAGGATGTCAGTTTAGTTGTAGTGGAGCAAGTATGCTGGAGGTAACGCATGAAAACGAGTGAGAGGCACTATTGTCAGTTTCAAGCTCCAAGAAGCCTTATGTCCCAGGAAGGAATTCAGTAGCAGGAAGGCACACTACAACGCAGCAGATAGACTGAAGCCTGGTGAAAGGTGTACTGCAGGGGTCTCAAACTCCAGGCCTCGAGGGCCGCACACAGTGCAGGTTATCAGGATTTCCTTAGAATTTGACAGTTGGTAATTTGATTACCAACTGTCAAACACTATGGAAATCCTGAAAACCTGGACTGTGTGCGGCCCTCGAGGCCTGGAGTTTGAGACCCCTGGTGTACTGTGTCCTGTGGACCTGTCTGGAGTTTGCAGTAAACGGTAAGTTGACTATCTTGTCTCCTGCTGCACTATAGTATAACTCCCCCGGGAGTCAGCCCTAGTTGAGAAGAGTTAACTATCTGTACTGCTCATTACCATTTATCTCCCAGGGACCCCCCTGCAGTGCCAGCCACATTCCGTCTGAATATCCCAACTGGCATCACAAACTTCAGTTTTTCTTCCTTTTATTTTTGCTGTTATAAACTTTGCACCCTGTGTACAGTTCCCCTTTTTCATGTGAAGTCAGTGCCACAGCTGCTGAGAACGGCCACGACTGTGACAAAGCTATCAGGATTCTGCTTTCTCAGAAGTCTGAGAATCCCAGCCCTTAGGGTACCGTCACACCTGGCGATGTCGGCGGCGATTTTTTAGGCGACGCTGGGGCGTGGCCTATCGCCGCCAACATCGCCAATGTGTCGCCTAATGTGAATGGGCGAGAGCGACATATTTGAGTGGTCGCCTGGTTTCAGAGCAGCGCTCTGAAAACAGGCGACCACTCTGGGGCGATGTGTACACATCGCCCCATGTAAATGGGGACGGCGATCTGCCAGGCGATGGGAGCCATAGGCTCCATGTTAAGTCATCGCTGCTGGGGTTTTTAGACACCCCAGCGGCGACGCTTGTCAGATCGCAAGTGCGTCGCCAGAGGTGTTGCCGCATGTAAACATGCAACGGCGACGCTGGCCGGGCGCCAAGAACATGCGCGCTCCCGCCCGTCGCCGCCAACATCTCCGGCGACGTCACCTGGTGTGACAGGCCCCTTAGTGCTTCACATATGAAAGACTACGAGCATATTTACTTAAAGCACCACTCTAGCATTTTTATTTTAAGTTCAGCTCTGGAGTGGGGCTTCAAATGTAAGTACACTACTTCTGTTCATACACGCACCTTCCGATGTGTTCACCTCTCACCAATAACACTCTGGGCCACAGGAAAAAGCTGAAGCCGCCAAAAGGTGAGTATGGTACAGGAATCAGGGGACTTAGATTTAAAGTACCACTACAGTGTTGCAATAAAAAAAAGTTGGAGTGGTGCTTTAAAGTAGATGTGTCACCAGATTTCACAAAAAACTGCACACGTTTTTAAATAAACCTCTTAGGCTACAATCAGGCTGTTCCTTTTTTTCTCTTCTGTTCTGCTGCGTTTTTAGCTGCAAAACATGAGCTGTGAAACAAATGCACCCAAAAAACAGATCCATTAACGGATCAATTTTTTGATCTGTTTTTGAGTGCTGCGTTTTTTTCCCCATTTTGAAGGTCTCCTATAGGAAAAATATTGGAGAAAAACACAACACAAATTAACATGTCATTTTCAAAAACGGAGCTCTCCTAAAGTGAAAAAACAGATCACTTTAGAAGAGCACAGCCTGAATGGCAAAAATGAAAACCCATAGACTTTTCTTGGGTGCCATTTGAGTGATCTGTTTTTTGCAGTGCACTGCAAAAAAAACAAATAAAAAAAATGGATCAAAAAATACAGTGTGAATGTAGCCATAGACTTAGCCTTAGAAGCTGGTATATTTACTTTGAAAATACATGTCAGAATGCCTCTATTATTCTGACATTAATAAGAATTATAGGAGTCAAGCTATAGAGTGAGAGCGCTTATGAGTTTAAGTATATTCCATTTCTGGGGGAAGAACACTGAAGAGCTATCGAGGCTAATCGAGGATAACACTGCCTTTCTGTCACAGAATGTGAATGTAAACACATCATCCTCATCAAGTCTATTTAGTAATGCATGCTGTTTGTATAAAAAAAATCTCGTAGTGACACATCACCTGTTATTGCATTTTATTGCAATGTTGCAGTGACCAAAAAAACTTTGTTTGGACTTTTTTTTCCGTTACGCAGTTTACAGATCAGATTAATTGATTTTATATTTTGATATATTGGGCATTTCTGAATGTGGCAATACCAAATATGCGTATGTATTTATTTAGTTATAGTTTTATTTTCAGTGGGGCAAAAGGGGAATGGTTTGAACTGTTAGGTTTTTTGGGGGCTTTTTTTTCACATTTTTAAACACTTTTTTTTACGCTATTTTACTTGGGCACCTCAATACTGCACAGTCAGATCGCTTGTGCTGTACAGAGCTGTGAAGATCCACATCTCTGCACAACACAAATGATCACTTTCTGTGAATGCAGGTGCTAAGCGGGCATCTATAGGAAGTGAGTCATGACAGCATCCGGGGACCCCTGTCATGGTAACACATCAAAGTCCTCGACGCATCGAAGGGCCGCCGATGCCAGCAGGGAATAGCGCAATCCCTGCCACACCAATTTAGATTGTTCTGTCAGTGACAGACAGCGTGATCTAAAAGGATAAAAGTGGCAGGCAGATCACTGATCTTCTCGCATCTGTTACCTGCACATGCTGGCTGATGAGATCACCGGCATGTTCAGGGAATAATGCGATCCTTCGGGGACCGCACAAAATTATCACCTTGAAAATTCCCCTCCTATAATTGATTGAACAATCAACTCACCCCTACTATAGTGGCTGGAGCTGCTTCTCTTTGGCATGAGTGATATTGATCATGTTGCTTTCCAACGACTTTTCCAGGTTTGCTAGAGCCATAGACATCATAGGAGAGGCTGGGAGCATATACGTCACTGGGGGGAGGGCTGAGGCTGAGGCATACAGATCACTGGAGAGTTGGATTTAAAGGGCAGGCAGTTGGCAAAATGTGTCTACCAGACTGTGCACTGCGATCCCCAGGAATCAACCCAGGGGCCACAGAAAAGGTCATCGAGGGCCGGATGCGGCCCAAGGGCCTGAACTTCCTCACCCCTGCTTTACATGAATGGCAATTTTTATCTCAGTAGATTTTCTCATTTTACACTAATTAGGGAACTGGCTGAGAATTTAAAACACAAATAATTAACAGTAGTCTACACTTATTAAGTAGATTATAAAGAGTGAGATAGCACAAACAGTAGTAAACAATTGCATACCCCTAAGGAATTTTCCGGCAAGCCCTACTTCTAGTGAATCCTAACAGCGTGTAAAGTACATTCTGCAAGAATTCGGCTACCACTTGCTGGGCTGCAGCGGTTGTCACAGGAATGAAAGTTTGCAATTTGTGGTCATGTGACAAATAATTTCAGCAGCTTCTCAAAATAATTTACAGAGCAAAGAGACTAGTAGACGTTTGACCATAACTACGTAAATCACAAACTTGCAGTCAAGTGATGACGACTCGAATCAGCAAACAGAGCTGAATCTTAAGGGCCTGTCACACGCGTCAATATCGCCTGCACGATATCGGCTGCACGTGACGTTGCAGCGATATTGACGCGTGTGACATAGTGAATCAACCAGCGATAAATCGCTGGTTGATGATCGCCAGGTTTTAGAATCAGTCCTAAAACCTGGCGATTGTCGCCCGGTGGACACGCAGCATCGCTGCGTGTGACACCGGGAGCGAGCGATATTCCAGCTCCCAGCGCCTGTCACAAGCGCTGGGAGCTGGTATCCAAGGTACACTGCGGGTAACTAGGCAGCGCGCGCTGCCTAGATACCCGACGTGTACCTTAGTTACCAGCCTCCTCCGCTCACCCGGTGAGCGGAGGAGGCTGGTAACTAAGGTACACGTCGGGTATCTAGGCAGCGCGCGCTGCCTAGTTACCCGCAGTGTACCTTGGAGACCAGCCTGCTCCCGCTTCCAGCAGGCTGGCAGCGGGAGCAGGACATCGTGGAAACGATATTTAAATCGTTTCCATGATGTCTCTGGTCAATTGATCGCTGGTGAGTCTGTCTGTGTGACAGCTCACCAGCGATCAGCCGTCAATGTCGTCAGCGATCAGATCGCTGACGACATTGACGCGTGTGACAGGACCTTTAGCAGTGTCTACACAAGCAAACATCAGGGCTTGACGAAAATTTCCTGAGGGGTGGACAAACCTTTCAGTAGATAAATATAGTAGTAGGTCCTTGTGCATGTAGTGTCATGGATACACACATGTAAGTTTTATATTCCTGCAAATGATATAAATATAACACAATCCTGTGGATTAAACAGAATTTCCTTCCCGTTAAACAATTTTGAGAACATTCCATTACGTATGGTTCCATTCCTCATGACATGAACCTTATCATCATTAATCAAAGCATCCAAGTATCTCTTAATATTTCAATTTCCTCGTACACAATAAACCTTTGATTAAGTTATCCTATTTTTAATTAAAATCTGAAATATGCTATTCCCTTGAAAGGTAATAACTACAGAAGAAATAACTGGATCTGCTGTCACATTCAGGTTCCTAGAAAAAAACACTTCAAATGAATTATTTGGCAAAGACCAATTGCGTTCACAATTTACCAAAGGTATGATTTTAGCAGTTTTTCTTGGGGTTGCACCCGAAAAAGATGTGAACTTCATACTACTACTAGTACCAGAAAAAAAAAATTGTCATCAGATCCTGCTCATGATTAAAGGACAATAATAAACTCACATCACGGACAAACATCCTGCTTAACACATGCTATAACGCAGTATGTCAGTCACAGAACAGGCGGGAGTGATCACAGCGCACTCAATGTGTAGGGAACAGTGGATAGAACTACTCCCTGACCTGCCCTGATGACGGAGCGAGCGGCTGCAGAGAAAATATAACTTCACTTTCTCCATGTAGCCACTCTTCCAGTAAACCGGCTTAAACATGATTAAAACAGTTACCACTATGGCAAAAGGTAAATACCAATTTTTTAGGGGGGTGACCGATTCCCTTTAAAGCAATTTTTCCTGACTTGCCCATATACATATTATGTGATTACACCATATGATTATTCGAAATGAGAATTGAAATAAGGGGGCGACTCAGGAACCTCTGAAGAATGTCTTGTCCTGCAATCGGTGGCAATGAAGCTTAGTGATCAAAACACCAAGTAATCAGCTAGGTTGGGCATAGGTGGTTACTTCTGACAGTAGGAAACCAGCCTAAACCAGTTATTATTTGTTCACTGACTGCGTAATATGGCCATTATAAAAGATCTGTAACGAATTTCAAAATTATCATGAGTTAAAGTTGGATTGGTGTAAAAACACATAACAAATCTAATAAAGCAAAGTTAAAGTTGTGGAATCGTAAAGTGCGGTCTGACACCATTGTAGTAAAGGATCTCCTCCTGGACGTATAACCTGCATACATTAATATCTGTTCTGGTTCTCAGACCACAGATGTAAACAAATCTACATACTATTGGAAGAGCGTAGTGACCTTGAGAGTCTGACAAGACACAATACAATGCTTCACACTTCAACCATGAATAGAGAAGGGAGAATATTCTTTTTTAATTTGTATTTCATGTATGATGCTCAGGCTGAGAGGTGAAAATCTCAGCAGACGTTCCTAATTTGCAGGCAAAGCATTGTCAAGTTTTGGATAAATTCTTCCTTTATTAGATATGAAACTCACAGTACACAAGAGAAGCAAAACAAGAACATAACACTTTGTCTAACGCTATTCAACCGTAGACATTAACAAATCTCCAGTCAAATTAATCAGCCATTCACCTTGGCTTGACTTTGGAGAAAATGCACATACTGTGGCATTTTGGCAATCAACAGAAAACAAGAATAGTCCTTATCATAATGCAAAATGTCACCAAGATTGGAATCATATGATGCTCAGGTGGCAGCAAAAATTCTTTGAGGAATAGTTCACATCCAGTGTTAAAGCGAAGCAAAGCAATAAAACAATGAGTGTGTTTTATTTGACATTTAATTCAGAGTTTAAGGATTAACTGGCACACTATAGGGAGGAATGCCAGGACAGCATACAACTGGCACATCATACTAACAGCCTATGTCTGTGAGGGACAACCACTCTGTTAGTTTAAGAATATGATGAAGACGAACAATAAACTAAAATGGATTTAGAACTACCAATAACTTTTCTTGAAATCTACAATTGATGATGATAGCATGCCATTGCAGCCTTGAGAAGTCCAGGGAAAAGTATAGACTGCAAGTTTTTTTTATTTTCTAAACATAGAAGTCTAAGGCTAACGTTCACACATTTACGTATTTTGTTGCGCTTTTTTGCGCGCTTTTTGCTGCGTTTTTCGGCAGCGCAAAAAAGCGCAACAAAATACTCTGGGGCTTTCACACACTGCGCTTTCTTTACCCCAGAAAGTGCAGGTGATGTCACAGAGGGGAGGAAGAATCCTGCTTCCTCCTCCCCTGTATGACGTGTGACCGCCCCATTAGATTTTGCAGTGTATTAATATACACTGCGAAATCTAAATGAAACAAAGCCAAATGTATGTAAAATAAAAAAGAATCAAATGCTTACCTCTCTGACGCCTTTTCCCGGTGTCTGGTGCCGAAGCCAAGCGATGTGTGTCCTGCAAGAGTCTGCCGTGATGTCAGAGGGGGCGTTCCCGGCGCTGATTGGCCGCTCGCAGACATGTGATACTGTATGTATCCCATGACCGCGAGCGGCCAATCAGCGCCAGGAACGCCCTCTGACATCACAGCAGGTTCTGGCAGCACTACACTTCGCTTGGCCTCGGCACCAGACACCGGGAAAAGGCGTCGGAGAAGTATTTGATTCTTTTTTATTTTACATACATTTGGCTTTGTTTAATTTAGATTTTGCAGTGTATGTTAATACACTGAGAAATCTAATGGGCGGTCACAGAGGGAAAGAGGAAGCACGATTCTTCCATCTCTCTGTGATGTCAGAGGGAGAAAACACAGGAGCAGCTGCATAAAGAATTGACACCTCAATTCTTTACGCCACTGCGCTTTATGGCATTAAAAGCACTGCATATTTTTACGCAGTGTCTGCACGGCAAAGTGAATTTCCCATTCACTTTGCTGGCAGACACAAAACACATTGCGTATTTTGAAAAGCGCGAGTAAAAAAGTGCATAAAAATATGCAATGTGTGAACGCAGCCTTAAGGTAACAGATGGATGGCAATATTTATAGGTAGGTGACATGGCACATCTAACTGTCCATTTAAACTAACCACACATAGCATTCACTGATCTCAGGGAGACCAGTGCAAGAAAACACTGCGGGCAGCCGACTAAAGCGCTCAACACAGTGAATTCCTAGGCGCATTGCCCCCTGGGAATTTTGAATATGCAAATAGAGTCTGTGGAGCCTTGTTTAGGAGTCTCAACACAGGACAAACCAGATATCCTTCCAGGGAAGGACCTAGCCACGGTGTGGCTCTTTGAGGAGACCATCATAACCACCATGGCATGGCCCTTTTGACAGACTCAGGACAAGAAGAAGATTCGGACAAGAAGAAGACGGATGAACAATCCTGGGAGAACATGGTCCTGACCCTGCAGAAGCAAGCATCCAATGAAGAGAAGGAAAAATGGATCCAAGATGGAGCTGTGCAAGATGAGAAGCATCTGATACTACTGAACGGAAAATCATGCCTCCCACGAGCCCGCTACCCAATGATTGCCAGATGGGCCCATGGAACCACCCATCAATTAAAAATGAAGATGCACAATCTTGTGAGACAGTACTACCACGCACCTGGCAGTAAATTACACCAGAGGATGCCTAGTCTGTGCCCGGTGTAACCCAGGAAAAACAGAGAAAACTCCACAGAAGTGTACACCTAGACCTTTGTACCCCTTCCAACGCATACAGATTGACCACATTCAGATGCCGCCCTCAAGAGGATTTGAATATGCACTGGTAGTCGTGGACATATTATCTGGATGGCAAAAAGCTTTCCCTGTGAAGAACCAATCTGCTAAAACCACTGCAAAGAAACTCCTCTCAGAGATAGTGTGCAGATATGGGGTCCCAGAAACCATGGAGAGTGACCAAGGGCCAGCATTCACAGCCAATCTGACCAAAGAGATATGGCAGGCCCTGGGGACAGAGTTAGGTCTTCATACTCCGTATCATCCAGAAAGTTCTGGAAGGGTCGAGAGAGTAAAAAAGGTATTAGAGGCAAAAATGCTGAAAGCAGTGCAGGAAAAGTCTTCCCCTCGCATTGTTCAGTGTCAGATACACCCCAGCTAGTGCAACTAAGCTAAGTCCCTATGAAATTCTGTTTGGAAGTGCCCCCAGACTAGGGTTGTATTTCCCCCAACAGTTGACCCTACAGTATGACAGTTTGACTAAGTTTGTTATTGAATTAACAAAGCATTTGACTAAAATACATTCTCGAGTCTTTTCCTCTCTCCCAGATCCTCAAAACCTGGAAGGAACCCATCAGATCCAGCCAGGAGATTGGGTTCTCATCAAAAGGTTCAGCAGACGTGCTCTTGAGCCCAGATACGATGGCCCCTTCCAAGTCCTGCTGGTCACCTCCATGGCTGTGAAGGTTGAAGGAAGGCCTACATGGATCCACGCATCCCACTGCAAGAAGGCACCAGATTCTTCACACACCTTCTTCCAACATGGCGCCGGCTGCAGAGGAGGCGGTTTGCTCTCCCAGCACCTCTCCCCGCTCCTCCTGTAACTTAGAGGAGCGTGGTGATGGAGAGGATGAGGAGGCACCCATCACCCAAAGGTGCCTACGGAACTTACTTGCGTTCCTCCGCAGATCAGTACAGGAGGACATGAGAGGGCTTCTGGGGGAGCTGAAAGAAGGCTTGGCGGCAATAGGGGAAAGAACCCGCCACCTAGAGCACGAGATGGGGGAATATGCGGCTGCTCATAATCATTTAGCTGACAGCTACTCAGAGCTGGACAACAAGGACATGCATACTGTTAATTCCAAACTGTGGCATTTAGAAGATAAGCTCCGCAGGAGCACTATAAAGTTCAGAGGCATTGCTGTGTCAGAAGAGGAGGGAGACATTATGCCTACAGTTGATGCCTTTTTGCAGTCTGCCTTGCCTGAAATACCAAGTGCTGAATTATCTGTTGAAAAAGTGTACAGACTTCCAAAACCAGCACGTTTACCCAGAGAACTCCCCAGAGACATCTTGGTGTGCTTTGTGTATCCAAAAACGAAAGATCTATTACTCCAGGCCATGAGGCGCAAACCCTCGCTCCCAGCAGCTTTTCAGGATATAGCCATATTCCCTGACCTGTCCCCTGGGACTCTAGCTTGACGGCGTGAATTTGCACCTAGCTGTCAAGTTCTTAGGGACAAAGACATTCAATACAGTTGGGGTTCCATGGTCGCAGTTAATGTCCGCTATAAAGGATCCAGGCAATCTTTCTCATCACCGTCTCAACTCAAAAACGCCCTCAAATCCTGGAATCTCATGCCATCTAATAACCTGTCCTCACCCCGCACCAGAACAGATGTGGACGCGAGAACGGATGTTATGGAGTAGGAGAAAACCGAATGAAGCCCTCTATACCTGGCGGACAGGCTTCGCCCGATCTTGCTCCTGAGTCCCTGAACGGTCTTTTTGTGGTTATCTTTAGACCGTGAGGAGACTTATAGACAGTTTGACCACTAGACTTGGTCGGCCTCCCTCCCGCACTGCTGTGCGGAAGGAACAGTTGTCTCCCCCCCACCCACCTCCAGACGGGAGTCTGGATTTTCTCCGTTTACATACTTGTCTGTTTGTGTTGTTTCTCTGTGTGTTTGTTCTAATTCCCCCACCTTTCTCCCCTGTTCTCCTTCTCCCTCTCTTTCCTGTTTCCTCCCCTGACCCTCCCCCTTCTCCGTGCTCTCTATAGCCAGGTACTCGCTGACTTGCATTCCCTGATCACAGAAATATGAGCCTCAAAATAGTCACCCTTAATGTGAAGGGGTTGAACTCGCCAGCACAGTGGTCCTTTTTGTAGAGGGAGGCTGGGCATGCCAACGCTGACATTCTCTGTGTGCAGGAAACGCATCTGTCAGCAGGCGATAACCATAGGCTTCACCACAAGTTGTATACCCAATGTCTGCGTTTTGATAAAAAATTCTATACAATTCCAATTGATTAATGCGATTACAGACCCGGCAGGGAGGTATATTATTGTTATTTGCTGTATCTCGAGTACAATCTATACAATTGCCAATGTGTATGCCCCTAACGAAGCGCAGACCCGTTTTTTGAGGTCGTTCCATGGGAGGGTACAAAGTGAGGCGCAAGGAATGAAAATTCTCTGTGGTGATTTCAACATAATCATGGACCGTCAGTTGGACTCCTCCTCCCCATTATCCCGAAAAGGCGGGGAGTTGGCCCCCTTAAGTCGTGAGTTCCATCGCCATGATGTCTGGCGCTACTTCCACGCTGCAGAGAGGGACTATTCCTTCTATTCTAATAGGCATGGGCCGTACTCCAGGATTGACTATTTTCTGGTAGATGATGCCACCCTGGTGGCCTGTGCCAAGGCGGAAATTGGTCTGATTACGTGGTCAGATCACGAACCCGCATCATTGGAGATTGAACTGGAACTGGGACTACGATAGGGTCTTTCGCGCTCCTGGAGGTTGAATGTGTGCCTTCTAACTGATCACCACGTTATGACATGGCCGAACAAAATTTAAAGGAATTTTTCACCTTAAACGATAACGGAGAGGTCCCGAATGACACACTGTCCGCGTCTCATAAAGCGGTTCTTCGGGGCCACCTCCTACAAAAGGCATCTCAGCTGAAAAAAAGCTAGAGACAGACTGAGGTCAGAGTGGACCGCTCAGATTCAACAGCTAGAGACGCGTAATAAAGTTGACCCTGCGCCTCACCTGGCCTCCCAGATCTTGAGACTGCATAACCAACTACGGTCCCTCTTATTACAAGAAAGGCCTGAGATGCCTCAAAACATCCTTCTACGCGGCGGGTGATAGAGCAGGGACAATCCTTGCCAGTAGAATTAAAAAGCAAGTTGCACATAACATGATTGCTTCCATGAAAAATGCAAAGGGGGAGCTGCTGAGACGCCCCAGTGAGATTGTAGAGGTGTTTGCACAGTATTACGCTAAATTATACAACTTATGGGAAGACAGAGACACGCCTCAGCCGACCTCAGATTCCAAACGGAAATATTTATAGAGGCCTTAGATCTCCCCTCAATTTCCAAAGAACATCAGGACGAATTGAATCTCCCATTTACCTTAACTGAGATAACGAAGGTCATAAAATCCACAAAATCTAACTCAGCCCCAGGCCCCGACGGGTTCCCAAATGAATATTATAAAACTTTCTCTCATTGTCTAACCCCATATCTCCTTCGGACCTTTAACCACTGGCAAAGCACTGGTTCAATACCAGTACTCGCCTTGGAGGCAACGATAACCACAATCCCCAAACCAGGACAGCAACCTGACCTTCCAGGAAACTACTGCCCAATCTCATTAAATCAAAAAATATACGGTGATTTATGCAATAAAAGATTACATTTTATTGAAAAATTAAAATTAGTACATACAACAATTATGTGTTTACTAATAGGGTTTAAATAGGAGTACAAATATATCTACAGTTACAAAACCAATTTTTTTATATATAAAGAGATGTGTAATAAATATATAGTATAGATCTGCAAATACACCCTATACATTAGACAGTGATCTTCTCAGATAATTTTATAGACAGGTCTCAGCAAAAAGTATAATACAAGTGTAATAAACAACAAAAACCTGTAATAGTTACCTATCTCTCACATAGGAAGCTATCAAGCACTAAAATTTGTGAAAGAAATTATCCCAAAAGTGAAAATCAACTCCTGGATGAAGGCGCAAGCCGAAACATGCATGTAGAGTGCAGCAAAAGTCTGTAGATACACCAGGTAATCACCCTTTATTTATGTATTGTTGATTTTCACTTTTGGGATAATTTCTTTCACAAATTTTAGTGCTTGATCGCTTCCTATGTGAGAGATAGGTAACTATTACAGGTTTTTGTTGTTTATTACACTTGTATTATACTTTTTGCTGAGACCTGTCTATAAAATTATCTGAGAAGATCACTGTCTAATCATGTATAGGGTGTATTTGCAGATCTATACTATATATTTATTACACATCTCTTTATATATAAAAAAATTGGTTTTGTAACTGTAGATATATTTGTACTCCTATTTAAACCCTAGTAGTAAACACATAATTGTTGTATGTACTAATTTTAATTTTTCAATAAAATTTAATCTTTTATTGCATAAATCACCGTATATTTTTTGATTTGATTTAATTTGGGTGAGCAACCTCTTTTCCATGAATTAGTTGGATGATTATAAGGTAAGAAAGTATTATCATCTTCTGTATTAGCCTAATTCTGGTGCCCAATCTCATTGTTAAACTCTGATTTAAAGAGGACCTGTCACCAAACCAGGCATGGTGATCTAATTACAGCACTGGATGCAGCATGTCTGCAGCATGCAGACAAGGGGTCCCCCAGCACTTGAGCAGCTCTTTACCCCGAGATAATACACTTAGAAAACTTACATGCTCCAGCCATTAAGGAGGTGGCTAGAGGCTGCAGCCAAGGGCAGATTCACACCCCCTGCATGTGTAATCTGCCCACCGCTGCCAATCATTCTCTCCCTGTCTGCAGCATTTAAACTGAGGTTTTTTTTCTCTCCGTGTAGCCCCGCACCCTGAGGGGGCGGGGCTAACAGACTTTCTGGGAGAGAGAAAAAAAAACTCTGTTTAAATGCTGCAGACAGGGAGAAAATGATTGGCAGCGGTGGGCAGATTACACATGCAGGGGGGTGTGAATCTGCCCTTGGCTGCAGCCTCTAGCCACCTCCTTAATGGCTGGAGCATGTAAGTTTTCTAAGTGTATTATCTCGGGGTACAGGGCTGCTCAAGTGCTGGGTGACCCCTTGTTTGGATGCTGCAGACATGCTGCATCCAGTGCTGTAATTAGATCACCATGCCTGGTTTGGTGACAGGTCCTCTTTAAAGATCTACTCTTAAATGTTGGCTAACAGATTATCAAAAATTGTTCCAACGTTGATAGATCCAGACCAATTGGGATTCGTGGCAGGTGGGCAAAAGACGGCACCAGAAGAATGCTAAACCTCATCAAGGTGGCGGAGAGACGTGGAATCCCCAGTGTACTCCTGTCCCTTGACTCAGAAAAGGCGTTTGACAGGGTACACTGGGGCTATCTTCATGAGGTCCTATTCTGTCGGCGGTCCTCAGCCTTTACTCCAAGCCTAATGCCAGGGTTTTATCCTCTGGCTTTTTGTCCTGGAACTTCAGCATTACCAATGGCGCTTGCCAGGGATGCCCCCTTTCCCCGCTGGTGTTTGCCTTAGTTGTGGAACCACTTGCCACCTCAATCCATGCAGATCTGTCTATCACTGGCATACAGATTGGAGAGAAAAATCACGTCATCAGCTGTATGCAGACAATATCATTATTTCATACACTAACCCGCTTACCTCCCTTCCGGCAATTATGAAAACACTCAACTCATATGCCCAAATTTCATATTACAAACTAAACGCTAACAAATCCATAATCCTCTCTATTCACGTGCCCCCTCCGATCTCGACTCATCTCTCGTTGATATACCCTTTCAGTGATGCCCAGATGGGATCCCCTATTTAGGGATTACCCTCTGCCCTTCCTCCTCGCTTGCAGTAAGAAACCTAGAGTCACTCAGAAAAACCCTCTTACAGACTATAGCAACCCACCCTCTACACTTATTGACTTGGATGGCTAGGGTGCAGGCACTCAAAATGCTACAGTTACCTAAAATTCTATACTGCTTCAGATGCATCCTGATCACTATCCCTAATAAGCAAATATCACAACTACAAACCCTCGTTAACAATTATATATGGGCGAACAAAAAACCTAGGGTGTCCAGATATGTCATGTATCTACAACTGAAAAAAGGGGGCATGGGAGTCCCTGATCTGAGATCATACTATAGGGCTGTAATACTAGAGGAGGCTAAGGCATAGTGGAACTCTCCTGCAAACTTGGGCTGGATTCAGATAGAGTCTCATTTTCTGAGCGGAGGCTTTCCTCGATGAGTGTTGGCAGCGGAGGCCTTGGGAATGACTAGAAGAGACTACCCTTTAGATACTGTGCAGACACTTCTCAAAATCTGGAGGCAGGCGCCTGCTGACTGGACTAAACTTCCCATACCAAACGGGATCCTTCACAAAACTTCTTTATTCCAGCACCCCAATGAAAGCGACGTTTCGGACTGTGTCCTTTTTCAAGCAACCTGCTTGAAAAAGGACACAGTCCGAAACGTCGCTTGCACTGGGGTGCTGGAATAAAGAAGTTTTGTGAAGGATCCCGTTTGGTATGTGGCGCTGTCTTTTTCTATTTTACTGTTCTCAGACTGGGATGACTCCCTGGTAGGACGTGTACCACTATGGAGGTTTGAGATATCCTCATCTACCGTGGGTGCTGCAGGCTTTGCATTTATTTATTGGACTAAACTTCCAGTCTTGGCAATTCCAATTTCTGCCCTTCAGTTGCATATCCCATCACTAGACCTAGACTCGTGGAGGAATCTAGGAATTGAGATGCTAGGGGATTTGGTGACTAAGGGCAAATTGATCGCCTTCGATGCATTGATCATTAAAGGGAACCTGTCACCTAATCTATGGCCCTAAACTATCACTACCTGCCCCTACAGACCCTAACTAGCTCCCTAACCATCCCTGACTGACCTAATATGGCTTTATATAAGGTGAATAAAACACTTTATAAACTTACATGATTTTTGTCTATGGGGCGTTCTTGTCTGCAGGGCGGTGTCCCCAGAGCCGCGCTCCCCCCGCCTCGCTCCCTTCCTAACGCCCTAATGGGCGGCATTATCGATTTGAAGAGTGGGAAAGCCCATTGGCATCTTCCCGCCCCGCTCTTCATGACGCGGCCGGAGACCGCGTCATTTCCGGGTCCGCGCATGCGTAGTGCGCCGGGTGAAGCCGACCGGAATCGCAGCGTCGCTAGGCAACGACCGGCGTCTTCGGAAGGTGAGTATCGGCGGCCCCCCCCCCTCCCAAACCAGCACATATCCCTCCCAAACCAGCACATATATATGTGTGTGTAATCCACATGTACATATGGATTACACACACACATATATACATTCACTTTGATTAGGCACATTTGATATGTGCATCTATATATATATATATATATAGATGCACATATATATAGTTAGATTATATATATGTGTGTGTGCATGTATATATATATATGTGTGTGTGTGCATGTATATATATGTGTGTGTGTGTGTGTGCATGTATATATGTGTGTGTGTGCATGTAACTATGTGTGTGTGCATGTATATATATGTGTGTGTGTGTGCATGTATATATGTGTGTGTGGTGTGTGCATGTATATATATGTGTGTGTGCATGTATATATATGGTGTGTGTGTGTGCATGTATATATCTGGTGTGTGTGCATGTTATATATATGTGTGTGTGTGTGTGCATGTATATATATATATGTGTGTGTGTGTGTGTGTGTGTGTGCATGTATATATATATATATATATATGTGTGTGTGCATGTATATATATATATGTGTGTGTGTGTGTGCATGTATATATATATATATGTGTGTGTGTGTGTGCATGTATATATATATATGTGTGTGTGTGTGTGTGCATGTATATATATATATGTGTGTGTGTGCATATATATATATATATATGTGTGTGTGTGTGTGTGCATGTATATATATATTATGTGTGTGTGTGCATGTGTATATATGTGTGTGTTATGTATATATGTGTGTGTGTGTGCATGTATATATATATGTGTGTGTGTGTGCAAGTATATATATATATGTGTGTGTGCACACATATATATATATATAATATATATATGCACACACACATATATATTTATATTTGCATGTATATGTGCACACACACATATATATATATATATATATAATCTAACTATATATATATATATATATATATATATATAACACATATATATGTGTATATATATAGTTAGATAGATTTTATATATATATATAATCCAATATCTATTGTATGTATACAGAGTATATATACATGGTGCATCTATAGATATGGTGAATATATATATATATATATATATATATATATACACCTAAGTGTATAGATGCATCATATCTCTAGATGCGTCATATATATACTGTATATATAAAGTGGATGCAGCTAATATATAGTGTGTGTATATATATATATATATATATATGATCCATCTACTGTATATATACAGTATATATATATATATATGGTGCATCTATAGATATGATAAGTCTCAATATATATATATATATATATAACAAGTGTATAGAGGCATCACATATATACTGTATATATACAGTAGATGCATAATCTATATTATATATAGATATACACTATATATATATTATATATAGATGCATCCACTGTATATATGCAGTATATATATGATCCATCTATACACTTGTGTATATATATATTGAGACTTATATCTATAGATGCACCATATATATATACTGTATATATACATTATATATATGGTGCATCTATAGATATGATGAATCTATATATATATACACAAGTGTATAGATGCATGACATAAATACTGTATATATACAGTAGATACATTGTATATATTATATATAGATATACTCTATATATATATAATATATATATATGCATACACTGTATATATGCAGTATATATAGGATCCATCTATACACGTGTGTGTATATATATATATATATATATATATATATATATATATATATATATATAATACATAGCTGTATATACAGACATACATATCAATATACACACATTATCTATGTATATATGTGCATGTGTATATATATATACTTGTGTGTGTATATATATGTATGTATATATATTTTGTAGAGAGAGAGACTGAGGGTGAGAGGGTCTGTGAGTTTTGTGTAACGCTGGGACCTGGGTGACGCAGTAAACTTCACCTGAGGTCAGAGTTAATCCTCGTCACTCTATCTGACCTCAGGTGATCTACACTGATGTCACCCTGTTCACATCGGTAACAGAAAACTCACTCTATGTGGGTCACGCTGTGAAGTGGGAAGTTTCACATGAGGTCAGAGAAACACATTGCTTTATCCGACCTCAGGTGACACAGACCATGAACTCTCCCCCTTCACTGCACGAGCCTTCAAATATAATTTTTAGGGAATCTTTACTAAAGGACGGACCTCTACCAGGATCCTGGATGGGTATGTGGGAGTAATAAAGATGGAGTCAAAATACGTGTTTGTGTTTTTGTTGTAATAAAAAATTTTTCCGGTGTTGTGTCTTCTTTACTACTAAATAGAGATTCATAATGGCTGTGTCTAACATTGGCACGACATTATAAATCTCGGGCTTAGTGCCAGCTGCTAAAAGAAAGGTGGCATTAACCCCTTATTACCCAGTCTGCCACCGCCACAGGGCAGCTGGAAGAGCTGGGTACAGCTCCAGAATATTGCGCTTCTATAAATGCGCAATTTTCTGGGGTGGCTGCGAGCTGCAATTCTCAGCGGGGGTGGCCCAGAACGCTTGGGCCTCCCTACCTGGGGATTCCAGCCCTCAGCTGCCTAGTTGTACCTGGCTGGCTAAGAAAAATGCGGCGAAGCCCCACGCCGTTTTTTTTCTTGTCAGCCAGGTACACCTAGGTAGTTGGGGGTGGATGGCAGCTCCTAGCTGCCTAGTTGTACCTGGCTGGCAAAGAAAAATGTGGCGAAGCCCCACGCCGTTTTTTTTCTTGCCAGCCAGGTAGACCTAGACAGCTGTGGGCTGCCATCCACCCCCTACTACCTAGGTGTACCTGGCTTGCATGAAAAAACGGCATCTGTCTTCACCACATTTTTCTTTGCCAGCCAGGTACACCTAGGTAGTTGGGGGTGGATGGCAGCTCCCAGCTGCCTAGTTGTACCTGGCTGGCAAAGAAAAATGCGGCGAAGCCCCACGCCGTTTTTTTTCTTGTCAGCCAGGTACACCTAGGTAGTTGGGGGTGAATGGCAGCTACCAGCGACCTAGTTGTACCTGGCTAGTAAAGGAAAATACAGCAAAGCCACATGCCATTTTTTTCTTGCCAGCCACATACAACTAGTCAGCTGGGAGCTGCCATCCACCCCCAACTACCTAGATGTACCTGGCTGGCAAGAAAAAAAACGGCATGGGGCTTCGCCGCATTTTTCTTTGCCAGCCAGGTACAACTAGGCAGCTGGGAACTGCCATCCACCCCCCACTACCTAGGTGTACCTGGCTGGCAAAGAAAAATGTGGTGAAGACAGATGCCGTTTTTTCATGCAAGCCAGGTACACCTAGGTAGTAGGGGGTGGATGGCAGCCCACAGCTGTCTAGGTCTACCTGGCTGGCAAGAAAAAAAACGGCGTGGGGCTTCGCCGCATTTTTCTTTGCCAGCCAGGTACAACTAGGCAGCTGGGAGCTGCCATCCACCCCCAACTACCTACGTGTACCTGGCTGGCAAAGAAAAATGTGGTGAAGACAGATGCCGTTTTTTCATGCAAGCCAGGTACACCTAGGTAGTAGGGGGTGGATGGCAGCCCACAGCTGTCTAGGTCTACCTGGCTGGCAAGAAAAAAAACGGCGTGGGGCTTCGCCACATTTTTCTTTGCCAGCCAGGTACAACTAGGCAGCTAGGAGCAGCCATCCACCCCCAACTACCTAGGTGTACCTGGCTGACAAGAAAAAAAACGGCGTGGGGCTTCGCCGCATTTTTCTTTGCCAGCCAGGTACAACTAGGCAGCTGAGGGCTGGAATCCCCAGCGTAGGGAGGCCCAAGCGTTCTGGGCCACCCCCGCTGAGAATTGCAGCTCGCAGCCCCCAGAAAATTGCGCATTTATAGAAGCGCAATATTCTGGAGCTGTACCCAGCTCTTCCAGCTGCCCTGTGGCGGTGGAAGACTGGGTAATAAGGGGTTAATGCCACCTTTCTTTTAGCAGCTGGCACTAAGCCCGAGATTTATAATGTCGTGCCAATGTTAGACACGGCCATTATGAATCTCTATTTAGTAGTAAAGAAGACACAACACCGAGAAAAATTTTTTTATTACAACAAAAACACAAACACGTATTTTGACTCCATCTTTATTACTCCCACATACCCATCCAGGATCCTGGTAGAGGTCCGTCCGTTAGTGAAGATTCCCTAAAAAATTATATTTGAAGGCTCGTGCAGTGAAGGGGAGAGTTCATGGTCTGTGTCACCTGAGGTCGGATAAAGCAATGTGTTTCTCTGACCTCATGTGAAACTTCCCACTTCACAGCGTGACCCACATAGAGTGAGTTTTCTGTTACCGATGTGAACAGGGTGACATCAGTGTAGATCACCTGAGGTCAGATAGAGTGACGAGGATTAACTCTGACCTCAGGTGAAGTTTACTGCGTCACCCAGGTCCCAGCGTTACACAAAACTCACAGACCCTCTCACCCTCAGTCTCTCTCTCTACAAAATATATATACATACATATATATACACACACAAGTATATATATATACACATGCACATATATACATAGATAATGTGTGTATATTGATATGTATGTCTGTATATACAGCTATGTATTATATAATATATATATATATACACACACACACACATGTGTATAGATGGATCCTATATATACTGCATATATACAGTGTATGCATCTATATATATTATATATATAGTGTATGTCTATATATAATATATACAATGCATCTACTGTATATATACAGTATTTATGTCATGCATCTATACACTTGTGTATATATATATAGATTCATCATATCTATAGATGCACCATATATATAATGTATATATACAGTATATATATATGGTGCATCTATAGATATAAGTCTCAATATATATATACACAAGTGTATAGATGGATCATATATATACTGCATATATACAGTGAATGCATCTATATATAATATATATATAGTGTATATCTATATATAATATAGATTATGCATCTACTGTATATATACAGTATATATGTGATGCCTCTATACACTTGTTATATATATATATATATATATATATATATATTTTGAGACTTATCATATCTATAGATGCACCTATATATATGTACTGTATATATACAGTAGATGGATCATATATATATATATATATATATATATATATATTATACACACACTATATATTAGCTGCATCCACTTTATATATACAGTATATATATGACGCATCTAGAGATATGATGCATCTATACACTTAGGTGATATATATATATATATATATATACATATATATATATATTCACCATATCTATAGATGCACCATGTATATATACTCTGTATACATACAATAGATATTGGATTATACTATATATATATATATAAAATCTATCTAACTATATATATACACATATATATATATGTATATATATATATAGTTAGATTATATATTATATATATATGTGTGTGCACATATACATGCAAATATAAATATATATATTTGTGTGTGTGTGTCATATATATATTATATATATATATATGTGTGCACACACACACACATATATATATATACATGCACACACACATATATATATATATACATGCACACACACACATATATATATATATATACATGCACACACACACATATATATATATACATGCACACACACACACATATATATACATACACACAACATATATACACATGCACACACATATATATATACATGCACACACACACATATATATATATATACATGCACACACACACTCACATATATATATAGATATGCACACACATATATATATATATATATACATGCACACACACACACATATATATATACATGCACACACACACATATATATACATGCACACACACACACATATATATATATACACATGCACACACACACATATATATACATGCACACACACACACATATATATATATATATATATACATGCACACACACACACACATATATATATATAACATGCACACACACACAGATATATACATGCACACACACACATATATATATATATACATGCGCACACACACACACACAATATATATATACATGCACACACACACAGATATATACATGCACACACACACATATATATACATGCACACACACATATATATACATGCACACACACACACACATATATACATGCACACACACACACATATATATACATGCACACACACACACACACACACATATATACATGCACACACACACATATATACATGCGCACACACACACACACATATATATATACATGCACACACACACACACACATATATATATACATGCACACACACACACACATATATATATATACATACACACACACACACACACATATATATATATACATGCACACACATATATATAATCTAACTATATATATGTGCATCTATATATATATATATAAATATATAGATGCACATATGAAATGTGCCTAATCAAAGTGAATGTATATATGTGTGTGTGTAATCCATATGTACATGTAGATTACACACACATATATATGTGCTGGTTTGGGAGGGGCCGCCGATACTCACCTTCCGAAGACGCCGGTCGTTGCCTAGCGACGCTGCGATTCCGGTCGGCTTCACCTGGCGCACTACGCATGCGCGGACCCGGAAATGACGCGGTCTCCGGCCGCGTCATGAAGAGCGGGGCGGGAAGATTCCAATGGGCTTCCCCGCTCTTCAAATCGATAATGCCGCCCATTAGGGCGTTAGGAAGGGAGCGAGGCGGGGGGAGCGCGGCTCTGGGGACACCGCCCTGCAGACAAGAACGCCCCATAGACAAAAATCATGTAAGTTTATAAAGTGTTTTATTCACCTTATTTAAAGCCATATTAGGTCAGGCAGGGATGGTTAGGGAGCTAGTTAGGGTCTGTAGGGGCAGGTAGTGATAGTTTAGGGGCCATAGATTAGGTGACAGGTTCCCTTTAAATCCCCAGCCCTTAAACAGGCTTTTCTCCAGTTCTCCCAAATTGGCCACTTTCTACAGTCATGTATTCATGACTTGGGACTGTCTAAACTCTTGCCCCTTCAGAAGTTTCTGCTGTCAGACCAAAAAATCTCCAAAGGCCTATCTGGGTTATGTAGTGGATTACTTGATTGCACCATGCCTCCGAAATTGAATAATATGCTTAGGTGGGAGAGGGATTTGAACTTCTCCTCCGAGCTGGAGGACTGGGAGGGGGCCCAGTGCTGGACTTAACGCTCCACAAGGTGTATCAATCATTTGGAAAATCTTAAAAAGATTCACCTGCGGTGGTACATTCCCCCCTCCAGACTAGCCGGGTTCAGTGCAGACCTGTCCCCACTATGTTGGAGACACTGTGGTGCAAGGGGAGACCTGGCCCATATGTGGTGGTCATGCCCAAGGATCTTTCAATTCTGGCATCATGTTGCTAAGTTGTTAACCTTAACGGGGATTGGGATCCCACTTACCCCCCAACTTACAGTCCTTCACATTGGGATACAGGCATACTCTCCAATCCTTCGTCGTGTGCTCACGTATGTGTTGATAGCAGCCAGACTTTGCATAGCTGCAAAATGGAAGGCGGACTCCCCACCCTCCATGGCAGAGGTCACTGACAAGATTAATTCAATCTGCTGTCATGAGTACTACTTAGCGCTAGACTCCAAATCAAAAAGACACACCAAGGAATCTTGGCTTATATGGGCCTCACACCCTCTAGCTATCCCAATCCCATATTAGAGATTCAGCTACTAATCTACTAATTATTCTCCCCCCTCCCACCTTTAGGGGTACCCACTTGGAGAGCTGCGATTTTATGTTGCTGTATTATTATTGATATGGTCGCTATCATATAGGAGACTTATTGCTTAATTATTGTAGATGTATCTCTATGCAATTAACTCGAGTATTATGATTTACCTGTGTCACCCCCCCACCCTCCCTTCCTTCCCTTGCCCTTCCTTATATTGCCTTATTGGATTTTAGTTTGACTTTTTTTTACTAACTGGTTGTAACCTACTGTTTGATATTGGAAGCAAAAAGTTTTTCTTCTTGTTTAATAAAAATTTACTGAAGTTAAAAAAAAAAAAAAGGTCAGACAGGGATGGTTGATAAAGTTATTTGAGGCTGCAGGGACAGGTAGGTATTCATAGGTTAGGAGGGCTAAATTAGGTGACAGTTTCCCTTTAAGGAGAAATTGCCTAACAAATTATAGGGTCTGTTTTTAACTATTATTTACTGTGAAAATGACAATTTGGGCAAAAACAACATTTTAGCGGAAAGAAAAGCAATTTTCGTTTACACATCCAGGAATCCAGGATATAAAAATTTCTGTGAATCACCTATGGGTGAAAAATGCTGATCACACCCCTAGATGAATTCCTTGGTTGGTCTAGTTTAAAAAATTGGGTAATTTGTGGGGTGTTTCTTCTGTTTGGGCACCTTAGGTGTTCTGCAAATGCAACATGGTGCCAACAATCTGTTTCAGCCAAATTTGTGTTCCAAAATTCAAATTGTACTCCTTCCCACCTGAGCCCTACCACTTGCCCAAACAGAAGTTTCTGACCCACTGTAGGAAACCAGCACGCTCTGAAGAAACTGGGTAACAAACTGTGGCATCCATTTGTTTCACTCTATCCCTTGTAAAAGTGAACAAATTGGGGCTAAAGCAACATTTTAGAAAAAAAAATAGTTTTTTTCTTTTTGATTCCATATAGCAATAATTCCTGGGTACCAATGGAAAGCTTAAAAAGTTTCCTGACAGCAGTTTTGAAGTATTTGAAGGGTGTGATTTTTAAAATAGTGTCACTTTTGGGGAGTTTCAAGTATTATTGGCTCTTCAATGTCCTTTAAAATCTGACTAGGTACCTAAAGAACAGGTTTTATAAATTTCTTTTAACTTTAAACCTAATATCCTAACAAAATAAAATGACGTTTGAAAAATGATGCAGATGTAAAGTAGACATATGGGAAATGTTATTTATTAATTCAAATGTTTTCATAATTAAATAAAAATTGTGGCCTACATTTCCCACTAACAATGTACAATATACCACAAAAAAAAAATCTCAGAATCACTGGGATTTGTTGAAGCATTCCTGAGTTATTACATCATGAAGTGACACTAGTCAGATTTCCAAAAGTTGTCCTGATCAGTTAGGATAAAATTGACTATGTCACTAAGGCCTACTTACAAACGTAGACCACACTAAATGATGCGCATTAATAGATCTGCAACAGATCGCCAGTGCACATATGCTGCAAATGCTTTTGGTAGCATGAATCCAGTTTACAGTAGCTGGCGAGAGTCACGTAATCATAAATATATAGGGTAAATTGGTGACAGCGAGTCATACTATTCACTGACAATTGAATGAAATAAAACGCTATGGCTGCAGACCTAAGAGGACACCACTGCCGACTCAGACCAAATAAAGCTACACTGCAGAGTTTGCCAAAATGTTTTATGCTACTGTGTACTTATGTACATCAACATTTGTGCTCTTAACGGGAACCTGTCAGCTCGTTTTTAACGCCTATCCTACCACTACCTGTCCCCGCACCTTACTAGGGTTGCGCCCCTCTGGCTAGGCGCCACAGGGAGGTATTGCACTCTGACAACAAATGTGGTATCTCTGTAAGTTGTCAGTTCAGGGTTTAACCTACGGAGTCAGTTTTTACACACACACACACACACACACCTAAGACTAGGCCACCTAGAATAGAGGGACTGATAATTTAGTAGGTCCAGAAAGGAGGTGGAGCCTAGGTTAGAGTAGTGAGAGCTGAGTGACAATTTACCTCAGACAGTGCTGGGAAGGCAGCCAGGAAGGATGTGCCTGACAGTGCTCTGACAGGAGGGATCCCATTCTTTAAGTGGGGGCCCAGGACAGAAGGAAACAGACCAGGACTGGTTGGAGCCGGATGGTCATGTTTGGGGAACACCGGCAGCACAGGAAGCCGAGGCGGTCAGTCATCACCTCTGGCCGCAAACCGACGAGCTGCGGGCCCATAGTAATCGGGATGCTATTAGCGCCACAAAGGCAACTCACCCCTCAGGACTGGAACCGGTTCAGGACATTATAGGTAACGTCCGAATTCCGGTGGCGGGAAAGATAGTGCGTTCCTGCTGCTCCCGTCCGTACCGGTAAGGAACAAACCTTACCTACTAGCTACAGACCGTAGGACTGGAGGGAGAGCTCTGTGAGGGTGGTAAAGACAGAGAAGAGTAAAGTAGACCCTGAAAGACTAAAAGGGAACATCTGGAGACTCCATAAGGGGGACCCTGAACCGGCAACAGACACCCGGTAAACCAGACTGTACCGTGTATCGTTTAACATCTGCCGGTACCCAGTAAAGTGGAGTTTGAGTTAAACTGTTCTCTGTTATTCTTCCCACTGATGCCCGGAGGGCTTCATCACCATTAGCAGCATCTCACCAGAGGGGTAAGATCTACAACAACTACTCACCTCATCCCTCTCATAATCTTCCATCACCGCTGCCCTGGGGTAAAAGCTCCACCTGTGGGGAGCTGTACCACAATCTGCTGCACCCACCATCACCTCAGTGGCCGGTTTGCAGCGTCGGTATCCATATTACCGGGAACTACAGGTGGCGTCACGTTCCCCTGTAAATACTCCCTCCTCCCCCACCATTAAACAAATGATAACCAGGACACGGAACCGGGAACCCGACCACCCGTGAATCCCCTTCCAAGAAGCCATCAGTTCCGGTGTCCGAGTACCCCTTGCCCTGGGCTCATCATTAGCTCATCCTAACTATCCCTCTCTGAGCTAAAACTGTACTATAAAGCTTTAGAAAAACAATTTAATAACTTACATATTCCTATGAGGAGTGCTCCAGTCTACAGTGTAGACTGAGATGGCCAGTCTCCGAGTCTCCTTTCTTCCCCCCACACAGGCTCTTAGCACGCCCACTGGCGTCATCATTCCTTCTCTTCTCACCCCCTGTTTTGAAATTCCCGCATCCTCCTCATAGTATGACGCGGAGCCAGACGTCAGTTCTGGTCCTGCACAGCATGCAGGTGTGTGGGCTGTACAGTCCAGCTCCAGCTCATGCGCAGTGCACATATTGAGGCCAGGCCGTACACTTGACAAGCCCCCACAATGCACCAGACTGGATGTCGGGCTCCACGTCATACTATTAGGAGGAGGCAGGAATTTCAAAACAGGGGGCGAGAAGAGAAAAAATTATGATGCCCAGCAGGGCATGCTAAGAGTCTGCGAGGGGAGGGGGGGGGGGTAATGGAGACCCGGAGACCACCCATCTCAGTCTACACCATAGACTGGAGCCCTCATTATCATAGGAATATGTAAGTTGTTAAATTGTTTTCCTAAAACTTGATAGTGCAATTTTAACTCAGAGAGGGAGGGTTAGGGATGAGATAGCAAGGTGCAGGGACAGGTAGTGGTAGGATAGGGCTGAGAAACAAGCTGACAGGTTCCCTTTAACATTTCCTATATGACTGTATGAGTTATTGTTGCATCCAAATACCGGGGGTTTGCAGCAGTTACGTGGAATCTCTTTGTATGGAGCCTAGAATCCCCTACAAACAGAATAGAAGTATTGGTATAGCCGAGTTTAGGGTTATAAAGGGACAAACATTAGTAAGCAGGGGCAGAATATCATAAAAAATTGTAGGGTGCCAAGCTCAGCAGCACGGTATGGACGTTTTATTTTGAACCTTTGTCCCCTCAATTTAGGGTCTTTGGGATATCACCACTTTTTTGTGTCATATGTTGTTCGTATAGCTGATTTTAATCTAATTTAAATAAAGTTCTGATTTTAAAGGGGTTTTGATTGGTTACAGGAGAATTAATAATTCCCCCATCTACCAAAATACCAGAGCTACTGTTACATTTGCTAGCATTTTTTAGGTCAGTGTGCTTCAAACAGCTGTATGGTAAAATATGCAGTATGCGCTATTCTTATCCGTTTTACAGATGGGAATGCTGCACGTAACAATAGGCAGCTCCAGTACCAATCCACTGTGTGGATGGGAAAATATAGATGCACACAGACCCTGGTAAGACTACAGTCATGGGCCTGTCTCAATGAAGTCAACGGTCAGGTAAGCGTTACATACCGTGTAAGATTCTAAAATGTTGGTGAAACTGTGGCAAGTTCAAAGAAAGATTTTTAAAATGGTGACATAATAACTAGCCAATGAGGATATATTAAGTGGGCAAGTCGTTTGGTCTCACTATAAAATATAAGTGCACAGGTTTTTGTTAGTCATTAATGTAACAGGGTAACCGGCATGCTTACACTATTTAAATTGCAGCTCTTTACACACAAATGAAGCAGTCTTATACAAATATTCCATGGCCAAGGGCAAACCAAAAACTAATTATTCTGAAGGGGATGGACAAACACAACTGGATGAGGTATTCATCTTATGTTGCCTTTTTTTAACTAAAGAAAACCTGAATATACCACACATGAAACATATGATGTTTGCCATCTGAGAGCACTGTACTAATGTGAACCTAGCTTTATATGCCATTGTAAAAAATGAAGAAATCCAGCACTCAGAAATGAATAAGGTAAAAAAAAACAATAATGAGTTTATTGCTGTGGGACAATGTATGAATTTTGCGACATTCTGGTCAAAACCTGACTTTTTTTTAAACATACACAGCTGAAATGTGGACACCGAGATAAAAAGAAAAAAAGTGGTACAGCACTGGGGGTATGCGCCAATGCCACTCAGGAAACCACAATCTTCATACACAATTACTTCTGGACCTGTACAAAAAACTCGTTATTGGTGTTTCACTTTATTCATTTCGGAGCGCCGAATTTCTTCATTTTTTACTTTGTAGAAGTGGTGGTATCCTGTCTGGGCACCAACAACCTTCAGGAGTGCCATATTTTCTTTGTACCAATAGCCTTACATCGCAGTCTGCAATTCTGGCATATAAAGAAGTTACCAGATCAGCAATACCAGATTTATATATATTTTTTTAAGTTTGGCTACTGTCACACTATTTTCACAAAAGAAGAGTTTTTTGGATTGAAGTCTATAGTTTTTGTTATGTTTCTGCTAAGAGTCACTTGAGGGTTTGCTTGTTGCGGAATGAGTTGGAAGTTTTTATTGGTACCATTTTGTGCAACACTTATTTGATTGCTCTCTGTTCCACTGTTTGTGAGGTAGGATACAAAAAACAAAACACAATTCAGGATTTTTTTTTACGCCATTCAGTGTGTCAAAAACGTGGTAAGGCTGCCTTCACACTTGCGTTTGTGTCTGCATGCAGAGGGCATGCAGATGCAAACGCAGGCAAAAGCAGCCCAAAATAATGTGAACGCAGCGGAGAATCTCCGCATGAGTTCACATTACTATGGTGCCCCGGCAGCCAATCAGCTGCCTCTAGGGGCGGCCGGGAGGAGGAGATCAGCGGCAGAGATCTCCTCCTCCCGGCACAGCTGATCTCCCGCCAGTGTCAGCGGGGAGACATAGCTGATCTGACAGCTGTTTAAATCTCCCGCGCTGACACCGGATAGGGTGATATCAGCGTGGGAGATAAGAAACAGCTGATCGCTGCTTAAATCTCCCGCGCCGACATCACCTATTCAGTGTCGACGCGGGAGATTTAAACATCTGTCAGATAAGCTGTTTCTCCCCGCTGACACCGGCGGGAGATCAGCGGCGGCTCTGCATGATCTCCCAGTGGCCGCCGGTGATCCCCGGCGGCCACCGGGAGAGATTTCAATGAGATTCGCAGCGTTCTCCTGCGGTGTCATGCAGAGGACGCTGCGGATCCATTGAGATCCATGCATTTTTTGTGCGCTTGAGGGATAGAACAAGCGCCGCGAAAGCACAAAAAAATGCTGCTTGCTGCGTTTGGAGTGCGGTTGGATGGCGCATAAATTATGCGCATCCGAACGCAAATGCGGCCAAACACAGCCATACGCAGGCACATGCGTTCCTATGTTAAACATAGGAACGCATGTGCGCAAGCGTTTGGTGCGCTGCGCTCCAACCGCAAGTGTGAAGGCAGCCTAAGACAGCTGTATTCTTCAGTAGACCATAGATTGTAGACAGGATATTTGTACAGTTTTTTATGTTTAGCCACCTTTACACAATAAAACCAATTTCATATAATAAGTAATTCTTACATTGCTTTATTCTGACAGCTATAGCTTTTTTATTTCTATGCTGACGGAGCGGTTTGGAGGCTTGTTTTTTTGCGCCACAAAGTGACGTTTTCAGCCTGGGACTTTTTTATTGCATTTTGTTCCATTATTTTGGCAGTATGATGAAAAAGCGGTTTAGGTGTCATGATTTTATTTAATTTTTTTATGGTGTTCATTGAATGGGTTAAATAGTGACAGGTTTATAGATATGTAATGAGATATAGAAATTGGTTGCGCCACGCTGCTTTATGTTTTATATCCACCCTCTGTTAAGTCACCGTTACACTCACCTTTTCCTGTTGTGCTGTCCGCACAACAGGGGGGCTCACGTAGTGAGTGCACGGGGTCTCTCTCTGGACGGTGTGGATTTCTTTCCCTTTTTCCTCGGTATTCGCCTGTGTAATTGCACGTGATCCGTCACGTGTTTTCCTCTCCTCTGTTAGATTTGTCTTCTCTTTCGGAGCTGCTCCACCGCTCTCCCCATAGGGAGATGGATATGCAGGTAATGGAATAAAACGATGTTTGGGTGAGCGCTGGGATATGAAGACAGCTACACTTCAACAAGTATTTTACCTGTAAGTTTATTGTTCAAATCACACTAGGTCCTCTCCCACAACATGTTTCGACGCTCAGGGCGTCTTCCTCAAGTGGATATCAGACCTTACATTTGGTATCCTTATAAATCCTCCATTAACCAATCCCTTGCTTTTAGGTTGAAAATAGCCTTTTTTTTTTTTTTTTTTTTTTTTTTTTAACTCTTTTCCTATCCAAATGTCTAAATGGCTATATAAGCAGTTCTATTTAATGCACAATACGAGCCCTTTTTATTCTATTGCACAACTGCCCGTTCTTTTGTGACAAAAACATAACTATTCATCCAGGAGAGTACATTAAAAATTCAAGATAGTAAAAACACCACAATATTATTAAACAAAATCCACCTATTAGGTACACATAATTATTACACTTAAAAAATTCACATGAAAATTACATATAAAAACTTCATATAAAAATTTCATATAAAAAAACTACATATAAAAAATACATATACAAATTATTAAAACATCATGAAATCTATACAAACGATCTAATCTTAAAAAATGATTTCTGCAAATGGTAATTATAGGTTTATATATTATTCTCTATTGAGAGATTAAGGCCCTCCGGTGCCAATGTACCCATTTTAAAAATCCAATACATTTCTTTCTTATTTAATTTCTCAATCCTATCATGTGCTTCTTCACTTATTTGTTCTAGGATTATTAATTTAAGACTGGTGGGATCCCTTTCATGTATCTGATGATAGTGTCTTGAGATGCTGTGATTTAAATACCCCTTTCTGATATTTGATTTGTGCTTATTCAGCCTAGCTTGCATTGTCTGGATCGTTCTACCTATATATTGGAGTTTGCAGGGACACTCCAACATATATATTACAAATTGTGATCTACAATCCATTCTCTGTTTAATTGGGAACGATTCTTCAGTTGTATTGGATGTGATCTTATTACATCCATGTACAATGCTATTGCAACATTCACATCGTGGTGAGTTGCATTTATAGCACCCATTTTTTATTTTTTCATTGGTCTTTGATTGTTGTTCTTTGCTCCCAATGTTCATATTTTTTATTTTGTTCGGGCTATTAGGGCCTGGAGGGTTCTCCCTCTTCTAAAAATAATCTCTGGTTTTTCTGTTATAATTTTTGAGAGGATGGGATCCCCCTTTAAAATAAAAAAAAAAAGGCTATTTTCAACCTAAAAGCAAGGGATTGGTTAATGGAGGATTTATAAGGATACCAAATGTAAGGTCTGATATCCACTTGAGGAAGACGCCCTGAGCGTCGAAACATGTTGTGGGAGAGGACCTAGTGTGATTTGAACAATAAACTTACAGGTAAAATACTTGTTGAAGTGTAGCTGTCTTCATATCCCAGCGCTCACCCAAACATAGGTTTATAGATATGGTCATTCCACGTGGCATTACCAAATATGTGTACTTTAAAATAAAAAAATAAAAAAAAACAACATAAATATACGCATTTATTGGTATATGGGTCAATTTTAATACTCTTTCATTACCTGTCAGATTTTCACTGACAGCAGTCTCTTATAGCATGCTCCTAGCATGATGTAAGAAGCTTTCCGTACCTAGGTGACCAGGAGGTTGTCATGGCAATGATTAGGCCCTCGTGATAATGAAGCGGAAGTTTCGATTACTTGGGAGAGGAGTGCATTCCTATCCCGGCCACTTAAATGCTGCGATCACTATCGATCGCAGCATTTAGGATGGTTAAATAGCTGCAGCGGAGCAGGTACCGGTCCAGGCTGTGAAAGCCAAGTCTTGGCTTGCAAATACGGTAAGTCAAACTCCCAGTGGTGATCGGGTGGACACAGTTCCTGACTAGTAATGAGCGAGTGTAATCCTTACTATTCATTACTCGTATGGTTAGTTCAGTAAACACAGGGAAGCTGGCACCTCAGTGAGAGCAGATTGAATAGTAGGGTCTCTCTGGAAGGCACAGCAAGGTGTTTTATGCAGTAGAAATGCAAAAAAGCCCGCCCTCACACAGAAATACTAGTTTTATGGCTGCATGTGTGTGTGTCTATCACTAACTGACTAAGATTAGCCTCGTTAATCGGACGAATTTGCGAGCATTAAAAACTACTCCCTACGAATCTCCTGAAGCCGAGTATTTCACTATCTGCTCATCACTATTCCTGACAATTTTATCTCACTTGTCATCAGTGTGACATCCATGCAATCTGTTTTTTTCACTCCGCAGCTATTAATCTTTTATAGACCCATTTACTGTTTCCCATCGCACAGCATTGCAAAGTATCTGTAAAAATACTGATGGAATGGCATCTGATGTTTTTCTCGTACTGTACCAATTTCGGATTCAAATTGCGACATGCTGCGATATTTTTTTCTCATGCCGAATACAAATACTAAAAAAAAAGGAGCTCTGCACTGGCTCATTGAATAACATTGGTCTGAATGCAATCCCTTCATCAAATTGCAGTCATCCAATTTATACACTCATGTGAGCGAGGTCTTTTAGTTAACAGTAAAAACTTGTTATCTTCATCCACTAAAAACATTAGTCATTAAAATCGTATAACTATTACAAACTATACATTAAAACTATAAGTAAAAGTGTCTTAACATTTTTTTTTTCCTTGTGCATGGGAATTTTAACATCTCTTCCAAAAGTATTTACATACCCTAACCGAAGTGCCTTAGGAGGGCTTTTATGTCACATTCTTAAAATGTCCCTCCTCCTAAAACTAAATAAATAAAATCAAGGAAAACATCTCCAGCCCGTGTGTCATTATGAAGCAATATGCATTCATTTGTCAGCAATTTCAGTAATGACTGACAGGTGCACACGATAAAGGCGGCAGAAGCCGCCTCTAGATCTCCTGTGTAGAGGAAGGCCAAGACAAGCTGATGCCACAGGCTAACTAGCGCAATCTGCAAAATTGAGAAAATGACACTGTGGCTTTTTAAAATCATCCTTGACAATTGACATTCTCTTCAGACATTAAACGCTACCTTTCAAGACACATGTCAGGGTGTAATGGGCAAAAAAACAGATTTCTTCAGACTTTTGTATCCCACTTGTCCTAACAACAGCAAGTCCAATTACCAAGGTAGAAATGTACCCGTCTTAAGAGGAAGCAAGTGGGGAGGACTGTGCTGACACACCTGAAGCAGCCCATCACACTTCAAACCTAGTTGCTATAGAAAATGAGTCTCTACAATTTCTGGACTGCCGTGTATTATGGAAGTAATGAATTACAATGGAGGGATCATAACCGAAAAGAAGCAAAAAAAAACATTATTTAAGAGAAATTCTGTCAACAGAATTGATATATTAAATTAAGGCTGCTTTCACATTGCGATTTTTGGTAGAATGGACAGCCACGGATCCGATTTGGCCACCATGTATTCCTATGAGCACGGATTGGTGCTGTATTGTCATCCGATTTGTGACAGATCCGATTGTGTCCGATTTTTTGCTGTACCCAGAATCAGAGACTGCTCTGATTTTGGGCACAGCGGACCAAATCAGACACCATCGAATCCGGCGCGTTCCATGGCAATTAAAATGAGGGCCGTGTCCAGGAAATAACAGGATCGTTTCCCGGACCCGATTTTAGTGTACTGAGCATGCTCAGTACACTAAAACTGCTCTTTACCATGTAATTTCACTTTCGCAATGTAGGTTTAAATCTCCCGCTTGCCGATGGGTTTTAGCGGGCTATTTAAACCGCTCAGCTGATGAGGTCATGTGACCGATCAGCTGATTGGGTTTGCCACAAGCCGCCCAGTCAGCTGATACACAGGTCCTTACGCCCTCGGAACTAGATGGCGCACATCGCGGGACACACACCGGAGAGGTGAGGATCTTTTTTTTTTAACCCTTGCTTCACTCCTGCAATGTATGTATATACATTGCGAATGTGAAAGTGCCCCACTTGCCTGCGCTTTGCATGCTAAGGCTCCCTACGGACAGTAAAAAAATCGCAATGTGAAAGCAGCCTGTTACTAAAGCTAATCAGGAGCAAAAAGTTGTAAATTAAATATCTGTGTGAAAAAAAAAAAAAATAGCAGCTTACATTAGGTCTCTTCCACATTTTGGCTGAGACTCGCCTATTCAAATCTATAAAGGGCAAAACAAAAAAAAACCCACTAAACTGATAGCATACAGACAGTGTCTTATGAAGGTGTTTACCCTTTTGGCTTTTTAGCTATTTTGTTACATTAGAACCTATGTTTCAATATTTTTTAATTCCGATTTGTGTGATATGATTCATCACTCCATAGTCTAAATTGAGGAGGTGAAGTGAGAGACATATAGTAAAAAAATTAAGTTTATTAGATAAAATAAATATGAATTTCCATGTGCTATGAGACCCCTAAAATATCTGGTGCAAGTAAATACCTTCATAAGTCACATGCTTAGTGAAAGGAAGTCCATCTGTGTGCAAGCTAAGTGTCACACATGGTCTGTCAGTATATACACACCTTTTCTGTAAGACATACAGAGGCTGCAACACCATTAAGTAAGAGGAAGCACTAACTAACCATCACCATGAAGACCAGAAGATCTCCAAACAAGTCAGAGACAAAGTTTTAAAGTAAGACAAGTCATGGTGAGTTCTAAAAGAAATTCAATCTCTGATGAACTCCCTGGAGTACCATCAAATCCATTATCATTAAATGGAAAGAACATGGTACCACAACAAACCTGCCAAGGTAGGACCACTCACGAAAACTTTCAGCTTGGGCAAGGAAGGCTTTAATTAGAGGCGCAGCACAGAGACCAAAGGTAATGGTGAAGGAGCTGCAGAGTTTTCAAGCAGAGGATAGTGTATATTATCATAGGACCACGATAAATCATACACTCCATAGAGCTGGCCTTTATGAAAGGGGCCAGAAAAAAAGCCTTTTCTTACAGCCAAAAATTGGAAGTCTCGTTTTGATTTTCCCAGAAGACATGTGGGAGACTCACCTAATGTATGGAGGAAGGAGCTGTGTTCAGATGACCTTTTTGGCCTGCAAGTGAACAACATGTTTGGCACCAAACCAACACAGCTCATCACCCCAAGAACACCATCCCCACAGTGAAACATGGAAGTAGCAGAATCATGCAGTGGGGATGTTTTTCAACAGCAGAAACAGGGAAAACTGTCCAATTTGAAAGAAAGATAAATGGTGTGAAATACAGGGATATTCTTGAGCAAAACCTATTTCAGTCTGTCAAAGATTTGAGACTAGGATGGAAGTTCACCTTCCAACAACAATAACCCAAAATATACAGCTAAAGAACACTCGAGTGGTTTAATGTGAAAATGTGTAGGTTTATTGGAGTGGCCTAGTCTAAACCCAGACCATAATCCAATGGAGAATCTGCGGTCAGACTGGAAGATTGCTGTTCACCCGAGGACACTATCTAACTTGAACTAGCTGGAGTGTTTTTTGTATAGGAGAATGGGCAAAAATCCCAGTGGCAAGATGTGGAAAGCTTACGTAGTCTTATCAAAAGCTACTTGCAGCTGTAATTGTCCCTAAGGGTACGGACACACTGGCGTAAAAGTCGGACGACTGCAATGTGAGTTTTTCTCGCATTGCAGTCGGACCAATGTTGTTCAATGTCCGAGAACACATTTGCGAGTGTCGGGCATTTTGTTCTCGTCCAACATGCTGCAACAGTATGCGACTCACGTGCGACACACGCCAATGCAATTCTATGGGTCCTACAAAAATCTCGGACCGCACACATACCATCCGAGTCGGATGCATTTTTTAACTGATACATTATCATTCTGTAGCTCAGACAACTGTAAAAAATGTTCCTGTAAATGATTATATAGTAAATAGCTGAGAAAAAAAACAGATTGCACATGGACAGCACACGAAAGCCACACTGACCAAAAATCGGACGGCACTCGTATGACTCTCGGATACGTCCATCGGACTGTTATTTTACACGCCAGTGTGTTTCCAGCCTGAGAGAGAGACTACAAAGTACTGACTTAAAGGGGATGAATATTCATGCACACAGACACAGAAGCTCTAAGATATTTTGACCTATTTGTTGCTTAGTTCACAATAAAAATAAAACCAAATGTTCATGGTTGTAGGTATGCTACTTATATGAACTAATGCAAGCCCGAACAAAAAAAAATAGTGAAATTTTAGGATGTGAAGCAGAAAAACACAAAAAATGCCAAGGAAGGGCGGGAATGCGGGAGTGAGTAAAACAAACAAAAAGTACAAAACACTAGGGGAGGCATATACTGCTAAAGAATTTTCCTAATTTCCTAATGTGGAGGTCACAGAGCCAGGGGATACTGAGCATCAGGGTCCGGTCAGTCAGTATCACGGTATGTGACCCAGTGCTGTAGCCCTGGTCCACATGAAAAAGGGGGAAAAGGATAAATGGAAGAAACTAAAGGAAAAATAAAAGAAAAGTGTTTGTGATGCCAGCTGAGGATATTGCGGCCACTAATTGATCACCACTGCATAGGTAGCTTCCAGGGATGGATGGTATGGCAGTGAGATGGATTACTTCTCCAGCAGAAGCAGGCCCTGAAGGTGTGAATGGATTATGGTGGTGATAGTTTCAAAGTTGTGTAGGCAGGAGTGCAGAAGAAAGAAAACACAGACACTGTCTCTGAGTTCTTTATCTTTTACTATAGAGTTGAAGTTCAGCTGCAAGTCCAGGGTACTGGTTCATAGGGCTGTGTGTAATACATGGTGCAGTATATACAGGGTGCAGTATACACGGTGTATACTGCACCCTGCATAAAGTACTTGTGTATACTTCACCCTGTATATAGAATCTGTGTATAATACACAGGTACTACCGTATATACAGGATGCAGTATATACAGAGTGCAGTATACACAATTCTCATGATATATTGATCTATTGACAATAGATCAATATATCATGAGAGAATATGATGAACAGATCATGAGAAATACTGCAGAATCAAATCGCCACTTACTACAGCAGCATGTGCAGGATATGGATGTGGACACTTACAGCAGGCACTGGCAGGGAGTGGGACTGGCCTTCTCTCACTATACAGGTGGCTGCCAGCCTTTCAGACTGTAATGGCACCGCCTGACTGCCTTTAGTGTGCTCTGTAGCACGCTGTACATGACACGCCTCTGAACCCTGTCTGAACCCTGACTCACCCAATCCCAATGTGCTGCCAGGTGCCTTAGCAACCCTGCTTCCCTGTCAGCCACTGACTCAGCCTGCTGTGACTCTCGCTGTCTAACGTGTGTGGCCGCACAGCAGTAGGTGGGCGCTATTCCGAACTACCATGGGCCGTGGCCAGGTGATTTAACTTTCACTAGTGCTGTATACATGCTGCGAGGGTGGGGGCGGCCCTGAACTGTTGCCAATTAACCGGCCTGGGGGGCAATTGCATCTCTGCCACCCGGCTCAGCCCGCCACGGCCAGCAGGAGAAAAATATATAATGACGCACCCCAAAGGTGATTGGGCAGACTAATTAATTAATTAATAAACATGTTATTATAATAGAAGTGAATCAAGGATAAGAAAAACTAAACTCTTGGAGAAAAGGTGCATCAGCAATGGCTTGGCAGAAAGAGAAATCGACCACAGAACACAGACTTAAGGGTTCAAATACAGATGCATGACAGTAGCCCCCTTTCTACAAGGGGCCAATGGACCCACAGAGCTCCCCAACCACTGACATAACTCTCTCACTAGGTGATCCGCATGTAAATCTCTCGCATCAAACCAGGAAGAATCCTCCAGACTGCGACCTATCCATATTGCAGAAATTGTCTGACATGTCTGGAACCCAAAACTTGTTACACCTTATTCTCCTTGTCCTACTGCAATTCAAATGCAATGATGCCCTGAGAACCTGGCATCCCCTTTTCAGGGAGAAAAGAATGGAAGTATTTATTAATCGTCCAGCCAACCGGGAGTTGGAGCTTGGCCATCACAGATTTAATGATTTTAATCATCTTATACGAACAAATAAATTAAGAATCAACTTTTCTTGGTGGAACTTTCAGAAAAAGATTTTTTGAGGATAGCCGCACAAAATCTCCTAGTATAAAGAAAAGGGGCCCTCCTACATCTGCGGTTTGCAGTTCTCTTGGTCCAGTTGCAAGTTATCAAAAGCCTTTTTTTTAACTTCCCTCCAGAACTTAATCAAACAACAAGAATATCATTCCTCCTCTGGAAACGCAGACTTCACACCAGAAAAACTTGCAATAACAGAATGAAAACCCCTACATCAATAAAAGGCGAGTTACCGGTAGTAGAGGTGTAGTTATTGACAGCAAATTCAGCCAGAGAAAGAAACTCCTCCTAGTCCTCTTGATAAGTAGAAGCAAGACATCCTAAATATTGTTCTAATTATTGGATGATTCTCTCCGTCTGACCATTAGTATATGGATGATAACCTGAATAGAACAGAAGCTTAATTCCTGACCTAGAGCAAAAGCTAGCCATAAACTTACCGTAACCCATTTATCATAAATAATGTCTTTAGAAACACTATGTACCGTATATACTCGTGTATAAGCCGACCAGTGTATAAGCCGACCCCCCTACTTTTGCCCCCAAAATCTGGGAAAACTTATTGACTCGTGTATAAGCCGAGGGTGGACCCCAGCACAGGTATACAGCCCCCAGCAGTGTGGTATATAGCAGCCTCCCCAGTGGTATATACAGGCCCCAGCAGTGTTACAGCAGCCTCCCCAGTGGTATATACAGCAGCAGCCCCAGTGGTAGTATACAGCAGCCCCAGTGGTAGTATACAGCAGCCCCAGAGGTATAAACAGACCCAGTGGTAGTATACAGCAGCCCCAGAGGTATAAACAGCCCCAGTGGTAGTATACAGCAGCCCCAGAGGTATATACAGCAGCCCCAGTGGTAGTATACAGCAGCCCCAGTGGTAGTATACAGCAGCCCCAGTGGTAGTATACAGCAGCCCCAGAGGTATAAACAGCCCCAGTGGTAGTATACAGCAGCCCAGTGGTAGTATACAGCAGCCCCAGTGGTAGTATACAGCAGCCCCTGTGGTAGTATACAGCAGCCCCAGTGGTAGTATACAGCAGCCCCAGAGGTATAAACAGCCCCAGTGGTAGTATACAGCAGCCCCAGTGGTAGTATACAGCAGCCCCAGAGGTATAAACAGCCCCAGTGGTAGTATACAGCAGCCCCAGAGGTATATACAGCAGCCCCAGTGGTAGCATACAGCAGCCCCAGAGGTATATACAGCCCCAGTGGCAGTATACAGCAGCCCCAGTGGTAGTATACAGCAGCCCCAGTGGTAGTGTACAGCAGCCCCAGTGGTAGTGTACAGCAGCCCCAGAGGTATAAACAGCCCCAGTGGTAGTATACAGCAGCCCCAGAGGTATAAACAGCCCCAGTGGTAGTATACAGCAGCCCCAGAGGTATATACAGCAGCCCCAGTGGTAGTATACAGCAGCCCCAGTGGTAGTATACAGCAGCCCCAGAGGTATAAACAGCCCCAGTGGTAGTATACAGCAGCCCCAGAGGTATATACAGCAGCCCCAGTGGTAGTATACAGCAGCCCCAGTGGTAGTATACAGCAGCCCCAGAGGTAGTATACAGCAGCCCCAGAGGTATATACAGCCCCAGTGGCAGTATACAGCAGCCCCAGTGGTAGTATACAGCAGCCCCAGAGGTATAAACAGCCCCAGTGGTAGTATACAGCAGCCCCAGAGGTATAAACAGCCCCAGTGGTAGTATACAGCAGCCCCAGTGGTAGTATACAGCAGCCCCAGTGGTAGTATACAGCATCCCCAGAGGTATAAACAGCCCCAGTGGTAGTATACAGCAGCCCCAGTGGTAGTATACAGCAGCCCCAGTGGTAGTATACAGCAGCCCCAGTGGTAGTATACAGCAGCCCCAGAGGTATATACAGCCCCAGTGGTAGTATACAGCCGCCCGCCCGCCACCCCCATCAGTATACAGGCCCCCCATCAGGATCCAGGGCCCCCCCTCCTTGCTCCGCAAAACCTGCAAAGTAAAATCATTATACTTATCACTGTCCTGTCGCCGCCGTCCCCGCCGCTGCCATCGCGCTCCCCGTCTTCATCCAGCATCTTCTGGCTTCCTGTGGTCGGCGCAGGCAATGAGTCACTGCCTGCGCCAACCACAGGAAGCCAGAAGAAGACGGATGAAGCCGGGGATCGCGATGGCAGCGGCGGGGACGGCGGCGACAGGACAGTGATAAGTATAATGATTTTACTTTGCAGGTTTTGGGAGCAAGGAGGGGGGGCCCTGGATCCTGATGGGGGGCCTGTATACTGATGGCGGTGGCAGGCGGGCAGCTGTATACTACCACTGGGTATATACTCGCGTATAAGCCGAGGGGGGACTTTTCAGCCCAATTTTTGGGCTGAAAAACTCGGCTTATATGCGAGTATATACGCATATACGCATATAATCTTAACAACATTACAGATAAATAAGGTAGTTAAACTTTTAGCCATAAACAATTTTAGTACAGGACCCAAGTGAACCATCTTGCTGAAACGGTCCACGGCCAACTAAAACTATAATATTACCACCAGAATTAAGCAAATCCATGACGAAGTCCATGGATAAATCAGTCCAACGTTGAGATGGAATTTAGAAACCCTGCCAGGGTCTGGTGAGAGGCTTCATACATGGTGCAAATTCTGCACTTACAGACATACCGTATTTTTCGGACTGTAAGACGCACTGGACCATAAGACGCACCCAAGATTTTAGAGGAGGAAAGTAGAAAAAATGAAGCAAAAAATGTGGTTACAATGCAGTATTATGAGAGGGGGGATCTACTCCTGACAATTATGGACATTAGTCCCCATCCTGGCCCTCTTCCAAGTAATACATGGCCCCCCCATCATGGTATATAATCCCTATCCTGGATATGGCACCAATCATAGTATATAGCCCTTCATTCTGGGATATAGATCCCCCATCTGGAATATGGCGCCCCATTCTGGTATATAGCATCCTCCATCCTAGATATGGCCCCAAACCTGGTATATAGCCCTTCTTCTTGGGATATAGCCCCAATTCTGGTATATAGCATCCCCCATCCTGGATATGGCCCCTCACCTGGGATATGACCCCCAAACCTGTATATATCCCTTCATCTTGGGATATGGCACTCCATTCTGGTATATAGCATCCACCATCCTGGAAAAGGCCCCTCATCCTGGATATGTCCCCCCATCCTGGATATGTCCCCCCATCCAGCTCTCCAGGTGGCAGAGGAGTCAGGATGTCCAGCCAACACAGTCATGCACTTCATTAAGGTCAGTATGAAGCAAGGACAATACAAACAGTTTTCCTAGTGGCAAGCCCTCCGATGCACCAACCTTCTCTATCATAGTCAAATCTCTGACTGATATGACCAAGAATGGGACTGACTTTTCCTCTTCGTCTCCTGAGGCTGTTGAAGCCTTTGCAGCTCTCAAAACAGATGTTTCTATTCTTCAGTCCTCAGTCAACCTGATGTTGATTTGCCTTTTGTGGTTGACGTAGATGCCTGTTCAGTGGAAATGGGTGCCATTCTTTCACAGAAGGAGGACAGTTACTTTCATCTATGTGCATTTTTCACTGAAATTCTCACAAGCAATGTTCAACTGTGACATACACAATGGGGAATTATCAGCTATTAAGAGAGCTTTCAAGGAATGGAGGCATTGGTTGGAGTGGCTAGGCATCAAGTAATGGTATTTACTTATCAGAAAAATTAACTATATAATTTTTAATGTACTACTTCAAGGCATCTCTTTCAGGAAGAGGGAGGTCAAACAGATGAGATTTAGCCAAACTAGCTCCTGGTATATATTTGATAGCACAATCATATGACTTATGCTGCAAGGGAAAAACTTCAAATTCAGACTCAAACCATCCTCAAAATCCTGACTAAAATCTGGTAGAAAGATCGGATAGATGTCAGAAACTTAGAAAAACAAAAAACAATTGGAAATACAAAACTTTACCCAATACATTGTATTTTTCGGATGATAAGATGTACTTTTGTTCCCCCAAATTTTAGGGAAAAGTGGGGGATACGTTTTATAATCCGAATATATGCTGTGCTGTACATGGATGAGGGCTCTGGAGAGGTGTCCGGGGGCTGGAGGAGGCTGGCGAGGGCTGCAGAGGTAGCGAGATGTCACGTGCCGCCAATCATTATGCTCATGTAATATAAACTGTATCCCCCTGTCCATCACCTCAGTGCTGAAGTGGGCACTAAGAGATCTGCGGGGGGAGCGGTGCATATTATATGAGCCCGTACTTATCCCCCACCATGGATATGCCCCCCCTGTCATGGTATATCCTTCGCTGCTGCTGCACCCACAAAAAAATAAGTTATGTAACTCACCCTACGTAGCCCCCTGCTCAGCGGTGTCTTCCTGTGCCCGGCATCCGATCATGTGACCGGCACAGTGATGTCATCAGTCACATGATTGGATGCCGGGCACAGGAAGACAACGATGAGCTAGGAGTAGGGAGCTACAGAGGGTGAGTTACATCGTTTATTTTTTGTGTGTGTGTACGGTTGCAGAGAGGGCTAAGAGGATTATGTACCAGAACAAGGGGGCCATATCCAGAATGGGGGGCATATTCAGGACAAGGGGGCTATGTACAAGGACAAGGGGGCTATGTACCAGGATAGGGGGACCATATCCAGGATGGGGAAGCCATATCCAGAATGGGGGAGCCATATCCAGGACAAGGGGGCTAAAGGGGCTATGTACCAGGAGAAGGGGGCCATATCCAGGATGGGGGGACCATATCCACAATGGGGGGGCTCATCCAGGCAAAGGGGCTGAGTACCAAGACAAGGGGGCCACATCCAGGATGGATATATACTGACTGAAAGCCGGATACTGGCATTATAAGATGGACCCCATTTAAGATTAAAAAAAATTTTTTCTCTTTTCCTTCATCAAATTTGGGGTGCGTCTTATATTCCAATGTGTCTTATAAAGCAAAAAATATGGCAATCTCGCAAGTCTCCCAATTAATAATGAAATTGTGTAACGAAGAAAACACCATAAATGAATAGATGCTGTGTAACAATTCCACTTCCGAGGATAGAAACTGTATACCCACACTCGATAGCAAAATCACTTTCAATAAGATCAAAGATGGAACCTGAATCAACAGGAGCAGAGGTAATGAGAACTTCAGATTTAGTTAAAGATACTTGCAAAAGAAACCAGTTGCATGCATGAGTGATAACTGTAAACCTTTAGAATTTGTGCGCTTGCATATCAATGATTTTTTCTTTACTGAATCATTACATGGCCCATTTGACCGCAGCACAGACAAAAATGATCAAGTGTTTTAGGTTCAATTCCCTCCTTGGACTCTCTGCAGGCCCCAATTTGCATAGGTTCTCCTGCCTCATTAGGATGTAAGTCGGAAGTCACTGAAACACCCTCAAATGTACTCTTATCCCTAAGACATCTGTCCAAACGTTGTACTTAGCTTCTTCCAAGGACAATAAGAAGGAACTATAAACCATCATGTCTCATACCTGACTAGAAAGACCCTGGAAAATCTAGTAAGGAGAGCTGGGTCATTTCTGGAGATTTCCACCACCCAGTGTCTAAACTTATGTTCAAATATTTTTATTGGTTTGCAAATAAAAGAACGATATAACATACAGTATGATTAGCATAAATGATACAGAAATCAATGAAGTACAATAAAAGGAGATTAGTAATCTAGGTAGTATAATATGAAGAAAGATGTACAATCCATATATTCATAGACCGAGGATGAATCAGAAATATATAACACTACTCAAGACTTTAGTCGCTCGGTCAATGATTTATATAAATATCAATCATATTCCATTAATTTGATTATTTAATGTATAGCGAGTTGCTAAACAGTAACTTAACTATTTAGATACATGGAAGTACAAAGAATACGTATATAAGAATGCCCACTATGAATTAACGTGGTATGATTTACTTGAAATAGTAATGCTAAATAAGTTGGATTGGGGTACAAAGATTAATCTGGTCTTGTACAATGTTGAGGTCTTTATGGTTGATTTGTAGGAGACATAATTTTATTCCACTCCTTCCATTTTTTGGAGTATTTTTTTAAAAGGTTGTTTCTAAGGGCGTATGTGTATTCGTATGTGTTGTGACATGCTATTTTCTCTATTGTGTTTTCCACCGTAGGGGAATAGGGTCCCTTCAGAGGGCAGCAATGTTACTTTTAGCTGTGAGTAGATAGGTCTATGTTTATGAGGGATGGATTCGAGGCCAACAAGGAGAAGTACTAGTTCAGAAGATAGGTGTAATTTCAAGCCAGTGATTCTATTAATTAGAGCCTCAACTCTGTCCCAGAAGTATTTGAGAATTCTACAGCTCCAAAAAATGTGAGTCAAGCTACCAATAGCATTACAATTCCTCCAGCAGAGGGGGGAGTTGGAGTTTTGAATTTGATGAAGTTTAAGAGGGGTATAATACCAGCGTGTGTAAATCTTATAGTGGGTCTCTGCAGGGGATGTAAGAGTAGATAGATTCGAAAATTTGATGCCAGACATCCGTTGTAATTTCTATGTTTAGTTCTTTTTCCCATGCTTTTACATTCGATGAGTATGAAAAATGAGTGTCTTGGTTAAAGCTTTGATATATATCCCAGTTTTCCAGAAAAGAAGGCTTCGAGGATATCTGAACATCTGAGCTAGGTTCTGGGGTAGAAAAAAATTTAGTTTATGGGAGTTGATGAGATTTTGAATCTTCTTCCATGTCATCTCTTCTAGGATGTCGAGTTTAAATTTTTCCATAAGAAGTTGGAAGGGAATGAGTTTTTTACTTTCATCTATTATGTCTGCAATGTACTTGACACCTAGTTTCTTCCATGAGTTTAGTTTAATTCTTGACGATATAAGTTCCAAGATATCTATATTTATCCACGTTGGAGACACCATAGGATGAGACTTGTGAGATAGTTTCAGTAGAGTTCTCCAAGAAAGGATTGCAGATCTGACAGCAATTTCCTCAGAGAGTTTCTTAGTTTTGTCACATAGGTAGGAGAGAGTGTTGAGGCCAAGGTCGCCCTGAGGTTTAATAGATTTCTCTAGACCTAACCAAGTCGGCCCATCTTCTCCTGCCCACCAATTCTGACTTAATTTAATTAGGGTAGCATGGTAGTAGGCAGTTAAATTGGGCAAGGCGAGTCCTCCATGTTTTTTGTTCTTTTCTAGGATTAATCTCGCTACCCTAGGTTTCATTTTTGCCCAAATGAATGTAACCAACTGAGATTGCAATTTTTGTAACCACTTATTCGGGATTATTAAAGGGATAGATCTAAAAATATACAGTGCCTACAAGTATAGTATTCAAACCCTGCAGATTTAGGTGGTTTGATAAGATGCAAATAAGTTAGAGCCTTCAAACTGCAAACGAGAGTAGGATTTATTAACAGAAGCATAAATCTTACAAACCAAAAAGTTATGTTGCTCAGTTGAATTTTAATACATTTTAAACATAAAAGTGTGGGTCAATTATTATTCAACCCCTAGGTTTAATATTTTGTGGAATAACCCTTGTTTGAAATTACAGCTAATAATCGTCTTTTATAAGACCTGATCAGGCCGGCACAGGTCTCTGGAGTTATCTTGGCCCACTCCTCCATGCAGATCTTCTCCAAGTTATCTAGGTTCTTTGGGTGTCTCATGTGGACTTTAATCTTGAGCTCCTTCCACAAGTTTTCAATTGGGTTAAGGTCAGGAGACTGACTAGGCCACTCCATCACCTTGATTTTTTCCTTCTTGAACCAGGCCTTGGTTTTCTTGGCTGTGTGCTTTGTGTCGTTGTCTTGTTGGAAGATGAAATTACGACCCATCTTAAGATCCTTGATGGAGGAGCGGAGGTTCTTGGCCAAAATCTCCAGGTAGGCCGTGCTATCCATCTTCCCATGGATGCGGACCAGATGGCCAGGCCCCTTGGCTGAGAAACAGCCCCACTGCATGATGCTGCCACCACCATGCTTGACTGTAGGGATGGTATTCTTGGGGTCGTATGCAGTGCCATCCAGGCTCCAAACGTCACGTGTGTGGTTGGCACCAAAGATCTCGATCTTGGTCTCATCAGACCATAGAACCTTGAACCAGTCTGTCTCAGAGTCCTCCAAGTGATCATGAGCAAACTGTAGACGAGCCTTGACATGACGCTTTGAAAGTAAAGGTACCTTACGGGCTCGTCTGGAACGGAGACCATTGCGGTGGAGTACGTTACTTATGGTATTGACTGAAACCAATGTCCCCACTGCCATGAGATCTTCCTGGAGCTCCTTCCTTGTTGTCCTTGGGTTAGCCTTGACTCTTTGGACAAGCCTGGCCTCGGCACGGGAGGAAACTTTCAAAGGCTGTACAGGCCGTGGAAGGCTAACAGTAGTTCCATAAGCCTTCCACTTCCGGATGATGCTCCCAACAGTGGAGACAGGTAGGCCCAACTCCTTGGAAAGGGATTTGTGCCCCTTGCCAGCCTTGTGACCCTCCACGATCTTGTCTCTGATGGCCTTGGAATGCTCCTTGGTCTTTCCCATGTTGACCATGTATGAGTGCTGTTCACAAGTTTGGGGAGGGTCTTAAATAGTCAGAAAAGGCTGGCAAAAGAGATAATTAATCCACACATGTGAAGCTCATTGTTCTTTGTGCCTGAACTACTTCTTAATACTTTAGGGGGACCAAACAGAATGCTGGTGGTTTGAGGGGTTGAATAATAAACCCTCTGAATTAACTTTTAACGCTTTAAAAAAAAAAAATAAATAAATAAAAAATCTTTTTGGCTGCAGTGCATTTCCCACTTCCAGGCTGATCTACAGTCCAAATGTCACAATGCCAAGTTAATTCCGCATGTGTCAACCAGCTAAATCTGCAGGGGGTTGAATACTACTTGTAGGCACTGTATAAAAGTTTTGGTAAAAGGCTCATCTTGTATGCATTGATCCTGCCAAACCAAGAAATTTCTATCTTTGCCAGATGTAGAATATCGGTCTGTATAGTTTTGTAAATGGTTTTTAGGTTAGAATCTACAATTGATGTTAGAGGTTTAATAAGTTTAATTCCAAGATAGTTGATATGGTCGTTTTCCCAGACCAGATTAAACTCCGATTTGAGAGCAATTAACGTTTGCAGATTTAGGTTTAGATGTAGAACTTGCGTTTTAGTTAAGTTTATTTTGTAATATGAAATATTGGAGAATGTTTTAATTGTGTCCAATAAGTTCCTTATTGATTTAAGTGGAGTAGATAGTGTTAAGTGTCTAAACAAAGCAGCAGTCCTCCCTTTTCTCTGCACCAACCTGCGAATCATTGGTTCAGTGACAGCAAATCCATCGGAATCATCAAAAAATGAGCCCTAGAGCAGAGAAAAAGGCAACAACTGAGAAAACACTAGTGCATCCTCAGGTATAGAAGATGCCCAAGTCTGAGAATCTCCACGGAGGAACAACGAGAATACTACCCACACACTGACTCCTCCGGATGAAGGACAGAAATGACAGTATAAAAACACAGTCTCTAAAAAGCACAGACTGCTGAAATTAAAAAATAAAAATGACATGCCTATCCTGTTTCTCCAATGTGCCGCTCTGGTCTCTGAAACATGTGGACTGCGCTGAGAATCAGATACAAAGGCCAAATGTTGGAAAAGGGAGCCAATGGCTTCATGTTCCACCATTGTATTGAATTATATTTGCATGCAGAGGATGAGTGTACCATTAAAAATGAGATGCTGGGCAAAAGTGACTTTGACACCCGGCCCTACCAATGGCACATGGGCTCCATTAATGGCTGTGTTGTCTGCTATCATTACTAATATGTCAATGTTCTATACTCAGAACAATGCAAACCAGGCGTGGCCTGCGGCTCTATGTGAAGTCACACTCACAGGAGCTCCTGGTGCTTTATCCAAAGCGACAGACTTAATGACATTTTAATGCCATTCTGATTCCACAACTAGCTACCAGCCTAACCAGCTACCCGCAGTGACCGAACGAGGCGAGTTCTGCTGAGATCTGATGAGGAGAAAGCCACACAAGGAAAGCCCCATCTTCTTCAGTCTAAGGTAACGGCGCCATATTGGGCTCCTGCTGGCAGAGAAGATCATTCACGATTGTATTCTCCTTCATTGTTGACTGTCTCAGCGCTGAGGTACTGAGGAGACACAGATTCTACTTCATTATTAATTGTTTCAGCCCTGAGGTACTGAGGAGACACAGATTCTACTTCATTATTAACTGTTTCAGCGCTGAGGTACTGAGGAGACACAGATTCTACTTCATTATTAACTGTTTCAACGCTGAGCCCTGAGGTACTGAGGAGCCATAGATTCTACTTCACTATTAACTGTTTCATCGCTGAGGTACTGAGGAGAAATAGATTCTACTTCACTATTAACTGTTCCAGCATTGAGGTGCTGAGGAGCTAAAGATTTTCCCTCACTGTTAACTGTTTCAGCCCTGAGGTACTGAGGAGCTATAGATTCTACTTCACTATTAACTGTTCCAGCATTGAGGTGCTGAGGAGCTAAAGATTTTCCCTCACTGTTAACTGTTTCAGCCCTGAGGTACTGAGGAGCTATAGATTCTACTTCACTATTAACTGTTTCAGCGCTGAGGTACTGAGGAGAAATAGATTCTACTTCACTATTAACTGTTTTAGCGCTGAGGTACTGAGGAGCCATATATTTTCCTTCACTATTAACTGTTTCAGTGCTGAGGTTCTGAGGAGCTAAAGATTCTCCCTCACTATTAACTGTTTCAGCGCTGAGGTACTGAGGAGCTAAAGATTCTCTCTCACTATTAACTGTTTCAGCTCTGAGGTACTGAAGACCTAAAGATTCTCCCTCACTATTAACTGTTTCAGCGCTGAGGTACTGAGGAGCTAAAGATTCTCTCTCACTATTAACTGTTTCAGCTCTGAGGTACTGAGGACCTAAAGATTCTCCCTCACTATTAACTGTTTCAGCACTGAGGTACTGAGGAGCCAGAGATTCTCCTTCACTATTAACTGTTTCAGCCCTGAGGAACTGAGGAGCTAAAGATCCTTCACTGTTAACTGTTTCAGCGCTGAGAGACTGAGGAGCTAAAGATTCTCCTTCACTATTAACTGTTTCAGCACTGAGGTACTGAGGAGCCAAAGATTCTCCTTCACTGTTAACTGTTTCAGCCCTGAGCGCTGAGGTACTAAAGGGGCTACAGATTGCATTCTTCTTCACTGTTAACTGTTTCAACGCTGAGCGACCTGCAAGAAAAGGTTCCGACGGGAAGATCGCTTCTAGCAAGTGGGGTTATCGCGCCCCCCATGCAAGCCAGCTTCGTAGACCAGGATTCCAAGATCTACGGCGCAATTCCCCTCACCCTTGATCATCCAGGTTTCAGATAAGTACTGTAATATTCTAAATATCTCTCTCTGCAAAACACCGCTTGAGTCCACGAACCTCCCGATTGTTCCTGATACTGGGGGACTAATGCCCTCCAAATACAGATCTACTTCCAACACAGACCATTCTGATAAGAACATGGAAGCGCAACAAAGCAGATCCAAGAGCAAAATACCTACCATGGCACATAGCCCTGGTAAAACCTTTAAGGGAAGAGATCATCCCACCAAAACCCTACCACTAACTGAAGAATCAGACCCTCATGAGGACTCGATGCTACATGAGAATTCCCAACATAGTTCAAAGAGGAAGGAGATAGACTCTCCCCCCCGCCAACACATTGAATCGGCTCCACAGGATGAGGCGCAATCACAATGCAGAAGCCCAGCGAGGCAAAAAATCAAAGTCACTCAAGCTGAGAGCGACGTCAATCGCATCTTGGATCCAAACCAAATTCCTGACAAGAAATTTCTCCTTCAGCTGTTCTCTTCATTAAGGGAGGAGATGAGAGAGCAATTTACAGATGTGAAAGCATCAATTAACACCAAAAACTCAAGATTAGATAAAACTGAAACTGATGTAGACAATTTAAAGAAAGAGATTAAAGCATGCCGTACTGAGTTGTCTAAAGCCAAAGGTGACATCAAATACCTCTCTGACAAACTTATTGACAGAGAAGATCGTGACCGTAGATCTAACTTAAAAATTAGGGGTGTACCAGAACAGGTTAAGTCACACGAATTGATTCCTTTCATTAAAAATTTGACAAAAAAATTGATCCCTTCTCTGTCAGACATAGAGCTTTCAATAGAAAGGGCGCATAGAATCCCTAAACCTCCACGCTTCCCTGAAGACGTCCCTCGGGATGTTATTGCAAAATTCACCTTCTTTCAGACAAAAGATAAAATAAATAATTATACCAGACAAAATGGCCTCCTGCCTGCCCCTTACGACTCCCTAAAAATATACTCTGACATCTCCAGAGAAACTGCTATGAAGAGACGATCCTTGAGACCAATCACTGAAGTTTTAAGGAAACAACAGATAGCCTACAGATGGGGTCGCCCTACTACCTCTGTCATATTCTACCACAAACAAAAGCAGATCACAATAGAGGACTCCACGGAAGGTTTAAAACTCCTCAAACACCTTCACATGCATGAGTAACTCTGCCGACTTCCCTATTGTTGGCATTAAAACTAGCGCCAAAGGCCCCACCGTTAGCCCAAGAGGAAGACTCACATCAGTTCCCTGGAACTCTTCCTTCCCATTACGATCTAATTCGTATTGTTTACATTCTTTTTTGTATTCTTGTTGTATTTTACCCAAGTACCTGTTTACCTCCGTTTCTTCACCCAAACCCCCCTTACCCTCCCCTTATCACAAAGCTTTAGTATAATTGCTTGACTAGAACAATGGCACTAAGATTTATGTCACTCAATACAAACGGACTTAATTCACCGCAAAAACGATTCAGCTTATGGAAGGAGATGAAATCAAATCGTGTTGATATAGCGGGTATCCAAGAGACTAGATTCCCCTTACAGAACCCTCCCAAATTCACCAATAAAAATTTTCCTCACATATACCTATCGTCCAACCCCAAAAAAAAAGCGGGAGTAGCATTAATCATCAAGGACTCACTGAAATTTGAAGAGCTCGAGCTTATTAAAGACAACGAGGGAAGGTACATAATCTTGATTTGCAAGATCAATGATACCACCTATACACTCGCGAACGTTTACACGCCTAATAATGGCCAAATCACTTTCCTCAGACGTCTTTTTGCCCTAATCCATGAAAAACAAAAGGGGACACTCTTAATTTTGGGGTATTTTAATGCAGTCCCGAATCCCCTATTAGATTCTTCTAATAAATCGAGTCAAATAGTGTCTTCAAAGACTGTGAGGTCAGCGAGACTGGGGATAGAGGAGAAAAGAGAAGGCGCAGATCTACGGTAAGTGCAGTGTATTAGTAGCAACAGTTGTTCTCAGGTATTATTCTCACCTTTCTGGTGTCTTGTGCAGTTAGCATATAATCCTACGGATTTTTATCTGATGAAGGCTTGTTATATTTTAAGCTGAAACGCGTAATAAAAGAAGAACTTATTTTGGAATAATTTGCCATCCCTGTGATCCCTCTGGAAGCGCTTCAATTCAAACCAGAAAATTTTTTTTTCCTGCACTCTAATAAATCGAGGAATCTTAATACTAAACTTGACCCCTCTTACAAAAGGAAGAACTCTTCGACGTATTCCGATGATTACACACATCATCTGTGGAGTTCACTCATTATTCCAACTTGCATAAATCCTTCTCTAGAATTGACTTAGTAATAACTGACATTCATTCCCTATCTAGAGTTAAAACCATATCCATTCTCCCAAGAACGTGGTCGGATCACTCCCCCATTATTTTCGAATGTTCCAACTGCCCCCCTTTAATGCACATTCCCCATGGAGGGCCAATTCTTACCTATTCACTCACCCTCAATATAAAACAGAGATTCAAGAATCACTCAAATTATATTTTTAAAGAAAATGAAACTCCTGAGGTATCCTTATTCACACTATGGAACGCCCACAAAGCGACTATAAGAGGGTCACTAATTTATTTAAATGCGAAACACAAAAAAGCTCAACAAGAGGACACGAAAAAGCTGATCCACCAAATCTCCACCTTAGAAAGGGATATCTTGGCAGATCCATCCGAGAGGAAACACAAAGATCTTCTTGAACTCCGGATCCGACTGAAATCTCTTCTTTTATCAGATTATGATAAAATGGCCCGTATCTCCAGATCAAATTTCTACTCTAATATGAACAAGCCCTCCAAAACCTTCGCAAATTTGATTAAAATCCATAGATCTAAAACTTGTATCCACCAAATCAGGAACAAACAAAACCACGTGGTTAAAACCTCCGTGGAAATCTCTAGAGCATTTGTAGAATTTTATAAAAGCCTCTATAATCTCAAAAATGATCCATTGGAGCATCAACCCACAAAGCAGAATATTAAGTCCTTTCTGGATTCCATTACACTCCCGACCCTTACAGAGGACACCCTAAATAGACTCAATCAACCTTACACCGAACAGGAAATAAAAGATATTATCATTAAACTTAAAAAGAATAAATCCCCAGGCCCTGATGGTCTCCAAAATGAATACTTCATAGCTTATGAAAGCTTACTTACCCCCTACATCACTAAATTAATTAATTCTTTATCCAATAACAATCAATCGGTTCCGCACGAGATGCTTCAAGCATTAATTTCAGTGATTCCGAAAAATAAAGGAGATAGAGAATTGGTATCTAATTACAGAGCCATTTCTCTGCTCAACACTGACATTAAAATTATCAATAAAAAAGCAATTAATGTCAGACTGCAAAAAATTATCCCGCTTTTGATCCACCAGGACCAGGTGGGTTTTACCTCAAAAAGAAGCTCTACTGACGCGACGAGAAGAATTTTAAACCTGTCAGCTCACGCTGAATCTTCTGGAACCCCTATGATAGTGGTCTCTGTCGACGCAGAAAAAGCGTTCAACAGAGTCCACTGGGGATACCTATTTGAGGTCCTGCACAAATTTGGAATAAATGGCCCCATATTTAACTCCATTCAAGCCTTGTACACTGCCCCCTCGGCAAGGTTACTCACTAACAATCACTTATCTGCCCCATTTATGTTGACTAACGGCACAAGGCAAGGCTGTCCCCTCTCGCCCTCCCTTTTTAATTTATTCATTGAACCGTTGGCCGAAAAAATCCGATCTCATCCGCAAATCACTGGTATTACTCTGAACCGCGAATCCTATAAAATTAGTCTATTTGCGGATGACATAATTTTAACTCTCACAGATCCAATATCCTCAATGTGTAATCTCCTTTCCCTCATGGAAGACTTCGCTAAGGTCTCCCACTATAAAATAAACATCGATAAAACGCAAGTACTTAGTTATAACCTCCCAGACCAGATTATTTCCTCCTTACAACAAAATAATGGTTTGGATTGGGAAAAGAATGTGTTGGATTATTTGGGAATTATAATTACTAAACCCATATCTCATACTTATGAATCCAATTTAGGAAAGATATACAAAACTGTACAAATAGACCTAACTAATATTTCCAAAACTGAGTTGACATGGTTGGGAAGGATAGAAGCGTATAAACTAATCATTTTACCTAAACTACTTTATATTTTTCGCTCGATCCCCCTCCAGGTCAATTCTAATTGGTGCAAAAAACTTCAAACCCAATTATCCAACTTCATCTGGGGAGGGAAAAAACCCAGAACTGCTCTCTCTACTTTAGAAAAAAGCAAACCACATGGTGGTTTAGCTGTGCCCAACATATCGGCCTATTACCATTCGGCGTTGATCAAACTGAGTCAAAATTGGTGGGGTTCGGAGGAGACTCCAAGATGGATAAACATAGAGAAAGCATTTCACCAGACGGCAGATCTCCACTGGACATTACTCTCCTATCTGTGTGATAAAAACAAGAAGTTACCCTCTATGCCCACATTAAAAGCAACCATACGCGCATGGAGATGCCTGACCATGAAATCACAAGCATCAAATCGATTGTCTTCTCCTTATTGGATTCCTTTGTCTCTCCTACCAGCACTCTCGTCAGCTGTAGATATCAATACATGGACTATTAGCGGTATTCACACATTGTCTGACATACTCGATGAGGATACACAACTTAAATCCTTTACAATCCTGCAGACCAAATTTGGCTTACCGGAGGAAGAATTCGGAACTTGGACCAAAATCAAACGTATACTCAACAAAAATAGTCTCAATCTTAACCTCCCGCTAAACATTACCCAGCTCTTCCGTTTCAACCAGTCGAAGGTGTTCTGGTCTTTCAAATCCATTTACAGAGAATGGATTCTTGACTCTGCATACTCGATCACTCCCAACATTGAAGCCTGGAGTAGAGAACTTCAAGTCCCGCTCCCTATCAACTTAATTGAAGAAACATTACAAACTGTGCTCAAAAGTCTCTCATGTGCAACTTTACTTGAGTCCTATTACAAAACCTTGACCAGGTGGTATTTCACTCCCATGAGACTTCAAAAATTTTCTAACACCTTGTCTTCTTTGTGTTGGAGGAATTGCGGTCACCCTGGCTCAATGTCACATATATTTTGGGACTGTCCTTCCCTTCGTCACTTCTGGGGAAAAATTCACCTACTTCTTTGTGATATAACTGGACTTAATTTAGATCTTACTCCAGAACTTGCATTGCTATCAGTAGGAATCAACGACATACCTTCAGACCTCAGAGCCCTTATAGTGCACATTCTCATTGGGTGTAAAAATGGTATTGCAACGCGTTGGAAGGACCCGGATCCACCCACGCTTGATGCAGTTTCGGGGACCATCGCAACACATAACTCTTACGAATATATGCACTCTCTGAGAAATAATCTCCAAGCAAAATACAAAAAGAAATGGACGCCATGGAACCAATTTTTCTATCAACAAGATGTCCCTTTTACTCGGACCTGAAGTGACTCCTTTCCAATTTGCTTCAGAATAGTCTAGTCAAGCATAACTGTGAATCATTTCTCTCCCTTCCTTCTCCCCACTGCCCTCCTTCCCAGTTCACTCCCCCCCTCCCTGTTTGGAATTATCGAGAATACCAAACTTTCTTATTGTATATTGTTTGATATTTTCCGTTATCATCATACTATTGTAACATGTATTTTTTTGATCATCCTATTGTACCGTCATTGTTAAGGCGACCTTTGTAAAATTGTGTATAACTCAATAAAAATGTTGAACAAGAACAATGCAAACCTAGAGTTATAAATTCTAATATCAGTGATTTTGTGTTTATCCATGCTTAATATAGTAACATTTAGTTACTTGAAAGTCGCTTCTAAAAACTATTTGAAGTTGAATGTGGCTCAAGGGATAAGCGGTTAGGAACCTCTAATCAAATTTATAATTGGTGTTATTTACTGGTTGCTTCTATGTGTATATAAAAAATAAAAAGCACTCGCGTAGAGCTGTGGGGCTTCTCAGGCTTCTAACATCTATTCTACAGATGACAAATACTTAGTGTAAAGGACTTTTCATGGTAACTGCTTGCTCTTCCTGTGAGTGCAATAAAACAGACTTTGGATAACATAAGACACCCTGCAATAGATTTACACAGTTATGCTACACATCTCGATATGACGGGTTCACAATTACTTTGACCTAGACCAAGGAAAGCAGGAAAAAAAAAAAGCTAAAAATTTAATCAGAACCAATAAATTGACCTTGAGATATTTTCTATCCTTGAAATATGGGATTTAAGATTGTTTTCTGTCACTGTGCAGAAGGCCTTGATAAACTACGGTTCTTTAGCCAATGATCAAACATAACAGTAGGTCCAATAGCCTCAGCACGATATGAAATTCAAACATTGCGGCAAAGACCTTTAACACTCAAGTCAACTAAAAATAATCTGTTAAAAGAAAAATATCAATTGAGCTCAAAGAGGACTTTTCCCCAGTTTTAGCATGTTAAATTGGCCACATGCAAATTGTATATTCAGGGAAGAAGTAGACAAACTCTAGTGCCACCTACTGAATGTAGCAATCCTAACTCAAATGTGACTCTTTAATGAGTCTTTCAATGTGATTTAGGATTTATGACAGGTCCGAGCCCCAATCTGCAGACGCTGTGTTTCGGGGTGATAGCCCCTCATCAGTGCAGTGTATGGGATCTGATCAGGCTGTATAAGTGTGTATGAGAGGCTAAGATGAGGTCTGGGGGAACAGCTATTCTCCTTGTGGAGACTAATCCTGCATTGTAGCAGTGAGGAGACAATTAGCCACAATTCTCCTCTGGGAAATATGTATATTGTCTCTTCAGGAAGGAAGTAGACGAACTCTAGTGCCATCTAGTGAAAGCAGCAATCCTAAAAGTCAAAATGGACTCTATAACGAGCCTTTAAATGTGGAACAGTGCCTTCAAAGCTCAATAAAACATCTTTTTTTTATTAATTTGTCATCTCCGTTGTACAGATATTAGCTTGTAAAATTTATATGATAGATTCTCTTTCAACCAATTGGCAGCAGCTCAGATTCCTGTCAGGGCGCAGTTACTTTTTCCCTCGCATGATGTTGACCAATCATAAGCAGGACAAATCATGCAGCGAGAAAAAGAAAGGCAACCACCCCCAGGAAATGTTGCAAATATTAGACACCATATCCTTTGTGTGAGACATGAAATGACACAGTTTTGCTTTCCTCCATGATCTCAATATGGGGGAGTGGAGCTGTGTTTCATTACAAACATCACTGCAGCTCTCCTCTCACAGAGCTGTCAGTATGTAGGGAGGGAGCATAGAGGAGAGCAGTGTGTCATTACAAACTAGCATCAACAGATCATGCCTCATGGGATGCGAGATGTAGAGGTGTTTGTACTGATACCCAGCTATGCTTTACTCCCCTCTCCTGCTTGTAGATGCCAGCAGTCAGGTAGGGCTGTGTGTCACTCACTACATATGTTACACAAAGAAGACTGTTTCTATCTTTGGGGCATGTGTTAATTTTTCCTCTGAATTATGCATTCTGTTTATGATTGCTCAGAGTCTTTCAGGGGGGGAAAAATGACCAAATTACATATGTCTACTCAAATCCGACTAGAATTCCATCTTCAGTGAGGCATTAAATTACAGTGGATATATCATGTCATGTAAAAAAAGATCATACCAAGAGGAATCAGAACTTTTAGACTTTACAAAATAGAATTTAAATGTTCGGTAAGAAAATAAGTTTTTGTTCTGGAAAATATGGCTAAAAGGTAAAAAGAAAAAGTTTTGGAAAAAAAATAAATAAAACAGCAAGAGCATCATTATTATTATCAGACTGAATTGTCCTAACACTGTTACCCAAAAGGTGAGAAATCTGCGTCATGTTCATCCAATAATTAATTAGAGGTAACTGTTCTCCATCTAAAGTACCAAGCGCACTACAAAACTCATTAGTATATAGAAAGTTATAAACAGAGAATCATACTGACACAACATTAGGAAACACGTAGAACATTAATGCAGCTCTTTCTGGTAGTAGTTGTGCCTATATTCTCTGTGAAGTTATATGTAGCACAAAACCACATCCAAATATTACAGTGTGAAGAAACCGTCTGGAAAGCCACATGGAACTGTGCTCTCGCTTTGAACTCTGACTTGTTATTAGAACCCAAACCCTGTGGAAGCAGGAGAAAAACTATTGCTTTGTCCACTGCTCTGATCATCACCGAGGCAGGAGAAGTCTACATGTTCAAAAGACACCACTCCAAGTCAGAGCCAATATCAATAGTTGCTCCTCCCCATGGGCCTGACTCAGTAAAGCCCAGCTGTGAATGTTGAACTTCGCTGCTTGCACAAAGTCAGCCCTGAGCAGAGTCATCACTGAGACCATTGTGCTCTGGTACACAAGACTGACAGGAGCTACAGTATACATCCACAGCAGATGGGAATAAAACAAGCTTAGTGCATATCCTAATAAATCATCCCTGTAACAAGAAAACAAAGTCTTCCCTTTTCAACATCTGGTTAGCTTGGCCAAAGGAAAATGCTTCAGACGAAAGACTCAAGGAAGAAATCAGAAACGAACCTCTTAGGGACCGTCTTTTCAAACTAAATTGCAGCTCACCAATAACCAGTTTGGAATTTATACTGAGTATTTCCACTGAAATAAAATATATCACCAGGAAATATAATCCCTTCCTCTGTTAAGTCGTTAACATGTTATTCATTGGTTTCCTAAAAAGTTTTTGGAAAAAGTTGACTAGTTTTAATGTTTCCACAAGGGGAAAATCCAGTTCTGGAAGGTGAATTGGTCCAGGTCATATTAAGTCAGCAAGGTTGTATTATGGATTTGCCATTTAGGAGGCTGAAACATATATAAAAGTGATACCTGAAGTCATTCTAACTTTCCGCAAATAAAAATTTTGGTTTGGACTCAATTCAGATAATACACAGAAATTACACAAGTCTGATACTGAATTGCTTTATAGGAATCTTGTGTAGGAAATACTTGCATCCTCAATATCCTACAGGAAGCATAATGTAGGGGCAGAGACCCTGATTCCATGCATCAATTGCTGGGATTCTTGTTGTAGTTTTGATAAAATCACTGTTTTATATGCTGCAGATCTACTAATTCTCTGAATGCTGAGCTCTTTATAATCCCATCCACAACAATGACTGATTGGCATCTTTCAGTAGTCACTGTGCATAGGCAAAAAGGTGCTAATCAGTGGTGGAGTGAGGGACTATACAGAGCTCATGAATATGGAGGACCATCTGGCAGCAGGTTTACTAGTCTTCCAATGATACTCTACCTCTAACAAAACAGTGATTTTATAAAAAGAACATCACAACATAGCCCAGTAAGTGACACTACTGGAACTACGGTATGTGCAGGGCCGTATTTATAACTAGGCACTGGAGGGCACGTGCCTAGGGGTGCCGGGTTGTAGGGGGCGGCACCAGGGATGGGAGTTCGAAGAACTTTTTTTTTATGCTCCCTCCCCCAAACTCTGTAGGAAAACCAGAGTATTTGTAAGGGAGGGGGTGTCAGCAGCAGCTGAGGCAGCAGGGGTCCATCCTGTGCTCCGGGAAGACGGCTCCTTGACCCCATGTGCAGCTGGTGCACAGGCTCCTGACGTCACAGCAGTTTATCCCTTCAATGCTGGTGTTAGTCCAGATAGCAGAGCTCCGCAGAGGAAGAGAGAGGCCATTATAGCTAAGGTAGGCACTACACAGCCGAAGATACTGGGATGGGTTGTGACCTGCATAGGGCACAGGGGGCAGCTGGGGTCCGCACAGGGCACGGAGGCAGCTGTGACCTGCATGGGGTACAGGGGAATGCTGCGATCTGCACCAGGCACAGGGGGTGGCTGGGATATGCAAAGGATGCGGCTGGGATCCGCACTGGGCACAGGGGGCAGCTAGGATCCACACACGGCAAAGGGGGTGGCTGGGATCCGCACATGGCAAAGGGGGCGGATGGGATCCACACTGGGCACAGGGGGCAGCTGGGATCCGCATGCAGCACAGGGGGCAGCTGGGATCCGCATAAGCCAGATCGCAGATTGTCTTTATGCACTAAGGAAAATAAACACATATCTTCACCTTGAAAAACTTTGGAGTGTGCAGTGTTCTTTGAACTATATATGACATTGAGACCCAAGGGCCTCATACACTAGCACCTCAACTACTTCCAATAGGTGTGCACGCCAATTACCATTACTAGGGATCCGCATAGGGGCGGCTGGGATCCGCACGGGGCACAAGGGGCGGCTGGGATCCACACGGGGGACAGTGGAGGGGGGCGGCTGGGATCCATGTGGGAGACAGGAGCTAGGATGTGTATGAGAGGGGGGCTACATAACATAGGATAAGTACAGGAAAGGGGTCAGAATAACATGGGATGTGTATGGGAGAGGGGGCAACATAACATGGGATCAGTGCGGGAAAGGGGGCAGCACTACATGGGATCAGTATGGGAAAGGGGGCAGAATAACATGGGATCAGTACCGGAAAGGTGGCAGAATAGCATGGGATCAGTACGGGAAAGGGGGCAGCATTACGTGATCAGTATGGAGAGAGGGCAGCATAACATGGGATCAGTATGGAAGAGGGGGCAGAATGACATGGGATCAATACGGGAAAGGGGGCAGAATAACATGAGATGTGTATGGGAGAGGGGCACCATAACATGAATCAGTATGGAAGAGGGGCAGCATTACATGGGATCAGTATGGGAAAGGGGGCAGAACAACATGGGATCAGTAAGGGAGAGGGGGCAGAATAACATGGGATTAGTACAGGAAAGGGGTCAGAATAACATGGGATGTGCATGGGACAGCATAACATGGGATCAGTAGGGAAGAGGAAGCAGCATAACATGGAGTCAGTATGGGAGAGGGGCAGCATAAAACGAGATCAGTATGGGAAAGGGTGCAGAATAACATGGGATCAGTACGGGAAAGGGGGCAGCATAACATGATCAGTACGGAGAGGGGGCAGCATAACATGGGTTGTGTAAGTGAGAGGGGGCAGAATGACATGGGATCAGTATGGAAGAGGGGGCAGAATGACATGGGATCAGTACGGGAAAGGGGGCAGAATAACATGGGATGTATATGGGAAAGGGGCAGCATAACATGGGATCAGTACGAGAAAGGGGCAGCCTACCATGGGATCAGTATGGAAAGGGGGCAGAATAACATGAGATGTGTATGGGAGAGGGGGCAGCATAACATGGGATCAGTACGGGAGAGGAAGCAGAATAACATGTGATCAGTACAGGAAAGGGTGCTGAAAAACATGGGATGTGTATATGTCGAGCCCCAGGCCCTGGGGTACTCGGGTATCAGGCTCGGAAAGGTTTCACGGGGATGTCACGGGTGGCAGCGCCTGAGCCCGTGGCCTGGGTGACACTTCAGTATAGGGGTTATGTACATTGGATAAGAATTTGTTGTTGTCTCGTGTCGCCACCTGTAGTAATTGGTGATGGGTCACCAGCGCTGCCACAGTCCTCCGGAGGGCGATGGTATCGTGGCAGAGATGGCAAAGCTCCCTACAGTTGGAGCTGGTCCCCCGGGGCAGCGTTCCTGCAAGCAAACAGGTTGACTTCTGCAGCACAAAGATACGGAGGCAAAGTCACTCTCCCGGGTACTTTACTGTAAACAGCCATCAGCATACAAGTTCACAGTTCAGCAACAGTTGTTAAAGAAACAGGTAGCACTACGAGTGGCTGCAAGTGGATGTCAGGTGGCATGGTGGAACCCGTGGTATGCCTTAGTTGACGAACCCATGTCCTTTCTTCCCCGCCTAGGATAAGTCTATACCCAATGGCTCCTTAAAGGTAGACTTGAGGCTCCCCTCCCTCGAGGTGAGGAAGCAGGCAGACCGCTCCGTCTGGCAGGGTGCCGCAGCCGGTGAACAGACCGCAGCAGCCGGTTAATGACTTCAGAGTATGGTCGCTCCACGCTGGGGTTCCCCCTTTTCTCTCTAGGGCCAAGATTCCCGCATGAGGCACCCTCTCTCAGGAACCCCTCAGGATCCTCTCTCATCTTCCCTCCGGATAAGCGTAGAGCTGTCCGGTTAAACCTTCCGCCTCGCTCCACACTCCTTCTCGACTCCTCTCCAACTCCCTTCTCCTCACTAACGCTGTTCTGACTGTTCTAACTCTCTACTCCCCCTAGAGGTGAATATATCTCCCTCCCAAGAGTAACCTCCCACTCCTATTCTAATGTGGGAGTGCAGAAATGGGTCCCACCCACCAGCCTAGGATCTACTTGCAGCTGGGAAAAATTACACCACTTTTACGGGTGCAATACCCCACTGTGATGCCTGACCATGTGGGGTGCCACATATGGGACAGGGGGCAGCATAACATGGGATCAGTACGGGAAAGGGGGCACATAAACTGGGATCAGTATGGGAAAGGGGGCAGCATAACATGGGTTGTGTATGGGAGAGTGGGCAGAATAACATCAGATCAGTACGGAAGAGGGGGCAGCATAACAACGATTGTGTATGGGAAAGGGGGCAGAATAACATGGGATCAGGACAGAAGATGGGGCAGCATAACATAGGATCAGTACGGGAAAGGGGCAGAATAACATGGGATCAGTACAAAAGAGGGGGCAGCATAACACTGGGTTAGTACAGGAGAGGGGCAGCATAACATGGGATCAGTATGGAAGAGGGGGCGGAATGACCTGGGATCAGTATGGGAGAGGGGCAGCATAACATGGGATCAGTAAGGGAAAGGGGGCAGAATAACATGGTATGTGAATGGGAGAGGGAGCAGAATAACATGGGATTAGGATGGGAAAGGGGGCAGCATTACATGGGTTATGTATGGAAGAGAGGGCAGAATGACTTGGGATCAGTATGGGAGAGGGGGCAGCATAACATGGGAACAGCACGGGAGAGGAGGCAGCATAAAATAAGATCATTACGGGAAAGGGGGCAGCATAACGTGATGTGAAGGAGGGGGCAACATAACATGGATTATGTATGGGAAAGGGGCAGCATTACATGGGATCAGTATAGGAAAGAGGGGCAGAATATCATGTGATCAGTACGGGAGAGAGGGCAGTATAACATGGGATCAGTATGTGAGAGGGGCAGCATAACATGGGATCAGTATGGGAGAGGGGGCAGCATAACATGGGTTGTGTATGGGAGAGGGGGCAGAATGACATAGGATCAGTATGGGATAGGAGGTGGGGCAGCATAACATGGGTTGTGCATGGGAGAGGGGGCAGCAAAACATGGGATCAGTATGGGAAAGGAGGCAGCATAACATAAGATCATTACGGGAAAGGGGGCAGCATAACATGACGTGTATGGGAGAGGGGGCAGCATAACATGGGATGTATATGGGTGAGGGGGCAGCATAACATAGGTTGTGTATGGGAGAAAGGGCAGCATAACATGGTATCAGTACAAGAAAGGGGGGAGCATAATGTCACGTGCATGGGAGAGGGGGCAGCATAACATGGGATGGGTATGGGCGAGGGGGCATCATCGGATGTGTATGGGAGGGGGGGCAGCATAACATTGGATGTGTATGGGTGAGGGGGCCACATGGAATGTGTATGGGAAAGGGGGCAGCATGGGATGTGTATGGGAGAAGGGGCAGCATAACATGGGATGTGTATGAGCAAGGGGACAGCATATCATGGGAATTAATGGACCTAAAAAAAAGATATCTCCTAAAAATTAAAGGGGTGGCCCTAAGGCAAAGCAAATTTCATTCTAAATCTCTATTAAGTGCCATAATCTAATTTTTTTCTAGTATATTTGCATTAAAAATCCCTATCATTCCCTAACCAGACTATCTAATTGCTGTTCTATTTTTTCCCTCTTTCTTGTCTGATGATGCTTTGTTTCAGAATCTCAGTGCTTGGTGCATGCTGGAACACTCAAATGAAGAGTCATCAGGTCATGAAGCATCATCAGTTACACTCGTTTCAGGAGCTCGGCTAGTCTCTGCGCGATGTGTGATGTACACAATGACAGCACACTCTCCATTGCCGACTCTGATCAGCAGCAAGGTGCCGGCACCAGAGCGGTGTCACAATGTCAGGCATGTGGAGACCAGTGTCGTCACTCGAGGTGCTGGTGTCTACACACCTGTGATTCTGACACTGCTCTGGTACCAGCTTGTTACTGCTGATCTAAGCCGGCAACAGAAAATGTGTGTTGTCGTTGTGCAAATTGAACAGTACACATTGCGTAGGGACAAGCCCAGCCCCTGAGATGAGTGTCATTGATCACGCTTCACTTCAGGGAGGGATCAAGGCTGCGGCAGTGACCGCAGCCTCTGCCCCCTAATGATACCTTGTTTTAATATTCCAACATTCAATGGGATTTTCAAATTAAGAGTCATAAAAAAACAAAAACAAGTATATAAACTAAGAAAATAACAGTTAGATAGTGTAGTTAGGGAAGCATAGGGAATTATTAATGCAAGTGTATTAGAAAATAATTTAGATTCTGAAACTAAACAGATAGGAATTTGGAATGAAAATAACTTTGCCTTCGGATCACCCCTTTGTTACTCTTTACATGCTGCTACCTGCAACTACTAATCAGTACTGTACCTCCTGTATTTTGCATAGTTTGAGGATGGCTGGTATCAACAACAATTCCAATAATCTCCTTACCATTGTTAAAGAAATACTGGGACTTGCAGTTTCATGCAATACAAGTTTATAAGGTATGGGACAACCTAATTGAAAGTGATAGCTGTTCTAACTGCTTGGTGATGTATTCATGTATTGACGGTGGTTGTGGTGCTATATTACTGTACTGATGATTGTTCTGGTGATGTCATGTACTGACTGGTTGTGTTGATGCATTCTTGTACGGATTTTTGTTGTAATATCATGTACCAATTATGATTTGTACTGATTTGTAGAAATCATGGTTGTGATGATGCCGGATCTGCCACGATTAAAAAAACGCTGATGTGAAAGCAGCCTTAAAGAGCAAAACCTCAAAAGACTGAACATATCAACAGCAAGTCATTTTTACATTGCCGTGCAGAGTTCATTTTTTTTGGTATTTATTTGCGGATCTGCCTGAAAAATAAAATGCTGTGTCTGTGCACATACGCTTAGTCTGACTGATCAGTAGGGTGGGGGGGGAGTTCGACCCCTGAAAGTGCCTAGGGCAGCAGGAACTCCAAATACGGCCCTGGGTGCGTGCCTCTACATTGGCAGATCTCAGATTACGTCATATAAACCTTCTGCAGATCTCAGATTACGTCATATAAACCTGCTGAAGGATTCCATTTTGGAAATCACCAATTCCTACCCATTCAATTGAACAGGTCTAGAGACAGGGAGGAGCAGCAGTACCAGCAGCAGATGCACTCAGTTCATTTTGCAACCCAAACATGCTGGAAAACATATTAATGTGAACTAAAGTGAAAACGCATAAATGCAATATATATTAAGAAAAACACACAAAGGTGAAGCTACAACCTGTATGTGTACTACGGTACTTACTTTTTAAGCTATAGCACTGTATATTAGAAACTGTAAAATGACTGATAAAGACTTACTACTTAAAACGTTTCCTCCACTTTGACATCCTTAGTTTGTAACCTCAGTTTTCCATTGTGATTTCACTAGTTTACCTATAAGCACCGGCACTAAAGAACAGAACAGGTAGTAGAGCTCAGCGGGCCTATGAGCGGAGTGTGGGGAGATAATCTGCTGCCTCCTGTTGTCTCGCTCACGTTTGCATTCCTAACACGTTGGCTCAAAGCATTCAAGGTTAAAGAGATTTTATTTAAGCAAATTTGATATGATTTTGCCTTCCAATATGATTCATTAGATCCTTGTCAAGTTGGGAAGAAAAAATGATGAAAAGCAATAGTTTAATAATGTGTGTGCAGTTTCATTATCTCTCCACATTACAACAACATCATCTTTGTCTGCGCTGGGAAAAAGCCTAATTGGACATTACCATCTTTTCTGTAACATTCATTATTTCTGGAACACACAGGACTGTATCACTTCGTCAGTTATCAAATGAAAGTGGAAAAAAAGACCTCTCCAATTAAAAAGGAAAAATACAACAATGCAGGTATGTGCTTAAAGGGGTCTTCTGCTGATTTGTTCTAAAATTTATCAGTAGGTAGCTACTCTGCTGAAAAAGAGTGAGTGAGGCAGACTTTCCAGCCTTATTCCCCTAACCACCACCCCAACACTGTATCAGTCTCCATCAGCCTGAAACCGATGACATTCCGACCACTAGCCATCTGGTGACATATGAACAACACCTGAGGTTACAATGGGAACGTGTAGTATCCATGAAAAATATTTAATACGTACGTATGCTACACATACCAGACATACTGACATGTGAAGGAGGCCTAAATTGGTGATTTCATTCCTTCATCAGTATTTTTCGTTTTTTCGCTCCTCGGCTTCCAAGAGCCATAACTTTTTTATTTTTCTGTCGACACAGACATATGACGGCTTGTTTTTTGCGGGACGAGTTGTACTTTCAGATGCAATAATTTGTTTTACCATATAATGTACAGGGAAATTGCAAAAAAATTCCAAGTGCAGTGAAATTGCAAAAAAAGTGCAATTACACGTTTGTTTTTTGGGTTTTGTAGTCGCCGTGTTCACTATATGGTAAAACCGACATGACCGTGTATGCCTCGGGTCAGTACGAGTTTGTAGATACCAAACATGTATACCTTTACTGGTATCCAGGTGTGGAAAAAAATTCAAAAGCATGGAAAAAAAAAAACATTGCACTTTTTGCGCCATGTTCTGTGACCCGTAGCGTCCTCATTTTTTGGGATCTGGGGCTGGGTGACGGCTTATTTTTTGCGTCTCGAGCTGAACGTTTTTAATGATACCATACTAGGGTGGATGCGCTGCTTTGATCGCCCGTTATTGCATTTTTTAGCATTGTTGCAGCGACCAAAAAACGTACTTTTGGCGTTTGAACCATTTTTTGCGCTACGCAGTTTATGGCTCTCATTATTTGATTTTTTATATTGATAGATCGGGCGATTCTGAACGCGGCGATACCAAATATGTATATTTTATTTTTTTTTTAATACTTTTATTGTGGATGGGAGAAAAGCCGGTGATTTGAACTTTTATGGGGTTTGTTTTCAACTTTGTAAAAACTTTATTTGCTTATTGATTCTTACTTTTACACAGCCCCTGTGAGAGGCATGCAGCTGCACAGTCCGATCGCTTCTGACACATACAGATGAGCTGCAGCTCATCTGCATCTGTCAGAATCGCGGACCTGTTGTGGTTGGCACGCCTGCCAACCACAACCTGGAAGTGCTCCGTGACAGGCTCCGGGGTCAAGCCAGGACCCCGGCCTGCCACGTCAGCACAGGAGGTCCCGCGATACTATCGCGAGATCTCCCTTGGAGCGGGTAAGCACGCGCTGCACGCTCCTGCTCCCTTAGATCCCGCTCTCAGAGATTGATGGCAGGATCTAAGGGGTTAAACAGTGCCGATCGGCGGCGGGACCGATCGGAGCTGTTACTCCCACATTTCAGCTGCTGAGAACAGCTGAGATATCGGAGCTTTGATGTGAGCTCCGTGGAGGAGCTCACATCAAACTTCCCCTAGTGGCAGCCGCCATATATATACGGCAGGCCGTCACTAAGTGGTTAAGTTAAAAGTCTCTCTCTCTGTTATGCATGTATGCACTTGACACTTTGTTCCTGATCTCCTGTCTGTCAAAGACCTTTAATCTGTGTCAGTGTTTCTTCGGCTAGAAATGAATACACTTGAGTGGACAGTGGACAGCAGATTAGACAGAATGCAGACACCTACTGGTCAGCATTTTGCTATAATATTTAAGGGGTAAAACAACATCATGTATAATATATGTGATTTGTAGATTACATATTTTACATATTTATCATTATCAAATGAGATCAAGTCATCTGACAATACAGGGACCATTTACGATAACTTACTGAAAATTTATGTTAAGTAAATATTATTAAATCACAGTGTCTATTGATTCCTCTCTATGCTTTACATGGCCCCTTCCATCAACTGTCTCATTCAGGCACCTAGGTTGATCATCCCACATCCTTGAAAAAATGACTACCATCACCTCCAAAAAAAACTGTCTTGGTTGTACTAGCAGCCTTCATACTACTAGAATCAAGGACTAGTTTTTATATATCAAGACTTGATTTTTTTCCCCCAACTTGTAATGAAATGCCAGGAGGATAGTTATCCCAGGACTGATCCACATTGTTATTGGAATTATTTCTGGCATCGGCTGCACCTGACCAGTCCTGGAATAAAAAATGTTGCTTACAGCGTTTTATGATCCTACTACCAACAATAGACCAGGGCACAAAGTGGACAACTTTGTCATCAACTGTGTCTGTCAACGAGACAAATGTAACCTACGTAAGGGAGCCCTGCACATCTAGACACATTATCAATGACACCCAAGTATCTCATCGTTCATTCTGTTCTTATAACTTCTCTCTGACTGCATCACGAGTAGGATGGTCTGGGAGCCTCATCTTTGTCCCAACTTCTTGTTTTGACATAGCTACATGTTAAGCAAGATCAACTATATAAGGCTAGGATCACATTGCGTTTATGCTGTGCGTTACACAACGGATCCGTTGTAAATCAGCATAAACTAAATGTACCGGGTCCTTTAATGCACCCATAGACTGGCATTGCAAAAACACATGCTGACGCATGCAAAAATAGGCATGCATTTGAAAGTATGCATTATTTGCAATGCACAGGAAAACGCGGTCTACTTAAGAAAGCTATCATTTTGTTAAGTCTTGGATCAGTGCAAGTGCTATGTGGATCGAGTCTTCGCCTTTATGCTTGTTACAAACTGAGTACGGTATTGATGAAAGCAGAAAAAATTATAATAGAAATAGACAAATTATCCTCTTTGTGTCCTAAGTTTAGAGCCTTGGTTTATTGTAAATTGTCAGGAAGATGCAGATTCTTTCTTCATGCAGTTTTAAAGAAGAAAGATTAAGAAGTCTCACACTTTGGTTGGTTGCAGGGTAAAGAGAAGCAAGCTGGAAATAACTGCCTGGAGGGATTAAGGTTTCTATGTTCGTTAGCCAGACTGCGTTATCTCACAAAAGCCAGAGAAAATATTGAGGGTTAACATTATATGAGCAGGTTAAGGTTGAAAGCAACAGGCATTATTTAAATATGTAAATATCTGGACAACAACTGACTTATTGCATTTTTGTTTTCCTTTGATGCTCTTGCATTTTTTACATTCTCTCCCATGAACTTCATAGGATAGCAAATGCACAGGAAGCTATTGGCATTCCTTCAGAAACTGATTTTTTGCGTAAAGTAGATTTGATGTCATAGACATAACATTGAGGGCAAGAACAATTAGTGACTATCTAGAGAGTTCATAAATATTAAATGGAAAGTAGAGATAAAGGGGCCCGTAGATGTTCGGGTTCAGCCATATAGTCCAGTTTGGGACCTGGACGTGACCTAAACCTTACCCTGAACCCCATACAAGTCAATGGGCACCTGCATTTAAGTAACATAGTATTTAAGGTTGAAAGAAGACCTTAAGTCCATCTAATTCAACCCATAGCCTACACGTTGATCCATAGGAAGGCAAAGAAAAAACCCATGTGGCAACACTAAGCTCCACATTGGGGAAAAAAATCCTTCCTGACTCCAGATATGGCAATCAGACTAGACCCCTGGATCAATTCCCTATCAAAGAATCTAGTATATATAACTTGTAATATTATAGTTTTCAAGAAAGGCATCCAGGCCCTTCTTAAATGTTAGTAGTGAGTCACTCATTACAACATCATGTGGCAGAGAGTTCCATAGTCTCACTGCTATTACAGTAAAGAATCCGCGTCTGTGATTATGATTAAACCTTCTTTCCTCCAGACTAGAGGATGCCCCCTTGTCCCCGTCTCAGGCCTAAGAGTAAAGAGATCATTAAAAAGGTCTCTGTACTGTCCCCTCATATATTTATACATTATTATAAGATCACCCCTAAAGCCTCCGTTTTTCCAAACTAAATAACCCCAAGTTTAATAACCTGTCTGTGCTGTAAATGAGTGGTAGTAAAGGCTAGGGGAGAACAAAAGGGAGATTAAAGCAGTTAAACTGTACATACCTGTATTTTTCCAGCTGATAACACTGCTGCCGGGTCAAATCAATAAACGTTATAAATATTCCCTGATTCCCCCACCCGTCCTCTGTGACAGCATCGGTGATTGGTTACAGCCAGACTGCTATACACACACCCCACCCTCTGTGCCGGTATCTGTAATTGGTTGCAGCCAGTCTGCTATCTGTGTAGTGTAAAAATAAAGAACGAACTAACAGATAATGCAGATAACAGCTGGGCTGGTATAATCAGGGTGGGACGATCCATGATTATTGGCCCATCCCAGCCAAAAAATATCAAACATCTCTTCAGTTCAGCCTTAATCCACACGACGTTCCATGATGATCATCGGCTCTGCTGCAGTACATCCCAGAAGCTATTGTGAGATATGACATTACAAGACGAGACCGCTTACCGTGACCTTCGGAACACACTGACAGTACTGTGGGAGCTGCACCTGTGAGATCGGTGCTCTCAGTGAGATCTCCAAAGTTCGCAGCTAAGCAGTTCCCACAGTGCCTTCTAACCGCACGTGACCTCACTGCTGGACTGCTCTACAACCATGTCACGCAGTCAGACAGTCCGGATGGAAGGATATCAGTGTGGAAGGAGCCATAGACATTTTCCCCTTCCCAGTCTGATATCAGTCCCAAGCTGACCGCTTTACAGTAGATGATAAGAAAATAGGGGGGAAACCTCTCATCTTTTTTTATTATGTATTTATTTGTACACTACACAGACAGCAGAATAACTGCAACCAATCACAGCCACTGTCACAGAGGGTGAGCGGAGAAAACAGAGAATATTCATAAGGTTTAATGAGTGGGCCCGGAAACAGTCTGACAGCAGTCTTATCAGCCAATAAAACACAGTATTGTATGATTTAACTGATTTAATCCCATTTTTGCTTCCTTTAACAGCCCCCTAGCTCTACTGTCTTAGCTTCTGGGAAACATGAAAGTAAGACAGCCCATTAAACTTTACTGGGTGCCAAATCCGAACAGCAACATGGACTTACAGTTAGAATTCCGTGTTCGCTACAGTTCTAGCTTGTCTACCCATAATGAAGAGCTTTATAGAAAGGTATACTAGCATATAATAATAATAAAAAAAAAGATTACTGCATTAAACAGCTAAGAGAGAAAAATGGATCTGACAAATACTGAACAGTGAAAAATAAATCAAGATTTGGTATTAATTACAATTTACTATGTGTCTTAGACTTTGTCAACTTTAAGGCTTGACATTCCTAAAATGCAATGCACTGCTCTCCAGCTTCCTGCTTGGAGGGGACAGTGCTGTCCTGGTTGACAGACAGATCAGACCAGCAGCATGGTCTAGTCCAGACTGTGTGATTTTTGATGATGCCTTATGAGGTGGCTTTAATGGTGGGTTTACACGTTGCGATATCGGCGTCCAACTCCGACCAAAAGTCACGTGGTTCGGGCGTGTAAGCCGATATCGTTCCTGCGTTGTACGGTGTGAACATCCGATACGATGCAGGAACGATGGTAAACCGATATCGGGGGTCGAATGAGCGTGCTATTCAACCGCCCGATATCGATGCCGTTTGGAGCCGGATTGTCCCGTGTGACAGCCCAACTTCGATGTGAACTGCCACGTCACCCATTCACTCCCATGTTAAATGGTCGTTCCTGGGTCGGGGGGCGTACACATCGTAGGGACGTTGTATCCCGATATCGCAGCGTGTAAACCGCCGATGCGATTCAGGGAAAAGCGGGCACGAAATGCGCGCTCCCGCGCCGTTGTATACGATATCGCAATGATATCGTGACGTGTAAACCCACCATAACTCTGAACAATCAGAGGAGCACAGATGACTGTGCTCTGGAGCCAAGAGAGTGCTGCAACAATCCCAGATTCAGCACAAAGTTTACGAGCTCTATTGAAAAAGAGCACATTCAGTCACAAGACAGCACAGCCATACTTGCATTTAGGCATTGGACATCCAGTACTTAGGGCGGCAAGTTACAAGGGGTGGCACCAGCTACCAGGAATATTTATATTTTTATTTTATTCTTTTTTACTTCCTCCTGTCTGGACCAGCATCTCCTTATGGTTGAGAGGTGGGGTCAGGGATCAATGCACATCTGATTTGTGAGAAAACATAGGAAAGTAACAAACCTGCAGACTGGATGTATGATAAAGTGCTGCTCTGATTAGTAAAGCAGCAAAACACTGACAGCTGTTTCAACAAAGTTAAAGGGTCAGTTTGAGACCAGCAACATTCCTCTTAACTCCATATCTAATTTATCCCTATAATCTAAGCTATTTTCTTTAAACTTCCTTTATTAATTCCCTATCATTCCCTCTCTATACTATCTAACAGCTGTTTTTTTTCCTGCTGGATGATGTCCCTTGTGAGTGCGCCAGTGCATGCTGGGATCCTCACATGGGGCATAATCAAGCTGACAGACAGCAGGCACTTCCTCAGCCCCTCCCTGAAACACAGCATCACTGTAATGCTGGTTCCAGGGATGGGGCTATCAAAATGTTTACAAAGGTCTCCAGCACCCACTTATCCCCCTCCCCACAGTCCATCTTTTTAGCCCCCTTTCTCCCCTCCCCATAGTGTGCACTCTCAGTCCCTTTACTCCCATCATTACCTGCTCCCTGTCACGTGTCACATCCTCCATGACATACTGCGCCTCTCCCTCTGTGTGCTAATGTCAGGCCAGCCGTGCAGGAGAGATAAGCCCAGAAGTGACATTAGTGGGTATTCCGAGGCCTATGCATATTTATGAGTCGGGGGCTTTCACTGACATGACTTGTGGGCAGTTTCAGGGAGGATGTGACACAGGAGCAGATAACACGGGCGGGGGGGACTGAGAACGCACATTGCGGGGAGGGGAGAAGAAGGGGGACTGAGCAGTAATTCTGAGGTGAGGGGACAGGTGGGGCTGGAGACCTTTGTATCCATTTGCACAGCCTCACCCCTGGAACCAGGGTCACAGTTCCGCTTTGTTTCACGGAAGGGCTGGGGAAGTGCCTGCTGTCAGCTTGATGATGCTCCGTGTGAGGATCCCAGGATGCACTGGGGCAATCACATGGGACATCATCCAGCAGGATGTAGAAAAAAACAAAACAAAACAGCTGTTAGATAGTGTAGAGAGGGAACGATAGGGAATTAGTAAAAGATTAGAAAAAAAGTTTAAATTATAGGCATAAATTAGATAGGGAGTTAAGAGGCAAGTTGATGTTCTCGGACTGATCCTTAAAGTCTAATCACAATGCTGAGGAAGCATGAGGCAGCGCTTACCTCTATGCAACAATAACTCCTGTACTGCACTTTATGCACTTTGGTGAATATATATTGTATATACTTGATGTATGTACAGTAAACACTCACCACACACACTTATGCCCATAATGCCTGCCTGCCTAGCAGTGTGCAGAGAGGAGACAAGTGAGCACAAAGCAGATTGCAGCCTTTGGGTGACAGTCCGCAGCAGCTGCTGTATGTTCTTCCACCAGTGGCACCTTGTCTGCAGAGGGCCTGCATCACTGAGAAGAGAAGAAGGCTTCACCAGTGAGAAAAGATGTCCGCCACTAAGTAAACACCTCACGTCTTGTGTAATATAGTGGAGCTAATGTCCTAAAAAGAGCAAAAATAGTAATGCAAACAACTAGGCCATGATTCTGTCCTCAGTTAATGCTTCCATTGATCAACTCATTGGTTCTTCCATCGCTCAAACCAGATAAGCAATCAACTTATTTTTCATATAAATGCCTATTGGGTATTAACACAATTAAAGAGGACCTGTCACCAAATCAGGCATGGTGATCTAATTACAGCACTGGATGCAGCATGTCTGCATGCACATCAGACAAGGGGTCCGCCAGCCCTTGAGCCGCCCTGTACCCCGAGTAAATACACTTAGAAAACTTACATCGTGCAGCCATAAAGGAGGTGGCTAGAGGCTGGAGCTGAAGGGCAGATTCACACCCCCTGCATGTGTAATCTGCCCACCGCTGCCAATCATTGTCTCCCTCTTCTGCAGCATTAAACAAAGCCCCCCCCCCAGAGATGGCCGTTTAGCCCCACCCCCTGCGGTGACGTCACCGCTTATACCCGCCCTGCTCTATGGTTAACATAGAGCAGGGCGAGGAAAGGTGGTGATGTCAGAGCAGGAGGCCGGCCGCTCCGTCTCCTGCAGTGACATCACCGCTTATACCCGCCCTGCTCTATGCTAAACATAGAGCAGGGCGGGTATAAGCGGTGACGTCACCGCAGGGGGCGGGGCTAAACGGTCATTTCTGGGGGGGAAAAAAAACAACTTTGTTTAATGCTGCAGAAGAGGGAAACAATGATTGGCAGCGGTGGGCAGATTACACATGCAGGGGGTGTCAATCTGCCCTTCAGGCTCCAGCCTCTAGCCACCGCCTTTATGGCTGGACGATGTAAGTTTTCTAAGTGTATTTACTCGGGTACAGGGCGGCTCAAGTGCTGGGGGACCCCTTGCCTGGATGCAGCAGACATGCTGCATCCAGTGCTGTAATTAGATCACCATGCCTCGTTTGGTGACAGGTCCTCTTTAACCCTTTTAGCTGCATAACAGCTACAGAGTATTTCAAAGAGTAGTCAACTGTAGGACTACGTCATTCAGTGTGGTCTTTCGGTGTGAGAGAGCGCACAGGCAGAAAGATCACATTTAGAGTTCCAACTCTAAAATTACTTTTTGCACTCAAAAGGAAAAATGAATCTCGGCTCTGCAAGCTCCCATGGGAAGAAAAGGCTCAGTGTTATCCATCTGAATGGGAATAATTGTGGCTATCTGCCCTTCTAGAACAGAGTTAGGCCAGCTTCACATGTCCACATTTTATGGTCTAAGTATAGACCGAGATATCTGGACTGACTGCGGGTCTTGCTTGGTGATGTGTTCAGGCCTGGACATTATAGTCCACGCATAGACCGTGAATTATGGTTGTATAATGTGAGGAATGAGCTAATTGTCATTATGTATTCTGGTATACAGGTTCACTGACTGTCGCAACAAGGACATGCCACTTCAATTTGCTCCTCAGGGGGACTCTCCCTGATGTAGCCCAGGAAAAGTCTGAGGTTATTGGACACATCCTGTCATTATAATTCTGAGGTGAGCTATTCTTTTCCATAGAAACAATGACAATGTTTACCAAGTTCCCGAGTTGTTAGTTATTTAAATTTAAGAAACAGGCCCACATATCAGTCATTAGTTGGCAGCACTGCCTCGGTGAAGCGGCAACAGGCTGTGCTGAAAATAATTTCTTTAGATGATAAACAGCACATTGCCACAGTGTTGTGGAAAGCTCTGGCAGGCCAGCCAGATCTGTGGCTCTAGCCCTGAACCAGGCATTGCAAATATTCCAGAAAGAATAAAAAGAGCTGCACTCATCGTGGTGATCTTAAAATTATGGTGCAACGAGTGCCATACAAGCATGTTGGAGGATGCGGGCTTCGTCCTGTGGGTGGACTACGATTGTTTCGCTCACAGGATTCGCTGATGCTCACCTGTGAGCAAAACGATCATAGTCCACGCAAAGGACGTAGCCCACACACTTCTACATAACTGCATATTACCCATTGCATCATAATAAAGACACCACAGTGAGTGCAGCTCTTTTTTGTTTCTTCTGGAATATTTGCAAACACTGCTTTACAGAGAGCTTTGCACCATTAAATGGTAGAAAATTGCTATGGTTACACCTCCTGGGAAATGAGTCCCGTAAGTCCCCACACTCCCTAGTTGTAGTGCAGGTTCACGTCTGACTTTATGAATATTGCTACAACCAGGTCATATGTGATAATGGCTGTAACCCGGTGATGGTTCTGAAGCTTGGCAAGTTTGCATATCCACTATGCCTGGCCCATGTGCTGAACTTAGTGTTTCTTAGTTTCTGAAAACTTACCCATATTAGCCTGAACTACTTGTGAAGATGCACTGTGTTCATGTGCACATTTCATCAAGTCAGCTACAGCAGCCGCCAGTCTGGCAGTGCTGCAGCAGAACTTGCAAGTGCCAGTGGAACTCCACATTACACATGTTGGCAAGGCTTTGTGAGCAATTAGAGTGCAGTCATTGAATACCAACTACAACATGTCCATCGGTATACCAGTCAACCTTTGCACATAAGAACTGATAAGTTGGCATGGATGTCTGACATCTGGGAGGTTCTACAAAACTCTGAGGATTAAACCAAGATGGTTCGCGGTGATGGCGCCATAATGAGCGTAACCATCCAGCTTGTCTTCTCAAATGCTCGCTGCTCACAATTAAAGAGGAAGCTTGTGGACCAGGAGGAGATGAAGGGTAATACTACCCAACGGAGCCTCATTTCATCTTCTCAGTTTGGATTGGGTGATAATGAGGAGGCGGCTGAGGAGGAGAAGGAACAGGATTGTTGCCTGTGCTAGAGTGGGTACTACCCACACCAGTTTCATCCCACCTGCTCAGTGTGGGTGGGCTGAAAAGGAGGAGATGGAGAGTTGTCCTCTTGCTAGGGACAGGGAAGTCTTGCCTGTTGAGAGTCTGGCAAACTTGGATGACTTTATGGCCCTTTGCCTTTCCTGTGTCTTTCATATTATACACATTTTGGTCAACATGGATTACTGGATCTTTTCTGATTCAATAAATGTTTATTAAAGATTTTGAAAACAACCAAACAAAACACAAAGGGCCATACATGCCCATGAAGACATAACAATTATAAATCTAAGCACAAAGTGAGGAAAGGAGAAAGAGGGGGGGGGTAAGAGGTGCTCAATGGTGTCAGTAGTAGGAAGACACAGAGGGATTACTGGTTCTTGACACACACTACAGGGAAAATTTTCCATCACTCCTTTCCATATCAGAAAGTGCTAGTAAAATGGTGCAATACCAGAAAGCCCTAGTCCACCAATTAATATGAAAATTCACACCTAACAACGCTGGTGGCAGAGGTCATAATTCCTTGGACAACCAAAGAGGAGAGACAAGGGAGAAATACACCAGTACCAACAGAGGCAGGAGAACACTATTAATGGTATGGGGCCAGGGCCGCCATTAAGGCCTTACAGGCATTACTGATTAAGGGGCCCGCCAATTATTGGAGGGGGCATGGCCATTTAAACAGGGGCAGGGGGGCCAGGCGTGCTGGTGGGGGGCATGGCCGTTTGGAGCAAGGAGGCCCGCCCCCCTGGCCAGCACGCATCGGAGACGGCAGACCGAGGCTGTGTGTGTCCTCGGGTGAGTGTGCTGTCCCACCCCCCCACCTCTGTCATCCAGCCTGCCCCGGCCTGCTGCCACTGCATCTCTGATCATGGGTGGCAGGCCGCTGAAGGGACGAGGTCGGAGGAGTGAGGTAAGGAGGAGGAAGTTTAAATTTCCTGCACCGCCGGGCAGCACATTGCCGGTGCCAGCGGCTCCCAGGTGCTGGCGGCTGCTGGGAGCCGGCTGCTGGGTTTTGACAGCTGTCACCTGGTGCCAGCTGCTGGCGGTTGCCACCAGGTGCCGGTGGCTGCCACCTGGTGCCGGCTGCCGGCGGCTGCCACCTGGTGCCGGCTGCCGGAGGCTGCCACCTGGTGTCGGCTGCCGGAGGCTGCCACCTGGTGCCGGCTGCCACCTGGTGCCGGGCTGCCGGCGGCTGCCACCTGGTGTGTCGGCTGCTGGGTGCTGGTGGCTGCCACCTGGTGTTGGGTGCTGGAGGCTGCCACCTGATGCCGGGTGCTGCCGCCTGGTGCTGGATGCCAGGTGCTCGCGGCTTCCTGCCAGTTTCCGGGTGCTGGTGGCTGCTGCCAGGTGCCGGCGGCTGCTGCTGGGTGCTGGCGGCTACCAGATGCTGGATCCTGGGTGCTGGCGGCTGCTGGGTGCTGGCAGCTGCCACCTGGTGCTGGGGTCTGGCGGCTGCCACCTGGTGCTGGGTGCTGGCGGCTGCCACCTGATGCCAGGTGCTGCTGCCTGGTGCCGGCTGTCGCGTGCTGGCAGCTGCCGCCGGGTGCTGGCTGGTGCTGGCAAGCAGGAGACCAGGAGTGGCAGAGGAAGAAGCTGCCGGGATCAGGAGCGTGGAGTCAGCTAAGGCGCTATTACAGCCGAAGATAGCAACCTAGGGGGGACAATGGGATGGATGGCAGTAGCAGTCTCTATTGTGTATTCTCTATTGTGTGTATAGCCTGAAGCTGTCTCCATTGTCTAGCAGCCGTCTCTATTGTGTATTCTTTATAATGTATACAGCTATTGTGTATTCAGCCCACAGCAGTCTCAAGTGTGTATGTGTGTAATATATAATAGAGAGAGAGAGTGTATATAAAAAAAAAAAAAAAAAAAAAAAGGAAAAACAGCAGAAAAATATAGAAAAAAGTGAACATTTTTGCCCAATAGCGGTGGCCACGCATTGGTCTGTAAAGTCCATTTTTTTTCTATTTTTTTGTGCTGTTTTTCCTTTTTTTACTCTATTGTAAGGAACCATCTGGATTGCTGGTTGGGAAAGCTTTGCACATAAATTGTAATTTTTGGTGCTGTTTCAATTTTTCACTATAAATATAATGTATGTTTGGGTGGAGGCGGAGCAGGGGTGGAGGTGGAGCAGGAGTGGAGGCAGAGCTGGGGTGGGGGCTAGGAGGAGTGTCAGGGAGCCCCCTAAAGTTTTGCAGTAAGGGGCCCTGAAATTCCTAGTGGCAGCCCTGTCTGGGTCAGTTTCATTATACCCTCCCAGCAGCCAGGCCCTGATGCACGGGTAGACTGACAACGAAGGAATACTTCTAGAACATGGTGAAGAAGTACCTAGCTGACCATATAAACATCCTCTGTTGTTGTAAGCTGTACAACTATTAGATATCCAAACTGGACACATGGTATACATTGTCCTTCTACCCCTTGGAGATGCTGGCTTGTCCTGCGGCTAGCATTTTGTTAGAGTGAGTTTTTAGTGCCGCTGGGGGCATAATAACTGATAGATGCATCTACCTGTCATATGAAAATGCTGACAGGCTGACAATTATCAAAATGAACAAGGCCTGAATTAACCCAGACTTCTAAACCCCATTGCACCATAAAGCCAATTCTAATGTTATTTATTTTCTGGTGTATTCCCATTCACCCCTTTCCACTACACTTTTCACTCTCCTCTAGGGTGTACTGGAGTCCCTCCTAATATTTGTCAGCCCTTGTGCATAATATATAGGTTTTACTAGTGTTGGGATTCCCACTGCTGAATAACTAAGAAAACCTTTTTTTTGTACTTTTAAAAGAAGGGTTAATCGGAGTTGTTTACGTAAATCTATGAGTTCGGCAGTAAGGGCCTGTGATGGGTGTGATCTCTGCTGAAGTTCTATATTTTGGATTTGGGATAGTAGTGATTTAATTTTGGCGGTATGTTGTTTCTTTACCCAGGACGCTAACTTTATGAGCTTACCCCTCAGGACAGCTTTATGAGCTAACCAGAGTGTCTCTGGGGAAACTTCTCCTGTGTCATTCAAAATAAAATATTCTCTGATGTGAGTAGATATCTCTTCCAGATGTTCCGGAAAAGTCAATAGATATTCGTTAATTTTCCATAAGTTGGTAGGGGACACCGCATAAGCATCCTCTATGGTTATAGCTATGGGAGCATGATCCGTCCAGGAGATGGTACCGATACTGGCGGAGAGGCACAGAGGGAGCAGGGCGTCATCAATTAGTAAGTAGTCTATTCTTGACCACGATCCGTGTCTGGGGGACATATATGAATAGTCTTTCTGTTCTGGGTGGAAATAGCGCCACACATCATGCAGCCCAAATTGTCCAAAAATTGGACCCAGCTCCGCTCTATATATCCCCAACGCAGAACAGTCCATTCCTCTGTCAGCCGGAGCATTTAAATCTCCTGCTATTATTTTTCTACCAACCGTGAGAGGAAGTAGTTTTTCCATTGTCTGGGTTAAGAATTTAATTTGGCCTACATTAGGGGCGTATAGGGATATTAGGGAGTATGGAGTATTGTTCAATTTGCAGTTGACCATTATGTATCGCCCCGCTGGGTCCACCTCTGAAGAAATATATTCAAATGCTACACGCCTATGTACAAATATTGCCACACCTGCTTTCTTCACCTCAGCGGAGGCGAAGAAACGATGAGGGTATAACGGCGAGTTCATTCTGTGTGCATCTGCTGCCAGCAGGTGGGTCTCCTGTAAAAACAACACGTCATACCGGAGTTTAACAATTTGTTTCCAAGATAAAGAACGCTTCTCTGGACTGTTAAGTCCGTTAATATTAATAGAACCACATACAATACTCATAGTAAGTTAAAATTGAATGATTATAAATCTTTTCATTATTGAGATTGGGAGTCCAACTGGCCTGGGATAGAAAGGGAAGGAGAGGAAGGGGAAAGACAATAGGAGGTATACATGATGAAGATGAGGCATCAAAAACATCAGCATTAGGAGAGTAAACACAGAAACTTAAGGTTACTAAACAACCAACTTTGGAGTGGATGTTACCACAAAAAAGTAAAAAATAGAGTACCAAAAACAACGTACTCATGGGGCATTGCATTCTCAAGGTAGATTAGGATCTAGCTGTCAGCTAGTTCCACAAAAAAGAGATAGGAGATGAGAGGAGAATGTGAGGAGGAGGTACAGAGGAAAGAGGGAGTTGGGGAGGAAGATGGAAAAGGTGGAGAGGATTAAGAAAGAATGGGTATAGAAAGAAAGGTAGAAGAGGAGGGAGGGGGGAGAAAGAGGTCAAGTATGAAAAAGAGATAGGAAGAAATGTCTGAGAATGACTAACCAAACCTTCAAAGAGGTTTGAAACCAGATATTAGGAGCCTGAAAGACACCGGGCAATTTTCCTGTAAGAACCTGTTATAATGTCACACAGTGAACCATTCTGGATCGATTCTGGGTCGTCCTCCTCTCTTTGCTCCAGTCGGGTGTATCTGCGACTTGGTAACGGAGGGATCTCTTCCTGTAGGTTGTTGCATCAGTCCCCACTGTCTTAGTAGCTTCTCTGCATTTTCTGGAAGTATGCAAACAAAAGGTTTATCATCTTTTCTGATTATAAGTTTTGTAGGGAATCCCCACCTGTATGGGATATCATTTTCTCTTAGTATCTTGGTGCAGTGTTGGAAAGCTTTGCGTTGCAAAAGAGTTCCAGGTGAAAGATCTTGGTAAACCACTACATGAGAAAATTTCTCTGGGAGATGAGGGCCTGCACGGATGACCCTGAGGAATTCTTCTTTTATTTCAAAATAATGTACCCTTGCTAGGACATCTCTGGGTAAAGAGGGATCCAAGTTAGATGGTTTTGGGATTCTATGAATCCTGTCTATCTTGAAGTCTCTGGGGTCTGTGTCTGGGAGGGTTGCAGCAAAGAACTCCTGCAGGAAGGCACGTAGATCCTTAGGGGGAATGCTCTCATCTATACCTCTAAGACGTATATTGTTCCTTCTTGATCTATCTTCAAGGTCCAGGTTTTTGGCCTGGACCTTGAGAAGTTGCTCTTCTAGGAGCTCGTTAGTGTCCAGCAGGGCATTATGAGAAGCAATCAGCTCTGTCATTTTCCTCTCCAGGGAGTCCGTTCTTGCTCCCAGCTCCCCCACCTCCCCCCTTACCTCTGCTATCATTGATCTCATGTCAGCGTGTAAAGAGGCCCGGAGCTCCGCCAGTAGGTCCTTCATGCTGGCATGTGTTAGAGGGATATCTGCAGCCGGGATCCCGTCTGTGGCTCCTGATGTGTTTGGTGCGCGCCTGGCTGCACGTGCTGCTCTGGGGGAGGGAGGCGCCATGATGGTGTCTGGCAGGGAGACGGCGTGGGGAGCAGAGAAGAAATCTGATACTCGCCTGGGAGCGAGTGAAGAGGACGGTTTAGCTTTGCCCATAGGTGCAGGGTCGGTTCCGGTAGAGAAAACCGTAGATGAGAGAGGTTTTATAGTCACAGGTCGCTATGTATGGCTGCTTCTTTGCCCGGGCAGACAGGAGCTCTGGATTATGCGACCTCCGCCATAGCACGCCAGGCCACGCCCCCAGAAAACCTTTTTTTGAGCCATTTGTCTATGTGTCTTCCAGGTTGTATTGGAACACCTTCTTTAAATTTTTGGTTGTCCTTGCAATTAAGCTATAGCCTTTAGGTGTTTTGGAGTCCCACCACCTAACAATTTTACCAGAATGCATATGAGACCCTTCTTTATGTATAATGCAGAATGTATTGGAGTCCATCTTTTTGACAGTTTTTGCATTTAACACATAGGCTTTGTGTCAGAGTCCTACCTTCATAAATGAAATAGGATGTGTATGACCATGTCTCACATATCACATGCCCAGATAAGGTAGTAAAATGTTAAAATTATAATTAACCAGTGATTACTGGCGGATGTAGTTTCTTTTCTCCTGACCGAAATGGAAAGCTGCAGCATTTTTGAAAGAAGCAGCATCTCAATCAGGGCTGCCACTAGGAATTTCAGGGCCCCTGACTGCCAAGATTTTGGGGCCCCCCTGAGACTCCGGCCAGCCTCCACCCCCTGAGACTCTGCCCAGACTCCACTCAGGCTCCACCTCCACCCAAACATACATTACATATATAGTGAAAAATTGGAACAGCACCAAAAATTACCTCAATTTATGTGCAAAGCTTTCCCAACCAGCAATCCAGATGGTTCCTTACAATAGATTAAAAAAAAAGAAAAACAGCACAAAAAAAATAAAAAAAAGTGGACTTTATTGCCCAATGCATGGCCACACCATTGGGTAATAAAGTCCACTTTTTTCTATTTTTTGTGCTGTTTTTCCTTTTTTTACACTCTCTCTAATATATATTACACACACACACACACTTGAGACTGCTGTGGGCTGAATACACAATAGCTGTATCAGTCACGGTTCTGACGATTCTTGGTGCCAGCACCAATATGTCCACGGTGTTTCTGGAGAGCTGCAGCTTGCACATCGCTTCAGGGTGCCCCCTTCCTGATCACCAGCGCTCCGGCATTCAGCCTGCTGAGCGCTCAAACAACCCGGTGCACACTTTCAGTTAGCGGTTCATCACTTCCGGTTAGCGTTATAGAAATGAAGTTGCAACATTGTAGGATCAACGGTGTTTATTCCCTCTTCGTGTGGTCTTACATGGTACGGGTGGGAGGACGGGGGGTTCTCAAAGGCGATGGCCGTTTCACACCGCAAGTGGCGCTTCAACAGGCATATAGTCCACCATATGCCTGTTGACTATATGCCTGTTGAAGCGCCACACCACGAAGAGTGAATAAACACCGCTGATTGTGTGTTGCAACTTCTTTTCAATAACGCTAAACACAATAGCTGTATATACAATAGAGAATACAGAATAGAGACAGCTGCTACCTGTATACACAATAGAGATGGCTGCGGACCGTATACACAATGGAGACTGCTGCTGGCTATACATACAATAGAGAATACACAATAGAAACTGCTGCTGGCCATACACAATAGAGAATACACAATAGAGACTACTGCTGGCCGTACGCAAAAGAGATGGCTGCCAGCCATATAGAAAACATCCCAACAGCTTTCCTCCATTCCGACAGCCTCCCTCCATCCTGATAGTCTCCCTCCATCCTTCCTCCATACTGACAGCCTCCTTCCATCCTTCCTCCATCCCGACAGCCTCACTTCATCCTTCCTCCATCCCGACAGCCTTACTTCATACTTCCTCCATTCTGACAGCCTCCTTCCATCCTTCCTCCATCCCAACAGCCTCACTTCATCCTTCCTCCATTCTGACAGCCTCCTTCCATCCTTCCTCCATCCCAACAGCCTCACTTCATCCTTCCTCCATCCTGAGAGCCTCCCTCCATCTTTCTTCCATCGCGATATCCTCCCCTCCATCCCAACAGCGTTCCTCCATCCCGACAGCCTCCCTCCATCTTTTCTCCATCCCGACAGCCTCCTTCCATCCTTCCTCCATCCCGACAGCCTCCCTCCATACTTCCTCCATCCCAACAGCGTTCCTCCATCCCGACAGCCTCCCTCCATCCTTCCTCCATCCTGACAGCCTCCTTCCATCCTTCCTCCATCCCAACAGCCTCACTTCATCCTTCCTCCATCCTGACAGCCTCCTTTCATCCTTCCTCCATCGCAATAGCCTCCCTCCATCCCGTCAACGTCCCTCCATCCTAACAGCCTCCCTCCATACTTCCTCCATCCTAACAGCGGTCCTCCATCCTGACAGCCTCCCTCTATCCCAATAGCCTATTCCATCCTGACAGCCTCTCTCCATCCTTCCTCCATACCGACAGCCTCCCTCCATCCTGACTGCATCCCTCCATCCTGACAGCCTCCCAGCCTCCCCACAGCCTCCCTGTCTCCCCACAGCCTCCCTGTCTCCATCCCCACAGCCTCCCTGTCTCCATCCCCACAGCCTCCCTGTCTCCATCCCCACAGCCTCCCTGTCTCCATCCCCACAGCCTCCCTGTCTGCATCCCCACAGCCTCCCTGTCTCCATCCCCACAGCCTCCCTGTCTGCATCCCCACAGCCTCCCTGTCTCCATCCCCACAGCCTCCCTGTCTCCATCCTCACAGCCTCCTTCCCTATATATAGCCCCATCCCTACCCTGGACCCCCCCATAACTTACCATTGGGGGGAGCTGTGGATGCGGAGCAGGGGTGCCGGAGCCCGGAGGGCACATCCGCATAACTGGAGCTGCCTGTGGGGGAGTAGCTGCGGGCCTGCGGCAGCTAGCGGTGGGCGCCGCCATGTTCTTTGTGGCCGGCTGCATTCACTAACTGTACAGCCGGTCGGTGGAAGTTGAGACCTCAACAAAATGGCTGTGGCTAAATGGAGACTGCGGCCATTGTGTGGAAGTCTCAACCTCTACTGACCAGCTGTACAGTTAGTGGGCGCCGGCCACAAAGAACATGGCGGCGCCCACCGCTCCCTGCCGCAGCTTCTCTCCGCAACTCCAGGGCCCGGCAGCGGTGATTAATGGGGGGGGCCTGCAAAACCTGGGGGACGGGGCCCGGAGGAGCCTGCTCAAAATGGCCACGCCCCCTGGAGTCACGGCCGGGCCCCCCTGGGCTTGGGGCCCCTGACTCCAGTCAGGGCTGTCACCCCCTGATGGTGGCCCTGAACACAATTCTTTCAGCAGTTATGCAGAGTTTTTTCAACATTGAAAGCAATGACAATGCAGCAAAAACGTTATGTGTAAACATAGCCTAAGGTGTAGAGGAGGCTATTTTTTCTAATGTTACATTTTGCCTTATTTAGAAGTCATTTTAAAAGAAAGAATGTTTCCTAAAAAATTTTCATGTAAAATAAGTTTTATTTTCGTATTTGTATTTTTTGTCAGTCCATAATAATAGCATAATACTCTGACAACATTGTCCCAGCAGGGACCTTGGAGTGTGGTGCGATGTGACTTTTCTCATTCTATTTTAGCACAGTTTCCATCCATTTCAGTGTTTTTCCTGCCACTCTCCAGCTCTCCTAGAGCGTATGCATGAAAAAGAGGTTTTCATTGATTTCCATTATTCTTGTTTCTCGAATCAAGACACTCTGTGTGTGCAACCTTTTGATTCAAGTACTTGAGCATTTTAGTGCACGTTCATCACTAGAGTGGACACCTCCCTAGACAACACACAGGTAATGGGCCAATGTATCTCTAGGGATAACATGATGGCCATGTGCTATACAAGCCATTGCGACCATGAATAGCGGCAGCAGTCATATCAATGATAGAAAAAAATCACTACAGAACTGGGAGGGGATACCTGAATATGCTTTCAGGAGATCAAATACGTGAGAATTAGATTTTTTTTCTATACTATATGCTATGATAAGCCCAAATTTGAAAAATTCTAGATAACTCCTTAATACTTGCACAATAAATGCCATAAAAACAAAACCTAAAAAACAAATATGGAGTTGCATTTTTTACACATTTTCACCTCACTTGTAGTTTTTTCCAGCACATTATCTGGAAAATTATTGATGTCATTCAAAAAGTACAAATTGTCCACAAAGAAATAAGCCCTCATACGACTACACATGCGGAAAAATAAGAAGCTATGGGTTTTGGAAAATGGAGATAAAAAAATGAAAATGCACAAAAAAAAATCAACATATCCTAGAAGGGAACCTATCACATCCCAAAACGCTATTAACTTGCAGATGTGAGGTCAACCTGCAGGTTAATAGTATTTTAATGCTGTGCAGCCGCTGCACTGAGAGCCCAACTACCAGGAGAAAATGAAATACAATCAATCCTCCCTGCAGCCTCCGGCTTTAGTCACCGGTCAGTACATAGATAACAGCGGCTGTACCCACATCTCTGCGCTGACTGACACCTGACTCTACAGAGCCGGCCGTTAGTCAGTGCTCGGACATGGTTACAGCCAATGTTGGCTATGTACTGAGCAGTGACTGAGGCCATGCCTCTATGACTGAAAGCCAGAGGCTGCAGGGAGGAATAAACTTCATTTCCTACAGGTCACCTGACTTTCAGTGCAGCTGCCAGGTAGCTTCAGAACACTATTAACCTGCAGGTTAACCCCATATCCACACTTTAATAGCGTTTTGGGATATAAAAGGTTACCTTTAAAGGGTTGATATTGTAAAACACAGAACCACTCCAAATATTAAAATGAGATAATCATTGACATGAAATCTTACCAGTAAATTAAATTACTGGTCTTACCTGAAAAACATTCATTAGAAAATTGCCAGAGCATGTGCCATCCAGGTAATATAATATGGGCACGTATCTTGGTGATTTTCTTGTAACTCAGCAGCTCATTCCCTGTGCAAACACTATCCAGGAAATGCCTTAAAAGCTACACACCTTCATTTCAAACAGAATAGCTTACCACATGAGCTGGAACCTGCACCATTTTAGCAGCTGGGGTCCCTGGGCGCGGGTAAAACTGATTAATGAAGAGACTGGGGAATTTGTATTCCTCAACTAGTTTTAACGTCTCCTTAAAATCTTCATCTGTCTCTCCAGGAAATCCACAGATGATGTCCGTAGCGATTGTGATTCCGGGCACTCTACAAGACAGATGGAAAAAACATGTTAAACTGTAGCCTAGGGAGCTCACATTCTACCAAGTTTTCCACAAGAAATTTCCCAGAGGAACCCAAATATCATTATATTAACCACTTCCCTGCCAGTGGAAGCAAGACATAGAGCAACACTAGGGTGAAAAAAAATAATAGAGAAAATAGATCATGGCAGTCACTGCATAACTAATTTTACACAAAAGAGTCAAATACTAAGGAATTGGACATCCAAAGCTCTAGACAACCAAAAATGGCACAATACAGATGATCTAAATCATAAACGTTATGAGGCACCAGTAGAGACAAGCTCAAAGCTAAAAGGCGATGGGAGGGAAAACCTTCCCTTTGCCATCATTTGAAGGGAATTTAAGGGAACTTGTCAGGTTTTTGCCACAAGCAGCAAAATGTAGAGACAAAATGATGTGTCACTTACTGGGTATCTATGGTTTTGATAAAATCACTGTTTTATCAGCAGGAGCTTATCAATAAGTGCACTACTAAACAAGCTGTCATCACTAATTGTCAGGTTTCCGCTCATGTACAGTGCACAAAAATAGCTAGCTGTCAATAAATGTTGTGGGCAGAGTTACAGAGCTCGGCATTCAAAAAAGTGGTAAACCTGCAGGAGATACAACAGCAATCATGAAAACTGCAGCAAATAGCCCAGAAAGTGATACATAGCTAGAATTAGGGGCTCTGCCCCTACATTATGATGCTCTAAGTCATCACAGCAAAAACCTGGTGCCAGGTCCTTTTTATAGGGCACGTGACTGCTGATTTATGCTGTCTGAATTATGGGTAGCATGAATCAGACACTGGCTGCAGTCTTTCTGAGAAAGCATATTATTGCAAGCTGATCATGGACAATGCAGCTAGAGTAACTAGTCTAAGGGTGCGTGCACACGATTAGTATATGCAGCGTTTTGGATGCAGCATCTTGCCGCTGCGTCCAAAACGCTGCGTAGTACAGTACAAGCATAGTGGACGGAATTTCAAGAAATCCCATCCTCACTATGCTTAACCCGCCCGCAGAGTGTTTGGAGCTGCGCCGCGGGTTGCCGCCATTCCGGTTCTCCGCAGCATGTTTATTTCATGCTGCAGAGTCGGAAGCGGCTGCCTCAGAGAGGAGACTGCAGGAAGAAGCCACCCTGCACCCGCCGCATATGGCGGCTGCGGTCTCCCTGCGGCCACCCGCGGCTTCACTCAGGTCCGGAGGAGCTACATCCAACACGCAGCTCCTCCAGACCGTGAGCACACGGCCTAAGAGAATGAGGTCTTCAGCAGATTTTCATAGTTCTGCTCCCATAGATCTGTTGAGATCAATACAAACTCTTATGGTGCCGTCACACCTGCCGACGTCGCTAGCGACATCGCCGAAAAAGTGACGTATCAGCAATGTCGCTAGCGACGTTGCGCTGTGTAAACGAGCGCCGCGACCGCGTTTTATCGCTGGTCGCAAGTTGACAGGTTTATGGGAAGAACCGTAAACCTGTCAACCGGCGACCTGCGATAAGGCTGGATCGCGCCGTGTGACATCGCCAGAGCGATGTCAGCGGCGATCCAGCCTATACCGCAGCGTTGCTGCGGATCGCTCGCTGGGCTGAGCCCAGCCCAGCGAGCGATGTCACCGCCCGCATCGCTGCGGTGTCGCCGGCCGCAGCGATGCTGTGTGACAGCTGGCCAGCGATGTCGGAACCGAGCGGGCACCTGCGCATCGCTTCCGGCATCGCTGGCCAGATCGTGCTGTGTGACGGCACCATTAGATTATCCAAGCACTGCAGGTGTCCATCACAGTAAAGTGTTGCGACTGCAGGTACTGAACCTGGACTAGTTCTAGTGAATAAACACCTCACTGGGCCAGGTGAGCCATTTGTCATTAAGGTTACCCACAAGTTTTTAGTGTTTTTGACATTGTAATTTTTTGCTGCATAAAGAAATTAGGCAAAAAGTACAAATGCTTTTTTAGTGTGTTTCTACTGCAGAAACACACTAAAAACACAAGTAATCCAGATAGGACTGTATGAAAAATGTTTTGTCAAAGCCCAATTCCAAAAAGTATCAAAAACAAAATAGCTTTGACATAGCAAAAAGAGACAAAAAACGCAATATTAAAAACATGATAAAAGTTTATTTAAAATAGAAAAACAAAAAAACCCACAAGTAATCTAATTTACCTACCGTAATAGTTACAGAAAGTCTTTAACATAAGAAAACTCACTCAAATACTCATCGTAAGAACTTAGCCTATTGGATCTGGGAAAGCTGGCATAAATCTCTTATTATAGATGTAAATGCAACATCAATATGAAAAATCTAATAATAACCAGATATCAGTCACATCACATATTGCATTAGACCAGAAATGTTACTCCAATCACGGGCTGGAGTAACATTTCTGGCTTAAGAAAAGCCATCATTATTAGATTTTATTTTTTTTTTTACAAATTATAAGGATGAGTCCTAAATTAAAATTTACAGATGATCTTTTTTTATTTCAGGGAACTAAGATAAGCACCCTAAAGGTAGGACCAGAGCAGCAATGTGAGCAGGAGATCGAGGTAACGTCTGGAGCCAATAATTATTTAATCAGAGGGTGCATTCACCTGGCTTACACAGTAATTAGCCGTACTGTCATATCTCACATTTAATGGCGTCAAATGATGAATGGCTGCATTCATTTATTTCCTGACATGTAATGGTTTATGGTAAAAGGACATTATTACATTTTCTTTCATTGCTGTATAACTGTAATAGTTTTATCCTATAAAAAAAATTTAAAAAAAGATATTAAAATGCAAACTGGTCCTCCATGGAACGCATTAGATGGATAAGGTCTAATTCTGTCAATAACATGATGCACAAATACCATGAGTGTTTGCGAATACAAAATGCAATGAGAGGTATAAGCCAACTGGTGCACTGGATGTAATAAAAACAAAATGTAATTAAAGGGAACCTGACAGCAAACAAACAGTAAATGGTATTTACCTGCCGCCATAGTAATAATCTGCATGCCAATACCATTTTAAAGGGACTTTGTCTGCACAGAAGGACTGTCCATACCAAGTATGTAGGTGTTCCTACTTCATGGTGGGGCTAATCATTTTTATACACCTTCCCACCTGCTCGTTTTCCACCTATTCCACCCTCCCCTCTTCTTTGATTGACAGCTCTGGCTTTATAGAGCAAGAGAAGGGTGCAGATTGAGGAAATACAAGCAGATGGGAAGGTGTATATAATATATATATATATATATAATTAGATATAATAATTACCCGTCGTGATGTAGGATTGCCTGTACTTGGTATGGATAGTCATTCTGTGCTGATAGAGTCCCTTTAAGTACTGTATATTGCACATAAATGGGGGATAAAGAAAAATGTGAATGGATTTGAAGGGAATCTGTTAAAAGATTTTTGGTACTCCATCTGAGAACTGCATGATGTAGGGTGGAAGACCCGATTCCAGAGATGAGTCAGTTACTGGGCTGCTTGCTGTAAATTTATAAAATAGCAGTTTCATCTGCCGTAGATCTAACAGTTCTCTGGAATACTAAGCTTTCTGTCACCTTGCCACACCACTGATCAGGCAAACAAAAGCTGCGGTTGTATCAGTTTTGGTCCTGATCAGTCTGTGCGTTTTCACATTTTGAGTAGGATTTTGTAGTTACCATGGGTCCAGAGAGAGAGAGGAGAGAGGAGAAGAGAGACAGAGAGAATAGAGAAGAGAAGATGGAGAGAGTAAAGAGGAGGAGACAGAGAGAGAGATTTCTCTTTGGCAAGACTTGATGTGCAAAGACTCAGGGCATGCGCAGTGACAAAAACGGATCTCCTCCAGTCTCCCTCCCCAGCTGTCACCAACATCTAACTAAAATATTTAAGCGCTCTTTCATCCAGTATCTTTTTCTCTTCATTCAAACACTCCATCAAAGATCCCTACTCAAAAAAACATTCATCGACCATAAATGCGCTGCTATCTACAGAACTGTCTCTGATTTTCCCTTTTTCTCTAAACTTCTGGAACGCTTGGTCCATTCCCATCTGATCCACTATCTCTCTGATCATGGTCTCCTCGATCCCTTACAATCTGGATTTTGCTCTTTATACTCCACTCAAACTGCCCTCACCAAAGTCTCTAATGACCATATTAACTGCAAAAGCCAATGGTCACGACTCCCTGCTGTTCCTCATGGATCTCTCAGCCGCCTTTAACACCGTGGATCATCAGCTCCTCCTTACCATGCTCCAATCATTAGAGAAAAAGAAAGCTACTTTCTCCTTGTTCTCCTCCTACCTCTCTGACCACTCCTTCACTGTATCTTTTGCTGGCTCCTCTTCCTCTCACTGTCATGGTTCCTCAGGGTTCAGTCCTAGGCTCACTCCTCTTCTCTCTATACACTGCCCCTATCAGTCAAATCATCAATAAATTCGGCTTTCAATATCATCTCTATGCTGATGACACCCAATTATACACTTCACACCCTGACATCTCCCCCATATTAATATAAAATACTAAGGACTGTCTCTGCTGTCTCTCATACCATGTCCTCCCTCTTTCTGAAAATGAATCTCCCCAAAACTGAATTTCTCATCTTTCCACCTTCTCCTGGCCATCCGACAGTCAACATCTTAATTACCTTGGATGGGTCAGCCATAATTCACAATCAGCAGGCTAGTTGCCTTGGGATCATATTTGACACTGCGCTATCCTTTATCCCCAACATCCAATTACTTACTAGCTCATATTAGTTGCACCTAAAATAAATTCTCTAGAATTCAACCTTATTCATTCTCGTCTGGACTACTGCAACACTTTACTGATCGGTCTCCCTCTAACCAAATTTTCTCCCTTCAGTCCATCCTTAAAGGGATCCTGTCACCTCCAAAACGCCTCCTAAGCTACCAAAACATATCCTTGCAGCATATTATCACTAATCTCACATTCCTTTGTCTCCTAAAAGCATTCTGTGAAAGTACATAAAAACGATTTTATAGTCACTCATTAGTGATTATAATTAGAAGGGCTATATTCTTTAGCCCCTAGGGCGTGTTCTTTTGCAGCCTGAATGATCCAGCCCTCTCTCTGTCTGTGCTGCAGTGATGTGGAGCTGAAGGCAGGAATAATGATTTGCATTCTGTGAGTGATAGAGAGGGGGAGGGCAAAGCCTGCACAAGCAAAGCAAACAGACAGAGAGGGTGGATCATTCAGGCTGCAAAACAACGCGCCCTAAGGACTAAAGAATATAGCCACTGCTAATTATAATCACTAATGAGTATTAAAACGTTTTTATGCACTTTCACAGGATGCTTTTAGGAGACAAAAGGAGTGTGAGATTAGTGATAATATGCTTCAGGGACATGTTTTGGTAGCTTATGAGGCGTTCTGGAGGTGACAGGATCACTTTAACGCAGCAGCCAGGGTCATTTTTCTGTCCAGCTGCTTCACTGAAGCCTCTGCCTTATGCCATTGGTTACACTGGTTGCCCATCAGCTAAAGGATATGTACAAACTTATCTCTTTCACTCGCAAAGCTCTCCATAGTTCTGCTCACCCCTATATCTCATCCTTCAGCTTTGTCTATCATCCTACCCGTGCCCTCCACTCTACAACTGGTCTCAGATTAATTTCACCCATGATTCAAAGTTCAGACCACCTTCTCCAAGATTTTTCTCGTGCTGCACCTGTGCTCTGGAATGCACTACCTTGACCATTGCAAGCAATTTCTAGCCCTCATGTTTTTGAGTGTGCCTTAAAAACATATCTCTTTAGACACGCCTATCAACTCAACTCCCTAACCTAACTTTCCCTCTTCACTGATCCATCCTTATAAATATTAAACACAACCTGCTCCTTCCTACTTGTCTGTCTTCACATCCTACCTAAAACCAATAGCACTTAAGTGCATATAGACAAAACTGGCTGATAACCGGAGCATGTGGCCTCATTTAAAAAAAACCTTATTTATCAGAATGACGACTGTACTAGACCCAACAAGCCTGTCCTACCTACCGTGACCTCCTTTGTCCTTATGGATTGTAAGCTTTTGAACAGGTCCCTCACCCCTCTTGTAACTGGTGAATGATGTATTATATTGTATTGCTGTTGTCTGTACATTGCCCCCACTTAATTGAAAAGTGCTGCGGAATATGTTGGTGCTACATAAATAAAATTTATTATTATAGTATTAAGATGGACGGATCTGTCCTGGGTGAATCCGGATGCCATTGAGACCAATTGTGTTTGCGGATGCATATGGTCACATCCACATGCATCAGGATTTTTGTCATGCCACAAAGAAATAACTTTGTGCGTTCGGGGAGGAGGTCAAAATCATGCAGTTGTGCGGATCCGTCGAAATACTAATACCAATGCATGTCCCTGCAACTGCATGTTACGCCTGATCAGGGCGCTTCAGGATTTGAACAAATATCGACGTAAGACAAAAAAATGCAAGTGTGAAAACCACCCTAAGAAAGGTTTGGGACCAATCCTATATGTCAACACTAGTAATGGGTGAACTCGGACTATAAATTTTGGGTTCTGTACTTGAGTCCTAGTGTCCATACATAAACCCAGAACATGGACTTCTCAGTGAAATCTGTGTTACTGTTCCGGTTCAGCCGCCTAGATAAAGGGCTAGGGGGTTGAAAAATGATGTAAAATGGGGATTAAAGGAGGACAATAATACTTACCAAGTTTCTGCACTACTGTAACACTGTTTCTGCTCATTAAACCTAATCAACATTCGCTTGTTCCCTTGCCCACTGTCTGTGGCAGCATCTATAATTGTTTGCCCTCACACCAGCTGTATCCCTGAAGTGGAGTGTAAAAATAAATATTATTGAAAAAACTGTGAGACGGATCCCTGAATTTTGATACCAAGTGCAGATAAAACAGACTTATAAACATCTGATGGCTGCAGCCCTCAGCTGCCTGCTTTATCTTGCCTGGGTGTCAAACTACAGGGGACCCCACTTTGATTTTTTCAAGAATTTATTTACCGTATTTACATTTATATTTTATTTATCACTGGGCCCTCCCCAGTCTAAAAATAGCAGCCCGTAGCTGCCCCAGAATTGGCGTATTCATTAGATGTGCCAAATCCTGGCACTTTACCTGGCTCATACCAATTTTCCTGGTATGGTGGCATTCGGGGTAATATAAGGGATTAATGACAGCTGTGATTGGTTACAAAATCACAGATGCCATGAAGACCCGAATTAGTAATGGGAACGTCTAAGGGCCCTTTCACATCAGCGGTTTTTGAAATTCGCGGCAGATGCGGTGAAAAAACCGCATCTGCCGCGTTTAACGCATAACCGCGACACTTGCGGCACACTTGCGGCAAGCCCCATGCAATGTCTATGGGGCTTGCGGTAAGGGTGCGGCAGGTGCGGCAAGTGCGGTTTCAGCACTTGCGGCAGGTGCGGCCGCGAAAAAAAACGCTGCTGACTGCGGTTTTTTTTCGCGGCCACGCCTGCCGCAAGTGCCGAAACTGCACTTGCCGCACCTGCCGCACCCTTACCGCAAGCCCCATAGACATTGCATGGGGCTTGCCGCAAGTGTGCCGCAAGTGTCGCGGTTATGCGGTAATCGCGGCAGATGCGTTTTTTTCACCGCATCTGCCGCGATTTGAAAAAAACGCTGATGTGAAAGGGCCCTTAATTATATGAATGTATTTTTGAAGAGAGAAATAAGTATTTGATCCCCTACCAACTATTAATGGGACTCTGTCTGGTCATTTTTCAGTATGATACTAATATTAGCCTTGAATAGTGCCTGGGCATGCCTTTTAAAAACATGTACCCATTGTAATTTTCATGTTATCAGCATTGTCAGACTCTGCAGGGAGCTCCTGGATTAGTCCTCTCCATTATAAGCAAGCAGGAATAGTCTGGCTGCTGTATAAACTGTCATGTAATTATGCACTCACTCTCAGCAGCTCTCTCCTTCCCTCCTCCTTCTGTTCTCAGGGCTGTGTGGTTTCACTTTCTGGAGCTACTATTCTGTTCAGGACAGGAGGGAGAACGCTACAGGTTTAACGTATCTGATCTAGACTTCATTTGTTTCTGGAAGATTGAATCCCTGCTGGGCTGTGAGAGACCCTGTGTTTATCTGATATCTTGGTTTTGCTGCAAAGAGAGTACAGAGGAGGATGCAGCCCCCCACCAATCTCCTATGCTCTGATATGACATGCATATTCATCTTATGGGGAGTGGACAGCAGCAAACTAAGTGGATCATTCACTGTGATTGACAGATGGAATGATTCTCTTTATTTGAAGTTTACAAAAGATAGGAGGGGGATATACATAAAAGAAATACATGAATAGGGATAACTTAGAGAAAGGAATTAGAAAATGATAGCAGTTATATATGGATTTTTTACCTGACAGCTTCCTTTAAGAGTACTGCACCTACAGTACAGTTAGTTGTTCCTAATCAACTTGTTACCTGCATTAAGGACAGCTGTCTTAAATTGTCACCTGTATAAAAGACTACTGTCCAGACACTGAATTAATCAGTCAAACTCTAACCTCTACAACATGGGCAAGACCAAACAGCTTTCTAAGGATGTCAATAAAAAGATGCTAGACCTGCACAACCTGGAATAGGTTACAAAACCATAAGATGCTGGGTGACAAGGGGACAACTGTTGGTGCAAAAGAAAGACAATAGAAGAAATACAAAATGTGTGTCAATCGATATTGATCTGGGGCTCCATGCAAAATCTCACCTCGTGGGGTATCCAGAATCATGAGGAAGGTGAGAGATCAGCCTAAACCTACTTGGAGGGAACTTGTTAATGACCTCTAGGCAGCTGGGATCACTGTCATCAAGAAAACCATTGGTAACACATTTCACTGTAATGGATTAAAATCCTGCAATGCCTGCAAAGTCCCACTGCTCAAGAAGGCACATGTACAGGTCCATCTGAAGTTTGCAATTGAACACCATTGTGATCTGAGAGTTATTGGGAGTAAAGGCTGTGATGGTGCTGCGGTCAGAGGAGACAAAAATTGAGCTCTTTGCCATTAACTCAACTCGCCAAGTTTGGAGGAAGAGAAATGCTGCCTATGGCCCAAAGAACACCATCCCCACAGTCAAGCATGGCGATGGAAACATTATGTTTTGGGGGGGTTTCTCTGCAAAGGGCACAGGCCTACTTCACTGCATCAATGGGACAATGGATGGAGCCATGTAAAATCCTGAGTGACAACCTCCTTCCCTCCAGCAGGACATTAAAAATGGGTTGTGGTCTTCCAGCACTACACTGACCCAAAACATACAGCCAAGGCAACAAAGGAGTGACAAAAAGAAGCACATTAAAGTCTTGGAGTGGCCTAGCCAGTCTTGAGACCTTAATCCCATAGAAAACTTATGGAGGGATCTGAAGCTCCAAGTTGTCAAGCAACAGCATCAATATCCTGATGATTTAGAGATGATCTGCAAAGTAAGTGGATCAAAATTCCTCCTGACATGTACACAAACCTCATAATTGAATACAAAAAAATCTGACTGCTGTGCTTGCCAACAAGGCTTTTGCCACTAAGTATTAAGTCTTGTTTGCCAGAGGGAGCAAATAGATATTTCTCTCTTCAAAATGCAAATACATTTATATAATTTAGACCAGAGGTCCCCAACTCCAGGCCTCAAGGCCCGCCAACAGTGCAGGTTTTCAGGATTTCCTTAGTATTGCACAGGTGCTAATGTGATAATCTGCACAGGTAATGATTCCAACCCCTGTGCAATACTAAGGAGATCCTGAAAACCAGCACTGTTGGCGGCCCTTGAGGCCTGGAGTTGGGGACCTCTGATTTAGACAATGTAATTTTCTGGATTTTATTTTTGATATTCTAGCTCTCACTGTAAAAATTAACCTACCGTTAAAATTATAGACTGCTCATGTCTCTGTCAGTGGGCAAACTTACAAAATCAGCAAGGGATCAATTAATTATCTCCTTTACTGTATGTGCTTATGTTGAGTATTTGGATGCAGAAATTTCCCCACTAAAACTGCATCTCCTGGCAGAAAAACTTGCATTTTTCCGTGCATTTGGGGAGGAAATACACTGCAAAAACACTGTAAGAATTGATATACTGCAGATTTATTTCTGTAACAAATCTACAAGGGAAAAAACTGCAACATGTGCATAAAACTTTAGAATTCTCATCGACTGTGCTGGCAGATATGCATGCAGATCTGTGACTAAACTGCACACAAAAAAAAAACACATCAAAAACATGTTGCGATTTTGGTGCATTTTTCCATCAAGAGGAGCAGTTTTGGTGCAGAATATTGCCATTGAAATCCTTGAACACACCTCAAGTGAACTCATTGAACTCAATCACAGATTACCGAAATGCGTGTGCATTCTGGTAATCTGGCATTGACGTCAATGGTGCCGAATTGCAAGATTATTGACTTCAATGGTCCCAGATTACCCGATTAACCGGCACCATTGAAGTCAATTATTCGGCACCATTGAACTCAATGCCAGATTACTTCTATTGTGTTCAATTAGTTCACCTGCGGCCATAGCTGGGGTACCGTGAGAACCGTCAGCTGTGAGCTCAGGTGAACTCACTGACATCACGGCTCTCACAGCTGCAGCTCAGTCATATTTTCTAATGTGACTGTTCACTGCGACCTCAGGATGTCGCAGGGCCAGGAACATTGTGGGACACTGTCTCTGTGAATTACGTGGAACCTGCAAGGGTGTTTTGGGGGTTTATAAATTGAAGAAAAGAGGTGTTTATTGTTTTTTTAAATAAAGGATTCTTATTTGTGTGTTGTGTTTATTTCTTTTCATCAGCACAATTAGTTATGGGGGTTTTTCCATTACTAATCCAGGGCTTTCTTGACAAATCACAGCTGTCATTAACCCTTTATATTATCCCGATTTCCACCGAACCAGGGAAAACAGGATACGCTGGGTAAAGAGCCAGAATTTGGTGCATCTAATGGATGCCCCAATTCTGGAGTGGCTGCGGGCTATTTTTAGCCTGGACAGGGCCCGATAACCATCGGCCTTCCCAGGCTGAGATTTACAGAACCCAAGTTGTCTGCTTTATCTTGGCTGGGTATCATAATTGAGGATGACCCACGCAGTTTTTAAAAAAAAAAATTTATTTAAATAATTTTTAAAAACCTTGGGGGTCCCCCATATTCTTTTTTTCCAAAAATATGTTTATTGAGATTAAAGTAAACCAGATAATATAGCAACTGCAATCACAATCATGTAATCGTATAAAACATCCTTAAAGTTATACTTTTCAATAATCAAGAAACAAAATGTTCAGCTGTAGTAAAGAAATATGTAACACAGTAATTAGAGCATCTAACTAAATATAAGAAAAATCTGCTTACCAAGAAGAGACAAAGAATAGGCTCAGGAAAGTGAGATGAATAAAGGGTCAACGGAGCAGTGTCGAGTAGATGGGGGGGTCCTCCCATATTTTGATAAGATAAAGCATATAGCTGAGGGCTGCAGCCTCCAGTTGCCTGCTTTATCTGCGTTGGGAGTCAAAGTATGTGGAATCCCACCCGTTTTTTCAATTATTTATTTATTTTTACATTCCACTTTGGGGATTCAGACAAGAATAACATATGCCGACACAAAGGGTTGGGGCGCAGTCTCTGACATGGCTAATTTTCGGTGAGTTTTTCACATGGCTAATTTTCGGTGAGTTGCGCGGTTTAACTACAATTACCGTAATCAAAGACGCTGTCACAGAAGGTAGGTGAAGGAAAAAGTGAATATTCATAAGGTTTAAAGAGCGGACTCAAGAACACTGGCAGCAGCACGGAAACTTGGTAAATATAATTGTCCTGCTTTAATCCCCATTTTTCTTCCTTTTGCAGCCACGTTGCCCTTACTACCACCATTTTATAGCCGAACATCTGCGGGTTTGCCCATCTCTAGTTAACACCATAGTGGTACTTGTTTGGGAGGTGTACATTATAAGTAAAACAGATGCGGAGTAGAATACTGTATCCTACATCACTGGCACAGTAAATGCTATCTACTGTATTTCTATACATTCAGTAGCACAGAGTATATGTAGCAGACAACTGTCTCAGTCATATATGCTGCTATTAAGAACATGAAAAGCAGCTGATAACAGAATGATGGACATTGTGTTATACAATGTACAGATTGTAATAACTTCTACTTTATGTACCCTGTTAACATTTGTGAAACTTCAGAATTATAATCTATATTCAGATGGCTGATGAGAGCAGTAGATGAGAAGAGTCAGTGGAGCAAGGCAAGGATTTATTAGTCTAGACTCTAAATGTATTCAGGTCTTATTGTAGTGCTAAGAAATAAATTCAAGGCAGCCAGGATATGAGCAGAAAATAGTGCTAGACCGCTTGACATCTCCTGCATCATCCAGACATTCCACAAACACAGAAGAACAGGGTGGTGAAACATGGCATGATTAGTGCCATAGACAATGTGACAATGCAGAGAATGTAAAAAGAAGGGGAAAAAAATAATTAAGTGCAACAAAAATGTTATTCACTAGTTCTCTAAACTACTTCTATAATACAACTGGCAGCAGTGAAAGCCCTCAATACTGACTGTGCGGGCAGCTTCGGCTTCTGTTAAGTGTCTGTTCCCATGGAAACTGTTTATGGGAGCAAACAGATTCAATGAAATGTGTATCTGTTGCACTTAATCTTGGGTAAGAAAAACATATTTTAGAATCAGAAAAATGTATTCGTTCTGTTCGGTGACAAGGTTATGTTTATAACAGTAATTAGATTTGCCCAGGATTGATTATGCGCTGCACTTCTGGAATTAACTGGCTGTGCTGCAGCAAGAACATTAAATAAAGGCAGGCCATTAAACAGACTTGTAACATTTGTTAACCCGCAGTTACAAGGAGAATTGCACATAAAGAAATATCCTTATCCAGTTTGCACTTGTGCCGCCCAGCTTAGGGGACCGGGATACCCGGCGCAGGGTCCCTTTCCTTGGGGGAGTCACTGGTGGCTGGACCCAGGCCGTGGCCCCAGGCTGGCACACTCCTAAAAGGGGGTATTTACAGGGGATTTAGAAGTTTATATAGTTTATAAAGTTTGTAGATGTTATTGTCGTGACGCCACCCAGAATAATGTGGCTATATATGGCCACCGCTGCCTTGTACTGGCCAGGGGATGATGGTGAGAGGCAGCTGAGATGGTATAGCCCTTTTCCGGGTAGGGATGTAGGGTCCCCTGGACAGGTGATGTTAAAGTTAATGATGGATGAAGATGGAAGTATGGTGAGGAGATGTTAAGGGCACAGACACTTACTTGATTCACAGCAAATCCTCTCAGCGGTGATGGTCCCAATCCTGGATAGATGGTAACTGTTAAATCAGAGGCTGAGGCACAGATGAGGTTTAACTGGTTTACTTTCAACCAAACTATAATACAACAAGTCCCGTCTCCGGAGTCTGCAATAGGGGTTCAGTTGCTCAGGCCCCACCGGGTCCTTTACCTCCTGCTTGCGCTGTCTATGTGGCCCTGCTGCCGTGTGTGAACTCGCTGCTGGCCCAAATCTGTCCTCTCTGGGTCCCACTCAACAGGCAACTTGAGTCCTTTGTCTCTCTCTGCTTACCCCCTCCGGGAGTACTGCTGAACTCTTAGTATGTTGCTGTGTCTGGCCCTGTGAAGCTTGTTGTTACCTCACGTTTTTCCGGTTGCTGTATTGTATATAACTAATGCAGCCACGGATCCGGTATCCGTATCTGCGCTTTTTATCTAGGGTAGATAATGATGCTACCCGATTCTGAAAGTGTTCCTCTTATCAGTTTTCTCCTCCTCAGACCGATGGCTTGGCCCTGGAAATTGTCAGCCAGTCCTCAGGAACTCAATGCAGCTCCTGTCACTCTGAGCTCATGGCTCCAACTGTCTGAAAATTTACCTCAAACCAGTGTTTTATCTCTAGGGAAGTCTCTGGTGTCTCTGGAGCTCCCCCTACTGGCCAAAGGTGGTAGTGCAGTGGCTTGGCTTTCTAAGTGAGTGCAACTATTATGATCTTATACTGTGGCTAATACCCCCAGGGGCGCCACACACTTTTTTTGCCGCGAGTTTCAACAAAAATGTCACCGAGAGTACAATTTATAGGGGTGAGAGAAAAGAATTACCCTATTAATTTTCACCCCAAATCACAAATTGTTAAGGAATTGTATTTTATCGGGATGTGGCTTGGTCAGTCTCTTTAAAAGGTTTGGGTTAAAGTAGCTCGCAGCGTTAAAAAATGCCCAGACATACAACTGCATTAGAAATACTAAATAAGAACACATACTTACCAAATTTAATAAGATGCCCAATTCAAATCACGTCACATAGTAAAAAACTGGGCCCCAAATCCATTGAATTTCCTTTATTAAAAAAAAAGCACAACGCTATATAAAAACTGCGAAAAGGCCCAATGCTATTGCTTTGGGAGTGCGTGTACTGAACGGGTGCCATAAAATAGCCCTAAATTTGTACAGTCTTCTCTCCGGAAAGTAACTGTTGTTGAAGCATTTATAGGGTTTTATATGGTGGCTCAGTGGTTGCACTGTAATATGGTTTCTCGTGGTTAGCACTTTTACAGGTGGCTCAGTTTTAGAAACCTTGTATAATTGGGCACATTGGTTAGCATGTAAAATGGGGCTCAGTGGTTACACTGTATATGGTGGCTCAGTGGTAACACTGCTATATGGTGCTCAGGGGTTTTAGCCTGTATGGTGGCCATGGTTAGCAATGTACATGGGGCCAGTGTTAGCATGTATGGTGGGCTCAGGGGTTAGCACTGATGGATGGCTAATGGTTAGCATTGTAGGAGGCCATGGTTAGCATTTTATATGGGGGGCTCAGTTGGTTTAGCAATTATTGGTGGCTCAGTGGTTAGCCAGTATATAGTGACTAATAGTTATACAGTATACAGTGGCTCAGTGGTTAAGACGAATACAGTGGCCCTCAGTGGTTAGCACTGTATACGGTGGCTAAGTGGTTTGTACAAGTATATGGGTGGTCCCTGGTTACTACAGTATATGGTGGATCAGTATTTGCACTATATGGTGGCTCAGGGTTAGCAAGTATTATGGTGGCTCAGTGGATAACACGTATATGGTGGGTCAGTGGTTAAGACTGTATAAAGTGGCTCAATTACCCACTGTATTTGGTGGCTCATGGTTAGCTTCTCCCCCGCATCTACCATTTGTGTCCCGATGTCCTCTGCCCCTGTGTCCCCCTGCCTTTTGCCTGTGTTTTCCTTGTCCTGCCCTGTGTCCCCTGTTATCTGCCCCTGCTTCTTCCCCTGTGTCCCCGTCCTCTGCCCCTTTCCCCCTGTCCTCTGCCCCTGTGCCCCACAGTCCTCTGCCCCCTGTTCTCTCCCTGTCCCTTGCCTTGGTTCCCCTGTCCTTGCCCTGTGGTCCCCCTTTTCTGTCCCTGTGTTTTTCCCTGGCCTCTGCCCCTGTTCTGTGTCCCATGTCCTCTGCCCTGTGTCCCCCTGTTCTGGTGTCCTGTCCCCTGCCCCTGTGTCCCCTGTCCTCTGGCCTGTGTCTCCCTGTCTCTGCCCCTGTTCTGTGTCCCCCTGTCTTTGTTCCCTTGTCCCCCGTTCTCTGCCCTTTGTCCCTGTCCTCTCCCTGTTTGTGTCCTCCTGTCCTGTGTGCCCGTGTCCCCTGCCTCTGCCCCTGTTCTGCTCCCCCTTTTCCTGTGTGTGTGTCCCCCAGTCCCCCTGCCCTCTGTTCCTGTCCTGGTGCCCCTGTCCTCTGTTTTTGTCCTGTGTGCCCTTCCTGTGTCCCCCCCTTTTCACCCGTCCTCTGTTCTTTTCCCTTCCCCCGGCGTTACCATTGCAGGCTAAAGAGAATCAGTGTGAACCCGGGTCATGTGCCCAGGGGGGGACTGATGTGACTTCAAAATCGGCCTGTCACATACCGTTTCCACACTGATTCCTTCACCCTTTGCAATGGTACGCCGGAGAAGGATGAAAAGAGCGGCAAACGGAGGAGGACGGAGCGCCGGGGGAAGAAAGGGGGAGCCAACAGCAGGGAAGAGCGGTGCGGCATCACCCTACTGGCCGCCATATGGGAATTTCCAATAATTGGTTTCCAATATTGGCAACCAGCGTACTTCCGGTTTTGCGCAGGGGCCGCTCACTCCCGGTTACGTCGCCGTTGACCCGTGCGGCGGAAGATGAGTGGCTACACAGCTGATCTCCTGACGGTAGCGGTGGCCCCCCTTTTGTCACTTAGGGCTTCTGGCGCCTGTGTCGCATCCCACAATGGTTGCCGCATCATTGTGGGATGCGAATCCATAAAGCGCCTGAATCTGGAACATTTGTTGTAAGCCACATACAAATAGGAGTAGATACCAAGGTAAGCATGGAAGGACAAAGGACAGAGGGCCCTGCTGCAAATGCAGTGTGTGGGCTTTCTCACAGAATACCTGATAATTACATTTCTATGTCAAAAATTATGTAAGGAGAAAAAAAATGCTGTTGTTCTCTGGAAAACAGCAAGCTAGTTTTAATTTCCCATGGCCAGTGTTATGTTGAAGTCTCGTACCCTTTGAATTATTAAAAAGGTTTTTTCAAATTACACTCCTGAGAGCCCGGTACAGAGGGTGGGTTAAACTGGGAACACCCCCACCATGGTTAAGGGTTTAAATTTTCATTTTTTAGTTAAATAAAGGGAGTAGACAATTAAAAGAATTTTGGTACATTCCTAGTAGACTTAGAAGAAAGAGTTAATGGACCTGTGAAGTAGGTTTTGAATGGGGTTAAAAAACCGTTTGTACGAAGGTATTTATGGTATAACCCTGTCAACAGCTTAACATTGAGTATTGTAGATATTGTAGCTAGAAGCTGGTCAGACCTAGTTCCCCCTATACAGCATTATGCTGAGAACGCTTTAGGTGGTTTGGTTGAATCCCTGCAAAAAAAAAAAGGGTGGAGAAAGTAAACTCTGAATAAGTCATTCAATGTTATGAGGCCAAATGAGTCATTTTGGACCATTCCAGCAATCTTCTTTTTTAGATGTGAAAAAAAATCTACCTTGTGTTTGTCCCAGCTAAAAACAGACTGTCAAACCTTAAATTAATTTAAACTTTTCTGCTTATTCATTCAAAAAAATGTTCAAGGCACTTAATCAATATGGCAATTGTTTCCCACGTGTCTCATTATTCAACTATGGAAAGAGATAGTTGCACTAACTGCAGGTCCTCTAACATGAGCGTCACAGCTTTATTAATGCCTAAAGGAGGCTTCCAAGTTCAGGTCAGAAGACTTGTGGCCTGTGACACACACATGTGTGAATGCCGCCTAAGTAGACGCCTGACCTAAAAATTCAACCACTAAAATACTACTAAGGACGATTAAGAATAGTCTGAATTAGTGCATAAAACCCCCGCAAAACAACAAAAGCTGTTAGGTTGTCTCCGTACAGTGTGAAGCTTGGCACAATTTAACTTATTCCATGGAGCTGTAATTACAGCACACATTTCCTTTGGTAAACAGTTTTAACAAAATCCACATCCAATGAAGCAGCTAAATGAAGAGGCACTAGGAGGTAAAATGGAATTCATTAACACCTTCCCCAGCTCTTGCAGTCCCCTGGTATTACTTTGTAAAATGACAATATATTCTGCTCTCACAAGGGCACACTTAACATTTCTTATGGCTTCCTCACCACTAATAAATATATACTTGTAGCTTGTGAAAGAAGCATTGCATTAGCACAACCTGTGAGGAGAACAATGGAAACACCACCTGCTTTTTGGTTTCTTTTACCTCTGTGTAAAAACAAACCAAGGAGCAAGCTTAAAAATGATGCGGGCCATTTAAATTGGCATAATATAAAATCATGTAAAATAATGGGAAAGTTATTACTGTACTTTTATCTATGTAATTACTTTAGCTAGATTCACATCTTCAAAGAAATATAGTTATTGGAAACACACACCCAAGTGCATACATTGAGTATTAGCAGAATAAACCAGAGGGCTGACAAGAAAAACACTATATGTTTTATAGGTTTTTTACACATTTATTTGACTGGATGAAAAAAAATGCAAAGTGCTAAAGAAATTGAAATGCTGCATATCTGGAAAAAAAAAACGCTTAAAAAAAATAGGCAGCATGTACGTCAGATTCAGAAATCACATTCACTTTGCTGGTACTGTAAAACATTGCATTTCTACTGTGGTAAATGCACAATGTGAACATGCCCTAAGGGAATGTGAACATGACGCTTTTTAGATGCCAGAATTCCTGTTGAGATTTCAGGCAGACAACGCTTCACAAAAACGCAGGTAGTATTTTCCTGAAGCGTCATGATTAATGATGAACGAGTAGCAAAATATTCGTTATACTACACTCGTAACTTTGTAATACTTGCAGACCCATCTCAATAGTGAGTCCAAGGTTAGTTATTAGTGATGGAAATACTGTATATAAGATGGCACTTCCTGTTTGTGGTGCTCAAGTATCACATAGCAGAGCCATGTGAACTAGGAGTCAGATAAGATCTCACAGCAGCTGTTTGAGCTCAGCACTGTGTCTGAATGAGGTAACTTGAGAGTCTTATCAGCTGTATTGCGAACACTGTAGGCCCCGCCCCCGAAGATGGATCTCCCTAAGGCTGCCTTCACATTTGCGTATGGGAAGGCAGCGTATTGCTGCGTTCCCATACGCAGTCAAACGCATGCGCACTGCGTTCCTATGTTTAACATAGGAACGCATGGTGCCTGCGTTTGCTACGTTCGGGTGCGGATGCGGACGATATCTGCTGCTTCCGGTGTCCAGCATCCGCACCCGGGACGCAGCATGTTGGGTTTTTTTGTGCGTTTGGGGAGCTTGGACAATCAGCAAGCGTCCCAAGCGCACAAAAAATGCATTGGCTTCAATGGGTCCGCAGTGTCCTCTGCATGACACCGCAGGAGAACGCTGCGGACCCATTGAAAAATCTCCCGGTGGCCGCCGGTGATGTCACAGGAGCTCACCGACGGCCACCGGGAGATCAGCTGACCCTCTGCTGTCCTCCTCCTCCCCGCCGCCTGTAATCTCCTAGCGATGTCGGCGGGGAGAACAGCTGATCTGAAAGCTGTTTGAATCTTCCCGCGCCGACATCTCCTCTCAGTGTCGGCGCGGGAAGATTCAAACAGCTGTAAAAGATCAGCTTTTCTCCCCGCCGACAGTCCCGGAGCTTACCGGCGGCCGGGGGGCGGAGATCTCCGGCGCTGATCTCCACCCCCGGCCCGCCCCGGACAGCGCCGATTGGCTGCCGGGCTCCATAGTGATGTGTCCGCAGGCGGACATTATCCGCTGCGGACACATCATTTGGACCCTGCTTTTGACAGCGTTTGTGTCTGCATGCCATCAGCATGCAGACACAAACGCTAATGTGAAGCCAGCCTAACAACGAGCATATGCCAGGTTTTTTTTTTTTTAAACCAGATAAATTTTTATTCAAAATCCGAAACATACAAAATATACCATCATCATTAACAAGTTTTACAATTGTATAAATCCCAACCACCCCCCTCCCCACCAAATTCTAAAAATCAAGATATCAGATTGAGTTCAACCATGGCGACCATAAAGTTTCGAAAACCTTTTCTTGCTTATGTTTATGATAAATTCTCCTTTCCAGGTTAATAATATGTGCTACCCGAGACAGAAATTCATTTCTCGATGGGCCTTCCGCATCTATCCAATGCTGAGCAATTAATTTGCGTGCAACATACAGTAATCTGGCAATTGCAAGTTTCCATGTATTACTAATAGCTATTTCTTCCACGTACCCCAAAACACATATCAGTGGATCTTTGTCAATTTTACATTTATACACCCCTTAAATTTTATTCAAAACCGTTGTCCAAAAAGCAAACAAACCCCGGACACATCCACAGCATGTGTAGTATATTTGCCCCCTCCACACCACACCTTAGACCAGGGGTCTCAAACTCAGCTGGGTTGGTGGGCCGCACATAGAAACATTTTTTTATCGGGGCCGCATTGCTTGTAGTGAGCAAAAAATTCTGGTATTACTAAAAATGTCAATGTAGTACTGTCCAAATCCTTATCTCCTTCTTGTACTAACATCCCCATCCTGATCCCCTTTTATACTGATGTCCCCAACCTAGTCTACATTCTTTTCACACACACATTCACTCACTCACAGGCACAGGCTCAGACGCACTCACAGGCACAGGCTCAGACGCACTCACAGGCACAGGCTCAGACGCACTCACAAGTGCAGATGCACTCACAGGCTCAGACGCACTCACAGGCACAGGCGCAGACGCACTCACAGGCACAGGCTCACAGGCACAGGCGCAGGCGCAGACGCACTCACAGGCACAGGCTGAGACGCACTCACAGGCGCAGACGCACTCACAGGCACAGGCTCAGACGCACTCACAGGCTCAGACGCAGACGCACTCACAGGCTCAGACGCAGACGCACTCACAGGCTCAGATGCAGACACTCTCACAGGCTCAGATACACTCACAGGCACAGCCTCAGACGCACTCACAGGCACAGGCTCAGTCGCACTCACAGGCTCAGACGCAGACGCACTCACAGGCACAGCTTCAGACGCACTCACAGGCACAGGCTCAGACGCACTCACAGGCTCAGACGCAGACGCACTCACAGGCTCAGACGCAGACGCACTCACAGGCTCAGACGCAGACGCACTCACAGGCTCAGACGCAGACACTCTCACAGGCTCAGACACACTCACAGGCACAGCCTCAGACGCACTCACAGGCACAGGCTCAGACGCACTCACAGGCTCAGATGCAGACACTCTCACAGGCTCAGACACACTCACAGGCACAGCTTCAGACGCACTCACAGGCACAGGCTCAGACGCACTCACAGGCACAGGCTCAGACGCACTCACAGGCACAGGCTCAGACGCACTCACAGGCACAGACGCACTCACAGGCACAGACGCACTCACAGGCTCAGACGCACTCACAGGTTCAGACGCACTCACAGGCACAGGCTCAGACGCACTCACAGGCACAGGCTCAGACGCACTCACAGGCACAGGCTCAGACGCACTCACAGGCACAGGCGCAGGCTCAGACACACTCACAGGCGCAGGCTCAGACGCACTCACAGGCACAGGCTCAGACGCACTCACAGGCTCAGACGCAGATGCACTCACAGGCTCAGACGCACTCACAGGCTCAGACGCACTCACAGGCTCAGACGCACTCACAGGCTCAGATGCAGACACTCTCACAGGCTCAGACACACTCACAGGCACAGCCTCAGACGCACTCACAGGCTCAGACGCACTCACAGGCACAGGCTCAGACGCACTCACAGGCACAGGCTCAGACGCACTCACAGGCTCAGACGCACTCACAGGCACAGACGCACTCACAGGTTCAGACGCACTCAGGCACAGGCTCAGACGCACTCACAGGCACAGGCTCAGACGCACTCACAGGCACAGGCGCAGGCTCAGACGCACTCACAGGAACAGGCGCAGGCTCAGACGCACTCACAGGCGCAGGCTCAGACGCACTCACAGGCGCAGGCTCAAACACACTCACAGGCACAGACTCAGACGCACTCACAGGCACAGGCTCAGACGCACTCACAGGCACAGGCTCAGACGCACTCACAGGCTCAGACGCACTCACAGGCTCAGACGCACTCACAGGCTCAGACGCACTCACAGGCTCAGATGCAGACACTCTCACAGGCTCAGACACACTCACAGGCACAGGCTCAGACGCACTCACAGGCACAGGCTCAGATGCACTCACAGGCTCAGATGCACTCACAGGCACAGACGCACTCACAGGCTCAGACGCACTCACAGGCACAGGCTCAGACGCACTCACAGGCACAGACGCACTCACAGGCACAGACGCACTCACAGGCACAGGCGCAGGCTCAGACGCACTCACAGGCGCAGGCTCAGACGCACTCACAGGCGCAGGCTCAGACGCACTCACAGGCGCAGGCTCAGACGCACTCACAGGCACAGGCTCAGACGCACTCACAGGCACAGGCTCAGACGCACTCACAGGCACAGGCTCAGACGCACTCACAGGCACAGGCTCAGACGCACTCACAGGCTCAGACGCACTCACAGGCTCAGACGCACTCACAGGCACAGGCTCAGACGCAGACGCACTCACAGGCACAGGCTCAGACGCAGACGCACTCTCGCTCAGGCTGAGACACACTCACAGGCTCAGACACATTCACACTCAGGCTCACACACTCAGGCTCAGACACACACTCAGGCTCAGACACACACTCAGGCTCAGACACACACTCAGGCTCAGACACACACTCAGGCTCACACACACACACTCAGGCTCACACACACACACTCAGGCTCACACACACACACACTCACACACTCTCAGACACTCACTCTCACACACATGCACACACATTAACTCAGACACAGACTCGTTTGTACAACTAACCTAGCCGGCGGTCCTGTGCGGGGGCCGCCGCAATACCGCCGCATTATTACTTCCGGCCCCTTCACAGGGAACCTAGCTGGCGGTCCCGTGCGGGGGGGGGGCCGCGATACTGCTTTATTATCACTTCCGGCCCCTTCATTGAGACTAAACTGCCGCTTGCTCTGCCACTCGCTCTGCGCCCTATGCAAGCTGCCAACCAATGAGAGGCCCGCAGGTGACGTCATGCGCCTCTCATTGGCTGGCGGCTTGTATTGAACTTGCAGGGCACAGAGCAGGCTGCAGAGCGAGCGGCAGTGAAGTGTCAATAAAAAGGCTGGAAGTGATAATAAAGCAGTATCGCGGCGGCCCCCCCGCACAGGACCGCCGACATGATTCAATCTCCACTGTGTCCGGGGCCGCACTGAGGGGCCCCATGCGGCCCGCGGGCCGCGTGTTTGAGACCCCTGCCTTAGACACTCTGAGCTCGCATGCAATCCCGCTCTATGCAGCCTCGCAGGGGTCCTGTAAGTTCTATGGATCACGTACAACTGTGAGAGCCTTCCAGGCTCACTCAGGGACTGTTGGGGCACATACTCCAGGATTGACTCCCACCTATCGTCTGTTAATCCCTCAACCTCCTCCTCCCATTTCCATCTGGCCACAAGCGGATGTTGGAACACTAAGGTCTGCATTAAATCAGAATAAATAGTAGAGATGACACCTCTTGAATCACCCTGTCTCCCAATATAATCTAACAGAATATCCATTTGTATACGCATTGCCTTTGTCTTACATTGAGCTTTATAAGCATGTTGAATTTGCACATACTGAAATTTGTACGACTCTGGGATCCCAAACTCCCCCTGCAGCGTTTCAAAGGATTTCAGACCCGTTTGCTCCCCTACTAATCCAGTTATCCAACTCTCCCATTTTCCGAAATTCCAACAATTCTGTATTTCGCCAGATCGGGGAAAATCTTGTAAAGGAGTTGACTTCTCTAATGACCTTAACTCTAGACCATAACTTGTGGATCAATCCTATAGTAGCCTATAGTCCCTGAAACAAACATCTCCAGCCTGTCACCTCTTGCAAGATGCAGCGTGCCGAGCCGGCTCCTCCTGCTTCAGCCCATCCCCTCAGATGCTGGCACTGTGCTGCAATATAATACATCCAGGGGTTCGGAAGTGCGAGCCCGCCCTCATCCTTCGGTCTCTGCAGTGTGCCCGCCTTAATCCTCACCTGCTTCCTTCCCCAAACCAATTAATTAAACAGGGTCTCCAGGCCACGAAACGTTTTCCTAGTCAACCAGACCGGTGCGTTGTGAAGCACATAGGATAGTTGAGGCATCAAAATCATCTTAATGAGATTAGTTCTCCCTACCACAGAGAGATGTAGCTTGCACCATGCACCGGCCTTCGCCCTACACCTTCTTATAATGGGATCTACATTAAGCTCCACATATCTCGTCAAAGGAAGAGCCACCTCAATACCCAGGTATTTAAATTGGTCGACTACCTTGAGCTGTCTCCCTCCCAAAGCCATCAGAGCGAGGTCTGCCCCTCTATCCACCGCCATCAAACAGGACTTTCCCCAATTAATAGTCAGGCCTGACATTTCACTAAATTCTCCTATTATAGTCATTGCCCCCTCCAAAGACTCCTCTGGGTCTTCTAAGAATAATAAGATGTCGTCAACGTACAACGCAATTTTTTCTTCCAGTATACCATAACAAAAGCCCCGCACCACTGCAGAGGCACTGATCCGGGCCGCGAGCGGCTCTATCGCAATTGCGAACAGTAGTGGCGACAGCAGGCAGCCCTGTCTAGTGCCCCTGTATAGAGTGAATTGGCCAGACAACTCACCATTAATCTTAATTCTAGCAGCCGGAGAGGAGTAGAGCAACCGCACCCACGATATGAATCTGGCTCCGAAACCCATGCTCACGAGCACCCTCCACAGATACCTCCATTCAACACTGTCGAATGCCTTCCTAGCATCCAATGAGGCAACCACTCTCCGACCCCCATTGTCTGCTGGAAGTTGAATGTTCAGAAAGAGTCGTCTTAAATTAATCGCGGTAGACCGCTGAGGCATAAAGCCGGATTGATCGGGGTGTATTATCTTATGCATTACCCCCGCCAATCGATTCGACAGGATTCTAGCAAGTATCTTAACGTCGGTAGTGAGCAAGGATATGGGCCTGTATGACTCTACTAACTTGGCGTCTTTGTTCGCTTTCAGTATTACCACTATAATGGCTTCATTCATAGATTCTGGCAACTCCCCCCTCTCCAGCGCTTCTTTGAGAGCTACCCGCAGTATTGGGACCAGGATCCCCGCCATAGCCTTATACACCTCACTAGGAAGCCCATCCGAACCCGGGGACCTATCATTGGCCATACCCATCACCGCTCCGTGCACCTCCTCATCAGTCAGTGGTCTGTCCATGTCTTCCCGGTCCTGCTCATCTAACCCTGGAAGGTCTATTGCAGACATGTATTGGTCTATCTCTGCCTCCGATACTGTCAGCTCCGAGGAGTATAGCTGTTGATAGAAATTTCTAAATATTTCCAATACCTCCCTTGGCTCAGTTATTATAGCTCCCATCTGTCCCGTTAATCCCATATATCCTAGTCGAGTCTCTCTGAGCAGCCGAGATAATCGACAAGAGATGCCCCACCTTCTCTCCCTCCTCAAAATAGACCGCTTTTTGGAATGCTCTCTTGTATTCTGCCTTTTTCAAGTAAAACTGATTAACTTCCGCGTGAGCCCTTTTGAGTCTACATCTTGCCTCCGGTTTAGGGTCAAGTATCATCCCCCTCCTCAGCTGCATTAAGCTCATCAAGCACAGCCCGTTCCTCATTACGACTAGCTGATTTCCGCCTGGCAATATCCCTTATGAGCAAACCTCTTAAATAGCTTTCATAGTATCCCACATAAATGTCCCACTGGTGCTCCCATCGTTCAAATTTAAAAATTCCTTGCCAAGATTGTTTACATCGATATATTTTAGCCATTCAGGGTGTAAGTTCCAGCTACCCCTAGTTCCATTTCTCCCCCTTTCAACCCTCAGGGACACCGCCAAAGGACTATGGTCCGACAGTGTACTCCACCCCTCCCACCAGGCTATCAAACCGATCACTACCCAATGCCAGATCTATACGCGACAGAGTGTGGTGTGTAGAAGAGTAGCAAGAGTATGCCCGGGTCTCCCCATTCCTCACCCTCTATAAGTACCTTAGCCCCAATTCATGAAGGAAGTGACCAAACGTGGTTGGTCCTTTGCTCCCCTCATTTCCGGCCACAGCAGACCTATCCCAATATTCATCTATAATGTTGTTCACATCTCCAACAATCATGATAGGCGTGTTAGGTCGCTTCCGGGACAATTCCATTATCTCCAGTATTTTCTTCCCGGAGTATGGGGGGGGGGATATATAACGCTGCTAGGCCGATCTCCATCCCATTCAGTTTACCCCACAGCAGGATATATTGCCCCTCTTTGTCAATGTGAACTGCCACCTCTTCAAACGGCACCCCCACAGGTATAAGAATCGAGACACCCCTGGCATAGGACGAGTATGTAGAATGATAAGTTTTCTGCAGCCATCTCTTATTTAGAACCTCCACCTTTTCCTTCACTAAATGCGTCTCCTGCAGACATTTTATGGCAGGTCTAAGGGACCTCATTTGATCCAAAATTGCCACCCTCTTTGTCCCATCTGAGAGCCCTCTGATGTTCCAGCTGATGATCTTATAACTATCTCCCATAGTAGCACAATACGCAAACACCTTCCCACCCAAATATGGTCGCCCAACCATAGATTAGATAATTTACAAATCTATCCTCTTTTTCCCCCCCCCCCCTCCCCCCAAACATACCCCATAAACAAGATTCATTAATATAACCCTCATCGTCACTCTCTTCTCAGAGAGAGCAGGAGCAAACACTCTAGAACGTCTTTACAGCACTCTGCAAAGTCTCGATATTCACTGCGGTTCACAGTTGCCCGCCGCATGCAGGAGTATTAAGACCCTCCACGGTGAGAAAAGAAAAAATAAATGCAAGGCAAGGAGGACTAAAAAAAAACAGTTTGCACCGTTGCCAACAGTTTGCGTACACATCCGCCCGCTCAGTACTAGACGTCCGTCTCCAGCAACTTCTTCGTCGCCGGTCTGGGAAACTTTGCTCGTAACGTCCAGGCTCAGTCTTTCTTCTGATCCTTCTCCGCTCTCAATTTCCTGGCATTAACCTCCATCCACTTCATGGCGTTGTCAGGGGTTTAGAAGAAGAAGACTTTATCCATGGCTGCGACCCTCAGTTTTGCAGGATAAAACATAGAATAAGTAATGTCCAGTGCCCGGAGTTTCTTCTTGTTTCAATGATTTTTATTGAGTATATAATAACAGACAAATTATTACATAAGATCAGAACATAAATCAAGACCATTGTCAGTATCACAAAATATTCCCGTGAAGGGAGGCAATCATCGGTCATCATAGTGCATCACTAAGACGTATTTGTTGTAGAGAACAAGTGTTAAATCAAACAATAAACATCATTTAACCAAGACAAAATCAACATTAGAAGAAGAAAAAGGGAGAAGGAACAAGTGACGAGGGGAAGGGGCAACAAGGTGAAGATTAGGGACAAAGGAGAAAAGGAAGCGAGGAAACAGAAGGAAGAGGGGAATAGGGGAATGGGGGTGGAAGTCTTCATCGACCAGCAAAGCAAGTTGAGAGTATTGTTAATATTTGGGTGAGGAAAACCCAGCACGTCAGGGCTTATCAGTTACTGTAGGATTTTCACATAATCAGGTAGGCAATCGGACTGTATTATGTGTAGACTGAATCCATGGGTCCCACCAGCCGAGCACCTTTGCACGACGGGCAGCATCGTGAGCTAACAGGAGCTCATGTTGAAGATGCAAGTTAAGTGCTGTGGTGAGGTCACGAGTGGTCGGCATTCTTACAGATCTCCAACACCTAGCAATACACAACCTTGCTCCGAGCAAAGTGTTTGCCACAATAGGTCATAAAGGAGAGGGCCAATCCTGCAAACCCAAGCCCAGGAGGACCAGAGCTGGGCTCAACTGGAACTGGACCCCTGTCAATGTAATTAGGAGCTGACCCACGGAGTACCAGAACGCGCTCAAGGGCAAGCAATCCCACCACATGTGGAGGGATGATCCTCTCTCAGAACATCCCCCCCAGCAAGTCTGGGCCTCCAGGGCACAACAACCCTTGAAGCAGGCCAGAGAGATCGGGGTTATGTACCACTCCAACTGGACTTTTTTGATTTGCTTAATATGGTTAACACAGCTTGTATAAGCCGAACTACGGAGCGCAGCGTCTTGCCATTGTTCCAGCGTGACGTCAATTTGCAAGACAGATTCCCATTTTACCATATACGGTAGTTTTTCAGTGCTTCTCAGCCGAGCTAATGCTTCATGCATAACTGAGACGAAGTGACCGCCGGAGGGAGCTGATTTAAAGTACCTCTGCACCACGCCATCAATAGTTGTTAGGTCTACCACAGGCCAAGTCACAGAATTCAAAAAGTGTCGTAATTGGAGATATTGGTAGAAAGCTGTTCTGGGGATTGAGTATCTATCTGCAAGTTCTGTAAAAGATTTTATGGTGTTACCGTCTAGGACCTGATGAACAAAAAGGACTCCACCGTCTCTCCCAAATGTAAGAGAGAGGGACCCCACTAACGCCTCCACCGCCCGAAGCAAGATGTCGCGGAAAAGGAAAGCTAACAAGGAGCATGCATGCTGTCGCCAAACCTTCAATAGAGCTAACATAGCCCCAAGAAGGTTAGATTCTGCCGATCGCTGTAGAAGGTTCATCTCGAGTAAGAGTTTAGTGGATCCGCGAGGAGCGTAATACTTCTCGATTTGCATCCACAAAGGTTGGTGCGCGTCCACCCACCAGAGACTAGCCACAGAAAGGTGAGTCGCCGCATAATAAGATGCCAGACACGGGACTCCCATGCCCCCCAGTCGCAGGGGAAGAGAGAGCACCCTCATACCGACTCTATGCTGTTTGTGGTTCCAAATAAAACAAGTCAAAAGCGATTGCAAAGTTGCAATCAAACGTTTAGGGATCATCAGCGGTAAGCACCAAAGCACATATAAAATTTTTGGGAGGTACGTCATTTTGACTATATTTATTCTGGCAACCCATGAGAGAAACAGCCCTTTATGGGAGGCTAGTCCCTCCCTGATGGTGCAAGTCAGAACCTCGAAGTTATGGTATACCATCCTGCTGGTGTGTGTAATCCAGATTCCCAGGTACGGAATACCTTTAGGAGACCATTGAAAAGGAAATCGCGCTCTCAGCGCAGCCATCTGCCCTGAAGGGACATGGATAGGATACAGCAAAGATTTAGATGTGTTTAATTTATAGTAGGAGGCTGCCGAAAACTCATCCAGTAGTCGGAGTTTCTTCTTAACATTCGCTGTAACTTCTCCGGAGTCTTTGTACTTCGGGCGAAAAGTCAGGGTAAAAGGAGACATCATATCCATCAATAGTCAGATCTTGCATTGTCCTGGCTTTCCGCAGTATTATATCTCGATCACGATAGTTTAGAATTTTTGCCAGAAAAGTACGTGGGCCTTCCCCGGGGGGTTTGGGCTTCATTGGAACCCTGTGTGCTCTTTCCACCGCAAAAAATATGCCAGGTTTAGAATCGGCCTAATGTGCACATATTGTAGAAGTTTTTTGGAAAAGATACTTCCAGATTTCACTTATGAAGTACATTTGAAATGTGATTATAATAACTTGCTCGCCATTGTTATTAAATATAAATGTAAATGTTGGTTACACTTTAAGGCTAAGTTCACACAGTCATCTGAGTTTATTCAGAAATAAATGGACAATTTTCATCTCAAATGTCATCCATACATAATCTGTTTTTATAAAACAGCAATTATAAAAATTTATAAATCCAATTACAGTTTTAATATTGTGAAAAATAGCGTATGTAAAGCAGCACATAGACCAACAATGGTCCACCGTTTGTTTTCTACACAAAAAAAGAAAGAAAAAATGTCTGAATCCACCCCGAGAGGAATCTTCTAGGACTTGTTGGGCTCTTGCTGAAGGGTGTGGTGGATGTACATTTTTCAAGCCTTGAGTATGAATTAGCCTTAATTTTTAAATTTGCTGGCAGCATGAATATTTTCAATAATACTCCGGTGTAAGAATCCACACAGGAAAGGATGTCTGCCAGTATCTTATTCAGGTATGTCTTCCCGCAGCACAGCAATTATGTCGTTTGAAATAAATTAAAGAACATTTCAGTTGCTGTCTTGTAAATTATACTTTCAGCTTGGTAGAATGTGCACAACTTAGCAGAATACCTGAGGGCTGAACATTTTAGAAACACAGTTAAACACTAATATATAACTGAATTATCCTATTGAAGTGCTCTGAATACTCCAAATGTAAAGGAGCCACGTGCTCTGACACTAGTCTGCCATAACGTACCTGACATCCTTAGGATGCAGAATTTGTATCTTAGAAGTATCTAAAGCTACAAATTGTAACAAACAGACACAAGCTGTCCATCATCATCCACATGTCTGATTTACTCTACTTCTGTAAAGATTTAGCGCGGTTTATGTATTAAACTACAAAAAAGGTAAGTGCTGCTAATAACTTGCATCAAATTGATACACCCTGTTTTTCCAAATACATGTCATGCACATAAAACGATACCAAGAGAATACAGTAAACACAAACTTTTGATTCACTCATATCCAACTAATAAAGTATCAATGCAAAAAAAGATGAGAATGTTTTCGCTTTCAATATTCCCCAATATGCCATTCATTAGAATGATGATAGTGTGATGTTTATTTCTGCTGAATTTAAAGGGAACCTTACCCCTAAAAATCAGCCCCCAGCCTAATAATACATGTCCCTGCACCATCATTAATGTATTCTAGCCATCCCTTTGTATAAAAAAATGGGTATTTATAAAGTTTATAAAAGTGATTTTAGTACCTGCTGAACTGCGGCTTCTCAGTGCTTGACAAGTCACACAGGGCGTTCCCTATGGCTTCTCATCGCCGCCTGTAATTCAATTATTCATGCCCCGATGGGCGTGCTAATCAATAGTGATCCTCCTCGTCCTCCTACATGGGCAGTATAGCCTCATCACAGATAAGCTGCCATAAAGCAACCTCGCGCATGCGCAATGCGCATCGCGCGGTTCTCTACACCCAAATGGGTGTACTGATGTCAGTATAGCCGGATATGACGTGATTAGCATCATACCGGCTATACCGCCCTTGTAGGAGGATGCGGAGGATCACTATTGATTAGCACGCCCATTGGGGCGTGAATAATTGAATTACAAGCGGCGATGAGAAGCCACAGGGAACGCCCTGTGTGACTTCTCAAGCACTGAGAAGCCGCAGTTCAGCACGTACTAAAATCACTTTTATGAATTTTATAAATACCCATTTTTTATACAAAGGGATGGCTAGAATACATTAATGATGGTGCAGGGACAGGTATTAATAGGCTGGAGGCTGATTTTCAGGGGACAGGTTCCCTTTAAAAGGACAATAGTCAAACAGAGCCTACCTCTATATTCTGAGGACAGGAGGATCAGCAAACCAAGTCATACATCTCTACATTCAATGAAGCACACGCAAAAAAAAAAACCTTACATGTGAACCCAGCCTTTGACCCCAAGACAATGAAACACATTGGTGCCAAACTAACCATTAAGCACATACATGAAACACAAATATTTCCCATACTACCTGTTGTACAGTATGTTATTACATTTGTAGAATGTGCTTTGCTCTACAACGTCTTGAGAATGAAATACTTTTCATACAGTGCCTTTCCTCATGGTTCTAGTTCTAGTGAATCCTTCATTGATACCTTCAATGGTAGGCACACTCCTATAAGGTGCCAATGCCCCCTTATCTACAGGCTTTATGTAGAGCTGCATCTGTGGTTGACTTGTTTGTGTCATGCTTTTATAAAATTTAATGGAAAAATACACAAGCACATAACAAAAACAACCCTATTGCTTTTTAGAATAAAGATTTTGAGTAAAACAATATAAAAGAAATGTGACTTTATGCTTAGATATATGCTGCGATGGCAGCAGCGGGGACAGCGGCGACAGGACAGTGATAAGTATAATGATTTTACTTTGCAGGTTTTGCGGAGCAAGGGGGGGGGCCCTGGATACTGATGGGGGGGCCTGTATACTGATGGGGTGGCGGGCGGGCTGCTGTATACTACCACTGGGGCTGTATATACCTCTGGGGCTGCTGTATACTACCACTGGGGCTGTTTATACCTCTGGGGCTGCTGTATACTACCACTGGGGCTGCTGTATACTACCACTGGGGCTGTATATACCTCTGGGGCTGCTGTATACTACCACTGGGGCTGCTGTATACTACCACTGGGGCTGCTGTATACTACCACTGGGGCTGTATATACCTCTGGGGCTGCTGTATGCTACCACTGGGGCTGTATATACCTCTGGGGCTGCTGTATACTACCACTGGGGCTGTATATATCTCTGGGGCTGCTGTATACTACCACTGGGGCTGCTGTATATACCTCTGGGGCTGCTGTATACTACCACTGGGGCTGTATATACCTCTGGGGCTGCTGTATACTACCACTGGGGCTGCTGTATACTACCACTGGGGCTGCTGTATACTACCACTGGGGCTGCTGTATACTACCACTGGGGCTGCTGTATACTACCACTGGGGCTGCTGTATACTACCACTGGGGCTGCTGTATATACCTCTGGGGCTGCTGTATACTACCTCTGGGGCTGCTGTATACTACCACTGGGGCTGTATATACTACCACTGGGGCTGCTGTATACTACCACTGGGGCTGCTGTATACTACCACTGGGGCTGCTGCTGTACAGTGTTGGCCAAAAGTATTGACACCCTTGCAATTCTGTCAGATAATACTCAGTTTCTTCCTGAAAATGATTGCAATCACAAATTCTTCGGTATTATTATCTTCATTTAATTTGCCTTAAATGAAAAAACACAAAAGAGAATGAAGCAAAAAGCAAAACATTGATCATTTCACACAAAACTCCAAAAATGGGCCGGACAAAAGTATTGGCACCCTCAGCCTAATACTTGGTTGCACAACCTTTAGCCAAAATAACTGCGATCAACCGCTTCCGGTAACCATCAATGAGTTTCTTACAATGCTCTGCTGGAATTTTAGACCATTCTTCTTTGGCAAACTGCTCCAGGTCCCTGATATTTGAAGGGTGCCTTCTCCAAACTGCCATTTTTAGATCTCTCCACAGGTGTTCTATGGGATTCATGTCTAGACTCATTGCTGGCCACCTTAGAAGTCTCCAGTGCTTTCTCTCAAACCATTTTCTAGTGCTTTTTGGAGTGTGTTTTGGGTCATTGTCCTGCTGTTAGACCCATGACCTCTGAGGGAGACCCAGCTTTCTCACACTGGGCCCTACATTAAGCTGCAAAATTTGTTGGTAGTCTTCAGACTTCATAATGCCATGCACACGGTCAAGCAGTCCAGTGCCAAAGGCAGCAAAGCAACCCCAAAACATCAGGGAACCTCCGCCATGTTTGACTGTAGGGACCGTGTTCTTTTCTTTGAATGCCTCTTTTTTTCTCCTGTAATCTCCATGTTGATGCCTTTGCCCAAAAAGAGAGAACATTCTTCCAAAACATTTTAGGCTTTCTCAGGTAAGTTTTGGCAAACTCCAGCCTGGCTTTCTTATGTCTCGGGATAAGAAGTGGGGTCTTCCTGGGTATCCTACCATACAGTCCCTTTTCAGTCAGACGCCGACGAATAGTTTGGGTTGACACTGTTGTACCCTCGGGCTGCAGGGCAGCTTGAACTTGTTTGGATGTTAGTCGAGGTTCTTTATCCACCATCCGCACAATCTTACATTGAAATCTCTCGTCAATTTTTCTTTTCCGTCCACATCTAGGGAAGTTAGCCACAGTGCCATGGGCTTTAAACTTCTTGACGACACTGTGCACGGTAAACACAGGAACATTCAGGTCTTTGGAGATGGACTTGTAGCCTTGAGAGTGCTCATGCTTCCACACAATTTGGTTTCTCAAATCCTCAGACAGTTCTTTGGTCTTCTTTCTTTTCTCCATGCTCAATGTGGTACACACAAGGACACAGGACAGAGGTCGAGTCAACTTTAATCCATGTCAACTGGCTGCAAGTGTAATTTAGTTATTGCCAACACCTGCTAGGTGCCACAGGTAAGTTACAGGTACTGTTAATTACACAAATTAGAGAAGCATCACATGATTTTTCTAACAGTGCCAATACTTTTGTCCACCCCCTTTTTTATGTCTGGTGTGGAATTATATCCAATTTGGCTTTAGGACAATTCTTTTTGTGTTTTTTTAATTGAAGACAAATTAAATTAAGCTAATAATACCAAAGAATTTGTGATTGCAATCATTTTCAGGAAGAAACTGAGTATTATCTGACAGAATGGCAAGGGTGTCAATACTTTTGGCCAACACTGTATATACCACTGGGGAGGCTGCTGTAACACTGCTGGGGCCTGTATATACCACTGGGGAGGCTGCTGTATAACACACTGCTGGGGGCTGTATACTACCACTGGGGAGGCCTGTATACCACTGGGGGGGCCTGTATACCACACTGCTGGGGCTGTATACCTGTGCTGGGGTCCACCCTCGGCTTATACACGAGTCAATAGGTTTTCCCAGATTTTGGGGGCAAAAGTAGGGGGGTCGGCTTATACGCGAGTATATACGGTATATGGCCGAGTCGTTTTACACTACTTTCTATGTGATCTGCAGCATTCACCTGCGCTGTCATGCGGATGACACTGCGGATCTATTGACCTCCATTCATATTTTGTACGCTTCAGGACGCTAGCGTAGGAAGTGAGCGCTCTCAAGGCACACAAAATGCGTACATGTTGCGTTCGGAGGGTGCTTACAAAAAACATTTCCTAACGCAAACACATCCAAACGCAGGTACCATAGGAACGCAGTGCACATGAGTTTGGCTGCGTTCAGAGACGCTGCGTCTCGAACGCAAATGTGAAGCTGGCCTTTCTACCACTAGTTCCCAGTTACAAGTTGACCTGGTGTACACCCTTGATCTCAGTTCTAGTATTGCTAATGCATTTTCCACTTACAGACCTCGGCTATCGTTTTCTCACTTCCCTCCTGCCTCATGTTTTACCCCTGTTCTGGACAGCCTAGTTTCGAAGTGGCTTCCCAACCATCCTTCACTAATCTGCTCGAATGGCCAGGCTACCACACATGGTGCATCCGTGACAGTTAGCAATGAGTCTTTACTGCCCTTTTCTAGTTCAACCACTCTGAGCTATACTTTCTATGCTATTAATTAGCTTTTAAACTAAGATGTATAATTAAAAAAACAAAAAGGATTCTGAATTTGCACACTAGTTATTAGTTCTCAAGGTGGCCATACTCCATAGTTTTTAGGTAATTAAATTGGCCAGGGTCTAGGTGTGGGCCAAATCCTACATACCACATACATTAATAAGGTTTGTAACCTGGAGTAATGTTGACTTATTTTTCCCTGGCATATGTTGGCATATCCCAGATTTATTGTCATAGGACAATATAGTATTTGCTTTTTACTATTGAGTGCATATCCTCTGATATAGTTCTTTTTAAGTCCTCTGCATTGCAATATATATTTAAGGGCATTACAGTAGGTACAAAAGTATTCAGACCCCTTTAAATATTTCACTCTTTGTTTCATTGTAGCCATTTGGTAAATTCAAAAAAAGTTAATTTTTTTTCTCATTAATGTACACTCTGCAACCCATCTTGACTTAAAAAAACAGAAATACAGAAAGTTTGCAAATTTATTAAAAAATAAAAACTGAAAAAGCAGAAGTAATGTCAAAGGGAGGGGATTTTTTAAATCTTGGACTCTCTCCCCTCCTCTCCCGCTCTCTCTTCAAGTTCTTTCTCTCTGTCTTTTCTTTCTGCCTTCTTCTTTAATATTCTTGCCCAGTTTATATTGGTTCCTAGGAGTGTCTGTGCTCCTATTTGTGAATGTACATAGCTGAATATTGGTTTAGCTGAATGTTCTTTTACTGTGTTTCTATATGCTAAACACTATATATAAAGAATTAAAAAAAAAAAAAAAGAAAAAATGAAATATCACATGGTCATAAGTATTCAGGATCCTTTGCTCAGTATTGAGTAAACGCACCCTTTCGAGCTAGTACAGCCATGAGACTTTTCACACCTGGATTTGGGGATCCTCTGCCATTCTTCCTTGCAGATCTTCTCCAGTTCCGTCAGGTTGAATGGTGAATGTTGGTGGACAGCCATTTTCACGTCTCTCCAGAGATGCTCAATAGGTTTTGGTCAGGGCTCTGGCTAGGTCAGTTAAGAATAGTCACAGAGTTGTTCTGAAGTCTCCTTTGTTGTTTTAGCTGTGTGCTAGGGTCATTGTCTTGTTGGAAGTTGAACCTTCAGCCAAGTCGGAGGTCCAGAGTACTTTGAAAGAGGTTTTCATCCAGGATCTCTCTGTAGTTGGCAGCATTTATTTTTCCTTTAATTGCAACCAGTCCTCCTGTTCCTGCAGCTGAACAACACCCCGATAGCATGATGCTGCCACCATGTTTCACTATTGGGATTGTATTGGGCAGGTGATGACAAGTGCCTGGTTTTCTCCACACATACTGCTTAGAATTATCACCAAAAAGTTCTATCTTATTTGTCATGGTTTGGGAGACCTTCATGTGTTTTTAGCAAACTATTTGGGTTTTCATATGTCTTGCACTGAGGAGAGGCTTCCGTCGGGCCACTCTGCCATAAAGGCCCGACTGGTGGCGGGCTGCTTTGATAGTTGACTTTGTGGAACTTTCTCCCATCTCCCTACAGCATCTCTGGAGCTCAGCCACAGAGATCTTGGGCTTCTTCTTTACTTCTCCCACAAAGGCTCTTCTCCCACGATTACTCAGTTTGGCTGGAGGGCCAGGTCTAGGAAGACTTCTGGTGGTCCCAAACATCTTCTTTTTAAGGATTATGGAGGCCACTGTGCTCTTAGGAACCTTGATTACTGCATAAATTCTTTTTGTAACCTTGGCCAGATCTGTGCCTTGCCACAAATCTGTCTCTGAGCTTCTTGGGCAGTTCCTGAGCTGTGAGGTCTTATATAGACAGGTGTGTGCCTTTGCAAATCAAGTCCTATCAGTTTAATTAAACACAGTTGGGCTCCAATGAAGGAGTAGAACCATCTTAAGGAGGATCACAAGAAAATGGACAACATGTGACTTAAATATGAGTGTCTCAGCAAAGGGTCTCAAAACCTATCACCATGTGATATTTCAGTTTTTCTTTTTTAATAAATTTGCAAAAATGTCTACATTTCTGTTTGTTTTTTTTCAGTCAACATGGAGTGCAGAGTAATGTAATGTAATTAATGTACATTAATGAGAAAAAAATGAACTTTTTTGAATTTACCAAATGTCTGCAATGTAACAAAGAATGAAAAATTTAAAGGGTTCTGGATACTTTCCGTACATCACTGTATGTTATACCTAATTACTAAACAGCACGATTTTTTTTGATCCATGGCTGTCCGTTGTAAATCGGACAGCCACGGATACGATTTTGCCCCCGTGTATCTCTATGAGCACGAATCGGATTTGGCCTTATTGCCATCCGATTTGTGTCGGATCCGATTCAGTCCGATTTTTCCCCGTGCCCAAAATCATAGACTGCTCCAATTTTGGGCACAGCGGACCAAATCGGACCGAATCGGATCCAACATGAGCCGCGCCCTTTAACACGGGGTCCTATGGAGCACAAGTCCGAGAAAACATCAGATCGTTTCTCGGACCCGATTTTAGTGCACTGAGTATGCTCAGTACACTAAAATTGCTCTGTTCCCCTTTAATTTTTCACAAAAAGTAGGATCCCACGGATAGGAAAAAAAACGTGATGTGAAAGCAGCCTAACAAGACATTTTGGCTGTAAGACGCCTATATGGTTTCATATGCACATTATTTGTTTAACAAGCTAGTTTTACTTTTATACCATAGTAGACAGGTCACCCAAGGGATTAGCAGCACATTGTACTTAATATTCGGGTGTGAATGTTATTTGGCACCTATATATGGTGCATAACTATTCACCAGGGTATAGCTTTTGTTTACAAATAAACTAATTATTAAAAGTGACTAGTACTGTAATTTTCCCATCTTACTTCCTTCAAGTAGCGGGGTACTTGACTTTGTAGGTCTGTCTGTAATTGTGCATGTAAAGTTTTAATTGATTTTTCAATAAAATGATTATATTTTAACTAGGATACTTGTGCATCTGATGTTTGACTTTGTTGTCAGGATAGTGTATCTAATTATATAATGCTTTTCCTACATAATGGTGACTAACAACATCTGAATGATGTGGATGAATTAATTTGGCCAACAGCTATTCCCCTTCATAGATGTGCATAACTGGGTGGGCCGAGTGATTATCTTCTCAACATGGAGAGGGGCAAAAGTCATCAAAAAAGATCAAACAATTCAACATTTTAGTCATTAAATAGAGATGGGTACCCAGTGCCCCAGCTGTGACCTCACTGACATCACCGCTCTCACATCTGTTCCTCTCGGTGCGGTCAGTATGCGGCGAAGCTCAGAATGAGTGGTCACTTTAATGCCACTGCTCAGCCCAAAACCTGAACGTAGCACAGCCAGATAAAGGACCTCGTTGTGGATCACTGTCGTAGCTACAAGGGTATGTTTGGGGTTAATAAATGGGTAAAAGAGGGTGTCTGTGTTTACTTCAAATAAAGGAGTTTTATCTATGTCTGATTTTTAACTATTCACTTACAGAATTGGTAATGTGGGGGTCTCATAGAAACCTGTACATCACCAATCCAGGGCTTGATTTCAGCTGTCAGCTCACAGCTGTCATTAGCCCTTTATATTAGCCCAATTGCCACCACACAAGGACAATCGGGATCAGTCTGGTAAGCGCTAGGAATGGTGCATCTAATGGATGTGCCATTCTTCAGGTGACTATTGGTTGGCATTTTTAGCCTGCAATAACCATGGGCACCTCCAAAGTAAGAATATCAACCACAAGCTGTGTGCTTTATTTTGACTGAGTATCAAATTTAGGTAGAACCCCATGCCATTTTTTTTTTTAATTATTAAAATAAAATCTGCGTGTGGTCCCCTCCATATTTTGATACCCAGACAGGAAAACGCACCCAGCTGGGGGCTACAACTCGCAGCCGTGTGCCTTATATGCACTGTGTATCAAAATACAGGGGACCAAATGCCATTCAATTATTTATTTTTACAGTTCTATGACGGCAGCTTGGTTGCCATACACTAATGTGTATGGCAACAAATCACAGACACAAGCACAGAGGGTGGCAGCGCAGTCTGACAGCTACCAATCACAGACTCTGTCACAGAAGGTGGACGGGGGAAGTAGAGGAATATTTATAAGGCTTAATGTGTGGTCCCGGAAGTAGTTTGACTGCTGCGCAGAGAATGGTAAGTATAATTCTCCAGCTTTAACCTCCATTTGGCTTCCTTTCTAGGTGGCCAAACCCAAACAGAAACACTGACTTCTCATGTCTGATGTGCTTTGCAAAGTCAGGTGTCTCTATCCATTTACTCCGGTACAATTGACACTGTTGTTTTTAAGTGTTTGACTTCTCATGTAAGTCTGTGCTTGTGGTCCATGCAAGGATTCAGAACTTTATAGTTCACTATCATTAAAAACTCATTTTTATAATAGTTGGCTAGCTGTCCTGTGACATGGACATCATAATAGAGAATCAAACAAGTATAAGGTATTATATATCACACAGATTCTCATTCACTAGAAGTCTACCACGGGTTTTAATTAAGCATTTACATATCCTCATTGTTTCATTCCTAAAAGAAGAGTGACTTAAGACAAAACGCTCCGCATCCTTAACTTCATTTCTATTCACCCTCTAATAAATGCCATCTGGTGTGTACTTTAGGGATATAATACCCGTCAAAAACCACGCTGTATTATTAGAACCAGCACCAACTTGATCTGAAATGCATATTTGAACAGATGTGTCTAAATTACATCTTCTACAACCCACATTAATAAATTCAGAGCAAGCGTGCACCGATTTAAAATTTACAGGGAGACTGGAAATACATTAGAAGTGAAAATCATTGCAGCAAATTAGGAAATAATACAAAAGGTCATAACTACGGTAGCATAAAAAAATAAACTTGTGCGCTGTTCTAACAAATGCCTGTTTACTAATCACATCTATATTAAAATACAAATATGGCCTCTGTCTGCAAAAGTCTTTATTCACATAACTATATAAATAGGTTTAGTGCTTTGGCCAGAACTAGAATAGATCATAACAGAGGAATGCAGAAAAGTCTTTATCAAAATAAGCGTTACCCAAAAGTGATACAATTTTAAAAGCAGCATCCCTCAAAATATTGAACACTGCCATCAGGTAATTTATTAACCATTCTCCACAGCTTTTCAAAAATGTATGTAAAGTGACATGACTGGAGAAATGTTACGTTTACCACCTAAATGCTCTTAACTGCTGAACAGGTCACTATAGCCAGCAGACTCTAAGGCCTGTGCAATTCAAAGGCAACTAATGGACCACACGATCATCATCTCAGGATGCTGATGGGGTAAAGAGGGAGTGACTGTGACTGATGCAGCAGGTTGTCAGATATATACAGTATATATATATATATATATATATATATATATATATATACACCTAAATGGTTGGTGATTTGAACTTGATTGTGACACATTAGCATATGGGAGGGGGAAACTTTTCCAGATAACTGGTGACCAAGGTGGCCATTTTGAAGTCAGCCATTTTGGATCCAACTATTTTTTTCAATGGGAAGAGGGTCATGTGACACATCAAATTTATTGAGAATTTCATAAGAAAAACAATGGTGTGCTTGGTTTTAATGTAACTTTATTCTTTCATGAGTTATTTACAAGTTTATGACCACTTATAAAATATGTTCAAAGTGCTGCCCATTGTGTTGGATTGTCAATGTAACCCTCTTCTCACACTCTTGACACACGAGACACCACAGAAGAAATGCTAGCACAGGCTTCCAGTATCCGTTGTTTCAGATGCTGCACAATTCGTATCTTCACAGCATAAACAATTGCCTTCAGATCAGTGAAGAGGTAAACTTTTTTGTGAATGGTGAAGTTAACAAACAAAACCCCCGCTATTGGTCTGACACTAACCCACAGTGGATAGATCCCTCCAAGACTGTTGAAACATTAAAATTAATGCTATGGTGTGGTATATGGGGTACAAAGATAGTGGGGACATTCTTCATCAATGCCTCAATGCCACTGGATATATGAAATTGCTACATGATTCAGAAAATACCAAGAAAATATTCCCCGCACCATTAACTACCTCCATCAGCCTAAGCTGTGTGCACCTAACAGGAAGGCTTCATTGATTCATTCAGTTGATGCCATATTTTGATCCTCCAATCAGTATGGCGATCTAACCAGACAAGGTGTTTTCCCTGCTCTATGATCTATTTTTGTGCTAGTGTGCCCACTGACCTTTTGCATGTTTTCCTTAGAAAGCACTAGCACTTTAAGTAGTCACATGCTTCTATAGATGATCTGTGCTAACGAACTTCAAATTGTTTATTTGGACTTACTGTTTGGAGTAAAAGAATGACATCTAGATACAATTTGGTAGACTGTCTAAAAAAAACAAAAAAAACGAGTGACTGAAGGTTGTGATCAGGATTTGCAAAATTTCTGGCATCTAAAGAGTCCAAAACTGAAGCGGGATTTTCCACCCGGGTTGAATCGTAGTCAAGCACAGCTCCCCAAATCCTAAAGGTATGTAATGCTTGTGAAAAAGTTCACCAGGGATAGCCAACCCCTTAAGACTAAATGTGTATTTAAGAAAATAATAGTTACATGGACAAAAATGTGTAAAAATGTATAACATAGTATGGCATAGTAAGCATTTTGGGGATTATATCAGCAGCAAAGACAACATGTAATGTATCAAATTCATTGCACATGACTCGGCTAGCAGATGATCACATAGAAGTTGCCTGTAAAATGATTTAAATGCATATCTGAATGGATAGCTGTGTGATCAGCACGTCTTCTTCACTCCTATGAGCCTGCTAGAAACTAAATGCTGTTGGCATTTCTGACAAATGAAAACAAGGAACATGCAAGTGAAAGTGACAAAACAAGGGAATATGTAATGAGACTGCGAAGTCATGAGACGTCATGGTCAAGTCAGCAACGTTTTAACTGGAAACTAACTTAGCAGATGGGACAGAAGACAGATAGCAGTCGGATAATTACAAGCTGTTGGCAGTCCATTCTTTCATACCTGCTTCCTCATGTCAACTGACATATGTTAGCAAACGCTGTACCATAGGTGCCATCTATGAAAGTGATAGTTTTGGCAAATAAATTAGCTGTACAATCTAGAAAGCAAATGTGATATGTCAAACACATAATGAATTTGTTTGAGAGCTTGCATTACCAAGCAGTAAATGAAATGTAAAATGATGAAAACCCACTTAAGAAAGTTATAATTTTCATAATTAAAATGGCACTTATACCCAATTATATTCCACCTATAGTGGAATTTGGGACTCAGCTCAATTATAGTCATCAAATAATTTACTAAAAAAAATACTTGGTGGGCAGCAGGGGAACCCATGATTGGTGGAGAGTCTGCCCAATCTGGTCAGTAGGTTGTAACTAATGATTCTGGCCAATATTTCTTTACTAGAAATAAGTCAAATGCTATTGCATCGGAAGGGCACTCTCTGTGCCTGTCTCCCCTTGTGCGCTCTCTCCACTCTGTGCGGTCTCTCCCGCTGTGCGCTCTTCCTTACTTGTGCCTTTCTCTTTGCTCTGTGTGCTCTCTGCTCTGTGTGCTCTCAGCCCCTGTGTGCACGGTCTCTCCCTATGACTCTGCCTCCCCCTGTGCCTTCTGCCTCCCTTGTCCCTGCATCCCATCACTGAGCCACCGCACAGTGCTCACCACTGAGCCCCCGCACAGTGCTAACCACTGAGCCCCCGCACAGTGCTAACCACTCAGTCCTCTGCACAGTGCTAACCACTGAGCCACTGCACAGTGCTAACCACTGAGCCACCACACAGTGCTAACCACTGAGCCACCGCACAGTGCTAACCACTGAGCCACCGCACAGTGCTAAGCATGGATCCACCATACAGTGCTAACCACTGAGCCACTGCACAGTGCTAGCCACTGAGCTACCACAGTGTTAACCACTGAGCCACCACACAGTGCTAACCAATCACATCAGCTGCTAGCGGAATTGAAATGTGGCGCCAATACCGCTAGCAGCTGCGCAGCGCGGTATTGGCAGCCAGCTTTACATCTCCCGCCAATACCACGCTTCTCAGCTGATTGGTTGCGCGCTGCTCGGCACGCGACCAATCAGCTGAGCAGTATTGGCAGGAGATTTAAAGCTGTCCGCCGCTCATTTCCGGCCGCTGGGAGATGAGCGGCAGGAGATGAGCGGCTACCACCGCAGTGAGATCAGTGGCAAGAGCCGCTGATCTCCAGGTGGCCTGCTGCTCAAAGCTATTCCGCCGGAAGATCAGAAGCGGGCTCCGCTGATCTCCAGGCAGAATGAGCGGCTGCCACTGCCGGAAGATCAGTGGTGAGCGCCGTTGATCTCCTGGTGGCCTGCTGCTCACTGCCACCACCAGGAGATCAGCAGCGAGCGCCGCAGATCTCCCGGCTGAATAGCAGTGACATACCGTATATACTCGTGTATAAGCCGACCCGTGTATAAGCCGACCCCCCTACTTTTGCCCCCAAAAACTGGGAAAACTTATTGACTCGCGTATAAGCCGAGGGTGGACTCCAGCACAGGTATACAACCCCCAGCAGTGAGGTATACAGCAGCCTCCCCAGTGGTAGTATACAGCAGCAGCCCCAGTGGTAGTATACAGCAGCCCCAGAGGTATATGCAGCCCCAGAGGTATATGCAGCCCCAGAGGTATATGCAGCCCCATATGCAGCCCCAGAGGTATATGCAGCCCCATATGCAGCCCCAGAGGTATATGCAGCCCCAGGGGTATATGCAGCCCCATATGCAGCCCCAGGGGTATATGCAGCCCCAGAGGTATATGCAGCCCCAGAGGTATATGCAGCCCCAGAGGTATATGCAGCCCCATATGCAGCCCCAGAGGTATATGCAGCCCCAGATGTATATGCAGCCCCAGGGGTATATGCAGCCCCATATGCAGCCCCAGGGGTATATGCAGCCCCATATGCAGCCCCAGAGGTATATGCAGCCCCATATGCAGCCCCAGAGGTATATACAGCAGCCCCAATGGTAGTATACAGCAGCAGCCCCAGTGCTGTATACAGCAGCAGCCCCAGGGCTGTATACAGCAGCAGCCCCAGGGCTGTATACAGCCGCAGCCCCAGGGCTGTATACAGCCGCAGCCCCAGGGCTGTATACAGCCGCAGCCCCAGGGCTGTATACAGCCGCAGCCCCAGGGCTGTATACAGCCGCAGCCCCAGGGCTGTATACAGCCGCAGCCCCGGAGGTATACAGGCCCCCCTATCAAGCTCCAGGGCCCCCCCCTTGCGCGGCAGCCTGTAAAGTAAAATCATACTTACCAGTGTCCTGTCGCGCCGTCCGCAGCTTGCCGACATGACGATCCCGGGCTTCATTCAGCGTCTTCCGGCTTCCGACTTCCTGTAGTCGCCGGTAATGACGTCATTGCCCGCGACTAAAGGAATGCGGAAGACGCGGAATGAAGCCCGGGATCGTCATGTCGGCAAGCTGCGGACGGCGCGACAGGACACTGGCAAGTATGATTTTACTTTACAGGCTGCCGCGCATGGTGGGGGGGCCCTGGAGCTTGATGGGGGGGCCTGTATACCTCCGGGGCTGCTGCTGTATATATACATATATGATGTATATATATGTATATATACTGTATACTCGCGTATAAGCCGAGGGGGGACTTTTCAGCCCAAATTTTGGGCTAAAAAAACTCGGCTTATATGCGAGTATATACGGTATGTCACTTGCGGAGGCGCAGTTCATAGCCGCAGGCGCAAGTGAAACTGTTGCGGTGCATTATGGGATTCGTGTACAGCGCCGAACTGGCAATTATGTATTTAGATTATATCATTGTATTTAATTTTTTTTTACTTGCTTCAACTCCAATTGGACAAATCTCACTCTTCTTGTACATACAGCTCTGGCAAAAATTAAGAGATAAAAGCAAAATTCAGTTTCTCTGATTTTTCTCTTTATAGGTACATTTTTGAGTAAAATGTACATAGTTCTTTTATTCTATAAACTACTGACCACATTACTCCAAAATTCAAAGCTAAAAATTTTGTATTTATTTGCAGCAAATGAGAAATCGTCAAAATAATAAAAAAGTAGTGCTTTCAGAGCTCAAATAATGCAAAGTTCATGTTCATTTAGATAAACAATACTAATGTTTTAACTAAGGAAGAGTTCAGAAATTAATATTTGGTGGCATAACCGTTATTTATAATCACAGCTTTCATGCGTCTTGGCATGCTTTCCACCAGTCTTTCACACTGCTTTTGGGTGACCTTATGCTACTCCTGGCACAAAACGTTAAGCAGTTCTTCTTTGTTTGATGGCTTGTAACTATCCATCTTCTTCTTGATTAGATTCCAGAGATTATCAATGGGGTTCAGGTCTGGAGATTGGGCTGGCAATGACAGGGTCTTAATGTGGTGCTCCTTCATCCACATTGATTGACCTAGCTGTGTGGCACGGGGCATTGTCCTGCTGGAAAAAACAGTCCTCGGAGATGGGGATTATTGCCTGAGAAAAAGGAAGCAAATGTTTTTAAAGGATAATTTTGTATGCGGCTTGATTCATACGTCCTTCACAAAGATTAACCTGCCCAATTCCAGCCTTGCTGAAGCATCCCCCAGATCATCATCGATCCTCCACCAAATCTCACAATGGCTGCAAGACACTGTGGCTTGTATGCCTCTCCAAGTCTCAGTCTCACCATTAGATGACAAGGTGTTGGACAAAGCTGAAAATTAGACTCATCAGAGAAGATTACGTTACTCCAGTCCTCTATGGTCAAATCCTTCAGGTCTTTTGCAAACTTCAGCCTGTCTCTCCTTTGCTTCTCATTGATGAAAGGCTTTTTTTTTTTAGCTTTTGACTTGAGCCCAGCCTCTAGGAGCCTGTTACAAACTGTTCTTGCCGTGCACTTCACCTTGGCTGCCATTTGCCATTCCTTTTGTAGGTCACTTGATGTCATCCGGCGGTTGCGGAGTGACATTCGAATAAGATGACTGTCATCTTTTTCAGTGGAGAGTCACTTTCACCCTCTGCTTGTCTGTAGCTTTGTTGTACCCAATGTCTGCTGCTTGACCTTGTTGTAATGGACTGCTGTCTTCGAAATTTTAAGGATGGAGGCAACCTGATGTTCACTGTATCCCTCTGCTAGTTAAGCCAGAGTAGAGCCCTTCTTTTCTCAGTCAAGACTTTTCTTTTCAACTCCTTTGGCATGGCTAAAAGTTATTTTATCATTCAAATTACTTTTGAGCTATTCCTAGAACTTGTTTTGCCATCCAGCGAGTCCTATTGCAAGAGGATTGTGTAGACCACAGCAGTGTGTTTTACACTTTCCCTCGTTAAATAAGATTTGGTTCAGGTGATCACTTAATCAAAAGCACATTAAGTAGAATGAGGTGTATTTTGGTTGGAATTCAACTGACACTGGAATGGAATGGCTGTCAGACATGTAGAGATGTTGATTTTTAAAAAACTTTGCAGTGGTCTCTTAACTTTTGCCAGAGCTGTATGTGTCAGTCTTTAAATATTGCAGTAAAAATGTATCCTTGGCACACTAGTAAGGAAAACTTGAGATAGGAGTATCTTTCAAGGTTTTTATTTGCAATTCTCGATCGTGAAGAGAATCATTAATGTTTCGACCCTACATCAGGTCTTCATCAAGAATGAGTCTATACAAAAATATATACAAAAACCAAATAAGGGGCCTTTCACACTTGCGTTTTTTTTCTGATTTGGAAGATCAGGCAAAACCTGATTCTTACAGTATTTTGAACATTCACTTTAATTTTGTCAGGTAGAATCTTGTTGGTTCATGTTTTGTCCTGAAATCATTAAAGAGAATGGGCAAAAAAAATGAATCCTGTAAGAATCAGGTTTTTTTCCTGATCTTCCAAATCAGGAAAAAAACGCAAGTGTGAAAGGCCCCTTAAAAAATCAAATCAAAGCAAAACATCTACATATTTTGTGATCTTAATTTGTGTTAAGCGGGTGCTACATCGTTTATACTAAAATGAGAGACAGTGGTTTTGGAGAGTGTTCTTGATGTGGGAAGGTGCAACGTGGTGTGGTGAAGACGTGTTAGTGAAGGTGATGGAAGGTAGTGTATTGGGAGAAAGAAGGGGGAAAAAAGGAATGTAGTGCAGAGGAGCAGGAGAGAAGAGGGTAGCTAGAGAAGAGTAGATTAGAAGAAAAGGACTAGATAGACTAAAGATGGTAGGTATAGAAGAGAGTACTAGGTAGAGTTCTAATCCACCATGGTTGTGTAGATTAGCTATTATTAAATACCTTCTGAAAGTCTTGAGGTGCACAGAGAGTAGTAGGCACGGTGGTGCCTAAGGTGTGACACCTCTTGGTAGCCTGCAAAGAGAAGAGTGGAGCTCTCTGCCCTTTACTGATCCAGCCTCTGGCCCATCCATCTGGCCCATCAAGAATCACTCTCATTTCATCAGTCCATAAAACCTTTGAAAAATCAGTCTTAAGATATTTCTTGGCCCAGTCTTGATGTTTTATCTCATGTTTCTTGTTCAAAGGTGGTCGTTTTTCAGCCTTCCATACCTTGGCCATGTCCCTGAGTATAGCACACCTTGTGCTTTTTGATACTCCAGTAACGTTGTACCTATGAAATATGGCAAAACTGGTGGCAAATAGCATCTTGGGCAGCTTCACGCTTGATTTTCCTTAATTCATGAGCAGTTTTTTTTTTTTTTGCCTAACCCGCTTCTTGCAACCCGGTGGGCTATTTGCCATAAAACGCTTGATTGTTCGGTGATCACGCTTCAAAAGTTTGGCAAATTCAAGACTGCTGCATCCCTCTGTAAGACATCTCACAATTTTTGTCTTTTCAGAGCCTGTCAAATATCTCTTCTGATCCATTTTGCTTAAGGAAAGGCATTTGCCTAATCATTTTTTTTTTTAAATCAGGTAGATTTTTATTGAACATTTTAACAGGTTACATTAGTACAAGGTACAACCCCTCACGCCCCCATCCCTGACAGCAAATCCAGCCAACAGCGGCCAATCAATAGGAATCAAACATTAGCGTAAACATGAAAACATGTACAATCGTCTCGTCTCTTATCCTACCTCCAGTAAGTATATCAGGAATATCTTCTCAGCTCACTCATATTGTATCCATGATAACCATTTGCCTAATAATTTAGCACACCTTATATAGGGTGTTGCTGTCATTACACCACACCCCTCCTCATTACAGAGATGCACATCACCTGATTTACTTAATTGGTACTTGGCTCTCAAGCCTATACAGCTTGGAGTAGGACAATATGTATAAAAAGTATCATGTGATCAAAATACTCATTTGCCTAATAATTCTGCACACACTGTAGATACCAAGAGTGCTGACATAAAAGGAGGTTATGGGTATTAAATAGTGGACGGGTGTCATCTATCAGTTGCATCCATCAGTTATCCAGTAAAAAACAAAAATTAAGAATAAATATTTTTTAAAATTAGACTCATTACTGATAGATGGCATCCATCAAATGTATTCATTTAATATCTTGCATTATACATCTTGAGTTATGATGAGCTTAAATACAATTAAAGACAGGTGTGCAAATATCTTTAATATGTGCCCACCAACATCACACCGTGATATGAACATGTGCTCAGTATGATGTATTAGGTTTTTAGTCTTCCTACACTTCCAGAGCAAAATGTACTCAATTTGGTAAACATTCAAAGGATTTATGTCATTTTGAAGATTCATTTAATCATTATAATCCTAGATGTTTTGCTATTTGTCCTGAAGTTGTCAACCAATATCCCACTAGCAAAGCAGTGGTAATCTGAGCTCAGAAACTGCTCTTGGTTCCAGACAAATTTCAATTCATACAAGGTTTAAGCATTAGTAAAACAGAAACAATAGGTCCCACAAGAGGATTTAGAAGCAGATTTACTCTCAATGCATAAAACATTTCTGAACCTAAAGATAAGTACTTAGGATCAATCACTACCTTTGAGTCCTATAACTAGTTGGTGGCAGAAGAAACCTACAAAATAAAATATATTGATTAGAATCAGAAATTTTCAGTGCTGAAATGTCCACCCCTTATGTAAGATGACAGGAGGGTACATTATCTCTGAATAATTTTTTTTAGTTATATAACGTAAAGGAAGGATTAGGTGGATCTGATCTCACAGCGATGAAACCTACAAAATTTATCAGGATGCATTTTTTTAACCAGAGTAAGGATATTACAACTACAATTTTAGGGCATTTTAAAATTATATATATATATAATAATCCATAACAGCTGTATGTCTGCAGAAACTATAAAAGCTATAAATATGACATACAACTTCTTATTTCAAATATATTTATTAAACCATTCACGACCCTTGACGTACCAGTTCATCATAGGACAGTGGTACTTACCGACCTATGAGATACCGGTTTGTCATGGCAGAATCGCGGCAACGTGGCCATGCTAATGGTGATCACGCCCCGTTACCCTGTGATTCTATGTACAGTGAACTGGAGCCCAACCTCCCAGGGGGTCGATTCCCGACCCCGAAACGGCAATCACTGTGATTGGCTGTTCAATTCTGAACAGCCAATCCCAGCGACTGTAATGATCAGGCAATGAGATTGCCTGAATCATTACAAAGCAGCTATGGTTGAGACTACAATAGCTCATACTATAGGCTGATGCTCTGGATCGGGCGGTGTCACCTTCTATAGCCCTGATGGAGTAATTATGCTGTCACAATCACTATCAGCATGAAGGACAGCAGCGGCGTCATCTGCCTGCGATCACTCCTCAGCTTCATCCTCGCATAGAGTGATTGCATGCTTGATTGAAGGGCAGCGATGTCACCAAGCCAGGGACACAATCACGTATTGATTGCAACAGTTAGGGTACTGAGAAAATGATTTGGCACTCCTTCCTGCGTCTCGGCGATCACACTGACTGCCGAGGGTGACGTTACTCACAGAGTCACTCAAGGCTCCCAGCAGCAATGAGCTCACAGTGGAGTCACCTGAGCTCCTTGCTGCAGGGAGCCCCGAGTGACTCGGTGAGTGACGTCACCACTACCCATGGCACTGTGTGATCCCAGAGGCTGTGTCGAGAGGACGCTTGTTCCCCTGCTGCAGTCTCTAGATGAAGCAGAGCTGAGTGTGCTTCATTTAGTTGTGGATGATCATCGGAGGGGTATGTGTGGGGGAATAAAAGGGAAGATAAGGCTTGTCTATGTGATTTATTTCAAACAAATGATTTTTCTCAGTCTGTTTTTTTTTAACTATTTACTCACAGGATTGATTATGAGTGAGACTCAAAGAGGCCTGACATTATCAATCTGGACATAATGATAAACTGTCAATACTCAGCTGTAAGTAACCCATTTGATCACCCAGATCTCACTGCACCAGGGGCATCAGGAAGACATGGATAAAGTGCCAGGAACTGGCACTTCTAATGAATGCACCAATTTCAGCAGGCTGCTATTCTTTAACCTGGGGGCCCAACACATATGGGCCTCAGCATGCTGAGAATACCAACCCCCACTTGCCAGGCTTTGACCTTGGCTGGTAATCAAAATAGGGCAAAGCCCAAACATTTTTTTTAAATTGATTTTTTAAATAAATAAAAAATAATAATAATAGGTTCCCCTGTATTTTTGATTGCCTACCAAAGTTAAGCCATGCAGCCCGGGGTGACAGCGCATAGCTGTCCACTTTATCTGTGCTAAGGATCAAAAATACAGTCAAGTTTTTATTTATTTTTACACTACATCTAGATTTGTTACAGAATTTCCGCTGTACATGGTGATGCCCCATATGTGGATTTATAGTACGGTTCGCCACACAACAGGGCTCAGGATGGAAAGAGTGCTATTTTATTTTGTGAGTGCACATTTTCCTAGAATAGTTTGTAGACTATTTGCAGAGCCCCTAAGGGCCACTTTACACACACCAACTTATCTGTCCAACTTCTCACCAACTTACTGGTTGCAGTGAAATCATGGACACATTGCTCCATTTTGTGGCTGTGTACATATGGAACAATATGTCCATGATTTCACTGCAACCAGTAAGTTGGTCAGAAGTTGGACAGATAAGTTGGTGTGTGTAAAGTGGCCCTAAGTGCCAGAAGAGAAGAATCCTTCCTCAAGAGACCTCATTTTGAAATTTACACCCCTCTGGGAATTCATCTACAGTTACAGGGACAATTTTGACTCCATGGGTGATTTCCAGAATAGAGCAGGGAATTTTGCAGAATGAAAATTGCAAATCTGCCATTGTAGCGCGCAAAACATTGTAGAGTCAATTTTAGAGGATGACAAGTCAGATTTGAAGAATCCCTGACATGCCAAAATAACAGAGGCTCCCATAAGTGATCCCATTCTGGAAGCTATTTGTCAAGGAATTAATTTACAGGAGTAGTGAGCATTTAAAACCTGGCAATTCAAAGAATTGTTTAACATTGAGCTAAGTAAATGAAAAATTTAAATTTTTTCCATTAAAATGTTGCTTTGGCCCCAAATTTTTAATTGTCAAAAGAAGAAAATAGGAGAAAAAGAAAAGACTGGTACAATTTGTTATGTAATGTCATTTAGATCAGTGAGGGATGGTTAGTAATGTAGTAGGAAGATGCAGGGACAGGTAGTTAAAGGTTAGGAGGGCAATACTAGGTGACAGGTTCCCTTTAAGCACTACTCCAGCAGTGACAAAAAAATCCCTGCCATAGTGTTGATTTAAATAGTTCTTTATTGTGTTTTGGCAGCCAAATATAATAGCCTGATATGAACGGGCGTGGTCCAAGCTGCACATGGCACTGGACGCATAGTGAAGGAGCTCCTCACACACCACCGTCTACAACGACTCCCCACCGACAGCACAGCGGCGGTTTTTGCCACCAAACTGAAGGAGAACCCCTCTGGAAGCAGGAGCGATGCCGCGAGCGCGATCCCGGAGACCCCCTGGTGACAGTAAGCTTACCGATTACTTTGAAGCAGAGAGCCGGCGATCCTCCCCTGCTAAGATGGCGGCGGCTTCCTCTCCCCAGCAGTCCTCTTCCCGCTCTCCCCGCACAAAGGAGATATGGGAGGGAGGAGGAGATGAGCGGACCCCTGTAACCCTGGGGCCACTGAGATCTCTCCTGGGAGAACTACGCTCCTCCATAATGGAGGATATGAGGGCACTCATGGGATCCCTCAGGGAAGATGTAGGAGCCCTCACTGAAAGGACAGCTCACTTGGAGAACAGGTTTGGAGACTTTGCTGCTACTCACAACGGCTTATCAGACAGCCATGCAGCACTAGATAGTGAAGTGGGGTCCATTTCAGCCAAATCTGACACCTAGAACACCAGCTGAGAAAGAACAATGTTAAAATCAGAGGTCTTCCAGAACTAGGAGGAGAGGAAGATCCTCACAAAACAGCAATGGACTTTCTTGTAGCAATGTTACCGGACTCCCCAGAATCTGACCTGGAGATAGAAAAGGCTTTCCGTATTCCTAAACACCCAAAATTGCCAGCAGAGGTACCCCGAGACTTACTAGTGGGCTTACTGCGGGGGGGAGTACGTGACCGACTACTGCGCAGAATGAGAGCCGGTTCTAACCTACCGGAGCAATACAGGGGTGTCACAGTTTATCAGGACCTCTGTCCGGGCACTCTCTCCAGAAGATGCGACTTCGCATCAAGCTGTAAGATCCTGAGAGAAAAGGCTATCATCTACAGCTGGGGATCCCCTGTGGCCCTCAACTTCAAGTACCAGGGAAAGCGGTACTCCTTCCCCTCCCCCACTCAGCTTCGAAAAACTCTAAAAGGATGGCGACTACTTTCTTCTGGTTCGAACTCCCCTCAGATGGCGGACCGAAACGGGGGTAGTGGAAGATCCCCGGGAAAAGGTGGAGCCACATGAACTGCTAACAATCCTTGGCAAGTCGGTGGTGTAGGACTTGCTTCCTTGTTTTTGTTGCTTCCCTTGATAATAGCCTGATATACATCTGGTATCGTCATAATTGCATCCGGTAGTGATAGGTTAGGGGGGATAAACTAGGTGACAGGTTCCCTTTAAATGTAAGCTGCCTACTTAGTCTTGTACTAACCCTCGGGCATCTTCATCCATTTACCCATCTTCCTTACTTAATATTAACTACCGTATATACTCGTGTATAAGCCAAGTTTTTCAGCACAAAAAATGTGCTGAAAAGTCCCCCCTCGGCTTATACACGAGTCATATAGCGGTATACAGCGCCCCCCCATCGGTATACAGGGCCCCCCCTTGCTGCCGCACACCTGTAAAGCAATAGATCATTATACTTATCCCTGTCGCCGCCGCTCTCTGACACCGCGCTCCTCCGGGTCTTCATGCTTCCTCCTCCGGCTGGCGCAGGCAATGACGTCATTTCCTGTGTGCCGGAGGAGGAAGCATGAAGACCCAGAGGAGCGCGGTGTCAGAGAGCGGCGGCGACAGCGTCAGGGATAAGTATAATGATCTATTGCTTTACAGGTGTGCGGCAGCAAGGGGGGGCTCTGTATGCCCTGTATACCACTGATGGGGGGGCTGTATACCACTGGGGCTGCTGTATATACTGCTGGGGCTGCTGTACACCACTGGGGCTGCTGTATATACTGCTGGGGCTGCTGCATACCACTGGGGCTACTGTATACCACTGGGGCTGCTGTATATACCACTGGGGCTGCTGTATATACTGCTGGGGCCTGTATACCACTAGGGCTGCTGTATATACTGCTGGGGCCTGTATATACCACTGGGGAGGCTGCTGTAATACTGCTGGGGCCTGTATATACTGCTGGGGCCTGTATATACCACTGGGGAGGCTGCTGTATACTACCACTGGGGAGGCCTGTATACCACTGGGGGGGCCGTATACCACACTGCTGGGGGCTGTATACCTGTGCTGGGGTTCACCCTCGGCTTATACACGAGTCAATAGGTTTTCCCAGGTTTTGGGGGCAAAAGTAGGGGGGTCGGCTTATACACGGGTCAGCTTATACACGAGTATATACGGTATATTTTTCTCACAGAGCAATGGCTGCTACTTCTCAAGGAACAGCATTTTATTATATATGCTGTTGCAATCCTTTTGAAAAACTGGACACTCAAGAATCTTAGGCCGGTACAAGATTGGATGTTTCATATAAATCCATCAATCCATGCAGCCATGAACATTTGTGACAGCTGTAGAAAGCAACTTGCAAAAGAGAAAAATACTCTGCAGGCACAACATTTTGAAGAACCTGTAACTTCCAACACAGAGGATTTAAAAAAAATTAAAAATTGTCCCTAATTTGGTCCCAAATTGAATCCCTGTACAAACATAACCAAGAACACAAGTAACACACACACGTTTTTTCACAATTTTAAAACACGTTTTTTTCACAATTGCGCATCAAAATTTTGAAATTGATTTCTCCAAAGCAAAATATAAGGAAACATAGTCTTGTGACATATCAAATGAAAGCTGGTACTGTTCTGAGAAAAATGATGCCGCTCCCACCTTAATCTTAATTCTTGCCCGAGATATACCGTATATACTCGTGTATAAGCCGACCCGTGTATAAGCCGACCCCCCTACTTTTGCCCCCAAAACCTGGGAAAACCTATTGACTCGTGTATAAGCCGAGGGTGGACCCCAGCACAGGTATACAGCCCCCAGCAGTGTGGTATACAGGCCTACCCAGTGGTAGTATACAGCAGCCTCCCCAGTGGTATAAACAGCAGGCCCCAGAGGCATATACAGCAGGCCCCAGAGGCATATACAGCAGGCCCCAGAGGCATATACAGCAGGCCCCAGGGGTATATACAGCAGGCCCCAGGGGTATATACAGCAGGCCCCAGGGGTATATACAGCAGGCCCCAGGGGTATATACAGCAGGCCCCAGGGGTATATAGAGCAGGCCCCAGGGGTATATAGAGCAGGCCCCAGAGGTATACAGCAGGCCCCAGAGGTATACAGCAGGCCCCAGAGGTATACAGCAGGCCCCAGGGGTATATACAGCAGGCCCCAGGGGTATATACAGCAGGCCCCAGGGGTATATACAGCAGGCCCCAGGGTATATACAGCAGGCCCCAGGGTATATACAGCAGGCCCCAGAGGTATACAGCAGGCCCCAGGGGTATATACAGCAGGCCCCAGGGGTATATACAGCAGGCCCCAGGGGTATATACAGCAGGGGCCCCCCAGGGTATATACAGCAGGCCCCAGAGGCATATACAGCAGGCCCCAGGAGGTATATACAGCAGGCCCCAGAGGTATATACAGCAGGCCCCAGAGGTATAACAGCAGGCCCTAGAGGTATATACAGCAGGCCCCAGAGGTATATACAGCAGGCCCCAAAGGTATACAGCAGGCCCCAAAGGTATACAGCAGGCCCCAAAGGCATACAGCAGGCCCCAGAAACATATACAGCAGGCCCCAGGGTATATACAGCAGGCCCCAGGGTATATACAGCAGGCCCCAGCAGGTATACAGCAGGCCCCAGCAGGTATACAGCAGGCCCCAGCAGGTATACAGCAGGCCCCAGCAGGTATACAGCAGGCCCCAGCAGGTATACAGCAGGCCCCAGCAGGTATACAGCAGGCCTCAGCAGGTATACAGCAGGCCCCAGAGGTATATACAGCAGGCCCCAGAGGTATACAGCAGGCCCCAAAGGTATACAGCAGGCCCAGAGGCATACAGCAGGCCCCAGAGGCATATACAGCAGGCCCCAGGGGTATATACAGCAGGCCCCAGCAGGTATACAGCAGGCCCCAGCAGGTATACAGCAGGCCCCAGCAGGTATACAGCAGGCCCCAGCAGGTATACAGCAGGCCCCAAGCAGTATACAGCAGGCCCCAGCAGGTATACAGCAGGCCCCAAGGTATATACAGCAGGCCCCAGAGGTATACAGCAGGCCCCAGAGGTATACAGGCAGCCCCCAGTGTATACAGGCAGGCCCCAGAGGTATACAGGCAGCCCCCAGTGTATACAGGCAGCCCCCAGTGTATACAGGCAGCCCCCAGCGTATACAGGCAGCCCCCAGTGTATACAGGCAGCCCCCACTGTATACAGGCAGCCCCCAGTGGTATACAGGCAGCCCCCACTGTATACAGGCAGCCCCCAGTGTATACAGGCAGCCCCCACTGTATACAGGCAGCCCCCACTGTATACAGGCAGCCCCCACTGACAGTCGTCCCCCCATCATGGAAAGAGCCCCCACACTTTGCAGAGTCCCCCCCGGCCCCCGCTGCATTATCTTACCATCCAGGGTCTTCACCGCGGGTCCTCCAGTCCTCCTTCCTCGCGCGCTGTCTTCCCGGTCTCATGTGACCCGGCGGTCGCAGTGGAATGACGTCATCGCGCCGGGTCACATGAGACCGGGAAGACAGCGCGCGAGGAAGGAGGACTGGAGGACCCGCGGTGAAGACCCTGGATGGTAAGATAATGCAGCGGGGGCCGGGGGGGGACTCTGCAAAGTGTGGGGGCTCTTTCCATGATGGGGGGACGACTGTCAGTGGGGGCTGCCTGTATACAGTGGGGGCTGCCTGTATACAGTGGGGGCTGCCTGTATACAGTGGGGGCTGCCTGTATACAGTGGGGGCTGCCTGTATACACTGGGGGGCTGTATGCACGGCTCCCCCTGCCGCTGTGATGGGCGGGGGGAGCCGTGCATATCTAATGAGCGGCCCCACGTGACGGGCCGCTCATTCATCAGCCTCCCCCCGCCTCCTCCAGCCTCCCCAGCACCCGGACAGAGCCCCCACCACATATATTACCGTATTGACCCGTGTATAAGCCGAGGGGGTGACTTTTCAGCCCAATTTTTGGGCTGAAAAACTCGGCTTATACACGAGTATATACGGTAATAAAAAAAATGTAAAGCGATACCAGGCCAAAATTCGCACTCTCTCAAAACTTTAGGAGTCTGTAAAAAATTAACTGATGAAGAAAAAAAATTCTAAACATTTAATTTGTAATTAAGTAAAGTTGTACTTATTTAAAAAAAAAATTAAAATAAAAAAAAATAAATCTAAGGATGTCAGGTAAAAAAAATATTAATATTTGGATCACTTGATATGGAATGACCCATTGATCAACTTTTGACGGGGTACACCATGCCACTAGAACAGTGTTTTCCACAATAGCAAACGTTTATCAAATTAAAACCATTTTTTTTTTTACACACAACATGATGATCATCATTAGAGAACAGCAATGACTGTAGCACAGGGAAAGATGAAAATTAAATTTTGTGAAGGCTATAACAAACAACAATCAGTAGGAAGTGTACAGGCCTTTGCTTTGAAAGACTGCAGCACATCTGCGGCCACAAGACATTATCATTATTTATTTTTATAGTGCTATTAAATTCCATGGTGGTTTACATGTGGAAAGGGCAAACAAAGACAAGCACAGCATGTATGGACAACATCACTAGTCCTTCACACTGCTCTAGTCCGATTGATTTTGGTCTATTCTTCTTCCAGTCTCTTCCACAGTTTTGTTGTGGATTGATTGGCCAAAACTTTATCACCAAGGATTTTTCAGAAGTTTTTCTATTGGGTTTAGATCCTTACCTTGTTCAGCGCTGAACTGGGGAGCTATTCCAGCTGCAGTGTTGATACGATTACCCATGGAGATTCTGTGCATTATCCTGTCCTTTGTTGCATTTGTCTTTTGAGGGTGACCAGCTTTCTTCGGGGATTTGAAAGAGTTTGTGATGTGGTAAAGATGCAATATTCCAAAAATCACAGACTTGGAACAACCAACTTCTGCTGCTATGGCTGATAGTGTGACCCCTTTGGAATTTATCTGGACAACCTGCTGCCAGAGGCTTTCAGTCACTTTGGAATGGCACACGATTTTTGAAAAGTGAGTGCAAACTGGAAAGTTAGTGCTGCCAGTTAAATAGGATTTGTTCAGATAATTAAGGAAATTAGCACCAGGTGCCAGATTAACACCAATAACTTGAAGGTATCAAAGTGTTCTCTAATTTTGATCAGAATTTTTTTAATCTCATTTGCATGTTATTCTGTGCTTTACAATATATTTAATTTATTAAATAAGATTAAAATACTGCTAATTTTGTCATGTTAGGATATTTTCACATGACTTTGAGGGTGGAAACACACTATCCTACTTACATGCGAGTCTCTCTGACGAGACTCAGATCAGTGATCCTGAACGGCCTCCCCCTCTGTGGACGAGAGAGCGTCAACTGCTTGTGTTTTTGTGCAGCATCACACTCCACATCCAGAGTGGCAGAGGCCGTTTAGGGTCACTGATCTGAGTCTTGTCCAAGATACTCGCTTGTAAGTAGGATAGTGTGTTTCCACCCTAACATTAAGAAAATTTGTGTGTTGTTTGCTCATTTTGATCGTCAGTGTATACACCATATATTTAGAAGTGATAGTGCATATTTTGCGTGATCTTCCAAGTATGCCTGTAATAGGTTCGGGCTTATCAGAAAATTAGCCATTATCTGTCTGAACGTAGAGGACAGAAAACGGCTGCATTATAATAATCCAGCTTTATTGTTGCTTTATTTCATTAAAAGGCTTCAATAGAATTCATTATGCAAATGAGCTGTACTAAAGAAGCCGTGTCAGCTTTTATCTCTTTTTCCCTGTTCTGAATCAAGCTCTGACCTCTGACCATGCCTGCAATCCACCTGGCTTCTGAAGGCTTTGGCAGTGCCCAAACTGATAATCGAGCAGGTGGCTTTTATGAAGCCACCTTTAATGATGCATGTGTCCAGAGTGTTTGCTGGCTGGGTGTACTGTAGTTGCCTATGATATTACTATGCAAATGCACAGCATTTTCATGAAAGACAGCATTCAGCTGTATTAAATTTAGTCATAATTTAATAGTGGAATACACATCAACCAACAGGATGATACGTGACAGCTCTTAAAGGTCATAAAGGTATGAAGATTAGCTGTCACCTTCAAATTTTTACAAAATCTATGTGCATAATTCTAAAAAGCAGTAAGAAGTTCCACTCTAAATGACAGATTCAGAATTTACAGTGATAATTCCGTACCGCAGAGTGACTGAAGCACCACTCCAGCATTTTTATGTCTTTTTTTTTTATTTTATTGGTGGTTCATATCACAGTCCCCTTCTCCCTGTCTTACACTCACCTTACAGCGCCCTTCATCCTTTTTGGGCACTGCTTTGGGCCAGTGGCACCATTTTGTGCCCGTAAGTACTGACTTGGCAGGAATCAGACGTTATGTCACAAGTGCTCAGCGCATCTCTATGAGAGCCAGAATGAGACCTCATAGAGGTGTATTGATAGTTGTGACCTCTGGCACACTCCATGAATCACTGGAGCTGACGGCTGATCACAAAATCGACGGAGATTTTCAGGAGTGACTAAGGGTGAACCTAGCCTCTGTGCTGCCTAAAGCAAACTGCAAAACGATGCCCCCCCTTCCCTATTACATTTTTTAAATTGGTAGAAATGATTCTAATTTTGTCCATATTTATATCTACCCTGTAACAATGAGTACAATATTGGGCATTTAATTGGAGAAATAGAAAAAAAGATGGCCAAACACAAGGATGTCAGTGGCATCACGCAAACATACAAGAAACACAGAATAATCCAGAGCAAGGATCATTAATGGCAATGGCAGCCTTGGCACAGGCATACAGACACACAATGATGGTTGGCAGAGCTGTGGTCTTGTAATAAGACACAGTCCAGCATCCTTGTAGCACAGGAGGCAGCACTGATTATCTCTGGCACAGACCTACAAAACTATGGGCAGCTCCAATATGGCTGCTGCCTGGCACTAACTTGTCAGACATGCCATCATGCAGCACCGTCCACACACCACATGCAACGACCTGCAGTCAGAGTATCAACAACCAGCCACTGCACTAAGCTAGTAAAATGGAGCATCTTATCCAACAGATCAAACCTCTTTCTCCCAAAATGATTAGCCAATTACTAACGACGCACATGGGGCTGTCTGGAACTAATAGCAGGGGCCTTCCAATTGGGTAGAGCAAGATATGTGGGAGCAGAAAGGGGGACTAGTACCACCGACCAACCGCCGCTTTGGAGAAACATGGTTGGAATGCCTGTATGTTCTGAGGGGCAGCAATGGACGTAATTTGTAAGTTATGGCTAATCAGTCCTGCAGCATTGGCATATGTGAAAGGGACTGTAAAACGCTGTAGGATTACTCAATGATCTAATAGCAAATGGGAGCACAGACACACACTGAAACCACGTTTAAAGGTGAATAAGTATATCATACGTGGCAGATAAAGTTAAGTGCGGCAAGAGTAAGTTCATTATACAAGCAGCTACTGAAAGTCTCAAGAAGTAGTTCTCACAAATAACAAACACCCAGAGGCTGGGGAATAGGCATCCACAGAAAAACAAGTTCAAACACTATTTAGTGCAGCTTTAACAGAGTCCAAAAGTCCAGACAGCTGAACAACAAACAATAGCTCAGTAAGCGCTAGCAAGGCACACGAGACTTACATGACACAGGTTGAGGTGTAAACAGCAACAGAGTCAAGGGGTGGTGGGGGCAAAGCACAGGCAGCTGGAATGAGAGTAGCAAGAGGCAGGTGACATTTGCTGGAGTCCAGAGTTAGTTGCTGGAGAAGCCAAAGCAGACAGCAGGAGGTGGAACAGACTGGTACAACACAGGAAGCCAGGGATTCAAACTGAATACTCAAGAGTAGCTAGATAGAAAGCTGTGGTTTATAAAGGCAGAGGGGAGGATCACATGATCAGTAGCGAAGTAGTGGACACCATCTTGAAAAGAGGCAAGACGATCACAGACTGTCAATAGAGATCCAAAGTCCCAACAGGGACAATACATTCTGCACCAGGGGCATACATAGAAATCATGGGACCCCATAGCAGAAGTTCTAATTGTGGCCCCCCTCCAAAAAAAAATAAAATTATACATATATGTATTTGGTCGGGTCACATATGTACATATCTCACAACTTTGTAGGTCTTACAGAGTAATTTTCCTCCTATTATTGCCCCTAGATAAAGTATGATGCCAACAAAAGTGCCTCACATATACTGTTTGATCCCCTACAGTAAATTCCTTCACACGCACAGTATGAAAACCCTACTGCACCCCCCTCAATTACCAAGGTACAGTATGATACCCAACTATGACCCCCACACAGTCCTCCATGTAGTATAATGAATCTACATACAGTATAATGGCTCCCACACACCTTCACACTGTATGAAGGCTCCCTCATATCCCTTCAAGTATCATCATGGCCCCACAGACCCTCCAAATATTATAATGGCTTCCATATAGTATTATTGGCCAAATATAGTCCTCCATATATTATAATGCATCATCCATAGTCCTCCATATATTATAATGCACCCCATACAGGCCTCTATATAGCATAATGCACCCCCATAGTCCTCTATATAGTATAATGCACCCCCATTGTCCTCCATATAGTATAATAGGCTGTAGAACCCAGCGTTGCCTGGGTTACAATACTAAAGAAAATTTAATAAAGGTGTGGCTAACTGGAGGGGGCAGAGACATAAGTATCGAGGGGGTAGAGATTTGAAAGGAGTGTTGCCCAGGATACAATAATAAATAAGATGTAATAAAGGAGGTGGAGCTAAACAGAGGCGGTGGGGCCATATGCATACGGCACATTATGATAGGGCGAGGTAACTGGAGGGGGCAAAGCCATATGCATCTTACACATTATGAATGGGGCAGGACTATATGTCAACATACATACATATACACACTCAGCTGTATATATTAGACTGCACCCCTAAAGTCCTCAATATTATGCACCTGCATATAGTATAATAGACCTCCATAGCTCTCCATGTAGTATAATACAACCCATAGTCCTCCATATAGTATACTGCACCCCCCCAAAACATACATATGGTATACTGCACCCCAACAGTATGGGTTTAAAAAGCATTTCATAGGGGGCAGGTTTGGATGGGGAGAATGTTTGGGGTGGGGTGGGGGGTGAGTAGATTTGTGGGGGAGAGGGGTCGGGTAGGGAGGGGTGGGAGTAAGGTTTGGGGTATAAAGTGGACATACATACACACACACATGCACTTAGCTTTATATATAAGATTGCACTCCCATAGTCCCTCATATAGTATAATATCTAATATATAAAGAGTATGTGTGTATGTATGTCCACTAAAGGAATCCATACCATCACATTTACAGTCACAAAATTTTGCACAGCCACCTCATTTGACTCAGTGTAAGTTATAGACCATGTTTTGAGGGGAAATTTTAACCACTGTGAGGTAGTAGATACTGCTCTGCCTGTTTTGACAGTTATCTTGGATATTTATCAGGTGGCCTATAGCAACCAATCACAGCTCAGCTTCTGATTGGTTGCTATAGGCAACGTAAAACATTCATAGTATAACACAACTTATGCATGTCTGTGAAACATTCAGGGAAGCTTGACAAAGGCAAGGATTTCTGGAAAATTGTGTACAATGGAGCATAACTCTCAGTGATGCACCAGCCACACAGACCTCAAATCAACTAAGAACACCTCTTTGCTATTCTTATAACAACCTTCTGCAGACAGCACCAATATACAGCAGGTGCCTCCACGCAGCGCTCAGTATACAGCAGAAGGTCGCACACAGCCCCCAGTATACAGCAGGAGGCCGCACACATAGCCCTTATTATACAGCAGGAGGCCGCACACACAGTCCTCAGCATACAGCGGGAGGCCGCACACAGCCCCCAGTATACAGCAGGAGCCCACACACTCCCCCTATTATACAGAATAAGGCTGCACACAGCTCTCAGTGTATATCAGAATGCCACATACACATCTCCCAGTATACAGCAATAGGCCACACACAGCCCTCAGTATACAGCAGGATGCCACATACAACCCCCAATATACAGCAGGAGGCTGCACACAGCCCCCAGTATGCAGCAGGAGCCAGAATCCAGGATTAGGCCAGAAAAGCACAGTTTTGGGAACGAGATCCTGCACTGAAACCTCAAACTCCCAGATGTCTGATATAGGATGCAAAAATGAAAAGATATTAAAAAAAAACAAAAAAACAACCTACGGGGGTGAGAAGGTTTTTATATACAAAGTATCTTGAAAAAGTATTCATACCCCATAAACGTTTCCACATTATTTTACGTTACACCCACAAAATTAAATATACTGTATTAGGCTTTTATGAGGTATACCAATACTAAGAAACAATTATTTGTGAACTGTAAACAAAATAATACATAGTTTTCTAAATTTGCACTTCAGTAAGGGAGTTGAAGAACTCCAGCCCCACCTTTAAGTAGCTCCTCAAAGTCATAATCGCTTTCCAACAAGCTTTTTAATATGACTAAGGGATTTGTACTAGCTCAGAACCCCAAACTATAGACGCTGCATTTCGGGGTAACTGCCCCTCATCAGTGTAGTGTGTGGGATATTCTGATCTGGCTGTGTGAGAGGGCTAAGACAAGGTCTGGGAACTTGCTATCTACCTTATGGAGAGAAGTTTTCGGCAACCATAAGAAGACAGTTAAGAAGGTGAGGCAGGGCCGTATTTGCCCTTAGGCACTTTTAGGCACATGCCTAGGGAAGCAGAATTTGGGGAGGGCGGCGCCTGATCGTGGTGTTTTTTTTTTGTTTGTTTTTTTTTTCCCGGCTTTGAGCCGGCCTGGTTGCAAGCCCCGCCCCCCATACCCCGTCCTTCCCATCACCATTAGGGCCGCCGCCCCACCCACCCACCTCACCTCGGCCTGCAGGCAGCAGACCCGGAAGAGACGAGAAGAAGGAGGGGCCCGCCGATGTGGGGAAGCTTGAAGTTCCCGCTCTGTTCCTTCCTGTCTTCCAAGTGCTGCTGCTGCGGTGGTGGTGGTGATAATGGCAGCTCCTCCACCCAGCCGCCCCCCCAGACCTAGAGGATGGGGGAACAGCCGGCCAGAGCGCGCAGGCACTGAAGGCTGGAGGATGGTGTGGCTGGCGGCGGAGCTCCTGCTGCACATCACTGTGTTCAAAGGGAGCCCGGCCAATGTCAGCAGCCTGCACCAGGTGAGGACCCTAGAAGTGTGGGGAAACTGTGCAGGGAACAGAGGAGCAGGGGGACCGAGAAGAAGAGGACAGAAGCGCAGGGGGACCGAGGAGAAGAGGACAGAGGCGCAGGGGGACCGAGTAGAAGAGGACAGAGGCGCAGGGGGACCGAGGAGAAGAGGACAGAGGCGCAGGGGGACCAAGGAGGAGAGGACAGAGGCACAGGGGGACCAAGGAGAAGAGGACAGAGGCGCAGGGGGACCGAGGAGAAGGACAGAGGCGCAGAGGGACCGAGGAGAAGAGGACAGAGGCGCAGGGGGACCGAGGAAAAGAGGACAGAGGCGCAGGGGGACCGAGGAGAAGAGGACAGAGGCGCAGGGGGACCGAGGAGAAGAGGACAGAGGGGCAGAAGGACAGAAACATGGGGACAGAGGGGCAGAAGGACAGAAACAGAGGGGACAGAGGAGCAGCAGGAGGGACAGAGGGGCAGGGGGACAGAAGCAAGGGGACAGGAGAAGAGGAAAGAGGGGCAGAATGACAGAAACAGGGGGAAAGAGGAGGAGCAGGAGGGACAGAGGAGAGGAGGACTGGGGTGCAGGAGGACAGAGGAGCAGCAGGAGGTACAGAGGAGAGGAGGACAGATGTGCAGGAGGACAGACGTGCAGGAGGACAGAGGAGCAGCAGCAGGGACAGAGGAGAGGAGGAAGGGGGTGCAGGAGGACAGGGGAGAGGAGGACGGGGTGCAGGAGGACAGGGGAGAGGAGGACGGGGTGCAGGAGGACAGAGGAGAGGAGACGGGGGTGCGGAGGACAGATGAGAGGAGGACGGGGGTGCAGGAGGACAGAGGAGAGGAGGACAGGGGTGCAGGAGGACAGAGGAGAGGAGGACGGGGGTGCACGAGGACAGAGGAGCAGCAGGAGGGACAAAGGAGAGGAAGGGGTGCAGGAGCACAGAGGAGCAGCAGAAGGGACAATAGAGGAGGACTGGGGTGCAGGAGGGACAGAGGAAAGGACGACTGGGTGCAGGAGGACAGAGGAGCGGAGGACTAGGATGCAGGAGGACAGAGGAGCGGAGGACAGGTGCAAGAGGCAGAGGAGCAGCAGGAGGGACAGAGGGGAGGACGGGGTCAGGAGGACAGAGGAGTAGCAGGAGAAACAGAGGATAGGAAGATGTGGGTGCAGGAGGACAGAGGAGCAGCAGAAGGGACGGTAGCGGAGGACTGGGGTGCAGGAGGGACAGAGGAGAGGAGGACTGGGGAGCAGGAGGGACAGAGGAGCAGCAGGAGGGACAGAGGAGAGGAGGACAGGGTGCAGGAGGGACAGAGGAGAGGAGGAGGAGGGTGCAGGAGGACAGAAGAGAGGAGGACGGGGGTGCAGGAGGACAGAGAAACGGAGGACGGGTGCAGGAGGACAGAGGAGCAGCAGAAGGGACAGACGAGAGGACAGGGTGCAGGAGGACAGAGGAGCAGCAGGAGGAACAGAGGAGAGGTGGACTGGGGTGCAGGAGGACAGAGGAACGGAGGACAAGTGCAGGAGGACAGAGGAGCAGCAAGAGGGATCGAGGAGAGGACAGGGTGCAGGAGGACAGAGGAGCAGCAGGAGGGACATAGGAGATGAGGACGGGGGTGCAGGAGGACAGTGGAGCAGCAGAAGGGACAGTAGCAGAGGACTGGGGTGCAGGAGGGACAGAGGAGAGGAGGACGGGGGTGCAGGAGGACAGTGGAGCAGCAGAAGGGACAGTAGCGGAGGACTGGGGTGCAGGAGGGACAGAGGAGAGGACGACTGGGTGCAAGAGGACAGAGGAGCGGAGGACAGGGGAGCAGAGGACGGGTGCAGGAGGAGAGAGGAGCAGCAGAAGGGACAGTAGCAGAGGACTGGGGTGCAGGAGGGACAGAAGAACGGAGGACTGGGGTGCAGGAGGGACAGAGGAGAGGAGGACTGGGGTGCAGGAGGTACAGAGGAGAGGAGGACCGGGTGCAGGAGGACAGAGGAGCGGAGGACTAGGGTGCAGGAGGACAGAGGAGCAGCAGGAAGGACAGAGGAGAGGAGGACAGGGTACAGGAGGGACAGAGGAGCAGCAGGAGAGACAGAGGAGAGGAGAATGGGGGTGCAGGAGGGCTGGGGCTGTGTGTGGTTGATAATGGCGGCTGTATCGGGTGTCTCTGCCTCCATGCGGCTGCTGCCACCTTCCTGTATTGGCAGGGTGTGTCATGCTGGGAGTTGTAGTTCTCCTGCCTGTCCTGGGGGTTACTGAATGGTTTCTTAGCAGTGTGTTGGGTGCTGGGACTGAGTTGTAGTTCTCCCGGGTGGGCTCAGTGTTCTCCTGCCGTCTGTCAGTGGTTATTATTTCTTCTGAGATGTCCTCAGCTCCATGCTGTGCACAGACAGTGTACCTTGGGACATGGTGGTACACTGTGCACAACACGGAGATGAGGACATTGTGGTACACTGTCTGTGCACAGCACGAAGCTGAGGACATTGTGGTACACTGTCTGTGCACAGCACGAAGCTGAGGACATAGTGGTACACTGTCTGTGCACATCACTGAGCTGGGGACATGGTGGTACACTGTCTGTGCACAGCATGGAGCTGAGGACATGGTGGTACACTGTCTGTGCACAGCACTGAGCTGGGGACATGGTGGTACACTGTCTGTGCACAGCACTGAGCTGGGGACATGGTGGTACACTATCTGTGCACAGCACGGAGCTGGGGACATGGTGGTACACTGTACACAGCATGGAGCTGGGGACATGGTGGTATATTGTTTATGCACAGTACGGAGCTGAGGACGTGGTAGTATACTGTCTGTGCACAGCACGGAGCTGAGGACATGGTGGTACACTGTACACAGCACAGAGCTGAGGACATGGTGGTACACTGTACACAGCACAGAGCTGAGGACATGGTGGTACACTGTACACAGCACAGAGCTGAGGACATGGTGGTACACTGTACACAGCACAGAGCTGAGGACATGGTGGTACACTGTCTGTGCACAGCACGGAGCTGAGGACATAGTGGTACACTGTCTGTGCACATCACTGAGCTGGGGACATGGTGGTATACTGACTGTGCACAGCACGGAGCTGAGAACACGGTGGTACACTGTCTGTGCACAGCACGGAGCTGAGGACATGGTGGTACACTGTCTGTGCACAGCACGGAGCTGAGGACATGGTGGTACACTGTCTGTGCACAGCACAGAGCTGAGGACATGGTGGTATACTGTCTGTGCACAGCACAGAGCTGAGGACATAGTGGTACATTGTGCAAAGCACGGAGATGAGGACATGGCGGTACACTGTCTGTGCACAGCACGGAGTTGGGGACATGGTGGTACACTGTCTGTGCACAGCACAGAGCTGAGGACATGGTGGTACACTGTCTATGCACAGCACAGAGCTGAGGACATGGTGGTACACTGTCTATGCACAGCACAGAGCTGAGGACATGGTGGTACACTGTCTGTGCACAGCACGGAGCTGAGGACATAGTGGTATATTGTGCACAGCATGGCGAGGGGACATGTTGGTACACTGTCTGTGCACAGCACGGAGCTGGGGACATCGCGGTACACTGTCTGTGCACAGCACAGAGCTAAGGACATGGTGGTATACTGTCTGTGCACAGCACAGAGCTGAGGACATGGTGGTACACTGTCTGTGCACAGCATGGAGCTGAGAACATGGTGGTACCCTGTCTGTACACAGCACGGAGCTGAGGACATGGTGGTACACTGTCTGTGCAAAGCACGGAGCGGAGGACATGGTGGTACACTATCTGTGCACAGCACCGAGCTGAGGACATGGTGGTACACTGTCTGTGCACAGCATGGAGCTGAGAACATGGTGGTACCCTGTCTGTACACAGCACGGAGCTGAGGACATGGTGGTACACTGTCTGTGCAAAGCACGGAGCGGAGGACATGGTGGTACACTATCTGTGCACAGCACGGAGCTGAGGACATGGTGGTACACTGTCTGTGCACATCACTGAGCTGGGGACATGGTGGTACACTGTCTGTGCACAGCACAGAGCTGAGGACATGGTGGTATACTGTCTGTGCACAGCACAGAGCTGAGGACATAGTGGTACATTGTGCAAAGCACGGAGATGAGGACATGGCGGTACACTGTCTGTGCACAGCACGGAGTTGGGGACATGGTGGTACACTGTCTGTGCACAGCACAGAGCTGAGGACATGGTGGTACACTGTCTATGCACAGCACAGAGCTGAGGACATGGTGGTACACTGTCTATGCACAGCACAGAGCTGAGGACATGGTGGTACACTGTCTGTGCACAGCACGGAGCTGAGGACATAGTGGTATATTGTGCACAGCATGGCGAGGGGACATGTTGGTACACTGTCTGTGCACAGCACGGAGCTGGGGACATCGCGGTACACTGTCTGTGCACAGCACAGAGCTAAGGACATGGTGGTATACTGTCTGTGCACAGCACCGAGCTGAGGACATGGTGGTACACTGTCTGTGCACAGCATGGAGCTGAGAACATGGTGGTACCCTGTCTGTACACAGCACGGAGCTGAGGACATGGTGGTACACTGTCTGTGCAAAGCACGGAGCGGAGGACATGGTGGTACACTATCTGTGCACAGCACGGAGCTGGGGACATGGTGGTACACTGTCTGTGCACATCACTGAGCTGGGGACATGGTGCTACACTGTCTCCCGCCACCTTAAAATCGGTCCGTTTCTCAATCAAGAGAAACGGATGAGTGTCATCGGTTCTTTGGTCCGTTTGGCTTCCAACTGCTGTGTTAGTGCGACATTTTTCTCAGATCATCTGTGTGCAATCTGTTTTTTTTCTCAGCAGCTATTTACTGTATAATCATTTACAGGAACATTTTACAGTGTTCTGAGCTACAGAATGATAATGTATCAGTGAAAAAAACAATGCCTCACGGATGGTCTGTGTGTGGTCTATGATTTTGTCGGACCCATAGACTTTCATTGGTGAGTCTCGGTGTGAATCGCAGACTGTCGCAGCATGTTGCGACTTTTTTCTCATCCTGAATCTGGATGAGAAAAATGCGGCCGACACTCGTCAGTGTGCTCTCAGGCATTGATTAACATTGGTCCGACTGCAATGCGAGAAAATCACACATTGCACTCGTCCGAGTTTCACGCCAGTGAGTCCGTACCCTAATAATAAAATCCATATAGTAATCCTACAATGTTTGCTGGACATTGTGTAGGGAGGGTTTATGGCTCAGTTAGTACACACCATACTTCATGGTATGAGGAGGGCTATGGCTCAGCTAGTACACCCACCATACTTGTTATTAACCAGTTAATGCTCTCTTGTCCACTGCACTGCAGTGTCAAAAGAGGAAGACAACGAGACAGGCAGCAACATTGCATCAGAGAGCCCCTGACCTCGAAATAGAAGATCCACAGATCCCGGTATTGTGACATCATATTAAGAATAATATTTTTTGCATTTATATTACACTATGAACTTCACAGCACTTTACATACATGATCAACACTGTCCCCATTTGGGCTCACAATGTAAACATCCTATCAGTATGTCTCTGTAGTATGGTTGGAAACCCATGCAAATACTTGGAGAATAAACTTGCACATAAAACAATAAAATTCATTAAAAGATTATTTTTGTATTTATCTCAAGGCAGTCTGTCTGCAGGATTGTACCCCTACAAACCTTTTATATGTGCTACATGGAATGTAGCGGGAGAAGCTCCAAGGATGGGGGGAGAAGCTACATGAAACTTGGGGAGACGGCCGCGACGGGGGTGGAAGGGAATTGGGGCCGGGACAGGGGGGGGGCATCAACGTGAAGGGATTGGGGCCATGATGGGGGAGGGGCCATGATTAGGGGAGGGGCTATGGGAGGAGGGGTGAGGGGGTGGGGGAGCGACCGCTGACAGTGCCTAAGGCAGCAGGAACTCCAAATACGGCCCTGAGGTGAGGAGATTGCATTAACTCAAGGGGGACGATTAATATTGCACGCCCCACTTTTCAGTTCCTTATTTGTTAAAAAAGTTTAAAATATCCAATAAATTTCGTTACACTTCATGACTGTGTCCCACTTGTTGATTCTTCACAAAAAAATTAGAATTTCTATCTTTATGTTTGAAGCCCGAAATGTGGCAAAAGGTTGAAAAGATCAAGGGGGCTAAATACTTTCACAAGGCACTGTATGTATATGTATATATATATATGTATATATATACATATATCTAATATATAAAGCTGAATGTGTGTATGTATGTGTGTATATATGTATATCCGTGATTGCTATCTACAGCGTCGCAACTACAGCCACAAAACTTTGCACAGTCACACGTCTGGACCCCGAGAGCGTTATAGGCTATGTTGTGAGGCGAATTTTTAACCCTGCGCGTTCCAGTTCACCAAACAATTTTGCCCCTATCTACATAAAGGGGAAAAAGTGAAAGGAAAAGTGTTGGAGGAAAATCAACAGCTGTCAGCTATAGCCACAAAATTTTGCACAGTCACACGTCTGGACCCTGGGAGCGTCATAGGCTATGTTGTGAGGCGAAATTTTAACCACGCGCATTCCAATTCACCAAACAATTTTGGCCCTATCTACATAATGGAGAGAAAGTGACAGTTACCAGTTGACAGTTGTGAATGAGAGGGGCTTAATGATAGCACCGAAGGCTAACCACATGCACACAAAGAGTAGCAGCTAAGGTGGAGCCCCAACATTGGATACTCACCTCGCACCCGAACACAAACACACACACCACAAAGAGACACACACAACACAGAGACACACACCACACAGACACCCCCCCCCACAGGGACACACACATATACACACCCTATAGGGACACATGCACTCACCCCACAAACAGCATAGTAAGAGCGACAACTAACCAGGTAGCAGCTGTTCTGGGAGAACCACCTTAATGATCATGGGATCTCCTTTGCTTAGTAGGTAGGCTCATATAATAATATTTAATTCACTTATATAGCGCCATTAGTTCCTCAGCACTTTACATACATCAACAACACTATCCCCATTGGGCTCACAGTCTAAATTCTCAATCAGTATGTCTTTGGAGTGTGGGAGAATACCAGAGGACCTGGAGGAAACACAGGGCCAACATAGAAACTCCTTGCAGATGTTGTCCTTGGTGAGATTTGAAGCCAGGACCCCCGCGCTGCAAGACTGTTACCCTGTATATGGAAATTAAGTTCTTCACGAAGTCTGCTGCTGCCTGGCAGCCCCTATAGGAAGGGGGAGCTGGGAGCTACCAGAAACTTTCAGCATTATGAAAAAGCCCCTAGAGATTTTTTTCCCAGCACAACCATGCAGTTTTCTTAATTGGCAAACTGTTTAACATACATATGTACACTCACAAACTTAGTGATAGTATGATTGTAGTAGTGTAAGAAAACAAGCATCAAAATTTGCAGAACACAGGACAGATATGTGACAGCCTTAAATCAGAGACACAGAAAAAGCCAACCAGAAAGAATACTGAGCAAAACCAATATCCATGTAGTTTTCTCCTCCGTGTGGCAAGATTCAGAAGAATTAAGGAGTGCAGGGCTAAAATAGTCTAAGATTCATTATCAAACAAACATCATTCTGGTGCTTAATGGGTTAAATTTTAGTGCGTGTTCAGTGTTCATCACGATTATAATGAACAGTGGGTGCCTAAGTCCCGCCGTTGAGCAGTCTTCCCGCCACAGCCTATTGTTTGAAGTCATAATAAGCCAATATTGCACAGCCTTGAATTTCAGCCAGGCTAAGGAAACTAAAGCAGATTTACACTAATGCACACGTAGCAGTGTTGTGTAATAAGTAAAAAGTAATGTAACCGAGATCTCTTCTACTGCAAATGTTCAGCAGCTGACCTTCACACGTCTAACATTCATACAGTCATTCAGAGCGCATCCTGTAATTAGAAGTGGAATAATATGATAGTGCCATTAACGAAACAACAGGCAGGTTTTACAATGAAAGCATTACATTACAAGCAACTGTACATATAAAATACAAATGGTGTGCTTCAATACAAGAGATGAACCTTTCATAGAAATGCCATCATGGATTAAAGGAACAACTTCTTCACTATAATCAAATCTCTGAAATGTAACAGAGTACAAGGACGTACAGTGTGTAGCAGACCTGAAAGTGATTAATAAAGTAGTGCTGATATTTACTAATAAAAAGATATGCTACAGATAATCGTTCATTTGCTGTATGCATCCCACTTTCAAACAGGTACTAGCTTTGCTCAATGGATGCAGTCGCTACTATACGTGAAGATGTAGACAAAGAAGAGTGCCAACTAAAAGTCAAAATAAAGCCAAATGCCCTTTTTTAGGCTGAGTCTCCATTCTGAGGACAACACTAAACCCACATGAAATGAACAATGGTCACATAACTTTGGTATTACCTTCTAAATCAGCCCTTGAAACATTATATCACGTTGTACTTCAATGACAAATATTAGTCTGCCAGTCTCAGCTTAGGCTTGCTTCACACTACGGTTTTGTTCCTGTCTGTGGGATCCTGTATTTTGCAGGGCCCCATGGACAGGAATGGACAAGCCCGGATTGTAAACTCCGGATGCCATTTCTGTGTCCGGGATATTAACGGATCTGGACACAGAAAGAGCTGTGGGGAGCCGAGCTTGCAAAGCGCAGGCAAGTGGTGTCGGCGCTGTTCACTTTCACTTTTGCAGTGTATCTACATACACTGCTAAAGTGAAATTAAATAAAGGAATGGTTAAAAATAAATTCTCACCTGTCTGCCATGAGTCCCGCGGTGGCAGCGCAATCTTTAAACTGCACATGACCTATCAGCTGATTGGGTTGCCCCGCCCTTTCCCGGTCAGCTGATTAAGGTATTTTAGCCAATGGAGGTGGATGCATTGTGGGACATTCGATGGTTACCTTTTAAAAATGAACAGAACAGGATGGTAAAAACTGTGGTGTGATGCCAGCCTTACAGCATAGCCATATCTAGGAGAAGCTGGCAGGGGACGCCACAGGGCCTCCAGCTGCAGTGCCCGAGGTCCGCATGTTATGCCCCCCCCCCCACATTGTTCTCCACACACAGAGCAGCACACTACATCCATGGCTGCTCTATGCTTACAGGACCTGTGAATGATGTCACATGGCGGGGAGGAGTCAGGGGTCACATGATCAGCTCCTCAGTGTATGCAAGACACTGCTGTGCTGGTCATCTTAATGCTGGATGAGGTGAAGGTTATATGTGGGGTCGGGAGGGATTTACAGTGTGGATGTAGCAGTGCCAAGAGTGTACTAGGTGTATAGAGCAGAGCTGAGTGTGTATGAGGCGTAAGGAGCGGAGCCGTGGGTACAGGGCGCACTGAGCGTAGTCTGTATGAGGTGTATGGAGTGGAACCACGTGGTATGGGCATATGGAGTGGAGCTGTGTCAGTATGAGGTGTACGAAGCGGAGCCGCGTGTGTTCGGGGTGTACGGAGTGGAACTGTGTCTGTATGAGGTGTACGAAGAGGAGCCGCATGTGTACAGGGTGTATGGAATGGAGCGGTGTCTGCATGAGGTGTACGGTACGGAGCCACATATGGAGCGGAGCCGGAAGTATACGAGGTGTACATAGCGTAGCCGCAGGCGTATGGAGCAGAGCTGTGTCTGTATGAGGTGTACGGAGCGGAGCCATGTACGGAGTGGAGCCGCGTTTATACGAGTTATGTGTACCAGTGGTAGCCCCCGGCAGATTCTGCTCCCACTCCCATAGTCCTGGCTGCCTTTGCCAGCAGCATTCTTCTCTAGGTTCCCGGCCGCCGCTGTCTGCCCTTTGCAGCTCAGCACGGCGGGGCATGATGATGTCATCACTGAGCACTGCTGTACTGAGACATGCAGAGAAGATGTTGAGGAGACTGGAGCAGCGAGAAAAGAGGTGAGGAGAGAGATCCGGACGGCCAGACGCTGCGCTTGGCTGCGGTGCCACCCATATGGCAGTGCGGCTCCATTGAGCTGTATGCATTATTTGTGCGTTTCAGAATGCTTGCTTATATACCAAGCATCCTCAGACGTACAAAAATGCAACATGTTGGATTTGCAGGGTACTTTTAAAAAACGCAAGGGAATGCAAGCGGATCTTAGCCCGCCCCTGACAACGTGTAATATTCTCACTGTCAGAAACAGCTCTTGCTGGTTTCAGCAGTCACTGTGCCTGTAAGTGTAAAAATTGCATATGGATGATTGGTCACTTGGTCAAATGATGTCTACTCTGACCACTGGGTCGCCAAACTGAACTCTTGCCCCGGGTGCCAGAAAACCTAGATACACTTCTGCTTACAGATCCCTTTTTGATAATTATGCTGGACATCTTTGCAAACCTACGGTACTTGTCCATTCAGGACAGATGGTGGTTTTATTACAGCAGTTGTATAAGACAATGGTAGGTTAAATCCATCAAACAAGGAGCAACACAGGTTACTGATCTTTTTATGATCTACAACAAATTTGTCATGGAAAGCTGCAGATTTTCAGCAGAGTTTAGCGGTCCCATTAAGGAGCTGATTGACAATAACTTGACAAATGTGTATCAAGTGCCCTCTTAGCTGATAGTGTGTTAATGGCATTGGTCCTGTGCTGTTTGTATTGTGCAGCCGCTGGCTCATTCAAAGTACATGGGTAACTGCCTAATCAAATAGCCAAGGTGCCCAATTATGTTAGTGTATCACATCACACCTGTCAGCTGTAGGTTTGTTACATTTGTACAAAAAAAAACAACAACAAAAAAAAACTCACCAAAAATTTGCCCGGTAAATACCCATTGCACCTAGTAGCAGGCACACATTTCTACATGGTTTAATTTCCTCCACAAATTATCTCTGGAGTATATGAATAAAATTTCAAGCACAACAATCAACAGAAATACCAAATATATCTTCTCACGTTTGCACATAACATTCACGGTTTTCACTTTGTCCTTAGCTAGCTAAAGTTTAACATTCCAACACTCTGGCAAAAGAAAATACCACGTCTGTCTTCTCGCCTTCAGAACAAATCAGTTAATCAACGGGTAGTGACGCTGTGGCTGCCGCTCACATCACGTTTATTGCTCATTTAATAATATATACATAATAATATTTATTCATTTATATAGCGCTATTAATTCCATAGCACTTCAAACCACTTTGGTTCAAAAGCATGGTGAGACAAGTTGGCAATGATTGGACATGGCTCTAATGACATCACAATGTCATGTGAGCCCCGAACTGCAATTACCAACAGCAGTGGAACAGTTCCAGCATGTGAGCGGGCACTTTTATTTTAATTGGGGAAACAAATGGAATCAGAAGGGGATGTCCTAGCAGTGGACAACCCCTTAAACGTTAAGCATTTCAATCTGTCTAGCCAGGAAGCGTAAGTGTTAGCAAATTATTTTTTTTCTATTTTTCTCTGTGTCCTGTCATTACTAGGAGCATGATGAGACAGGTGTTGAAGTGCACAAATCCAACATCAGGATAGCTGTCTGCTCATTTGTATGAGGGAAAGCAATCCAAGAGGCCTACAAAATGACCTCCTGTGAGCAAAGTGGCAGAAACTGACTCCAGATTGCTGTGTTCATACCCCAACACCTCACAGTTTGATTGACATTTAGCAGACCAAATCAGTATTGGAAGGTCTGCCACTAGTGCTCTATTCACACTGAGCACAAGTGACAGATGTGACAGAGTCTAGAGCAGTGAACTTATGCTGTTTGCAATATTATCAACCATGACCAGTTGGGTGGTGGATGAAGAGGTGGTCTGGAAGAATATTGCACAAACCTCCATGTGATAGCTAACTTCTGTTAGGTACCACGATGAAATCCTCAGAGCCATTATCAGGTATTTTTCTAGTACATGACAATGCCTGGTCTTATGTGGCCAGAAGATATAGGTAATATAATAATAATATAATAATATTTATTCATTTATATAGCGCTATTAATTCCATAGCACTTTACATACATGAGTAATGCTGTCTCTCTTGGAGCTCACAATCTAAACATCCTATCAGTATGTCTTTACAATGTGGGAGGAAACCGGAGTGCCCGGAGGAAACCCACGCAAGCACAGGGAGAACATACAAACTCCTTGCAGATGTTGTCCTAAGCGTCCTTGGTGGGAATTGAACCCAGGACCTCAAGACTCCAGTGCTGCAAAGGCTACAGTGCTAACCACTTGAGCCACCGTGCTGCCTAGGTAAAAGCTCCCGTCACACTTACCAAGATCGCTAGCGAGATCGCTGATACGTCACAGTTTTTGTGATGCAACAGTGACATTGCCAACAATCCCGCTGTGTGTGACACGAGCAGCAACCAGACCCCCACTGTGAAATCGCTGATCGTGTTGGAATGTCCTGGACCATTTTTTGATCGTCGGGCTCCCGCTGGGCAGCATGCATCAGTGTGTTTGACGGGGACAACGACCAATGACCTCAATACTACAGGTCTGAGTGACAGGGTCCCAATAACCACCATATCGTTGCTGCGTCGCTGGTGTGATCTGACTGTTTGACATCTCACCAGCGACCACGTAGTGACGCTCCAGCGATCCCTACAAGGTTGTATCGTTGTCAAGATCGCTGGTGCGTTGCTAAGTGTAACGGGGCCTTAACTCCTGGATGACAATGGCACTGATGCTATTAACTAGCCATCACATTTCTCATCATTCAACTGAGTAACCTCTGGGACATTATGTATCAGCGCAACCGATGCTGCCAAGTAGGGCCATAGAGCACAGGAGGAGGGGTCTGAGGACACCATCTGCCGTCTTATCAGGAGCATGCACAGACATATATGTTGTGACTATAAACACAACTGAGTCCAATTCACACATATTGGATCTGTCTTTCATTACAATTGTTTTTACTTTGATTTTATGGAGTGATTTGAAATCCCAACCTGGTTTTAGGATTTGGCATTGATATGTCAATTTTGTTCTCTATGCTTTACATAATTTACATTAGTCAAGATTATCAACTTCAATCTTATGTCTGCCAGACGGTCGGTCCATGATAGATGGAGTGTTTGGGCCTCCCACCCAGGTGCTGCACCGATCCCCCAGGGCCTCGTTCTGCCGTCTTGCCCTGCAGACCCGCCTGCTCTGGAGCGGTCTTCCCTGTGAGTTGTCTGTCTGTTCGGAGCTTATGAACATGAATAATGGCTTCCATTTAAACGGTTTAACGCGCACCTTATTTGAACAAAGGGAAGAGTGCTGTGGTCCGTGCGGTTTCTCCCCTCCCCCTCTCCGGATTCCTAATACAACCCTCCTTTCCCCCCACCACCCCCCTTTTTTTTTTTTTTTCCTCTCTCTCGCTTTTTCTCTTCTATCTTTACTTCCACCCCTGTGACTCTCAATCTTTCAATCTTCTTATTATTGGCACTTTATGTGCTTTAAATGTCTATTGTCTAATTTGATCCCCCGAACCTGATTCCGGATGGGATCCGACATTGTTATGTTATGTTTGCTTCTCACTTTTTGCAAAAAATCTCAATAAAAATGTATTGTTTAAAAAAAAAAAAAATCTTATGTTTGAAATTCAAAGTGTGTTTTAAGGGTTCTCTTATTTTATCTGAGTGGTGTGTTTTCGATATTTATCAATGATCTTAAAATACAATGCAATTATCCAGTCATTATATAAGGAGTTATTTGCCTAGACTGTTAATTATCATCGCCTTAAAATCCCCAGCATTCATAATTGTGTGGATAATTCTAATGAAATAAAGACAGTTCTAGATGAGGCATTTAGCCATGAATTAGTTTAAAGATGAGGGGCCCACAAAACACAAGCTACACATAAAACATATTGATAAAGGCAGCAATGACATTTACATTCACATACTTTAACAAGACTTTATGCCCGTGGTATCAGAAGAGGTAAGGTGAGAAGAGCTGTGCTAGCTCTTAAGAACAAACAGCAACTGAACAGATACCAACCAATTTCGCTCACAAGTCTGGTGATGTGTTACATTTACACGTGCTCTCACCCCTTACACCTTCTAATACCCAGCATACCCACACCATAAAAATACACCTGTTCATCTGTGTGAATCCAATCACTGCTGTGCAGTCTGCCATTTCTATGTAACACATACATACTTCTACACCTTTATTCAGAACACGGTTGACTAAACAACATGCAACTATGGAAGAAATACTATGCAATTACAACTATATCACATACATTATAAGTATCCTTGTATTCTATGGAACCCACATTGCAGCTTCCCTGGTAACTACTATGAGCATACAAGATAGCAAAATTAATTACTCTTTGCCAACATTTTCTAATGGGATATTTAGAAAGAGGATCTGTAGACCTTCGTATTCTAGCTGGATGCCTCAGATTTCTCCTGTTCCTGTTTGTACGGACTATATGAATATACTAGCTGTAGTACCCGGCTACACCAGGGTTAATAAATAACTGATGTTAGCTATAACAAAATAAAATTTGAATATGTCATATTAATGACCAGTATGAAAATAGAAGCTGAGCTGTGATTGATTGCTATAGGCAGCCTAATAAATCTCCAGCCAAGAGTAAACCCTCCCCCTGGCCGGGCAGTATATGTTACCTCACACATATACATAATAGACAGCTCATGTGACTGACATCTGCCTTAATTCCCTATATGGCACATGTGTTGCACATTGGCTGTTTTTAATCAGATGTTTATGTTTGGAAATTAAAGATAGTACACGTATGAGGCGAGTTGTGTGAGGTGATTTGTGCACATCTGTGTCTGTCTGTGTGGTGTGTGTGTCCCTGGGGTGTGTGTATGTGTGTGTCCCTGTGGGGTGAGTGCATGTGTCCCTACAGGGTGTGTATGCCCCTGTGGGGGGTCTGCGTGGTGTGTGTCTCTGTTGTGTGTGTCTCTTAGTGGTGTATGTGTGTGTGTCCCTGTGGGGTGAGTGCATGTGTCCCTATAGGGTGTGTATGTGTGTGTGTCCCTGTGGGGGGGGGTCTGTGTGGGGAGTGTGTATCTCTGTGTTGTGTGTGTGTCCCTGTAGGGTGAATGCATGTGTCCCTATAGGGTGTGTGTGTGTCCCTGTGGGGGGGGGGCTGTGTGGTGTGTGTGTGTCTCTTTGTGGTGTGTGTCCCTGTGGGGTGAGTGCATGTGTCGCTATAGGGTGTGTGTGTGTCCCCGTGGGGGTGTCTGTGTGTTGTGTGTGTCTCTTTGTGGTGTGTGTGTGTGTTTGTTCGGGTGCGTGGTGAGTATCCAATGCACCTTAGCGACTATACACTTACTGTTACTCTTTGTGTGTGTGTGGTGTGTATACATGTCCCCGTACGTGGTGAATATTTTATGTTGGGGCCCACGTTAGTGACTATATGCTGGTATATGCTGTTAGTCTTTGGCGCTATCATTAAGCCCCTCTCATTCAGAACTGTCAACTGGTAACTGTCACTTTTTCCCCATTATGTAGATAGGGGCAAAATTGTTTGGTGAATTGGAATGCGCAGGGTTAAAATTTCGCCTCACAACATAGCCTATGACACTCCCGGGGTCCAGACCTGTGACTGTGCAAAATTTTGTGGCTATAGCTGACAGCTGTCGATTTTCCTCCAACACTTTTCCATTCACTTTTTCCCCATTATGTAGATAGGGGCAAAATTGTTTGGTGAACTGGAACGTGCAGGGTTAAAATTTCGCCTCATAACATAGCCTATGACGCTCTCGGGGTCCAGACGTGTGACTGTGCAAACGTTTGTGGCTGTAGTTGCGACGGTGTAGATGCCAATCCCGGATATACATACATACATACATACATACACACACATTCAGCTTTATATATTAGATTGAACTTGTCCTCGTCTACCCTCCTATTATGTAAAGCGCCATGGGATCTAATGGCGCTATACATATATATATATATATATATATATATATATAAATAATAATAATTTCTCAAGAAGCATATAGAATTTTGTTCTCTGTGCAATTTGCGTAAAGAAGGCATTTCCCCTACCAGTACTGTTTATAGGGGAGAATAAATTCAGGTTGATGACTTACATATGTATCCTATGGCAGTGTCTGGTACTCCACAGTACACTGCTATAGAGACTTTATTGGAAGTCTCTACAAGGCCTTGTCATATACTTTGCAAGATCATGTTGTTTGATTCCCCTACAACATGTAAGAACTAATTTTAGTACACAGACCAATCTACCGTATATACTCGTGTATAAGCCGAGTTTTTCAGCCCAAAATTTTGGGCTGAAAAGTCTCCCCCTTGGCTTATACACGGGTCTATACGGTAGGCTGCGTGGTGGGGGCTGTGGAGGCGGGGGAGGCTGCTGTATGAGCGGCCCCGTCACGTGGGGCCGCTCATTATATATGCACTGCTTCCCCCTGTCAATCAGCGGCAGGGGGAAGCAGTGCATATATGCCCCCCAAATGCTGGCACTCTCCCCCCTTGTAAGGGCCCCCCCCCCCCGCTGCTTATATTAGCATCCCAGTCTTCTGCTCCTCGGTGCTCCGTCCTCGTTGCTCCCGTCCTGCTACATCCAGGATCTCCGGCCGTCGCAGGCATATGACGTCATCGCGCGACGGCCGGGGATCCCGGATGTAGCAGGACGGGAGCAGCGAGGATGGAGCACCGAGGAGCAGCGCTGAGCAGAAGACCGGGATGGTAAGAGAAGCAGCGGGCGGGGGGCCTTACAAGGGGGGCGAGTGCCAGCATTTGGGGGCTGCTGGGTACCCCCTGGGGGCTGCTGGGTACCCCCTGGGGGCTGCTGGATACCCCCAGGGGGCTGCTGTGTACCCCCAGGGGGCTGCTGGATACCCCCAGGGGGCTGCTGGGTACCCCCGGGGGCCAGCTGTATGTACCCCTGGGGGCCTGCTGTATGTACCCCTGGGGGCCTGCTGTTTGTACCCCCGGTGGCCTGCTGTATGTATCACCGGGGGCCTGCTGTATAAACCCCCGGGGGCCTGCTGTATAAACCCCCGGGGGCCTGCTGTATATACCCCTGGGGGCCTGCTGTATATACCCTTGGGGGCCTGCTGTATATACCCCTGGGGCCTGCTGTATATACCCCTGGGGGCCTGCTGTATATACCCCTGGGGGCCTGCTGCATATACCCTGGGGGCCTGCTGAATACCCCTGGGGGCCTGCTGTATACCACTGGGGGCCTGCTGTATACGATACTACTGGGGCCTGCATACCACTGGGAGGGCCTGTATACCACACTGCTGGGGCTGTATACCTCACTGTTGGGGGTTGTATACCTGTGCTGGAGTCCACCCTCGGCTTATACGCGAGTCAATAAGTTTTCCCAGTTTTTGGGGGCAAAAGTAGGGGGGTCGGCTTATACACGGGTCGGCTTATACACGAGTATATACGGTAATATGTTCAGACATTATCCGATTTTAATGCTTTACAATTTGCTACCCACTTTTTTTTTAAGTATATGGCTCTTCATCAGCTTGCTTCCAGTACTATAGTTAGGCTCACACTGGCATATGACTCACACAAGTGCAATGTGAGAAAATCTCGCATTGCTCTCGGCCCCATATTAGACAATGATGCAGCTCAGATCTGCAAGTTTTACTCTCAGCTCTTATCGAACTGAAGAAAAAAAATTACAGCATGCTGCGATCATCAGCAAGTCTCGGCTGACTCGCTCCCGTACAAGTTTATGGATGCAAATGAAAAATCACACTGCCCTCAGATGTCATCCAAGTACAGTGTGATATAGATAGAGGTCGTCAATGGAGGAGATGGAAAGATTAAAGTGGAACTCTGGGAGATTAAACATTTTTGTACTGTCCCTGCCCTCCTACATGACAAAGCAGACCTGGCCACTACAATTCTAGGATCTATACATCGCTTATAAATCAATAAAATCTTACCGGATCCACAGCACTCAACCCTTCCTTTTGGGGACAAAGAGAAGATTCAGTCATGCTGCTGCTATGAGTAGGAGATGCGGTGGGGGTGTGCATGCTAGGAGCTACATGAGCATCTTACATTCATTCTGTATGAACAGGGGCATGGCAGAGGTGTGGCCGCCAGCCCCACGGTCACAGTACAATCCAGCACTTAATATACATCCTATGTAAATGTGGCACCCCAAAGTCTGGATACCACAATGTCATTATCTCCCCTGGGGGTAGTGTTATACCTGAGAGCAATAAAGGGTATCCACACCAGGCAAAACCAAAGCACACAACACCTTTCTGTCTCCAGGCCTGAAGGGAGAGCTCTCAAGCCCGGGTTCAGGGTAGCTTCCCTATAAATTCTGTTCTGGGGCGGAGTTAGTTCAGTTCATAGGAGGACTAAGGAAGATATTCTATGGGCTGGACCAGTGCTAAGCTCATCCCAGGAGAGCTAGACGTAACTTAAGTAACCCATAGACAAGGGTCTGAGTAAGTGAAGGAGAGCCTGGGGAGTGGAGCGGTGTCTAGCTCACCCTAGAGGAGTAAGCGCCTAAAAACGGACACCCGGAGTCTGAAGCTGTGCAGGGCCTAACATCCCGGCATCCAATACCGGAGGGTGGGGGATTCCAACTCCCCCATCCACACCAAAAAGTGCCCGGAGGCACAGCAGCGTGAAGAGCCAAGGGGCAGCCACCAGAGAAGTGGGGCTGGAGAAGGAGTTGAGATGCCTATCATACAGTACACAGCAGGAGAGAGGGCTGCAGCTCAGCTTAAAGCAGCAGCAGGGACCCGTAAAGAAAGCGCAGCAGGGAGGCCTCAGAACTTGCCGGGTGAGGAGAACCCAGAGTTGCTTCCCAGGTTGCCAAGTTCCAGCCATATCATCTGTCCTTGTGCCAGTATCACCAGTAAAGTACTTGAGGAACCAACAAACCGTGAGTCTGTCAGTTACTTCGCACCCTCCATTCTGCATCCTACACCCTTTCAACATCCACTGCCCTGGGGATTCGCTCCACCCATGGGGAGCCACTACATCCTAGCTGCCCATTCATTGTCCCAAGAGGTTCTGCAGGAGAGGTGGACATTCATAGCCACAAACCACAAGTGGCGTCATGAAAATTTTTTTTATAATTCCCCCCCCCCCCCCCCCCCCAATAACACTTTGAAGCTGAACCCAGGGTCACGGAGCCAGGTCTCGACTCAGTGACTCACCAGAAACATTGCAGCCCAGTTATGAGTACCCCACGGCCCTGTGGCACATCATAATGTAAGAACAGGGGTGTTCACTCTTCAAAAAGCTATCATGTCATCAAGAAGATATAAATACACGCTGTGGATCTTCCGCTGTACAACCTATGATTGTGCATAATGTGTACTGACATGTATCAGGCTCCCCCATATCAACTTGGTAGATTCCTGTCCCCTGAAACTTTACCTACTCTCTGCTGCAGCATGACTAAATCTTCTCTCTGTCCCCGAAGGGAATAGTGAGGGCTGAGGAGCAGATAAGATTTTATTGTTTTTAAGCAATCTATAGATCCTAAAGCTGTAGTGGACACCTCAGCTTCATCATTTAGGAGGGGCAGGTACAGTACCAATTTTTTTTGTCTCCCGAGAGTTCCCCTTTAATCACATGATTGAATCACAGTTACATGAAACTCGGCTCTCGCTAACAGCAGCGCCTGAGCCAAGTGTCTCTAGCATATCATATCTCATACACTTGCATCAGATGCCTTATGGAAATGTCCATTATGTAGCTAATGAAAACATCTAAGTATCTAAAGTGCTTCATTGAGATAAATACAGCGATTTAAAAAATATAAAAATAAACAAAGGTTAAAACTAATAATAGTTTTACTACTAAAACGAATAAACTAATGCACAGTACATGATAGTTTAATAACAAAAAAGAACATGACAGGTTCCCTTTAAGAAGGCAATTGTAGTCTATACTTTTCACCACATTCCTACTTTTAGTGTTCCATTTTATATCTATAAAGATACCTTTACACGCCGCTACAGAAGGTTAGAAACAACCGGGTGTCGGAGACAATTGTATCTTGCACCGTCAAAACACTGCGAAGTAGCGGCGTGTAAATCAGGTTGTTGCCACCGGTCACTCTCGACACCGGTTTTTCAGCAGTGCTCAAAAACAGGTAGGTTTCAACCCGATGGTAGCGGCGTGTAATCGAGGAACAGGAAGGTTTTTGCGACACCTGGTGAACTCCCTGGGGCGTGACACAGCCTCCGGGATACCGCCCCCCTTCAGCGATCATTGGTGGAAGATCCTGCGTTACGATTGGTTGTCCCTGCATAGGGCAGCATATTTAAGGAGCTGACTAGTCACACTACCCAATTGCAATAGCATTATGTATTAGCCAGCCTTCCTGCGCTGGCTGGCCAATCATGATGCTATTGCATTGTCCAATTATCGTACGAGCGTCTCGTAATCCACAACTCTGGCACGCCTATGTGTTGTCCCTGCTGCCCCAGGTCCTCCCATATTACCTTGTGGTAGCGGCATGTAAATGAGGGAAGGTGATCTACAGAAGGTAAACTGCGGCACCCGTCGGTGCTTCCAGGGATAGAAAAAACCTACTGTGGAGCACCTTGTAGCGGCGTGTAAATGAGGTATCAGGTACCGTTAGAAACCGTTGAAACGTGCTCGTGCACGTGAGACACCCGGTGGTTTCTAACCTTCTGTAGCGGCATGTAAAGGTACCATAAGATTCTAACTGACTACAGATGACATAGTGCTTGGTTACCCACAATGTGTTTGTCAGTGGAAAGAAAAGAAAATTATACAACACAAAAGTGAATTTAAAGAAGTGTAAAATTATGCAAATAAAATCAATTAAATATTTATTAATAGATAGGATTAGCAAAATGTTTGGTCGCTCACATAAAAAGTACCAGTCACTTGCTCACAAGTGTTAATTCACATGACCTGCAAAAGTCCCTAAGCACCCACCCCTTATTCAGCAGCTCTTTTTCTTTTCGCCGTGTCGCTGTTTTGTAGACATATTCATTCAAATTTTTGTTTTTGGAGCACAATATGTGCAATCTCTGTTTGCTGACCAGATTTTTCTAAGGGGCACGCACATTTACCGTTCCCTCCCAAACACTGTCAGTCACAGCTTGGTAGTGTCTGAAATTGCATTTGCTGAACGGTGATTGGCGGTGTCTAGGAGGGAGGGTGAAAGTGCACTTTTACCCATCCTTCCCAGACATTGCTAATCATAGTTCAGGGCCACAAAGGAGATCAATAGCAATAAACACCGATGAAATATAGCGAATGACGGAATGACAACATTAACAGCTATGACTTGCCGCAGAATAGGTGATAAACATATTATGGCTGGTGATCTGACCACCGGGCCCTACAAACACCACAAATATGTCTTTTATCAAATAGAGCGAGGCTCACACCTATGCACTGCTGCTTCATTCATTGACTACAGTACTAAAGAAGGTAGCTTGATACCGTTTAATCCGTAAATCACAAATACAATAAACCTAATAGTGCTGTCCATTCAAATGGGGTCTTAGAAGCCCCAGTCTTATGATTGGTGGTGGATCCAGAGGTCACACTCTTCGTGATTATAAATGTATTATATATGTATTACCTATCCAATGGAGGGTGATAAAAGTTGTTTGTGAGCCAACCCTAATAGTGTCTGTCAATATCCATTTCGGATTTGATATAAAACTAGATGTGGACCTGATGCTATCGCATCGGGAGGGCGGTGATGCCACAATTGGGGCGGGCTCTGTGGCGCTCTGCACAGTGGCTGTCTCCCCTGACTGATCAATCTCTTCCCTGTGCTGTCTTCTCCCTTCATGTGCTCTCTCCTTTGAGCTGTCTCCCCGTGTGCTCCCCCCCATGCTGTCTTCTCCCCGATATGCAGTCTCTCTTCCCCCTTTGCTGTCTTCTCCCCTCTGTGTTCTCTCTCCTTTGAGCTGTCTTCCCCCTGTGCACTTTCTCTCTCCCCCGTATGCTTGCCCCTCCCCATGTGTGCACTCTCTCTACCCGCCTGTGCGCTCTCTCTGCCCCCTATGCTTTTTCTCTCCCACCTTGTGCTCTCTCCATCCTGTGGTGCCTAAAGATGGCAGCAGCACAAGTGCGCATGCATGCACTGGGTCACACCACCGCCATATTTGTATACCCAGGTGTCCAAAGATGGCGGCTGCCTGAGTAAGTGTGCATGAAAGCCGGATAAACACATGCACACTTACTCATGCGGTGACGAGTCAGCAGCAGCAACTGCGGGTGGCAGCAGTTGCGGAACTGCTGCTAATACTGCGCAATGTGCCAGTACCGCCAGTATGCGCCATATTTGCATACCCATCACTCTCTGCACTATGCGCTTTCTACCCCAGTGCATTTTATCTGCCCCCCCTGTACACACTCTGTGACCCCTCTGTGCATTTTCTCTGCCCTCCCTGTGTGCGATCTCTGCCCGCTTGTGCACTCTGTCCCCCTCTGTGAATTCTCTCTGCTCCCCTGAGCTCCCTGTGCACTCTCTGTGCCCGCCTGTGCACTCTCTGTGCCCCCCGTGCGATCTCTCTGCCTTTCCTGTATGATCTCTCTGTGCCCCCTGTGTGTTCTCTTTGCCCCCTGTGCACTATGTGCCTCCTGTGCGTGCGGTGGCATTAGTAAGTGTTAATGCACCTATGCAGTGGGCACATGCGCACTTACGCAGGTCACCACTTTCTTTGGACAGCCGGATATGCCCATGTGCCGTTACTGAGGCACCTTTGTGTTCGGCGGTGAGGTGCAATGGACTGCAGTCAAAGGGCTGCGTGCGTGGTTCCTGGTGTCGATTGCAGGTGACATCAGTTGTGGGGATCGGCGGCACCGCTGGTGATACTGTACAAGGTGCCAGCACTGCCAGCGGGCGCCATACTTGCATAGCCATAATCTGGGTGTGCCAATATAGCTACCGCTGGCACATAATACTGTAGGCGGCCATTGGGACAGAAGAGAATGACAAACGGGACTTCATGATTATGTAAATATATATCCTGTATATATTCACAGTCAGGCTGAGGAGCAGTATATTGGCTGTATAGTGCACAGTATATATATATATACACACATATATACACACTACCATTCAAAGGTCTGGGGTCACCAAGATAATTTTGTGGCCACTCCATTACAGATAGAATACCAGCTGCCTGCTTCTTCCCTAAATAGTTCATGCATAATTTGTAGGATGAAATTGGCTCCAATCAAGCACTGTCCACAGGGTATGGCATGGCATGGCTTTGCAAAATGGAGTGATAGCCTTCCTTATTCAAAACCCCTTTTATCTTGTACAAATCTCCCACTTTACCAGCACCAAAGCAACCCCAGACCATCACATTACCTCCACCATGCTTGACAGATGGCATCAGGCACTCTTCCAGCATCTTTTCAATTGTTCTGTGTCTCACAACTGTTCTTCTGTATGATCCAAACACCTCAAACTTTGATTTGTCTGTCCATAACACTTTTTTCCAATCTTCCTCTGCCCAATGTCTGTGTTCTTTTGCCCATATTAAACTTTTGCTTTTATTAGCCAGTCTCAGATATGGGTTTTTCGTTGCCACTCTGCCCTGAAGGCTAGCATTCCGGAGTCACCTTTTCACTGTAGACGTTGACACTGGTGTTTTGCAGGTACTATTTAATGAAGCTGCCAGTAGAGGAGCTGTGAGGCATTGATTTCTCAAACTAGAGACTATAATGTACTTGTTTTGTTGCTCAGATGTGCAGTCGGGCCTCGCACTTCTCTTTTTACTCTGGTTAGAGCCTGTTTGTGCTCTTCTCTGAAGGGAGTAGAACACACCATTGAAGGAAGGGCCTCTATACACCTATGTAGATTTTGCATTAAAAACCAGACGTTTGCGGGGGCGTGGCTTAGCTATGGAGGAGAGTGGACGCTGATCCCAGGAGCTCCTCCATAGCCGACATCAAAATACACATTTCAAGCCAGCTATCGGCCGAGGAGACATGCCCAGAGGCAGGAGGGCATCGTCGTGCACGCCGCAGATTCCCGTGGACAGACGGGAGACACCGCTGGACCGGTTCCTAGCTGGCGGCGGAACGGAGGCAGAGAGGAGCGCAGAGCACAAGATGGCGCCGGCCCGCTCCTCACTAAGAGGAAAGGGAGAGGAGCATGAGACGGGGAGGCGGGAGACGACGAAGAAAACTGCCCCGGACCGCTCTCCCCCTCTGGTGACCCACCCTGAGACCCCCATGGTGCAGCAACCAACTGGCACCGCGAGGACAGACGGAGAGGCAGCAGTGAAGGACCGCGAGCAAGAAGTGCGGAGGTCCCGTGACACACAGGTACCGGGACAAAAGGGAGCCATGAGGGGGGGTCAGAATGGAGGCGCCCAGAAGTTATACACAGCGCAGACCGATGTGAGGGGAGCTCAGGAAGGCATACAGCCCATGGAGACATCACCCTGGGTCCCAGAGGCAGCAAGAGGAGGGGAGGACAAAGGAATTCAAAGCACAGTCACCCTGGATCAGTTGCAGGACGGGGATGTGTGGGATGAAAGGGAAAGTGAAGAAGAGGACATAACACAGACTGTATGCTTGAACACAGGCAGTCTCCCCAGCACAATAAACACCACAATGCAGATTCAGGAGAAGAGGGGCAGCAGCACGAGGTGAAGGAGCAGTTCAGCTACAGAATAACAACCCTCTGCACATGACCTCTCCTATTACAAGTTTCTACACTGCGTACCAGGCCATGCGTAGCTCATACCTTTCGGATAACGGCGTAAATTCTGACGTAAGAGAGACCGCCGCTACACCCACATTAATGGGCTGCGACCAGACCCTGATGGATCTGTTGAAATCACTATCCACAAAACAGGATATTGACTCCATGGCAGCGCGTTTAGAGGCATCGCAGGAAAGAGCCCTAACAGCAGTAAGAGGCGAGATAGATAAACTTACAGCCCGCACCGCAAAATTGGAGGAAACTAACACTACACTTGCACAAAAAGTCTCTAAACTGGAGAATAATCTGGCATGCACTCAGGAATATATCCAACAACTAGTGTTAGCACAGGATGACCAAGAAAATCGAGGGCGTCGTAAGAACATACGCCTGAAAGGGGTTCCAGAGAACTTTCCAGCCGCCGAACTGCCGGCCAGGGTAGTCGAGATCTTCAATAAGGTTTCCCAAAAACCCAATGATGCTCGAGTCATGATAGACAGGGTGCATAGAGTGGCCCGCCAACAGACCTCAAGGGCAACCGGCCCCAGGGACATTCTCTGCAGACTTCACTATTACACAGACAGAGAGGAGATCCTGCAGCATGCCTGGCACTATGGACGCTTATTCCTGGACAATGCGGAAATCAAATTATTCCCGGATGTATCAGCACGTACCCTAGCGATGAGGCGTTTGCTCGCTCCGTTACTACAGAAGATAAGGGATCTGGAGGCTTCCTATCGCTGGGGTCACCCATTCCACCTAATAGTGAAGAAGGGAGACGACCAATTTTTCCTCAAAAGACCAGAGGAACTCCCGCAGCTTTTTGACTTTTTGAATACCGCACCATTCCCGGTACCCAACTGGCTGCTGATAGAACTCCCACGACCTCCGCAGTTTGACCGAGGTTCGCAGAGACCGGCTGGGAATCCCCACAGACGACGGCGAGAATCAGAAGAGGAGCCTGATCGTCGCAGGCCCCAAAACCAATGGTCCAGAAGGCGTAACCCTACTTGAACTTGTTGTACTTTCTGAGGGAGAGAGGTGGAATAGTTACCCTGCCTAGGCAGAGCTAATTACCTAGGTAGCATACTGCTAGTTTAGGTCAAGGATGTGTTCCTCAGAACTGAATGTATGAATAACTTTGTCTAATTGCTCTTTTCGGTGCCTCCCTCCACCATCCCTACACCCCCCTCCACCTACCACCCCCCCATCCCCTCCACCACCCGACATCCACCCATACCCTGCCCCTCCCCACAAACGTACATCCTCTCCCTCCCACACTACCCTCCATCCCCCACTACTCCTTTCTCTCCCTTCGCCCCTATCTTACCATCTTCCTATCCTACTTTTCAACACCCATTAACCGGTCTCATCTTGCAACCAAGTTCACCCCCTCAACTCTACCGACATACACCCCCATCTCATGTAACCCAGTACATATGCCAATATACATCATACTACCCCCCCCTTTATCCCGTTCAACCCCCACGACACACTCCCCCAAATCCCCTTGCCCTTATTGGGTACTGAAAGTCCCCTCTCATGCGATCCACGCTCTCCTAACACCTCCCCCCATCTTGAGTTGCACCTCCTCTCCGAGACCTTCATCTGTGTCACATATCTGCATTCTATTAGGAATATTAACTGTAAGGTAATATTCTGTGCATATACATAATTGCCAAGCTGGTGAAATAACCAGAAAACTCTACCATTCTGAAGTCGGCTATGCGAGGAGTAGAGGAATAGTTCTCCACGCTACCCGTCAGAGAGAGGGCTTGTGAACCAAAGTCCTCTTTCTACTACCCTTCCGATTTAGAGTGGAAGCGGAAACCTTCGGCAGGAGCCGGAGGGATTTATTTCTTCTTATTGTAGTGAAAGTTTAAAGTTCAGTGAAGTGATTCTATTATTGTACATATCTATTTTCTAACCTTATTGATTTTTCTTATCTTGATCCCCACCTCTCTTGACTTTCACACTCTTACAACTCTTCTATTCTAATACCGCTTATCTGCCCTACCCCCCTATCCTCTTATCCTTGTCCTATCAACGGTTGGGGAGAAAGGGAGAGGAACGCTACAGCCTCAACAAACATGTCGTCCGGAATCACATCTACATTGCGGTGCGGCACTATCAATGTCCGGGGTCTTCATGATCCAGGTAAGAGATCCATTTTAACCAACTATTTATACAGAGAACGTATTCAGGTGGCGTTTCTACAAGAGACACACCTGAATGCTAATAAACCATACAAGTTACAAAGTCACCAATATCCAGACGCCTAACACAGTCTCTCTCCTGACCCGAGATCTAGAGGTACTAGTATCCTCATCTCCCGCTCTGTACCGTGGGAAATGGTGGATACAAAATGTGACCAGCAAGGGAGAATGATTCTGGTAAAAGGCCGAGTGGCGTCGCAGCTCTTTACGTTTGTCTCCCTGTACCTACCTAATACGCATCAACCAGAGGCGTTACAGACGCTCTTGGACCAAGTGGGGGAATTTGCAGAAGGCATCCTTTTGGTGGGGGGGATCTCAATGTCGCATTAGAACCGGGTCTTGACACATCTTCGGGGTTACATGCTATCTCATTAGCAGGCAGGAGACGGATGAGAGGAACTCTTTTCGACCATCAACTTATAGACACGTGGCGCCTGCAGCACCCATATGATAAGGACTACTCTTATTACTCGAACGTACATAATTCCTATTCGAGACTTGATTACCTGTTCATAAGCCACAAAGATGTCACTCTACTCAGGAAAACAGAAATAGACAATATAACGTTCTCAGACCATGCTCTCTGTTCCATAGAGATAGAGATTCCACAGGTCTCATCGAAACCGTGGCAATGGAAGCTTAATCCCACTCTACTAGAGGATCAGACGACTTTACAGGAGTTGAGACAGGCCCTGTCTGATTTCTTCAGGGAGAACTGTGTGCCGGAGACCTCGCCAAGTTCGATTTGGGAGGCTCACAAATGTGTAATAAGAGGCATCCTGATAAAGAACGGTGTGAGACTGAAGAAGGAAAGAGATAGGGAGTTGAACGAGTTACTGACAAGGTTAAGGTCACTAGAAACCGTACATAAAAGACAATTAGATGCAGATGTAGCGAGAGATCTGGGTAAGACACGTGACGAATTAAGGAAATTACTTAATAAAAAAGCGAAGTTCTGGTTGACAAAATGCAGACGTCAATTCTATGAATTCGGGAATAAAACAAGTAGACTCTTGGCGGGAGCACTGAGGCAACAGAGGGCTAGGGCCTTCGTCTCGAGCATAGGGGAGACAGCGACAAAGAAGGCGGTCCAGCCTTCACCAGTGGTGGCGGAGGCATTCCGGAAATACTATGAAACACTGTATAACGTAGATAAAGAGAATTCTCTGACGCAGTCCCCGATGTTCCTCCCCAAAATCAGAGACTATATTAAGAGAGCGGCAATGCCGAAACTGAAGGAGACAGATGTAGCTGCCCTTGAACTGCCCATATCTACGCAGGAAGTCACAGATACTATTGCATCCTTGAAAAATGGAAAAGCACCTGGCCCTGACGGATTCTCAGTGATCTACTACAAGAAATTGAGGGAAATGGTGACCCCTCACCTCCTCAGTTATTTTAACGACCTGAAAAGTGGAAGATCCCCCCACGGTGACTCCCTCAGGGCACACGTTGTGGTGATACCGAAAGAGGGAAAGGATCCGACGCAATGTGCAAGTTATAGACCCATATCGCTTTTGAATGTGGATCTAAAACTGTTTGCAAAGATTTTAGCATCAAGACTGGCTCCCACCATGGGGGAGATCGTACACAAGGATCAAGCGGGATTCACTTTAGGTAGAGAGGCGAGAGATAACACGGTTAAGGCAATCAACTTGGTTCACAGGGCCAGAGGCCGGGGAGTCCCCTCAATCCTTTTATCTACCGACGCAGAAAAGGCGTTTGATCGGGTTAATTGGAATTTTTTGAGGGAGACTCTTGGGCATCTGGGACTGGGACCAAATATGATGAACTGGATCATGGCCCTCTACTCTGGTCCGACAGCTAGAGTCAGGGTGAACGGGTGTTTATCAGACCCATTTGCAATACATAACGGTACCAGACAAGGATGCCCCTTGTCGCCCTTGATCTTTGTTCTCACGATTGAACCACTACTGAGGAAAGTCAGGGCCAACCCAGATATCAATGGGATAGAGGCAGGAGGGGTAGAACACAAGATAGCAGCTTATGCTGATGATCTCCTCTTTTTTCTGACTAAACCTAAAATATCCCTTCCTAACTTGATGAAGGAAATACAGGTCTTCTCTAGACTATCAAACTTCAAAATTAATTTTCAAAAGTCGGAGGTTCTCAATGTAAATCTACCGTCGGGGACTGCAAAAGACTTACAAGCATCCTTTAAGTTCAAATGGAATGTCACATCTATCCAATACTTAGGAATTAAACTAACAGCTAACCCGGATATGCTCTTCAAGTTAAATTTTCCGCCTCTACTGGCTAACCTCAGGAAGGACTGTGAGAGATGGTCGAAGGTCTCTTTCTCTTGGTTAGGACGTACCCATGTGCTCAGGATGAATGTCCTCCCGCGTCTCCTATACTTGCTACAATTGATCCCGGTGAAAATACCGGCCTCCTTCTTTCAGGCTGTTTCCTCCCTCCAGACCTCATTTGTATGGGGGGGAAAAAAACCCGGATCAGTAAAGCGTTGTTGTCGCGACCCAAATCGAAGGGAGGCATTGGCTTGCCGAACTTTAAACTTTATCACTTGGCGGTTCACTTTGCCAGGATGGTAGACTGGTGCAGAAACGCGGAGGGGAAGGCATGGGTAGGCATAGAACAGGCTTCTTGCTCGGTGCCCCTGTCTAGACTCCCTTGGCTGTTGTCTGCATCCCAGAAGGAAATAGGGACACATCCCACCCTGGGATCAACAGCACATTATTGCTCGGCCCTTTGGACTAGAGCTTTCATGATTCCTACGTACTCTAGACTCACGTCTGTATTGTGCCACCCAGACTTTAGCCACGTGAGAAATGATGGAGTCTTGAAACAATGGATAGCGGCAGAGAGGGACAGAGTCGAGTATTTTAGAGAGGGAGAGGACTGGCCATCTCTGAGCGCTCTTAGGGGCCTGGAGGAACCCGTCCCTTTGGGATGGTGGAGATCTCTACAAATAAGACACTTTCTAAGTACATACCAACCACGGAGCCATTATACAAAACCTTTGACACAGTTTGAGTCCCTCTGTGCTGGAAAAGGCCCGATGAGACATGTGCTATCCTCGGTCTATGCGATGTTGGGTGCCCCCCCGGATCAAAAACCCCCTTACTTTATAGCCAACTGGGAGAAAGAACTGGGAATGACTTTCTCAGACACCCAGATCAACAGAATCTGCAGTTTAGCACACAGCACCTCAATCAGCTCAAAACAACAAGAGGCGGGGTATAAAATCGTGACTAGGTGGTACAGGGTGCCAGAGAGACTACATGCTATGTACCCATCGGCAGATTCCAAATGCTGGCGATGTAAAACGGAGTCGGGTTCTATGGTCCATATTTTTTGGAATTGCGACAGAATCAAGACATTCTGGAAGGGAGTAGGGACTGTGGTGGCTCAGGTAACGGGGTATGCAGACCCTCTGACCCCGGAAGCGGTCCTCTTGCACCTAACAAACATGCCCGAAAAAAGATATAAGAGTTCTGGGATCAATAGGTGTGTTGCAGTCCGCGCTGCCCGATCGTCCAAAGGATCACAAGGGAAACAATGTTCCAAACGAAATTCTCTTTATTCTTATAAACCGACGCGTTTCGGCGCCCAATCCTGGCACCGTCCTCAGGGTCCCTGAGGACGGTGCCAAGATTGGGCGCCGAAACGCGTCGGTTTATAAGAATAAAGAGAATTTCGTTTGGAACATTGTTTCCCTTGTGATCCTTTGGACGATCGGGCAGCGCGGACTGCAACACACCTTTTGATCCCAGAACTCTTGAAGTACCCACGGTCCCGTGGAGGTGGAGGTCCAGCAGCAGCCTGCATTACTAAAACCAACGCTCTTATTCCAGTTGTGGGATTCACAACTGGACCAGGTTAGTGCAAACCTGTTTATACCGTTTAGTCCCTAATCCATGCCAAATGATAGGGCACTATTGCGCCTCTGTTGTCTCCCCTTGTATTTTTATATAGTTTCGAAAAAAGATATAAACATTCTTTGCTAAAGTTTTTAATTATAGCAGCGAGGGCATGTATACCTGTCCTCTGGGGTATGACAACCTCGCCCCATCTTTCTCAATGGGTGGGTAAAATCAACGAACTGATGCTCATGGAGGACCTGACAGCCTCCATGAATGACTCTTACCAGAGACATTGGGCCACATGGTACAAATGGATGGATTTTCAACAAACCCCCGAATACAATCGGTTGTTGATGGACTGCAAGACTTAGTTTGAAAAAGGCTTCTCTTAAGAAGCATATTAGGGCTGGACCTCTCCCTCTCTCCACCCCGGCCTCTCGGGGCCCTAGACAGGGGCAAAAAGCCTCTGGCCTCGCACTCACGGGGCTGGGGTCCCACCATCTTACTTCTCTACTTCCCCTTTCCTCCCCTTCTCTCTCTCCCCGCTTTACTTTCTTCTTGTTCTCCCAGACTGGGTTCTACTCTGTTTTTCCTGTCGGTGATTTTGTTTTAAGACTACAATGGTAATATGCAATATGCTTAGACATTTAAGTTAGTGATATAGTTAAGACTATGTGTGGTCTTCATGGAAAAAGTCCACACAGACACTTGAATAGGATGATTTCGATAGAGAATCAAAAAGGCTGTCTGTCGGCTATATCCTTTCGGAGCGAGGACTAATTCTTTTGTAATAAGCACACTGACAAACAGGTGTGTCCACCTTTTTCGGTTAAGAGAGATGTGACAGGTTTTACAGGTTGTTAATGTCACTGTTAATTGCTTGTAGAATTTATACAAGAACCATTTGAGGTTGAAATTTTGGCATACTTGTGTAAAATGTTTATGGATTATATATATTCAAAAATGTGAAAATAAAGAATTTAAAAAAAAACAAACAAAAAAAAAAACAGACGTTTGCAGCTAGAATAGTCATTTACCACATTAACAATGTATAGACTGTATTTCTGATTCATATATATATATATATACCCTGTATATGAGGAGCTGAGTCTCAGTCTCTGACAGCTGCTCTGGAAAAGAGAGTCGTCTGCAATGAGCCGGGGCTGCGGCAGGTACTGAGTGAGACCCTCTATAGAAGAAGCCACCTAGCTGTGTGCACAGATGTGGGCGGTGTGACATAACACAGTGTGGGGATGGATGGTGCGGTGGCAGAGGAGTTGCACAGGCTGGGAGAAGTGGATGAGGTTGCTGCTGTTAAGCTGGCCACAGTCTGCTGGGTGTCCAAAGATGGCTGCTGTCTCAGTAACTGGGCATGTGCGCTCTATACGCGCATGATCACTTACTGAGGCGCCATTGTGTTCGACAATAAGGTGCGACTTCGACAGGTTGCGTGCAGCAGTTCCTGGCATCGGTTGTGAGGGTCGGAGGTGCTGCAGGTGATTCTGCACCAGTACCACCAGCGGGCGCTATATTTGCACACCAATCACTTGAGTGAGCAAATACGGCTGCCACTGGCGCGTGATAGAACGGTAACCTGATGGAGGAAGTGGATGACAGACGAGACTTCGTGATAATATAAGTAGATAAGAAAGAACAGTTCACATGTGTATTTTATGGCTGGCTTTAAATGTACAGAAGAAAGTCTGCAGCTTTTAAAGTATAGTGAGTAGTTGAAAAAAAAAGAAAAGTTTTAAATGAGTTATTGCTTTTCAGAAAATCCCAGTTCCACTGTCCCTGATCCTTTGCTGAATCTACTGTACTGTCTGATATTGGCTGCAGCACTGATGTCATGTCAGCAGCACAGCAGCTAATCAGTGAACTTAGCGGCTCTGCCCCTGTAGATGGAGAACCCTACTCAGAGCCGCTAAGCTCAGTTGTTGGCTACAGTACTGTCAATGTGTTGCAGCCAATATTAGACACAAGGAGAAGCAATGGAGACTTGGCGGTGAACCCAGGGAAGGTGAGAAAAGGTACGGTAATTTTTTAATATAATAAACTACACCTGGTATTCTCTGAAAGAAGACAACCCCTTTAAGTATAACTATCAAAAATTTACTGTATGTAACATATTATAAAAGTATCTAATAGCATTTGACGTTTACAGTGGCCTTACTTCAACCTTCATTTTAGTGTCACATAATTCCTGCCAAAAACACAACAATTTCTCTCAAGGGGGAAAGACATCTGTTTTTCAGCACTTGAGAAACAGGGAATTGGATGAGTCCGATGCACATAATGTATTCTCATTTTACAATCTCACAAAAGCATTAGTTGGACACCGCAGAAGGAATTAGCAGATAAGCCATTCTTGCAGGCGCTTAAACATGCTACTGTCAGAAACATGTTTCTACAGAAGAAGTAGGTACTGCATCATACTAAAACTAATGTATGAGTGGACAATGGGCTATTTGTAAAGAGGTTACACAGTATAAAACATCACACTGAACTTCATTCCAGCTTCTTTAGGCTATTTATAGATGATAAATGTGTAGCTCATTACAAAGGACCCGAAGTCGGCAATGTTGTTCTAAGGAGTTTTGGAGGCGCCATCTGGCTGAAGCACACCCTGCTAGTTGGGTAATCAGAATTAACGCTGAAAGTTTTCATTAACTAAGTTTGTCTAGTTATTATTTGTAATATTTATTTTTTAATTAGACAGAACCAGTACGTTATATATTTCTTGTTTTAACTTGACAAGTCACTGTTATATACACCTAAAATACATGAGAAAAAGTTTAAAAAAATAACACCCCATTGTCAGCTATAGTTATAATAGCCAATTATTTCCTTAAAAGGAATCTGCACAATTTTATAACCCATACTATATATTCACATGTAAATTTTTATTACTGAGAAATCAGTAATTGAATAGATATGCAAATGAAAATGAAGAACACTTTGTAGATATGGAAGCCTCTGGCACTCCGCCCAACACTGCTTCCCCGTTTCACCAACTGCACTTTTGTTTAAAGAGGACCTGTCACCAAACCAGGCATGGTGATCTAATTACAGCACTGGATGCAGCATGTCTGCTGCATCCAGGCAAGGGGTCCCCCAGCACTTGAGCCGCCCTGTACCCCGAGTAAATACACTTAGAAAACTTACATCCTGCAGCCAGAAAGGAGGTGGCTAGGGGCTGCAGCCAAGGGCAGATTCACACCCCCTGCATGTTTAATCTGCTCACCGCTGCCAATCATTGTCTCCGTCTTCTGCAGCATGACACAGAGGGTTTTTTTGTGTGTTTTTTTTACAAATGGCCATTTAGCCCTGCCCCTGCGGTGACGTCACCACCTTTCCCCGCCCTGCTCCATGGTTAACATAGAGCAGGGCGGGGAAAGGTGGTGATGTCAGAGCAGGAGGCCGGCCGCGTCGCCTCCTGCAGTGACATCACCGCTTATACCCGCCCTGCTCTATGTTAACCATAGAGCAGGGCGGGTATAAGCGGTAACGTCACCGCAGGGGGCGGGGCTAAACGGCCATTTGTAAAAAAAAAAAAAAAATAAAACAAAAAAAAAATAAACTATGTTATGCTGCAGAAGACGTAGACAATGATTGGCAGCGGTGGGCAAATTAAACATGCAGGGGGTGTGAATCTGCCCTTCGGCTCCAGCCACTAGCCACCTCCTTTCTGGCTTCAGGATGTAGGTTTTCTAAGTATATTTACTCAGGGTACAGGGGGGCTCAAGGGCTGGGGGACCCCTTGCCTCGATGCAGCAGACATGCTGCATCCAGTGCTGTAATTAGATCACCATGCCTGGTTTGGTGACAGGTCCTCTTTAAAGTTACACAGCACAGAGGGAATCAGACAATCAGGAGGAGCCAAACAGGGAATAGAGCTGGAGTGACAGGTTTCACATCTATATCCTCATTTACATATCAATTCAAACTGTAATGTCTCAGTAACGGACTGGCCATGTAAATGATGTATTACTAGACTTCTGTTTGAATGAGCTACATGTGCGTATACATAGTTTTGGGGGTGAAATTCTGTTGACTTTTTCCATTAAAGGGAACCTGTCACCCTCCCCCCCAGGGCCAATTAAACTAAGAGAGCCACCTTCAGCAGTGCAACTGCTCCATTTTGTGAGGGTGGTTCTTCTCATCCTACCCCCCCGGTACACCAACATAAACACTTTATCAGGAATTAGTTTAGGTCCGGGAAGTATACTCTCCTCCCACGACCTAAACCCCTTGCTGATTTTACCCGTCCTCCTCTCCTGTCCGGGATCGACCTCCTGTGTTTCTTACGAATGACGTTGGCGCCTGTGCACATCTCTCAGCTCTCAGGCATCTTCGTGAGTTATGCCTAAGAGCTGACATCATATGATGTTAGGACACACTGCGTCTGCGTATAGGGCAGGCACTAGATCCCGCTCTATTGTTAGTTCAGATTTTCTCACAAACTGACCAACCCTCCAGTCCAAATAATGGCTGCTGTTGATGGACTATATGACCAGACTTGTCCATCAGTTGTAAAACATTTCACATAGGAAAGCCACTTTTCTAACTGATAGAAAGGGCTGGTCCCATTGTCCTCCACCATCAGCATCATATGAACAGAAGTGCTGGTCAGTGTGGGGGAAAGCTGCACCAAATAGTAATAACTTTAGCTAGTACTGCTGCCCATTTATTCTACAAATTAATGTGGCTTCCAACTAACCCAATCCATTAGAACATGATAAAAAGTTTTAGTGATATGCCATTGCTTTCTATAGTAAAAAAAAAAACAGCAAAAAAACTCCTTTACATAGAACCCGACAGTTGCTACATATTGCCCAATCCGTGGCCAGCATACATGGATCTATGAAAACATTGTGGTTGTGTTGTAGACTAATCAGGAGTTAAAGGGGTTTTCCCACAAACAAGGTTAATTTAAAGTTCATTTTAATCAATAGATCCTGTAATAATAATAATTTCCACAATTGGATGTGTTTAAAAAAAATGTTCCAGTGCTGAGATAATCTTATATATGTGTCCCTGCTCTAAAAGTTTCATTTTTGTTTCTGACCGTGGATAAAACACAAACTGATCATACAAGGTCTCCTAGTCAGGGGAGGAAGGAATAAAGTATACAGACATTACAGCTCGGGATCACAAATAATTACTTCTTTCAGGTAAACCATTTTTTACCTCACAAACAAAAGTCAGCAGTGATCCCTTACTGTAATGTCTGTATTCTCTGTTACTTTCTCCCCTGCCCAGGAGACCTGGGATGATCAGCCCGTGCTCCTTGCACTGTCAGACACGGCCGTTACACAGTCCATAGCAGGGACATATACCATATATAAGATTATCTCAGAACAGAAACATTTTTATAAAACACATCCAATTGTGGAAACTTTTGTTATTACAGGATCTAATGATTAAAATGAGCTTTAAAATTACCTTTGTGCATGGGAAAACCCCTTGGTATACAGGCTCACCTGTACCGCTTGTGAACTGTCACAACCCCTATTCACGCATGTGATATCCAGGATATCAATACCGTAGTACTCGGTGTACAGCAGATCTCCCACGTGTAGTAATCCAAGGCAATTGTAGAAAAGAAAGTGGACCTCAGACTGCGCTTTCGATCCAATAAATCAATGGATCTAAATCATTCAGAATTCATCTGGTGGTTTATTCAACATGATTACCACACAAAAAAGAATGTACAAAAGTAAAAGTAAAAAGGATTTGTACATCCTTTTTTGTCTGGTATTCCTGATGAAGGAGTTTTTAAACCCAGAAACGCATTGAATAACCCTTCAGATGAATTGTGAATAATTTGGATCCATTGATTTATTGGAGTGAGAGCACAGTCTGAGATCCACCTTCTTTTCTACAATTGCCTTGTAGATTAATCAGACAGGTGGGTTCCCGGCAGCTTCTCCCTACCTGCTTACCTGAATTAATAGATTAGTCCAGCACAGCAGGCGGGAAGAAGATGCCGAGTATCCACCTGTCCGACTTGTCTATAGAGCGGTCTAGGTCCTTGATGGTTATTAAAGTATGATTATCTCTGAAATGCAATTAAAAGAAAAAACAGATATTGCGCCACACTGCAACTGGAGGAACTTAATACACGGTTTTTTACTATGTTTGCACTAACCTTTACTGGTTGTGCAACACCCCACACAACCAGACTGATGGCTTAATGTGGGTCACTGTAGTGACAGGGGCCAATATTCCCTCCTCCTCTGATACTCCGGGCCTGGTGGTCGGCTCCTTAGTTCCTCTGGAGATGGAGGTGGGCACCTTCACTCCTCCACCCGAAGAGGCAGACTCGCTGCACTGGCTTCCGTCCCAGCTCCACACTGTGTATCAGTTGATCATTCAAGGGTGGGTCTTTATGATGTACTGCCAGGTACTGTGGATCTTAGAGCAGCTCACACACCGCACTCCCAACAAGGGAGAAAGAGATTAGCAGATAGAAAACAAGCGGTGTCAGAGGTTTGGAGCGCTAAAGAAACCACTGTTGGTGATTAAATTACCAATAATTTATTGCACGAACAGCAGGGGTCCAGTATGCCACAACGCGTTTCGACGCACAGATGCGTCTTTCTCAAGTGGATCCACTGGATTCTGGGGTTTTACTATGTTCCTAAAGTTTCATTCAAGATAAGTGTTCCTCAAACATAAAAGTTAATTTTGAGTTGTGTACAGCAAACCTACTATAAGCAGCAATAAAATAATTTAAAAGGACTTTCATATTATGTGAAGCCATTCCTAAATACTATTCACTTGTATTCTAAAGGGCTAGTGCCGCTTCTGCCATGAGGCAGGATGAGTTTCGTGTCTCAGGCGGTAGTCTGAGGTGTCACGGCCCCGTATGATCCTCATTAAGGTACATCTGTCAATCTCGGACAGCGGTATATAAATGGTGCGGTTGCTTGTGTGTACACGCATGAGCACGTATGAGCCACTTAACATGACAACAGGGTGCCGATACATTGTTATGGTAGCCAGGAGTCTGCTGGAGGACCCTGTCATTGCCCTCTTCATTAGTGTACCTTTACATGCCGCAACTTTTGGCGGCGATAGGAGGCAATCTAACGTGTGCGTGCACATTTTTCCTGGTTGACTCAGATCGCCGAAAGCGCTTTTACACGCCGCAATTGCACCCTCAACCTAAGGAAGTTGGCACACCAACAGCGGGAAACATCCGGTCGCCTTCCCTCGCTGCTTCACACGCCGCAATCCCCAAAGGAATGTGGGCATACATGTGCAGAGCGGCAAAAACATAGGCGTGCCAGACTGGTCTACACCGCACCCCAAACACGCTCATTGAACAACACAATAGCGCTATTATTGGGCAGCCTGCGCTGGAAGGCTGGCTAATACATGACGCCATTTTCTTTCGGAGTTTGGCACGAATACACACTCAAATATGGCGCGCGTGTCAACTGACAGCCAATGGGAAGACAGTAGCCACCACCAATCATCGCTGATGGGGCGCGGTCTCCAGCACGCTGTGGCACGCCTCCGGGAAGTCAGTAGGCGATGCAGATTCCATCCCTATCGCCCCTTCACACGCCAAAAGCAGGGAATTTCGCCTTCAAGATAGCTTCTGATTTTGGAGCAGTGCTGTGAAATCGGAACCAGGCACAACCTTTTTTATCGCCGCCAAATTCCCTAATTACACGCCGCAATTGTGAGGCAATTTCACTGCAATGGTGATGGGGCAACAGACTGCCGGTCAGATTCCTCAATCACAGGCCTTTGATTAGTCTTATGTACTGCAATAATTTAATAATATAAGCCATCAGGTTCAAGTCCCCTGATTAATACTTCGAAATAAAGTAAAAATAAAAAAAAAATTAAAAAACAATGTTAATCAATCCCTTTTTTTCCCCGTTATAAAATAAGCATATTTGGTATTGTTGCAGTTGTTAGTCAGGACCATCAAAATGTAAAATTAATTAATCTGTATGGTAAATGCCATAATAATAATAAGAACTTATTTGAGATTTCATAATTTCAGGTTTTATAGGGTAATTCTACCTTCCTAAGGATGTTTTCACACTAGCGTTTTTGAAAAAATGCGCATCTGCTGCATTTTCCGCCTAACGGCTGCACACCCCATGCATTGTCTATGGGGCTTGCGGTAAGTATGCGGCAGACGCAGCAAGTGCGTTTTTTTCGTTGCCGCATCTGCCGAAACCGCACTTGCCGCGTCTGCGGCACACTTACCACAAGCCCCATAGACAATGCATGGGGCTTGCCGAAACTGTGCCGCAAGTGCAGCAATTAGGCGGAAAATGCGGCAGATGCGTTTTTTTGACCGGATCTGCCGCATTTTTTCAAAAACGCTAGTGTGAAAGGGGCCTAAGAAATGCAATAATTAGAAATCAAAATGTTGTATGCACCCAAAAGTATCAATGAAAAAATCAGTCACTTTGATAAAAAAAAAAAAAAAAAAATGTGACAGGTCTCAGTAAATGGTGACACAAACCAAACCTTGGCATGGTTGTAAGTCCACTGACCTAGAGAATCATGTTGACAGGTCATTTTTACAATGCAAAAAAAGTTCTTAAAACAAAATTAAAAAGGCAGTATTGCGTACACTCCATGTAGGCCTATATTAATCCTTGGGTCACCATTTTAAAGTTAACATTGGTCCTGCTTGTTTCTGACATTTACAGCATATCCGCAGCCACTTGATTATAGCTGTTTTCAAGAGAGATGGGTGAGAACCAACCTTGCCACCATTACAGATCCCACATGAACAGTGCTTTGAAAAAGTATACATACCCTTTTAACTTTTCCACATTTTTCCATATTACACCCAAAAACTTAAATGTATTTTACTGGGATTTTACATGACATACCGTGTTTCCCCGAAAGTAAGACAGTGTCTTACATTCTTTTTACCTCCAAAAGTCCCACTATGTCTTACTTTCGAGGTATGCCTTATATTGGAAAACAAAATGTCGATTTTATCCCACACAGCCTCCCATAGGGTTGCAGCCCCATACAGTATCCCACACAGCCTCCCATAGGGTAACAGCCCCATACAGTATCCCACAGCAATCGCAGCAAATCCCCATGCAATGTACCGTATGGGGACTTGCCACAATTGCGCCGCAAGTGTACCGCAAGTTAAGGAAACTTTACATGGTGCATTTTGTGAATTGCTTACTTGGTACCATAATGGCGATCGGATCGATTCCTCTGCGGTGCTAGGTAGAGGTGTGGCTTCTTCTTCCTCATGCAGGAGCCGCTGGGAAAATCAGAGGGGCCGCAGAGACTTCAGGCCGGCCGGGGGACACAGAGGAGGCACTGGGCCAATCAGCGGGCCAGCGGTGACGTCAGGCCGGGCACACACAGTTAACCCCATACCACCAGCGGCTGCACATGAGGGCACTGAGGCTGCGTGTTTTTGTATGTTGTCCATGGTCCTGATGGACCACGGACAACATTACCGCTGCTCCCCGCGGCCTCCACATCCCTCCACTCGTTACCCTCCAGATCCGTCTGCATCCCGCTCTAACCGGTCGAATCCAGCTCTAACCGGCCGAATCCAGCTCTAACCTGCCGAATCCAGCTCTAAGCTGCTGCATCCAGCTCTAACCGGCCGAATCCAGCTCTAAGCAGCCGAATCCAGCTCTAACCTGCCGAATCCAGCTCTAAGCTGCTGCATCCAGCTCTAACCGGCCGAATCCAGCTCTAAGCAGCCGAATCCAGCTCTAACCGGCCGAGTCCAGCTCTAACGGCGCATCCAGCTCTAACCGCCGCATCCAGCTCTAAACCGTGCCGCATCCAGCTCTAACCCGGCCGCATCCAGCTCTAACCGGCGCATCCAGCTCTAACCGGCCGCATCCAGCTCTAACCCGGCCCCGGCCGCATCAGCTCTAACCGGCCGCATCCACTCTAAACCGGCGGAATCCAGCTCTAACCAGCCGAATCCAGCTCTAACCAGCCGAATCCAGCTCTAACCAGCCGAATCCATTTCAGCTAGGATTTCAGCTCTAACTGGCCGCATCCGCTGTTAATGAAGCAAAAGGTACCGGTACTATGGCTTATATTTGCGCAATATACAGTTTACTACGTCTTACTTTCGGGGTACGTCTTACATTAGCCGACACCCCTAAAATCCCCACTACGTCTTACTATCGGGGGTGTCTTACTATCGGGGAAACACGGTACTAATACTAAGTAGCAAGCATTTGTGATGTATAATGAAATTATGAGCGATTTTCTAAATATTCAATAAAAAATATCAATCTGAAAATTGAGACATGCATTTGCATTCTGCCTCCGGGAGTCTGACACTCCTAAATAAAATCTTGAATGACCAATTACCTAAAGAAGCCACTCAATTAGTAAATTGAGTCCACCTGTGTGCAATTTATTCTCAGTATACCTACAGCTGTTATGTGAAAGCCTGATGGTGGGTTTAAACACACCAATTTCTGTGTCCAATATCTGAACAGATCTCTGGTTGCAGTGAAATCATGGACAGATTGCTCCATGTTGTACACAGCCACAAAATGGAACTATGTGTCCATGATTTCACTGCAACCCGAGATCTGTTCAGATATTGGACACAGAAATTGGTGTGTGTAAACCCACCATAAGGCTGGCTTCAGACTGCGTGTGCGATCCGATCCGTGGCTGTCCATGTAAACCGGACAGCCCCGGACCGGATTTTGGCCCCATTTTATACTATGGGGCCGGATAGAAGCCGGATGGCAACTCTCTGCCATCCAATTTCTATCTGTCCGGGACAATCCGGGAGAATTCAGTATTCTCTCACGGACACAACAATGCTTGCAACATTTTTGTGTCCGAGAGGAGAATATCTCCTCTAATTGGCTACTCCCGTATTCACATAGATTCTCCCCGAATCCGGAGCAATCTGGCACTCCCTAACATGGGAGCCTATGGGGCCGGATTGCCCCGGTCCGGGAACCGGACCCCTGCGGCTGCACGCCGCTGTTGTTTCAGGACCGCGGCTAGCTCCCCGCGAGCCGCGGTCCTGATTCATCAGTGGCGGCAGCTGTGTGCGGTAGCACACCGGACCGGAGGGCATATTAGCCCTCCGGTTCTGTGTGCTGATCCGATCCGGGGCTGTCAGGTTCACCCCGACAGCCACGGATCGGATCTGACCCGCAATGTGAAGCCAGCCTAAGAAGTTTGTTTCATAACACTAGGGATCATCATGAAAGCATCGCTAGCATCATTAAAACCAAGGAACACACCAGACATGTCAGTGATAAAGTTGTGGAGGAGATTAAAGTAGGATTAGGTTATAAATAGCTCAAGCACTGAACATGTCTTGAAGCACTGTTTAAGCCATCAACCAAAAATGGAAGAAGCATGGCATAAATGCAACCTATCAAGACATGGCCAACCACTTAAACTGACATCCCACGGCTGGAGAGATGAAATTAGAGAAACAGTTAAGATGCCCATGGTCAATCGGCTGTAATTGCAGAGATCCACACAGTTCAGGTGGGAGAATTTGTCCACAGGACAACTATTATACTCCACAAATCTAAAATAGTGGCAAGAAGAAAGTCATTTTTGAAGGCAAGTCATAAGATGTCCTATTTGCAGCCTATAAAAAGCAATGTACCAGACACAGCAACCATGTGGAAGAAGATACTCTGGTCAGATGAGACCATAGTAGATCTGTTTGGGCTAAATGCAAAAGGCAGATGGGCGGCACAGTGGCTCAGTGATTAGCGCTGAGGTCCTGAGTTCAATTCCCACCAAGGAAAACATCTGCAAGGAGTTTGTATGTTCTCCCCGTGTTTGCGTAGGCACCCCGGTTTCCTCCCACATTTCAAAGACATACTGAAAGGATATTTAGATTGTAAGCTCCAATGGGGACAGTGTTGCAAATGTATGTGAAGTGCTATGGAATTAGTAGCGCTATATAAATGAATAAATATTCATAAATTAATAAATCTTATATTATATGGCAGAAAACTAATACTGCTGTCTGGGGCCACAAGGGACTGGGTACTTAGGTCTCAGGCGGTCGGGTGCAGGGATGTCACGGGTGGTCGGTGCCCGAGCCTGTTGCCTTGGGTGACAATGAAAAAGGGGTATTTACAGGGATTAAAGTTATCAGTCGTGACGCCACCTGTAGATCCGGTGATGGCACCAGCGCGGTTAACCTCCGGGGTGATGGGCAGCAGCAAGGTTGTTGTGGCTCTCTACAGGAAAAGCGGGTTCCCCGGGGCTGTAGGTTAGGATGGTGGAATAGGGTAGCGCAGTCATTGTGTTGTGGGAGAGGTTGAAGAAGGGACACGCACACAATAAAGTCTTTTTCTGTACCTTTTACTGATAGTTCTTTCAGGGTCACTCTCCGGGTTGAAGGCTACACTTCAGGATTTCCACACTGAGTGAGGTATAGGCCTCCTTGTACTGCTCCTTTTCCTGAAGCCTGGCTGACATGAAACCAGGCCTGACCTCCTGTTTCCCCACCCCTGTGTTGCTGCACTGAAGGCTCTCTCTTGGGCTACCGCTATCTCTCCTGCGGTCCCCGGCTCTCAAATGTGGGTGATGCGGGTGTCCGGGAAGCTAACCCTACACGTTGTTCTGGATTCTCTCCTGGGCTGATCTCTTTCCCTGTTGCAGACTCGAACTCCAATTCTCCTGGTGTCAGGCGGTATGGCTCCTCTGCCACCTCTGCAGTGTTCCTCACCTCTGCCTTCAGCCCTCGTTCTTTGGACCCTCACACTGGCTCTAGCGGTGCATTGGTGTCGGGCCTAGCACGGCTCCGATAACCAGTTTTAGCTCACTAGGCACTGAGCTGACTTCTCAGTTCTTCTAGTGACTGCACACTCTGGCTAACTCCGCCCCCAGCACCTGTAATTATAGGGGGATCTGGCTTAACAGCAACCAGTGCAGCTCCCCCTACAGACCTGGAGTGGAAGGTGTTGGGTGTATGTGAGGTACCAGATGTGGAAATCCCTTAGTGAACTAGTTGGTCCTGTGGCTTACCTGTCACAGGGCGCCACACTGCACATCACCCTGACAAATGATCGTCACTGTCAGACAAGGTGGTGGCAGCATTGGGGATGCTTTTCTTCAGCAGGCACAGGGAAGCTGAAGAGAGTTGAAGGGAAAATAGATGTAACTAAATACAATGCAGTCCTGGAGGAAAACCTGTTAGAGAACAAAAAAGACTTGAGACTGAAGCGTGTGTTCATCTTGCAGCATTACAAGGACCCTTAAAGGGAACCTGTCAGGTCGATTTAGGCTCCAAAGCTATGACTACCTGTCCCTGCAGCTTCCAAACACATCCTTAACCATCCCTGTCTGACGTAACAGTGTACTATATTGGTTTTGCAATATGAGTTTAATACCTACATTTTCCTGTGACTGCAGCATCCAGTCCCCAGTGTGTGGAGACTGACTGGGCGGTCTCCAGGCCTCATCCGAGGTGCACTGGGCAGTTTCAGAAAGCTCCAGAGCGCGTCATTAATAGAGGCGAGGCAAGTGCAGCTCGGATGTCTGCGCAGTGCGCAGAAGCGGAAAAGATGCAGCCACTGCCGCGTCAAAGAGGCGGGAAATTTAAATAGGATGGTGGCGCAAATGCGCAGATGCTGAAGTGACGTACCCAAAGGCCCAAAGGCGTACGCAAAGGCGGGACCTTACAATGGAGTTGGGAGTGCTCCAGGGGAGATCTCTTCTCACACCCAGTAAGGCGTGTTAACAAAAGCCAGGAGGGGAGACGGAGGCCAGGAGACCGCCCAATCAGTCTTCACACACCAGAGACTGGGTGCTGCAGTCACAGGAAAATGTAGGCATCAAACTCATTTTGCAAAGTCAATCTGGGACACTATTAGGGCAGACAGGGATGGTCAGGGATGTGTTTGAAAGCTGCAGAAACAGGTAGTCATAGCTTTGGAGCCTAAATCGACCTAACAGGTTTCCTTTAAATATTGTCATGGATGCAAATATTGTACAGGAACCGTAAATACTGCCAAAGCTACAATGGAATGGTTTAGATCAAAGCCTATTTCTGTTTGAATGGCCCAGTCAAATTCAAGAGCTAAATCCCAATGAGAATCTAAGGCTAGACTTACAAATTGCTGCTCACAGACGCTCTCAATCTAATTTTACTGAACTATTTCGCAAAGACGAATAGGAAAAAATGTCAGACTCTAGATGTACAAGGATAGTAGAAATATACCTCTAAAGACTTGAAGCAGAAATTGCAGCAAACGTGGTCCTACAAAGTATTGACTCAGGTGCCTGAATACAAATGCACGTCATAATTCTCATATTTAGAATTTTTAAATATTTAGAAAACTGTGTATCGTTTCCTTTATACTTCACAGATACTTGCTACTTTGTGCTGGAATATTCCATAAATCCCAATTAAATACATTTAAATGTATAGGTGTAACATGAAAAACAATATGGAACAGTTCAAAGGCAATAAATATTTTTTCAAGGCACTGTATTGTTCGGATTATAAATCACACTCCCCCCCATATCTCCACAAAAATTTTATAATGCGAACGGCAGTTTACTGGGTGGAGGTGTGGTGGAGTGGTATAACAGGAGGCTTAGTGGTGGCAGTAGAGGCATGGTGGGGCGATGCTGCAAGGGGCACAAAGTTAGGAAAAAGGGCTGTCCCAACAGGGTATCACCGAGCACCATTAATCTAACAGCAGCTCACACGTTGGTTGAAAAAAATGGCTGTGGAGGCAGCACATGCACAAATTTAGATCTCGGCTGTCTGAGATCATCATCTTCGTCTGCACTCACTCCACAGCCATTTTCCTTTCAGCTATAGCGTCAACTACTGAGAGATTAATGGCGGTCAGTGATAACCTGCCGGGTCTCCTCCTCCTCCCAGCCTTGTGCTGTCCACAGCACTGCCCCACCATGCTGCTACCACCAAACCCCATGGCCATGCCTCCTGTGAACCCACTCCACCACAGCCGCCACCCCCCCGATAAACCACACTGTTTATGGAACACAGGGACACTTCATGAAGGGTCGGACCCCCTTTTATAAATTACACAGTTTTTTCCCAATTTCTTTTCCAAACTTAGGGTGTGTCTTATAATCCGCAAAGTATGGTAGTTTATTTGAGTTACTCGTTTATATAGTGCCGTTAATTTCATCAGTGTCCCCACTGGGGCTCACAACCTACATTCCTTATCAGTATGTCCTTGGTGTGTGGGAGGGAACCCACACAAACACGGGTCGAACATACAAACTCCTTGGTGGGTTGTGAACTCGGGACCCAAGCGCTGCAAAACAACAGTGCTAACCACTGAGCCATTGTGCCACCCTACAAAGTACAGGTGTATAACTATGCAAATGTGCAACTTGTGAAATTCCACATTATGTGGAGCCATGTTATTGCACTATAACAATTTCTGAACTATTATACGGCATATTACAGGACTTTGACAAGTATTGAAAATGATAAATGTAAATAGCACTGGATCTTTCTACAAATGAAACTCTACAGTTTTAGTCACTTTTGACACAGTATACAACAAATGACTGCATTATAAACACGACTAATATGCAAGGTGAAAAGCTAAAAGGACTCAGTATAACAAAAACATCCTCCTACTAATGAGCCTGAACAAAAACACATACATTATCAAGGCTACGCTGTGTAGAAAATAACCCTTCCAGCAGTTTAAACCCAGGCATTCATTTCTATGTCATATACATTGTTGTATTATCTTAGCTAGCATCTAGTAAAGCGCTTCTGCATTCAAGGCAGGAATTATTAAAAAAAAAAAAAAAGGGTAGAAAAATTGTAAAAATGATGTCCTTGGCTTAAGTTAAGGCCTTAGTGAATGGTAGATCACCAATTTATAGAGCAAAAGCCAGTACTGTACGAACTAGTGCTAACTACTTTCAATAAATTCTTGTATTCACCTCTTGAAGTTTCATTCCAGCTCTTTGATACATTATTTCTTACAGATCCGCTATTCCCAATGCTTTTACTTTGAGTTAAAGGCCACAAAGCAATAAAAGCAAAGTTTTCAAAGAAACTGTTCTATGATCCTTTCTACTAATATACAAATGTATGCTGAGAATTAACAGACTAAAAATACCCCACATCAGTTAAATGTGCATTTTACAAGAACACAGGACTCTTGTTATCTACTAAACTTTCAATAGACTATACTTGAAAATAATGATATTGCTAGTCAATACTTTAAAGGGAACCTGTCACATTGGCCATACAGTCCGATCTGTGGACAGCTTTGTATTGGGCTGGAGGAGCTGAGCAGAATGATACATTGGTTTGTTGGAAAAGAATCAGTAGAACTTATACTTTATTAATTGAAAACCCTGGTGTTTGTATACACCAGTTCAGTGAGTGGTCCTACTCCACATGCACAGACCTAATGGGAAGACTATGAATAGGACCGGCCACTTGACTTCCATAAAAACGTGTATTACTCTGATAACTGCTCCTGCTCAATAACATCCTGCTTGCAGACCAGATTCCATTTTTTCAATATGACAGGTTCCCTTTAGGTACATTTCTAAGCTGTGTGCTTTACACACATTTGATTTAAGGCCCTGCCACACGTGTCAATGTCGCTAGCGACAATCGCCGAAAAGTGACGCATCAGCGATGTCGCTAGCGATATCGCAAGTGCGTCGTGCTGTGTGACAACTGCGATCTATAGCTGTTCGCAGGTTGACAGGTTTACCAGCATGAAGGTAAACCTGTCAATCTGCAACCAGCGATTAGGCTGGATCGCGCCGTCTGACACCGCAATAGCGATGTTGGCGGCGATCCAGCCTATACCGCAGTATTGCTGCGGATCGCTCCCTGGGCTGATCCCAGCCCAGCGAGCGATGGCTCCGCCCGCATCATCCTGCCATGTGACACCAAGGCTGCAATGTCGTAAGCGAGCGCGCACCAGCGCATCGCTTCTGACATCGCAGCTTTGGTTGCTGCGTGTGACAGGGGCTTTAGTGAAATTTACACCCACCATGATAAATAAACTCAGCAAAAACAAATGTGCTTTATATGTTCATATCAATTTTCTTGGGATAAATTACACAAATGATTTTTTTTTAAAGGTCTAGTTCTCTTTTCTCCTCAAAAGAGGAAGAATCACTAATATGCTATTTGCATGTTTACCAAGAGGAATGTTTAGCATTCTCCTTATCCAACTCATTAGTAAAGAGGGAGGTCGTACTTCTTCATTCTGAACTAGGTTTCCCAATGTGTTTTAGAGATCCAAAAACAGATTTGTCTACAAATTGGTTTCTTCAATCCTTGTCTTTCTTTTCAATACTTTGTGATTAGGATTGTGGTCCTGCAGTTCATGTTTTGTTTACGGCCAGGTAGTAAGACAATCTCTGCAGAAAATTCCCCAACAGTACAGAATAAATGTTATCTAGGTTCTCAAGACAGAACAAAATATCTATCTACCATAATAGTAATTGGTGATAAAAATGTTCTAACATACTGGAAAATACTAAGCCCTAGCTTATAAATCCACCTTGTATAGCTCCATACATAGCTACCCCAACAGAATCGGTAGTCCAGGTGGTTTTATTTGTCAAATGAATTGCAAGCAAAGATGGTGTTTTTTGTCTTGGTGGTCTTTCAAAAAGCTCATAATTGCTTGGTCTTATGAGTGATTGAGTCACCTTAGGTGAAGTTAAAGGAAACTGTATTGCTGCAAGCTGTTCTTTATGGAAATTAAATTAAACAAAGATTTCAGGAAAATTGATGCATTATGTAATGTCTACTACAAGGGTCCATGGGGGGCTGGGGCAAAAGACATGGAATCAAAAACTCAGAGAAATCCTCAGTGATAGATAGATGAGGATTGACCTCCCCCTTTTTTTCCGTCCCTTCTCTTTCTTCTTCTTTCAGCATTTTATTTTTTATCTTAATTTTTATTATTATTGTTATCTATAATTTCATATGGTACAAACCTGTATATTATGCCGTTTGCTAAAAACCATAAATAAAGAATTATAAAAAAAAAAAACTCAGAGAAACCCTGTGCCATGCAAGTGAATGTGGGCAAGGTGCAAAGTGTAACTCATGGACAAAGTGGTGCAATTCCCTTCACACAGATCCTACAACATATCATTGTAAATCACAGGCCTGCGATGAAAAAAATACAAGGGAATTGATAACTGAACTTTATGTATTTTTTGGTGCAGATTTTAAAAAAAATGAAAATTCTGTATCACGTCACGTTTTTTGAGAAATTGAAATCTATTTGTATTTTTACGAACAATTACTACCAATTTTTTTTTCTCTGTTGAATTTCTTCCCTCTCAGTTTTTACCACGGTGAAACCTACGAAATACCCCTCGAACACCTTCCCAACACATCGGAAAGGCGCAACGAACAAATCTAAATTTGCACCGTTGTCAGGGGCGTATCTAGGGGGGTGCAGCCGGACCTTTTGCCCCGGGCGCAACTCAGCGGGGGGCGTCACAGAGCCATCATCAGGTCAGGCGTCCGGTGGTGGCACTGCAGCGCCGATGCTAATCTTCTCCGAGGCCGCCCTGCATATTGTGCACGGGCGGCGCTGCGCGTGCACAACCCCTGCTGGTCCGCCCTCTGGCAGCAGTTAAACTAAATGTGTCTCTATTAACAGCTGCCAGGGAAAATATGCACTGCTATGGCGGTACTGCTCATGTATGCGACTCCTAAGCCATCAGTACAGTGTCAGGACGTGCAGCCATACAGCACTTGCCTTCCGAAGCTCCCCCGGACTTCTCTTCCCGCCCCATTATCTTCCGCTCACACCTGCTCCTCCTATTATCGAAACACGGAGCGAGCAGATGATTGGTGGATAGGCCTGTCAATCATCAAAGTCTTCACCAATCAGTCTACCGTGGTGCATTCCAAACTGAATTCTAAACACAACAGCGCGCATCGTAATGGGGTAGTTTGTCCCCAGCTGTTCTGGTGGTATCACCGAGGGCGGCCATCTTTCTAGAGACACAACTCTATTTCGTTTTGCGGCGGCGTTGATAAAATGGCACCTATAATGGAGTCATAATCTCTCTGTGATAGTATTTTGGGTCTGACAGATTGAGCACAGTGCCTTCCTGGTTAGATGTTGTGTGTACATGGAGAAAGCGATAACTGGTACAGGTAAGTGGCGGTTTTGAGTTATATTTCCATTACTGCCACAGATTGACAAGGGCCCCTGTGCCATAGTAAACGGCTATTTTTGCAGTCCCATAGCTCATCATATTGCACAATCCCACCTGCTGACATCACCCCACCCCCCGGGTCCTCGCCTACTCCGGGGGAGGGGGGTGACAAAATAGATCATTGACCTGGGCACCATGAAACCTAGTTACACCGCTGACCGTTGTAACTAGTAAAAAATTTTAAACGACAATCGCTTTTATTTGTTTATTTCTATTTAACATAGAAGATTGTGTGGGGAGTGGCCTGACAGGCAATGTGAGAGGTTGCAGCCCAGAGCTCTCCCGCCCGAGATCCTGTGTTGGGCTGTGACTGCTGCTCGGCTGGGCACATTGAAAGACACTATAGTGCACCGGAGGATCCCTGGACCCCGAGGGAGTGATTTTCGGCAGCAGGAGCAGAAGCAATGACCCGTAGGAGACAAAGGGACGCAGGCTCCATGGACACACACAGGTCCCAAGATGGAGCAGAATCTGTGGAGGAGGCGGAGAAGAAAAATAGAGCATGGGAGCGGAGGATGGCAGCAGCAGCCAGACTGGAGAGGTTTGTGAGAGTGGAGGAAGAGAGGGGGCAGGGGAGAGGGGACAGAGACTCTGAGGCTGAAGATTCAGTGGAGGAACTAGAACAGCCTGGAAAGGAGCAGGAGGAGGGGGCTGATGAAGCTGCTAATGGCCCCAGGAGAGAGACTGTCACTGGACACACAGGGATGCAGGCAAAGTCTGAAGAATCTGAGCATACACTTAAAGATATATTTGCAGCAGTTAACTTTTGCAAGGATGCCCTGACTACACTCACTCAACAAGTATAGGGCATGCAGAGTGAGATTAAAGGCATAAAGTCTGACATGAAGAAAGCGGCTGCAAGAACAGGAGAGGTGGAGGACAGAGTCAATGTGGCGAGAATGATATTTTGCAGCTGCAGAAAGGTCACAAACTTTGTGCTAAACACCTAAAGGAAGTCATGGCCAAAAACGATGACTTAGAAAATCGATCCCGCAGGAACAATATAAAAATAGTGGGGGTGCCTGAGACGCCGGAGGTGCTAACCCCACCGAATTCATAGAGAACTGGCTCCTGCAGAAACTGGGCACGAAAGTACTATCTAAAGTATTTGTGGTGGAAAGGGCCCATAGAATCCCGATGAGACCCCTGGCCCCTGGATCAGCTCCCCGTGCCATGCTGGCCAAAATCTTAAACTACAGGGACAGAGATGCAATCTTGAGGAATGCAAGGAATTCGGAAGACATGACTATTGATGGTCACAACATATCTATATATTCTGACTATTCGCCTGCAGTACAGAAGCTTAGAATGAGATTCGGAGAAGTGAAGAGGAGACTGAGAGGTTATGGGATTCAGTACTCGATGCTTTACCCAGCCAAGCTGAGAGTGGTTGTATCAGATGGGGTGCAGTTCTTTCAGTCCCCAGAGGAGGTCTCGAACTGGATGGATCACAATGATAAGAAGCTGGGGGACCAAGGAAAGGGTTGAGCAGTGATATGCTGGACTGTAGTTTTTTTTGGTTACACTTTTTTCACCTTTTTCAATTAATGCGATTTGACAATGGGATTATGGAACATAATCTCTGGTGTTCTGGTTACTGACATAATTGAGATCCTATTGGGGCTAATGTAGGTGTTGAGTAGTGGCGGCGGTTTACCAACTGTTTATGTAATGTTAACTGTTTAATAAGGGCGGGAGAGCACGGTAAACGTACACAAGGTTGTAGATTACTAGCTTATTGGCGTACGGTTGTAGCGGAGTAATGAGGGTGTAGTTGGGCACTATTTACCCACTCTGAGGAGAGAGGATACAAACTGTATCGGGTATGGGGAAGGGGGGAGTTGGGGTTGGGGGGGGGAAGGGAGGGGAGGAAGGCAGGGGGGACCCTGTGGAGGGTGGGGGAGGGTACTCATGAACGGGATGAGATGGGGAAGATGTGGGGAGACGTTGTTGTGGAGAATGTTGGGTATCATGCCACTAATGAAACACTATGGTGAGACAGATTAAAATTATAAGTTGTAACGTCAGGGGTCTAGCAGACAGGAGTAAGAGGGCAGTGGTGTTACGTCATTTGTTGTCCTTTAAGCCATTAATACTATGCTTATTAGAGACACATTTGGTCAGGGAGAGGTGTGGTGTGTTGGCAAGGTCCTGGATTCGACATGCATATCATGCTACCTATTCTAGTTATGCAAGGGCGGTTTCGGTCCTGGTTCACGCCTCAGTACCGTATGAAGAAGTGGAAGTAAGTGTGGATAAGGATGGGCAGTATGTGTTTGTGGTGTGTCGGGTGTATGGACAGATGATGTGTCTAGTGGCAGTATATTTCCCTCCGCCATATTAAGATAGCAAACTTCACGAGATCATGGACCTGGCCGGGAGCAGGGTGGGACTACCAATACTAGTTGTAGGGAATATGAATAATGTTCTCAATTGGTCCTTGGATAGGGAAGGGCGTGGGCGGGGGCCCGGGGAGAGTAAAGTTGAGACTCCCCTTTGCTAGGCATGTTACTGAATTGGGTTTTGTGGATTTATGGAGAATAAGGAATCCAGGAGTACGATGTTTTTCGTGCTTCTCAACCTCGCACAACTCCATGTCCAGAATAGATTTGGCATTGGGAAATGGACAGTTGGATAGGATGATTAATAAGGTGGAATACCTGAATAAGGTGATGTCTGACCACAAACCGGTGGAGGTCAACATACAGATCGGGCCAAGAGGTGGGGCTCATGGGAGAGATTGGAAGGTTCACCCAACATGGCTGAAAACGATTGATATGGACCGTATTAAAGGGGAAATAGAGTTATTTTTTCAGGATAATGAAGGAAGCGCAGCCGTGGGAGTGGTGTGGGATGCTATGACAGCCTACCTGAGAGGTCTTTTTATACGGGACATTTCAAGGTGTAAATCTGAATCTAGAAGGGAGGAGCAGGAGGCTATGGAGGGACTGAGATTGGCAGAAGGGGAGGCGATGAGCTTGCCCACCCTGGAGACGCAAAGGAAATTGAAAAGGGCGCAGGAGGAGGTTGATAGAATTCATATGGGCTCGGCAAAAAAAAGACAGGAGTTTCAGAGAGTGGCCTTTTTTGAAGACGGTGAAAAAGTGGGCCATTTGTTATCAGTGGTGGCAGCGGCTCAGAGGGATTCATCGTATGTATATGCTTTACGGGATAGAGAGGGTAGTATGGTGGAGGATACTGGGGGCATATTGAATATTTTTAAACAGTTTTACGAACACTTGTACACCTCCGGGCTTACGTCCTCTAGGGAGGATATTGTGAACAATGTGGAAGTAGCCAACCTTAAACAAATACAAAATGAGGAAAAAACGATTTTGGATAAACCATTGACATTGGAGGAGTTGGAGGAAGCGTTGGCATCCATGGCAAATGATAAGGCTCCTGGGGGTGACGGGTTACCTGTGGAGGTGTACAAACAACTTAAGGATGTGCTGTTACCCAGACTATGTCAGGTATTTCAGGAGGCCTTGGGAGAGGGACGTCTGCCAGACTCCATGAGGGAGGCCACCATAGTGGTCTTTGCCCTCCTTCGGAAGAACAAGTATAAGGCTGAGTCGTATAGGCCCATTTCATTGCTGTCGGTAGACGCTAAGTTGTTAGCCAAAGTTATGGCACGTAGGTTGACGTGTGTGGTGTCGGGCTTGATTCACCCTGATCAGTCTGGCTTCATGCCGAATAGGTCGACCGCAATCAATCTACGGAGATTGTATGTCAATATGCAATTGCCGGCAGATAATGCAGGTTGTAGAGTAGTTGTGTCTTTGGACGCTCATAAAGCGTTTTACAGCGTGGAGTGGGACTATTTATGGGTGGTATTAGAAAAAATGGGCTTTGGACAGACGTTTCTTCAATGGGTAAAGTTGCTTTATTCCTCCCCGCTGGCCTGTGTAAGGGTGAATGGAATAAGATCGGATAAATTTGCTCTCACCAGAGGTACCCGACAGGGATGCCCTCTATCTCCGTTATTATTTGCCCTTGCGATTGAACCACTGGCGGCTCATATGAGACAGTCAGTTGAAGTGGTAGGCTTTAAACATGGTCAGGTGGAGGAAAAGACCGCACTTTATGCTGATGATATACTCTTATTCCTGCAGGACCCCCGAGACACACTTACACATGCAGTGGAGGTAATTGAGAAATTTGGAGCAATGTCGGGATTGCGGATAAATTGGGAAAAATCCAGTTTAATGCTGATAGACAGGGATGATGAAGCAGAGGTGGGAACTATACAATGTGCTGAGCTGAAAGTTGTAGAGCAATTTAAATATCTGGGCATGAAGATAGCGTTACCAGTTACAGATTTTGTCCGATTAAATGTAGACCCGTTGTTGATCAAATTAAAAGTTAAGGCACAAGCATGGTCCAAATTGCGTCTCTCAGTGGTGGGCAGGGCGAACCTGGCCAAAATGATCCTAATGCCTAAGATTCTTTACGTGCTTCATAACTCTCCCGTGTGGCTCCCATGGGGGTTGTTCCAGAGGTTAAACTCTCTATTTAGGGATTTGGTATGGGGCAGGGGGCAACCCAGAATTAAACTTGAAATCTTGCAACGGCCAAAGTCGGAAGGGGGAATTGCTTTACCAAATCCTTGGATTTATTTTTTAGCATCCCAGAGCCAGCATCTTAGAGGGTGGGTATCGAGAGGGCAGGGAGACTCAGTAAAAAAGGTTTTGGAACTTATGACTGGCAGGTCCCCACTGGTACAGAGCTTGAAGGCGGGAGATCTGGGACAGTTTGGAGGGAGGTTTCCCACCATGTGCTTGGTACAGAGGGTGTGGTCTCGAGTGAAGAAACTGAGGGGCATAAGTGGCTTCACGAAATATACTCCTGTGTGGATGAATAGAAACTTAGGTGAACTCTGTAAGTTGGGAGGTCAGAGAGCATGGACACGTGGTGGTCTTGAGTATCTATGGCAGCTTGAAGAGAAGGGGAGGTTGAAGTCCTTTGAGTCATTAAAGCAAGACTTTGGGATCCCGGACACAGATGGGTTCTTCTATCACAGTGTGGCACATGCCTATAACAGACAAAGGAGATTGAGTAATCTCAAGATTCACAAGGACATAGTGTTGGACTATATTTGTATGGATGGTGACACTAAAGAAGTGATTTCGACTATATATGGCGATCTGTTGCATACATTCGTGCTGCGGCATCCTATACGGGCTCGGGATAAGTGGGAAAAAGAAATAGGGGAAATAAATGATGAGGTGTGGGACACTATACTGGAATATGGTCCGAAGTTGTCTTTGAGTGAGCCGGGTAGGATGTCGCAGCTCTATTTGGTGCACAGAGTTTATAGATCGCCTGAGTTTTTACACAGGATTGGGGTTAGGAGTACATCAAAATGTCCGCGATGCATGCATGAGGGTGCGGGAGTGCTACATATGATGTGGGAATGTCCGAGACTGCAAGCTTTTTGGATGGTTGTGATAAGTTTGATTGAGAGAAGGTATGGATGCGTGATTCCGAGAATACCAATTGTGTGTGTGTTAGGTTATGTGGAAGAAATAAATGTGACGTGTGTGCAGAAGATTGCGGTGGCAAGATTGTTATTCATGGCGAGGAAGTTGATTGCGAGGGCGTGGATCAGGGCCGAGCCTCCCTCCAGGATGGAATACTTACGACAAGTGGCGTATATCATACGAACAGAGGAGAATATATATAAGAAAAGGAATGCCTTTACAATGTTTGAAAAATTGTGGGATCCATGGTTGCAGGTGGAGGATAATGTGTCAGGAGGTGTATGAGCGACGACTGTGACGAATGTTTTCTTTTATACTGCTGGACCTGGGGCTAAAGAAGAAGATGGAGGATGTATATACGAGGATTCTAGATATAAGTGCTATTGTTTGTATAGAAATGCATACAGGGAATCTGTTCATGAGTATGGAGGGTGGGGGGTGGGATCCATAGTTGGGTTTATATCATATAAAAGGTAAAATAATGCGATATTTTTCTGATGTGTGTTGCAATATTATGCTGAGTTTAATAAAAAAACATCTGAACAAAAAAAAAAAACCTAGAAGATTGTGTACTTAACGTCCGTAGTAAGATAAAGTACCGTATATACTTGCGTATAAACAGAGTTTTTCAGCACAAAAATTGTGCTGAAAAGTGCCTCCCTCAGCTTATACTCAAGTCATACAGTTGCTGAGTGGGCAGGGGCTGTGATCGGGGGCTGGAGGAGGCAGGGGGAGGCTGCAGAGTGAGCAGGCAGTCACGTGACGCCGCTCATTAGTGCAATGAATATGCACTGCATCCCCCTGTCTATCAGCGACAGGGGGAGCAGGCATATTACATTACTATGTCCCCCTCACAGTAAACACCCCCCCCAGCTGGCACACGGCCCCCCCCCCCATCGGTATACAGAAGCTCCCCTGCTGGCACACGGCCCCCCTTTCGGTATACAGAGGCCCCTGCCTCCGCATTTATCTCACCCTCCGATGTCCGCAGGCACCCGGGGTCTTCCATCCACTCTCCTCGCTGTATGCTGGGTTTGCTGAAATTGGCCACTTTCAGCAAACCCGGCATACAGCGAGGAGAGTGGACGGAAGACCCCGGGTGCCTGCGGACATCGGAGGGTGAGATAAATGTGGAGGCAGGAGGCCTCTGTATACCGAAGGGGGGGCCATGTGCCAGCAGGGGGGCCTCTGTATACCGATGGGGGGCCATGTGCCAGCAGGGGGGGGCCTCTGTATACTGATGGGGGGTCTCTGTATACCGATTGGTATCGACAGAATTCCTTTATAAATAGGATTTTAGCAAAAATATCGATCTTGGTTTTACAAAAAATCCTTACGTGATGGAAAAAAATGGAGGTAATGTTCGTAATCAGCACACCAAATTACATAAAAATCTGTGAAAACTTCTCTTGTATTTTTAAAAAAATTCAATTTTGCAGTGTTGTGTAATGTATTTAAAAGGACATTAAAAATTAAAAAATTAAACAGGTTATAAGTGGCCAGTCTTGCACTTATTTTATTCCTGCTCCCGTATTACTTCATTTTTTACAAATTTGTCATATGTTTTTTTCAGACATATGGCAAATTTTGTTATCAAGAATTTTTATGGTCTTCACAAGGAGGCGGTGCTCATAGATTCTGGGGGCCGTGTCTTTAGGCTGCATCATTACCTTTGAGGCACACCCTTTTAATAAAGACCATAAAATTAGTACTAAATATAAAAACTTGTATCTTTGGGACATTATGGCAGATAAAATAGAAATTAAAAAAAAAAAAAAAAAAAAATTGGGCCACTCATAGGTAAAGCGGGAAAAAAAATCTGAGCAAAAACTGACCTCTATTGACCTGCTGACAGGTTTTCTTTATTAAAACGATACGTTACTATTCACTGTACTTACTAATAAAAGATGGTTCCTAAATTTTAGCGGTTTGTGGCTGTTTTTCTACAACATATTTTTTTGTCTGGATGTATGTTAATAATTCATCATATTTATCATTTTACATTATGACTTAAGCGTTCTTTATGTTCCTTTGGTTTACTAATTATGCGCGTGTCTCAATTCCCAAAGATAATATTAGCCAAATGTGTTCAGCTCTGAGGCTGCATAATTCATCAGTGTCCACAATCTTCTTACATCATAGGGGTTTTTTGCTCTACAAAGCAGATATTTACTCATTGGATATCTTTATAACGATTAGCTCACAGCCTGGCACCACTATATGTAAACACATGGATAAGTAAGCCGACAGGCGGGGAGATAGATGAGAAGCAGGTACATTGACAGATTATGTGCAGCAGTAAACAGAGGGTATCATTTGTATAATGGCTGATAAGTGAGGAGGAGCAGACCAATAATTCACCAGAGGTGAAGCCTCTAATAACTTATAAGAACCCCACCCTATGCCTTTAAGTGATGAGGTGTCAAGTAAAATCTAATATTTGTGCTCTGCCATTATACTTATGAGGCAGACAATAAAGCATACCAAAAACTGTCATCATAACACAGCCGCAGTTTACCGCTAAATATTGTGCTGAATTCAGCGTGCTAAATAAGTCCATGTCTCATAATGGACTGCTACTTCCGATCGGGTTAGTGTTGGGACACCTTTGTATATACAACAAATCATACATACACCCAACCTATAACATGCTAATCCCACTAGCTACTTTTAGGAGGAAAATGTAATGGCTCTACTTTACTAAGGATAAAATATACACATAATGCACTCATCTCTGGATTCTGCTTACTGCTTCTCAAAGTATAACATGCAAATCAAAGATATTAGGATGGTTTCATATGATGGCAATGTAGCCTAGGACAAAATGTACACATTTTTACCCCCTCAGCCAAAGCACATCATTCTGTGCCCCCTCCCCTGGTGTCACTCACAGCTACTAACTCCACCCCTTACATTGACAGCAAAGAGAAGCAGAGAGCTGGCAATGCACTCACATCTCCCACTCCCATCAAGTATCACCCAGGATCCAAATTGTTTTCAGAGGGAACAAGAAACTGCAGCACTGCCCCATGTAGCTGAGCAAGATGGCACCAGCTGTAGAGATGGGCAAGAAAAATGTACTGCTCACTTTATTTAATGTGTTTGGATGTAAATTAAAAAGCATTCTTTTATAAGGTCTTTCAAAGTATTACTGAAAAATTTGGAACAATTAAATTTCTAGTTCTTTTGTATATACACTTCCATAACTGCTGCGCCCTAAACCATGGTCTAGGTCAGGGGTCCCTAACCTGTGCCTTGGGAACCCCATGTGGTTCGCGGGTGCATGATTTCTTGGTCCCAGATGTTTTCCATCTTGGTGCATAAATACCAGGTCCAGCAAACAGCTATGAAGAGCAGGTCTCCAGATAGTAAGGCTACATGCTCACAGTCCGGAGGAGCTGCGTATTGGACGCATTATAGGTGCAACATTTGGACCTGATGCACTTCTTCTAATCCACATTATCATAGATATATAAAGATGTTTAAGGGTATGTACACTTGGCATTATTCAGGTAGACTATTCTTTTTTATGTACAATTAAAAAAATAAATAAAAATAAATCTGGATGGCAATACCGCCACAAAAACAACTAACAAGACAGCAAAGATTAAAGAGAAACACTACTGGTGTTTTCTGTTTCACAAAACTATGCGGGTATGCACACCAGCATCTAAAAGATGTCATGTCATACCATAGAGGTGTTTTTTAGGTTTGGCAATAGTTTTTTTAATTCATTCTGGGACCAATATTTATGTAATTTATTAATATGCTACGGTATATGCCAGATGCAACATTCCTCAGATCTCTATATCAGTCACAGAACTGCACATAAGGCTGGGTTCATATTGCGTATTTTTTCCTGTCCGTAGGATCCTACTTTTTGTTGGACCGCACGGACTGGAACGGACACCACAGGGGGTGACCTATTCTGTGTCCGGGTCCGTGATTATCATGGATCCGGACACAGTGGGGCACTCTCACTTCTGCAATGTATACTATACATTGCAGAAAAGAAATATAGTAAAAGAAAGAGTTAAAAATAAAAAAATCACTATGCTCCCCTATCCTCGATCCACCGCTGCCTCCCAGCAAGGTCTGGGTGCTTACAGGACCTGTGGTGATGTCACAAGCTGATCAGCTGATTGGGTCACATGACTGCAGTTACAGCGGTAACTGCGGTCATGTGACCCGATGACGCTGCCGGGTTGCGATATCACCACAGGTCCTGTAAGCACCTGGATCTTGCTGGGAAGCAGCAGTGGATGGAGGATAGGCGAGCAGAGTGATTTTTTATTATTAACTATATAACTATATATACATTGCAGAAGTGTAATTAGAAGGGTTAGAGCAATTTTAGTGTACTGAGCATGCTCAGTACACTAAAATCGGACCCGCGCTCATAGGCCCCATGTTAAAGGACTCGGATCAGATCGGATTTGGCCTAATTGCCATCCGATTTTGTGGGATCCGATTTTTTTCTGTACCCAAAATCGGAGCAGTCTCCGATTATAGGTCCAGCAAAAAATCGGATCCCACAAAATCAGATGGCGATTAGGCCAAATCCGATCCGATCCGACCTCCACCTCCATAGGATAACATGGGGGCCAAATCAGATCTGTTCCTGTCCGACGGGTCCTACAAAAAGTAGGATCCCACAGGCAGGAAAAAAATATGCAATGTGAACCCAGCCTTAGCAGTTTCCTTCAAGCAGCAGTGACATAATGTATTCCAATCTACCAACCTCCCTATATACATGCGTATTAGGCTTAGCGGTGTATGAATTTGTTCTCTGGATGAGGGGAGTAAACTGCTGACACATCTAGTGGTGGTCTATTTCCCGTTACAAAAAAATAATTGAAAATGTAAATAAAACCTACAATTTCCAACCCTTTTTCCCTGACATATGCCATTGAGGGAAGAATCAGATGAACACTACATACACTTATATAACTGTCCACTCCTACCAAGACACTTAACTAAAGTGTAAAGTCGCCTTTTCTCACCTAATCTATCACTATTCTAAACAATTATCCTACTCAGATAATAATCATTACACAAAGCAATAATAAAACACTAAAGCCCCCGTCACACATAACGAGATCTTTAACGAGGTCGTTGTAACGTCACAGGTTTTGTGACGTAACAGTGATCTCGCTAACGATCTCGCTATGTGTGACACTTAGCAGCGATCAGGCCCCTGCTGTGAGGTCGCTGATCGTTACAAAGTGCACTGGGTCATTTTTCGGTCGTTGCGCTTCCTCTGGTCAGCACACATCGCTGCGTGTGACAGCGAGAGACCAACAATCAGTGACCTCACAGGCTGGTAAGCAAGGTAAACACAGGGTATCTAGGTAGCGCGCGCTGCCTAGATACCCGCTGTTTATCATGGTTACCAGCACTAAGCAGGGAGGGCGCTGGTATCTATAATAAACACCGGGTATCTAGGCAGCACGTGAGATGTCAAATAGTCAGATCTCACCAGCAACTCAGCAACGATCCAGAATGATAGGAGGTCGTTGGGAATTGTCACTCTCGGGCGTAGTATTGAGATCGCTGGTCGTTGTCCCTTTCAAACTCAGCGATGCAGCGTTCCCAGCGGGAGACCAATGACCTAAAAATGACCCAGAGCACTTTGTAATGATCACCGATCTCACAGCAGGGGCCTGATCGCTGCTAAGTGTCACACACAATGAGATCGTTCATGAGATTGCTGTTACGTCACAAAATCTGGGACTTAACAACGATCTAGCTAACGATCTCGTTATGTGCGACGGGGCTTTAACCATGTCGTTATGAAGATTATTAAAGTTTTCACATTAAATAACCTGTAATGTCTAGCTGAAAAATTCAGATTGAGGAGCATTGTTTGCCAACCGATATTGCCTATTAAACCCAAATCAATGAGGCTTTTTAGATAATGCCTAATAGTAATACACATGGATGCATTCACTAAAGATCATGCATACTATAGAGAATATAGTTTCACTCCACTGCATAACTGCTGAGACATGCTTAGCTGTGATACGCATGAACAAGTGCTGCAGATATCAGCTGTGAGGAGGTAGACGGCACAGAGACATGACAGTGCAGAACGTGACGTGTCTCCTACATGACCATGTCTGTCAACAGTACTCGGGAAAGCACGGCGCTCTGGGTCACCATAGGAAGTGATGAGATGTACTTTTTTTCATTCTTCCTTTAAACCCTTTCAATTCTGCCGCTTTAGAGGACAAGCTCACATCCTAACCTGCACAAGCTGGAAAAATAATATCTTCAGTGCAGTAAAATGTATATCTCCTAGGGATGAAAGTCGTTCAGCAGAATGTGAAAAGATGCATGACTGCTTTGTTCCAAAGAATTTAAGAACCTTGAAGATTCATTTCATTTTTTTTCTGCAGTGATAGGAATAAGTTACCCTTCAGATGTTGTGGAAGAAAGCGCTGCTAATCTCGCTCGGCACACAAGTAAACATACCTCGCTTTCAAAAAGTCCACCACTCTTTTGAAGTCTGCGACGCAGTATTCTCTCTTCATGTCCATGAGCACACTGTCTGAGGCAGACTGCACCGGGATGTGAAGAAACGCATACACTCGGGGATGGTTTAAGATTTTTGCCATTTCCTAAAACAAAGTGAAAAAATAAATGGTATTACTGGATTTGTTACATGGCGCACTTTACACATTCTTAACGGTTCTGGGAGCCCTCAACAGTAGAATTCATAGGGCCTAGTAGAGTATATGACACAATATGAAAAGGATTAATTATGGCTTGTTTTCTAATTCCATATGAATAGCATTTCTCATTAACACATAAAAACTTGTGGCCTTTACAAGACTCATCAGCTCTTTAGATCTGTCTGTTGTAGTAAACACTTGTTAATACAGAATAACTATTGTGGAGTATATTTTCTTAGAACTGTGCATTATGCAGCTCCTCAGTTATTCTTCCTGGATGTATATATGAGTGTGTTGAAACCTAACACTTTGACAGATGGGTGTCATCATTCTCTTTATCAATCTATTCATATGGTTCCAGGAGGAATAAGGCAGCTTTCACATCTGCGATTTTTGAAATTTGTGGCCGATCTGGCAGTTTTGCGATATCTGCAGCCTTAACAAGACAGCTGCAGCAAGAGTGCGTTCCGCCTAATGCATTCCCTCTGGGATTTGCGTTGATGTGTAGAGCAAGTGCAGTTTTGCACTTGCGGCGAGTAAAAAGAACACTGCTAGTAGCAGGTTTTTTACGATGCCTCAAATGCCAGATTTGCTGGATTGCGGCAAAACCACACTTGCCGCACCTGACCACAAGTCTCACAGGAAATGCATTAGGTCAAACGTAGTCTTGCCGTAAGTGATCCGTTGCGTGGGCAAATGCAACAAAACTGCCGCGAACGGGGAAAACACTGATGTGAAAGTAGCCTAACAGAGAAATTGCACAATGAAGAGAAACAAAGAAAAAGTCATCTCCTTTTTCAGATGCCCAGTTAGAGTATAAGGAATTTGTTCCATAAGTTTCTCACTTGGGACTCCTCTGTTTGAGCCAGAACAATAAATTGCAACTTGTACAAGGATGTCTATTCTCTTGGTTTCATTCTAATACTACAGTGATTTTTCCCAGTAAAGTCATCTGTCCAGAGATATTAAGAGCAGAACCTGGGCTAGCAGCTCATTGTCCCAGCAACTGCAATTTTCAATGTCACTACTGAGACCACATCTTTAAAGGGAATTTGTCATAATGATCTGTCCCTCCCCGAAACTGTTTATATTGTTTTCTGAAAGACAAAGTCATCCACATCAATACATATCAATTTGTTGCTCCCAGATTCAAAAATCTCTGAATTAATTTATATGCAAATGAGGCTTAAGTGCTCTGGTCACTTCAAAGCACTTCCCGTGCCACGTCTCCCTTATCCACTCAGCCCCACCTTACTGTTGCTTGGTGGTTCTTCAGTTAGTAACAGTCAATCCACTTTAGTCAGTAAAATGCACGCTTTAGTACGTCTGACGCTGATACCCACTAGGTCGGCAGTCACCCCGATATTCAGTCATCCGGAGTTCGTGCCAACTACTGTAGATCCCGTTTTTAGACAATGGGTTAAGGCTGGTATTGACAGAGTGGAGAAATGGGGACGAGAGAACTCATGGCCTACCCTGGAAGAATTGATTACCTTAACTGCCCCTTGTCATCTGGGTTTTTGGAGGTCACTGCAACGTAGCCATTTCTTCCATAGTCTCCCTCAAAGAAGTGAATTCCTCAGATCTGAAACAATGTTTGAAGGTGTATGCCAAGGAGCGGGTTTTTGCAGACATGCGCTTTCAAAGTCCTATATTTTACGGACCTCGCCACCTGGCCTACAACCTCCTCACTTCATGCGACAGTGGGAAGTGGACCTGGGCCTAAACCTACATATAGACCAAAGATCCAGAATCTTCACCTTGACACACGACTCTTCGATCTGTTCATGCTTTCAAGAGGAAAACTATAAGATGCACTCTCGTTGGTACAGAGTCCCTTCATGGCTGTACAGAATATTTCCCGCAGTGGACCCGAGGTGCTTGAGGTGCGGCGAGGCAGAGGGTACTTTGTTACACATTTTCTGGGACTACAGAGTTCTTGGTCCCTTTTGGACAAAGATATGTAGTGCAATTCGTACAATCACCTCTTTCAGGGGTGACATGGGCCCGACATTGTTCCTGCTCCACCATGGTGAGATGTCTCTTAAGAGGTGCAAACAATCTTAGCTTAGTTTTTTGGTGATGGCAGCCAGAGCCTGTGTTCCATTGCTTTGAAGACAGACGACATGCCCGTCGATGTCAATGTGGATAACAAAGGTCAATGACCTCATGCATATGGAGGATATGACCTCATCGCTTCATAATACTTTTACTAGTTTTCGAGATACCTGGTTTGATTGGATGCAATTTCAACAGATGGAAGAGTATAGGAAATATCTTGGTTTTTTCGCCGGCTAGAAATGTATATCCTGTTGGGTTGGGAGGCAAAAGTCCCATTCTTCCCCATTCCCCCTTCCCCTCCCCCTTATCTCTTCGCTAACCCTCTCTTGCTCTTCCCCTAAGATCTATTCCCCTGTTCTCCCCCACCTAGGTTTCTCTTCTATTTCTCTCTTCTCTCTTCCCATTCAATAATTTCTTTACTGTTATTACGTGTATTACATTCTAGTTATTACAAATTGTATTGACTGATGGAGCTATTATTGCTTATCTTTGTTTATAAAAATGTATGACTAAATAAAGAATTATAAAAAAAAAAAAAACATGCTTTAAAAAGAATAACAGTATACATGCCTATTAAGTATAAAACACCACTAAATTCCACACAGGTGTTCAATGCAATAAAGTGAAGTTTTATTTTATTACATGAGGAATTAACAATACACTGTGGTGACAAAGCAACAATCCAGTAAGAAGGATAAAGAATAAGGCAGAAAGGAGAGAGAGAGGCACACTGCAGCTGGGAGAGAGTGCAAAATACCTAGGGGAGCAGTCTAATAGTGTGGACAAGGTGCTATAATCTATGATTGAGGTGTGGGGCCAGTGTAATAGGGGCCTGCCCTGTCAATTATGCCCCACACAATCAATTTAAGGCTGAAGGCACACTGTGTGAGTGACTTGCGCGAGTGCAATGCGAGGGAAACTCGCATTGCACTCGGACCAATGTTGCCATATCAGGCAGGGCACACTGGCGCGTGACCCTGCGCTGAACTCGCACTGTGAGTCAAATGCGAGTTCAGTGGCAGCATGCTGTGACTGAACGCATGTTTGACATACGAGTGGCTAATTAAAGTCTATTGGTGCGAGGAAACCAAACACCCAGACAGCACACTGTGTGAGTCACTCGCGCGTGTGCTATTCTCCCGACACAGGAGAGAGCTATATATCTAGCTATATATCTACAGATAAAGATCTGTAGATATAATAGCTATGTCGGGCTTTGTACTGCTTTGACAGCAGCATTTTTAAAATTTCCCGAGGTTAACCGGAATATTAACCCCATCTGCATCTTCTGCTGTATGTTAGCCGGGAGCCAGCAGATGTGGTTAATAAGCTGGTAATGTTGGCTTAACCCCATGATTCCGTCCTGCCAGATTGTGTCCGGTTTTGTCCAGACTCCCTGGACACAACCTGACAGGACAGAATGTGTCCAAAGGTGTTAATTCAGCATTTTCTAAAAACTCGCCAATTACCGCACTTCACTGAGTTGCTGTAATCTCTGTAAGAGCGTGAAATTATAGCCCTTGTCCTTGGTACTGAACTTTCACGCTGTTGCAGAGCAGGAGCTCTCCAGTGTCCTGCACATTAAAGCTGGGTGCTGACCGTGGTGCTGAAGCTGTTCAGATTGCTTACTGTCGAGCTTCAGCAACTCAGTGAAGTGCGGTAATTGCCGGGCTTTTAGAAAATGCTGAATTAACACCTACGGACATTATGTCCTGTCAGGTTGTGTCCAGGGAGTCTGGCCAAAACCAGACACAAGCTAGTAGGCCAGATTCATGGGGTTAAGCAGCATAATCGGCTTATTAACCGCATCTGACATACAGCACAGAAAAGCTGCAGATGGGGTTAATATGCCGGTTAACCCCAGGAAATGTAAAAAATGCTGCTGTCAAAGCAGTACAAAGCCCGACATAGCTATTATATCTACAGATTTTTATCTGTAGATATATAGTTATCAGGCTTTGCTGTGTCAGGTGTTTTACCTGTGCGAGAAAGCCCATGTTACACTCGCACTAGCACACGGAATGCACTCACATCACTGTCGTGCATCAAAAACGCTCCATTTTTGATGCATGACAATGTGCCTCCAGCCTAAGTTGCTAAGTACAATCCACACTTAAAGGGATCCTGTCACCCCCAAAACACCTCTAAACCTATTAAAAGCTGTCCCTAGAGCATATTAACACTTTCCCTACACTCCTTTTACCTCCTAAATGCAGCAAGTGACATTGAAGAAAAACGTTTTTATAGTACCTCATTAGTGATGATAATGAGTGACTATGCTATTCATAGTCACTCATCCAGGCTGCCCCTCTTCTTAATATCACGCCTGAATAGGCGTTATCTACATGCCAGATTCAAATTGCCGCCTCCCTGCGCGCCTCCCCTCTCTCCCATAGCGTCCGGGCTGCAGTGTGGCTGGGTGACGCGATCCGCGTCATTCTCGGCGCCGGGTGACGTATTTACACCGGCGCCGCGCTGTCAGCTTCAAAATGCACACTGCGCATGCCCATGCGCATGCACAGTGCGCATTTTGAAGCTGACAGCGCGGCGCCGGTGTAAATACGTCACCCGGCGCCGAGAATGACGCGGATCGCATCACCCAGCCACACTGCAGCCCGGACGCTATGGGAGAGAGGGGAGGCGCGCAGGGAGGCGGCAATTTGAATCTGGCATGTAGATCACGCCTATTCAGGCGTGATATGAAGAAGAGGGGCAGCCTGGATGAGTGACTATGAATAGCATAGTCACTCATTATCATCACTAATGAGGTACTATAAAAACGTTTTTCTTCAATGTCACTTGCTGCATTTAGGAGGTAAAAGGAGTGTAGGGAAAGTGTTAATATGCTCTAGGGACAGCTTTTAATAGGTTTAGAGGTGTTTTGGGGGTGACAGGATCCCTTTAAGCGAGATTACCCATTAGAAGTAAGGTATTTCTCCCAGGTATGTGCAGGTGGCCCCCTGCCTTATTCTTTATCCTTCTTACAGGATTGTTACTTTGTCACCAGTGTATTGTTAAGTCCTCATGTAATAAAATAAAATTTAACTTTATTGCATTGAACACCTGTGTGGACTTCAGTGGTGTGTTATACTTAATGGACATGTATACATTCATTCTTTTTAAAGCGTGCATATTGTTCTGGAGTAGTTTGCACTTGCACTAAATGATGTCTATGTACAGTCCCTTACTCTGTTTCAGTAATTAACCCCTTCCCGACCCATGACGTTACACAAACGTCATGGGTTTTGGTGCCTTCCCAACGCATGACGTTGTGCAACGTCATAGCGGGATTCCGTATGTGGGCACCTGTAGTTCACCCCAGGGGGTGGCTTTGCCCCATGTGCCTCCGATCGCAGTAATTGGCAGTTGAAAGTGAAACCGCCAATTACCGCGATTGTAATATTTCACCAATGAAAAGTGAAATATTACATTCCAGCCATGCCTGGGGTTGCAGTAGCCCCGGTCAATGGGTGGAGCTGGGTGACCACTGTGTCACCGCCCCCCCCCCCCCCAGATCTGAATGGGGCTAGCGTCCATGTGACGCTATCCCTCAAATCAGATGTGGAGTGGCAGTGTAATTAGCGGCACCCAGAGCCCTTCCTTCTCAGCCTTCATCCCATCTATGGATGTTAGACTGAAGAGGGAGGTACCACGGGTGCTGCCACCCCCGGTGCAGCCCCCTGGTACAGCTCCCTGCCCGCCGGGATAGCTCGCCGCACTGTGCGATCCCGTGCCGTCGGTTTATGCAGCCCCCTGATGCCATCTGATCATCACCTGTCCCCCGCTGCACAAGGCGGCATTCATGGGGGACAGGGGGTGATCACATGGCAGGGGGATACTGCAGAAGCCGGCAGCGCGGGATCACAGGGTACTGGGTATACCTTGCGACACCACCACTGCCAGTAGCTCCGGTTTTCCTGGCCCTGCTCCTCTGCAGCTTTATCTTCATGGAGATGAGGGTGCAGAGGAGCTGTGTGTTACAGCCAAGGGCACACCGTTCTGTGTGATTGCTGTGACCTTGCTCTGTGTCACAGAGCTTACAACAAGGGAACACTTGATCCGTTGTTGTAGTCTCTGGAGTCAGAGTCATGGTACACTGTATGGCAATGATCTGCTATACCGTGCACGATGACTAACCCCAGAGACTACAACAAGGGATCAAATGTCCTCTTGTTGTAGTCTCTGCAGTCATAGTGATGGTGCACGGTACGGCAGATCATTGCTAATGTACCATGACTCTGACCCCAGAGACTACAACAAGGGATCAAGTGTTCTCTTGTTGTAGTCTCTGGGGTCATGTGATGATGCACTGTATGGCAGATCATTGTCAAACAGTGCGCAATCACCAGGATCCCCGAGACTAAAACAAGGGATCAAATGTCCTCTTGCTGCAGTGTCTGGGGTTACATTGATTGTGCACTGTATGGCAGACCATTGCATGTCGGACGTTAATAAAGATGGAGTCTCAATTTGTGTTTGTTTTTTTTTCTAATAAAAATATTCTTCTCTGTTTGGTGTATTTTATTTACTATTTACTAGAGATTCCTAATGGCCGGGTCTAACATTGGCCCAACATTATGAATCTTGAGTTTAGTGCCGGCTGCCAATAACAAAGCTGGCATTAAAGGGATCCTGTCACCTCCAAACCACCTCCTAAGCTATTAAAAGCTGTCCCTAGAGCATAGTAACACTTACCCTACACTCATTTTAGCTCCTAAATGCATATATTGAAACTGAATATAAACGTTATAAAAGTACCTCATTACTGATGTTAATGAGTGACTATGGTATTCATAGTCACCCAGTCAGGCTGTCCCTCCTCATAATATCACGCCTGAATAGGCGTGATCTTCATCATACATTCAAATGCGCGCCTCCCCGCTCTCCTATTCCGGACCGCTGCTGTGTGGGGGCTGTATGACGCGATTCGCGTCATTTCCGGCGCCGGGTGACGTATTTACACCCGCGCCGCTGTCAGAGCTTCAAGCCCCGTACTGAGCATGCGCCTTGGGGGTGACAGGATCCCTTTAACCTCTTTATTACCCAGTTTGCCACTGTCACCAGGGCAAATGGAAGAGTCTGGGTACAGTGCCAGAAAATGTTGCTTCAATGAATGCACCATTTTGTGGGGCGTTGTTGGGCTGCAATTCGCAGCATGGGGCGCCCAGAACACTTGGGCCTCTCCATGCTGAGGATTCCAGCCCCCAGCTGCCTAGTTGTACCTGGCTGGACCAAAAATATGGGGGAGCCCCACATCATTTTTTTTTCTCAAATTAGTTCTCTAAATAAAAAAAAAAATGTTGGGCTTTTCTGTATTTTTGGTTGCCAGCCAGACTAAAAATATGGCTAGACTAAAAATATGGTGAAGCCCCACGTCATTTTATTAAAAAAATAATTCTACAAATTAAACGACATGGAACTTTGCAGTATTTTTGGTTGCCAGCCAGGTACAGCTTGGCAGCTTGGGGCTAGAATCCTCAGTGTGGAGAGACCCAAACGTTGTGGGCCACCCACGCTGCAAATTGCAACCTACAGCCACCCCAGAAAATAGCGCATTCATTAGAGGTGCCATTTTCTGGTGCTGTACCCAGACTCTTCCAGTTGCTCTTGTCTTGGTGGCAAACTGGTCTAGTTTCCAAAATGGGGTCACTTTGGAGGAGCTCCAATGTTTAGGCACACAGGGGCTATTGACATGGTGTCTCTAACAATTTGAATGGAAAACTAGCTCCAATTGTTAGCAGACAACATGTCACGTATGCAGGCTCGGTCTGGGCCGCCGGGTAACCGGTTAAAAGTCAGGGTGGGCCCTCAGGCATTGTGGCCCCGCCCCCATAGCCCCGCCCCCCAACGGGTCCCCTTGGAGCAGGGCCGGCGTCAGCACCCGTACCCGGGCAAGTGCCCAGGCGTGACTGAGGGGCCCATCACCGCCTGCCCGCCCGCATTGCGCCGCCGGTATTAACTTAACTCCTACCGGCGGTGCTTTGAGAAACCGGCCACCAGCCCCCGCACCGCCCCCGCATCCGGGCGTCACTTCCGCTGTCTTTGCGTTCAGGAAGACGCCGGACTGCAGGTGAGCAGAGCATGGCTGGTGTCCGGGGGGAGGGAGGGGAGTCAGGGCCCGTTAACAGCACCCGGGCCCCTAATTTGGCAGGTAGGCCCCCTGTGTACTTGTCACCTAGCAGGGGCCCCTGAACGCTGCCCCTCTCCCTCCCCCCACACCCTCTCTCTCTCCCTCCTAACCTGAGCAGCAGCAGCGGCAGATATCTACTACCTGTGATCTGTGTGATCTGCTGCCTGCTGCTCTCTACATTCAGCGTCTGCCAGACTCTCAGGTTAAGAAAGGGGGGGGGGGGGGAGAACCAGCACTCAGGGGCCCCCCCTGCCAGAGGCAGGTTACAGAGGGCCCCCCCCCACCTGCCAGGTGCAGATTACAGAGGGCCCCCCCCACCTGCCAGGGGCATGTTACAGAGGGCCCCCCCCTCCTGCCAGGGGCATGTTACAGAGGGGCCCCCCCACCTGCCAGGGGCAGATTACAGAGGGGCCCCCCCCACCTGCCAGGGGCATGTTACAGATGCCCCCCCTCCTGCCAGGGGCATGTTACAGAGGGGCCCCCCACCTGCCAGGGACAGATTACAGAGGGGCCCCCCCACCTGCCAGGGGCATGTTACAGAGGGCCCCCGCTCCTTCCAGGGGCATGTTACAGAGGGCCCCCCCCCACCTGCCAGAGGCAGGTTACAGAGGGCCCCCCCCTCCTGCCAGGGGCATGTTACAGAGGGGCCCCCCCACCTGCCAGGGGCAGGTTACAGAGGGCCCCCCCCACCTGCCAGGGGCATGTTACAGAGGGGCCCCCCCACCTGCCAGGGGCAGATTACAGAGGGCCCCCCCACCTGCCAGGGGCATGTTACAGAGGGCCCCCCCTCCTGCCAGGGGCATGTTACAGAGGGCCCCCCCCTGCCAGGGGCAGGTTACAGAGGGCCCCCCCCCACCTGCCAGGGCATGTTACAGAGGGCCCCCCCTCCTGCCAGGGGCATGTTACAGAGGGCCCCCCCTCCTGCCAGGGGCAGGTTACAGTAGGGCCCCCCCTACCTGCCAGGGGCAGTTACAGAGGGCCCCCCCCCTGCCAGGGGCATGTTACAGAGGGGCCCCCCCACCTGCCAGGGGCATGTTACAAGGGGCCCCCCCATCCTGCCAGGGGCAGGTTACAGAGGGGCCCCCCACCTGCCAGGGGCAGATTACAGAGGGGCCCCCCCACCTGCCAGGGGCATGTTACAGAGGGCCCCCCCTCCTGCCAGGGGCATGTTACAGAGGGCCCCCCCACCTGCCAGGGGCATGTTACAGAGGGGCCCCCCACCTGCCAGGGGCATGTTACAGGGGGCCCCCCCCCTGCCAGGGGCAGGTTACAGAGGGCCCCCCCCCTACCAGGGGCATGTTACAGAGGGCCCCCCCACCTGCCAGGGGCAGTTACAGAGGGGCCCCCCCACCTGCCAGGGGCATGTTACAGATGGCCCCCCCACCTGCCAGGGGCAGTTACAGAGGGGCCCCCCACCTGCCAGGGGCAGATTACAGAGGGGCCCCCCCACCTGCCAGGGGCATGTTACAGAGGCCCCCCCTCCTGCCAGGGGCATGGTTACAGAGGGGCCCCCCCCCTCCTGCCAGGGGCATGATTACAGAGGGCCCCCCCCACCTGCCAGGGGCATGTTACAGAGGGCCCCCCCTCCTGCCAGGGGCAGTTACAGAGGGGCCCCCCCCCCTGCCAGGGGCATGTTACAGAGGGCCCCCCCCTCCTGCCAGGGGCATGTTACAGAGGGCCCCCCCCCCTGCCAGGGGCAGATTACAGAGGGGCCCCCCCACCTGCCAGGGGCATGTTACAGAGGGGCCCCCCCCACCTGCCAGGGGCATGTTACAGAGGGCCCCCCCATCCTGCCAGGGGCAGTTACAGAGGGGCCCCCCCACCTGCCAGGGGCATGTTACAGAGGGGCCCCCCCCACCTGCCAGGGGCAGATTACAGAGGGCCCCCCCCACCTGCCAGGGGCAATTACAGAAGGCCCGCCCCCCCTGCCAGGGAAATGTTACAGAGGGCCCCCCTCTGCCAGGGCAGTTACAGAGGGGCCCCCCACCTGCAGGGCAAATACACAGCCAGGGGCTCCTGCAGGAGAAAGGAGTAACGGCACAGGGGGAGAAGCAGGTGAAGGAGGAAGAGACAGGCAGAGGTGGGGAGAAGAAGGAGTGAACGGAGAGAGAGTGAAGGAAGGGAGAGAGAGAGAGTGAACGGAGAGGGAGAGAGAGAGAGTGAACGGAGAGGGGAGAGAGAGAGAGTGAACGGAGAGAGAGAGAGAGTGAACGGAGAGGAGAGAGAAGAGTGAACGGAGAGAGGAGAGAGTGAACGGAGAGAGAGAGAGTGAACGGAGAGGAGAGAGTGAACGGAGAGGGAGAGAGAGAGAGTGAACGGAGAGGGAGAGAGAGAGTGAACGGAGAGGGAGAGAGAGAGTGAACGGAGAGAGAGAGAAAGAGAGTGAACAGAGAGGGAGAGAGAGAGAGTGAACGGAGGGGTATCATATATATATATATATATATATATATATATATATATATATATATACGTGTAAAAAGTTTCACTGCAGCACTCCACAAAGAAAGTCTGTAATCCTTTATTTCTGGCTTCTGTTCAGTAACAGGCAAGAGATGGCCACGTATCGGGCACACACGCCCTTTGTCAAGCCTTGACAAAGGGCGTGTGTGCCCGATACGTGGCCATCTCTTGCCTGTTACTGAACAGAAGCCAGAAATAAAGGATTACAGACTTTCTTTGTGGAGTGCTGCAGTGAAACTTTTTACACGTATGTATGCTAGGCTGTGAAGTAAGCCAGCTGCTCTGCACCCAAAAAGGTTTGCTGCTTGGAAGTTTTTTAATTTTTATATATATATATATATATATATATATATATATATATATATATATATATATATATATAAATAATCGGAAGTTTGGAATTCGGGCACTGTAGCCGAATCTCAAGCTCCTTTGCGGCACTGCAGCCGCACTACCTCACACTGACGTTCCCTATCACTATCTGGGGAGTTCTGCCACACCCCCGGCCCTAACTCACGCTACCAAGATGGCGGCGGATCCCGCCCCACACCACACCAGCGGATACGTATGCCGGTGAGCGCTAATAACACTTCTCACCAGCCTCACCTCTCTCAGGCTGCCCTGCGCGCAGCCACAGCGCCGGAAGTGTCGCCGGGAGCTGCCCGAGGCCCCCTCCAGGAGAGGTGGCGAGTGCCTTGCTGCAGGCGCAGCCTCACCTCTCTCAGGCTGCCCTGCGCCTAGGCACAGCGGTGGAACTGGCGCCGGCAGCCGCCCCAGGGCACCCTCCGGGAGAGGCGGCCAGTGCCTTGCTGCGGGCGCAGCCTCACCTCTCTCAGGCTGCCCTGCGCCTAGGCACAGCGGTGGAACTGGCGCCGGCAGCCGCCCCAGGACACCCTCTGGGAGAGGCGGCCAGTGCCTTACTGCAGGCGCAGCCTCACCTCTCTCAGGCTGCCCTGCGCCTAGGCAGAGCGGCGGAACTGGCCCTGGGAGCCGCCCCAGGGCACCCTCCGGGAGAGCCGTCCGCTGCCTTGCTGTAGGCGCACAAGAGTGGAGGTGAGACAGCGGTGTAGACGGGGGACTGGAGCGCACTATGAACACCCTCTGCTCCAATACAGAACGGCCTGCAGTGGAGCACACTAGGTATGCCAATTTGGCCCCCCTCCAATCCCCCACTGTCAGCACAATGATTAAGTATGCCACGACCTCACCTCTCCAGCCTGTACCTCTCCTCACCCCTCCAGCCCCCACCTCTCCTCGGACCTCCAGCCGCCTCTATACTCTGCTACCCACAGAGCCGCCTCTATACTCTGCCACCCACGGAGCCGCCTCTATACTCTGCCACCCACGGAGCCGCCTCTATGCTCTGCCACCCACGGAGCTACCTCTATGCTCTGCCACCCACGGAGCCGCCTCTATACACACAATTTATTTCACCGCGCTCCCAATGCAATTGCATCGGGCCTTTTTACTAGTACATAAGTATATATATATATATATACATATATATATATATATATATATTACAGTGTACAACATTTACAATATGATATATTTACACATAGAGCAACATATGTTAAAGGGGGTCCACTAAGACTCTTTCCCTCGGAGCCATCAATAACATGGAGCCGGCCCTGCCCTGGAGCAGCGGTGGAGAACGTCTGGCCGCTGTGAGGAGCAGAGAGAGCACTGTCTGCAGCCGGGACTTCCTCACACAGCACTGACAGCAGGCAGTGCCAGAGCGAGGATGAGGTGTGTGAGCGGGGACAGCACATGAAGTCCTGCATCCCACATGAAGAGGAGCAGACAGAGCTGCAGCAACAGTGTGGAAGTAGATGAGGTATGTGTGCCCCCCAGCAACAGCTGCAGCAATCAGTGTGCCTCCCCCAGCAGCAGCCATATGTCTCCCCCTTGGCACCAGCAATATGTGCCCCCCCCCTTAGCAGCAACAATCAGTGTGCTGTCCCCCCAGCAGCAACAATATGTGTGTGTACCCGTGCAACATGGAGGGGGTCTGTCCTGTGCAGCACGGAGGGGGTCTGTCCTGTGCAGCACGAAGGGGGTCCCGTGCAGCATGCAGGGGGTCCCGTTTACTTTTCCATGAGGGGAACCAAAGGGAGGCCTTGTTACTGTGCGAGGCGGCACGATGTCGCTTTTTTGGTCGTTTGATGTAGTGTAGAAATCTTGGGAAAAGTGTGGATTGTGCTATGGAAGTGATCAGTTTTATACAGTAGATAACTGTGTTATTTTCTGCAGAGATGAGTCCTGGCTAGAAGACGTGATATTTGTCTGCGACAGGGGAAGAAGAAACCTGAAGATGAATGACTTCACCAAGATACATATCTGGTGAGTAGGTGTATTACCTATCCACGCACACTATACACTATATACAGAGCTCCTGTGTATAATGTCACTGGTGATCTCTGCATCACCTGTACACTGACACTATATAGAGAGCTCCTGTGTATAATGTCACCGGTGATCACTGCATTACCTGTACATTGACACTATATACTGAGCCTGTGTATAATGTCACGGGGGATCTCTGCATCACCTGTACACTGACACTATATACTGAGCTCCTGTGTATAATGTCACTGGGGATCTCTGCATCACCTGTACACTGACACTATATACTGAGCTCCTGTGTATAATGTCACTGGGGATCTCTGCATCACCTGTACACTGACACTATATACTGAGCTCCTGTGTATAATGTCACTGGGGATCTCTGCATCACCTGTACATTGACACTATATACAGAGCTCCTGTGTATAATGTCACTGGTGTTCTCTGCATCACCTGTACACTGACACTATATACAGAGTTCCTGTGTATAATGTCACTGATAATCACTGTATTTACACTGACCAAATATACAGAGCTTTTTTTAATCTTCATTATTGTAGTATTATTGGTCAATATTCACACTGAAGAAGAAACAGCTGGGCACCATAGAGTACTGACATGTAGTAGTGGGTCTGGCACCAAACTTGTGGTTTATCAGGTAAGAGGAGAGGGGAAGGAGCAGACAACGGCAAACCATTTTGAGCTGGGTGGTGCTTCTATGGGTTGACCGGATTTTATTGGTCACTATGTTGTGGCATTATGTGGTCTGGTCATGGCGTTGTGTATTTGTCCCTTGAATGTGGAATTATTCAATTACAATATGTCGGTTATATGTGGTCTTATCATGGTGTGGCAGTATTTATACCTTGCACGTGGTAGTATTTGATCACAGTTTAGTAGTAATATGTGCTCTGATCACAGTGTGGTGGTATGTCTCCTTTATATGTGGTATTACTGGTCTTGGTATAGTGGATTGTGGTTGATTATTAATTTTTTTTCTGATATCAATAAGGGGAAAATTCTTTATTTCCAGTAGATATTAAAAACTTGGTTGCTTAACCCCTTCCTGTCCTGTGACACAGCAGCAGCAAAATGCACTTACAGAGGTTCTCCAGAGAAAGCAAGTAATTATCTCGTCTAAGGCCACGTTCACACAGTGAGTACTTGGTGAGATTTTCACTTCAGTATTTATAAGACAGAAGCAGGAGATGTGAGAAATGCAGAACATATTACCTCTGATTGCTCCACTCCTGGTTTTGTCTTACAAATACCGAGGTAAAAAACTCACCAAATACTCAGTGTATGCACATGGCCTAAGAATGTGATAAGGTATTAGTTGGTGGGGGTGCAACTGCTGAATGTGCAGCTTTTATCCCCATTATGTGTCCAAAAAATAGAAAAATATCCAGCATAGAGTCTGGAGATCTAGATCCTTAAAAATTCATTATATTAGAAAAGTATTAAAAAGCACATTTACATCAATGTCCTTAAAGACAGTCCTTAGTCATAGGTTTGTTTTGTCCCCATTACACTGGAGGTGATGTACAGCTCGCCCATGATCCCTTCACTCCCTCAGTGGCTGTGAGCGCTGGGTTTGCCTTTTTCTGGGAGCTCCAATGATAATGAATGGAGCCGCGGTCACATCATTACCGGCCGCTGCAGTTAATAAAAGCGGTAAAAGTGCCACATTCTTGCGACGATGTGGTTTTGATTGGTCGGATTCCACCAATAACTAAGTGATCACCTGCCGAACCTGACGATTGATGGTAACTTGTTTTCACCAAAGTATCCCTTTAATGTACACTACAGTAATGGTACATCGCAGTAATGGTGAGCGCAGAGTGATATGCAGGAGTAACCGCTATAATGGGTATAACGGCTAACAGGTATTTGCATATAGCGGGTGAGTGGGCCCCTGGAGTCAATTTCCCTGGTGGGCCCCAGACACCCCAGTCCGACCCTGCACGTATGGAGAACCACTGTGTGCCTAAATATTAGAGTTCCCCACAAGTGACCCCATTTTGAAAACTAGGACCCCAAGGAATCTATCTAGATGCATAATGAGCACTTTGAACCCCCAGGTGCTTCACAAATTAATCCGTAAAAATGAAAAAAGACATTTTTTGTGAAAGAAATGTACTTTTTCATTTTAACGAATCAATTTGTGAAGCACCTGGGGTTCAAAGTGCTCACTATGCATCTAGGTAAGTACCTTGGGGGGGTCTAGTTTACAAAATGGGGTTAGCTGAGCGGTTTAAATCGCTCGCCCGCCAAAACCGATGGGTTTAGGCGTGTGATTTAAGCCGCGCTGATGCGGTCATGTGACCAATCAGCTGATCGGGTTGCCCCGCCCGGTCAGCTGATCTACGTCCTTAAGCCCTCGGAGCTAGATGCCACACATTGCATTACACACGCCGGAGAGGTGAGGATTTTTTTTTTATTTTTAACACTTGCTTTGTTTTATTTCACTTCCACAATGTATGTATGTATGTATATACATTGCGAAAGTGAAATTACACAGTAAAGAGCAGTTTTAGTGTATTGAGCATGCTCAGTACACTAAATTCGGGTACGTGAAATTATTCTATTTTTTCCCAGACCCGCGCTCCATAGGCCCTCATGTTATCTGCCCTGGACCGCGCCAGATTCGATTTGGTCCACTGTGCCCAAAATCCTAGAAGTCTCCGATTCTGGGTACAGCAAAAAATCAGACACAATCGGATCTGTTACAATTTGGGCACAATCAGATGGCCGTACAGGACCAATCCGTGCCCATAGGGATACATGGGGGCCAAATCAGATCCACGGCAATCCATTTTACAACGAATACCACGGATCTTTAAAATTGTGAACAGAATATATATGCAATATACACATAAATATGACATACGGTAGTAAAATAAGGATACCATGGGCCCAATCCAATGCTAAATTACATATATTAGATTAGGAAATTGAAATGCTATGACGGTGGGTATGGTCCAGTTCTTGCTCATCATGTAATGTGCAGGATTAGATCAGTATGTGTCAGGAGCAGTTTAACCATTTTATTATTTTTCAGCAATGAACATTGCTGGGAAAGTCCCAGAATAATAAACTGCAATAAAGTTCAAGTACAAAGTTAGTGTGAGTGTAATATTTCCTGAGGGCAGTAAAGACAGCTTCTAAATGAAAAGTCACAAGCTATAGGAAATGTGACAATCAGACTGCAATGTGCCATTAGTCTGAACTTCCTCCTGTGTCCTCTCCTAACCTGCTTAACTCATTAGGTCCATGTTTTCAAGAGGAAAGTCAAGTGTCTAAACTGGAGACGGGCATTTTCTTAAGTGCATAACAGCCTACCACTGTGCAAAACTTCATCCCAAAATCAAAAGTGAACACCAGCAGCGAAGAGGAAAAACAAACTGGCATTTGAGGCGGACACGCCATTGTTAAACCAGCAAGGGGAATGGTGGTCGACTCACAGGTCCAAAGCAGATGCTGTAATGGACAAAACTATTGTACTGCAAAGGGCCAATATACTATTATTGCACAAAGGCGCTTTTCTGTCTGTGTCCACCACTGACTGGCATGTATACCACTCTGTGTTTAATAAAGGTGAAGTTTTTTCCCTGCCTTTTCGTTCAGTCTCTACATAGAAGACCATAGCGAAAAATCCACGTTGCTTGGACATTTAAGCAGTGTTCACATGTAGCGTAAAATCCTGCACTTATTCAGCTGCTTTTTTTGCACAAACATTATGCCTCGTTTAACTGTCCAAGCAAAGGGGGGGTTAGTTTCATGAAAAGTTCATCCATTGTGCATCTAAAGATGCCACTGAGCTGTGCAGTAGAGCATAAAAACTGCAGTTACCTTTCCACTTCACCCCCGGACAATTGTCCATTTTTCCCTCCTTTTCTTCCAAGAGCCATAACTTTTTTAAAACATAGTTTTGGCATTTGGATTTTTTTTGTTCCAACGCCCAAGTTCATCACAAACCAGAAGTGGAACAATCAAAACCGGGAGTGGCACACTCAGAGTAATGGCGGGTTTACACGTTGCGATATCGTAGTCCAATTTCAATGAAAAGTCACGTGGTTCAATCGTTGGACCCGAGATCGTGCCAGCGTTGTATGGTGTGAACGTCCAATACGATGCAGGAACGATGTCAATGTGATATCGGGGATTGAATGAGCGTGCTATTCAATGCCCCGATATTGCATAGCGATTGAAGCCGGATCGTGCTGTGTAAACGCCCAACTACGATGCGATTTGAAACGTCACCCATTCACTCCCATGTTAAGTATGCGATCCTGGGTTGGGAGGCGTAGACATCGCACGGACGTTGTATTCCGATATCGCAGCGTGTAAACATTCAATGTGATGCGGGAGAAACGTGCACTAAATGCGCGCTCCCGCGCCATTGAACTGCGATATCGGAACGCGATTGAAGCGTTTAAACCCACCTTAAAGGTCTAATAAAAACAAGTGCTCCACTTATATGTTTAATGACCCACTCCTGGTTTGTGATGAGCTTGTGCTTAAAAATACGCAGCAAAAAAAGGAGTGTGTGAATGGGGCCTTAAACTAAAAGTGCCACCTTCAGCAGCAGCTATGCCTTGTACACCAAATAAATTTTAAAAACTTCACGTCCTGTATTATAATTACCTGTTTTCGGTCCAATGGGTTTAATTGCAGCTTGGTTCGTCTCGCCTCTCCTTGCTGTCAGTCCAGCCTTTCCTCAAAGTCCAACAGCTTAGGCTGGGTTCACACTTGCGGACTCCTCCGCAGCGTTCTGCAGAGGGGATCCGCAATGTGACCGCAGCGGCCGCCAGCTCCAATCTTTATAATGGGAGCGCACGGTGCTGCGCTTCACCGCGCAAGACCGTGCGCACCCATTCACTCCTATATGTGATCTGTGCGCAGGCGGATGCCTGCGTACAGATCACACACTCTCGTCCGCACCAGGAATGCAACATGTCGCGTCCCTGGTGCGGACGAGAGTGTGTGATTTGTGCGCAGGTGTCCGCCTGCGCACAGATCACATGTAGAAGTGAATGGGTGCGCACGGTCATGCGCGGTCAAGCGCAGCGCCGTGCGCTCCCATTATAAAGATAGGAGCTGGCGGCCGCTGCGGTCACATTGCGGATCCCCTCTGCAGAACACTGCGGAGGGGTCCGCAAATGTAAACCCAGCCTTATTATTCTGAATGATATCCAAATTGCGAGTATGCACAAAAGCTTTTCAGATTGTGTAGTAGAAACTGTGCGCTTTCGCAAAGACCTTATGGTGGGTTTACACGTCCCGATATCGGCGTCCAACTCCGACCAAAAGTCACGTGGTTCGTGCGTTGGACCCGATATCGTTTGTGCATTGTATGGTGTAAATGACCAATACGATGCACGAACGATGTCAAACCGATATCGGGGATCGAATGAGCGTGCTATTCAACGGCTCGATATCGGATGCCGATTGGAGCCGGATCGTGCTGTGTGACAGCCCAACTCCGATGTGCAGTACAACGTCCCCCATTCACTCCCATGTTAAATGGTCGTTCCTGGGTCGGCCGTACAAGGGGGGCGTACATATCGTAGAGACGTTGTATCCCGATATCGCGCAGTGTAAACCTCCGATGCGATTCTTTGAATTCCGGCCAGAAAAAGCGTGCTCTCCGCGCCGTCGGATCCAATATCGGACCGGCGTTGGAGCGTGTAAACCCACCATTAGGCTCTGCCTGCAGTAGGGCAAAGCAGAGTGCGCAGGCGCAATCCAACAAAGCCTCTGCACAGGTGCACGATTCGGATATCAATCAGAAGAACAGAACAGCGAGGAGAGGCGGGACGGATGAAGCTGTAATCAAAACCTGTAATCAAAAACTGGAAAAGTTTTAAAACTTTTTTTTTTTTAACTATAAATTTTTTATTAATTTTTAGCGGGATATAAACAAATGATACAATTGATCCATTACAAATGGCAGAAAGACAGGAAAAGTGTAAGCATATTCCAAATATGCGATTTTAACCGGGTAGCATAACTAGATAATAGAAGAAAAGAAAAGAAGATAAAATTGCAATCTCTTAAGGACTTGTCGGCATTAGAGAGGGCTGATATCTCTCTCGCGAGCCTAGTTCCTGAACCCCGCAAAGCGGGCGGATCCCGCAAGAGAGAGTCCTCAATATGGGTCTATATATAGCGAGTGTCCTTATTTCAATCCCATCTTCATGTTTGAAAACATTTGAACCCAAACAACTTAGCCTGTATAACCACCATAACTCAAGAGTAACCAAACAGACCAGAGACGAATAAGACAGACAGACAGGGTTAGGGGGGAATAGGGTAGGAAGGGGACTATCTCTTTCCTTTGAGTCACACTTCAAGGAGATGCAATCTCATTCGCTGCGTCATAAAACTCCCACAAAGACCAAATCTTCATATATTTATCCACTGAGTCGTGCATCATCGCTGTTAAATATTCCATACGTTTAACATCAAGAATCCTATTCCTAAGGCTCATAAGGGATGGGGTAGAGGTCTGCTTCCAATTTTTGGCTATTAAGCATCTAGCGGCCGTGGTTATGTGAAGAAAAAGTCTGGACGACATCTTGTTCAACCCCCTAGCTCTCGCACCTAAGAGGAAGACCAAAGGGTCCAATGGGATGTCAGCTTGTAAAACGCTGTCTATTAAAATCTTTACCTGACTCCAGAAAGGTCGAATCCCCGAGCAAGTCCAAAAAATGTGATACACTGAGCCCAATCCCGACCCACACCTCCAACATGTTGAGGGAATGGATGAATCCATTCTGTGGAGAACCTCTGGGGTATAGTACCACAGAGTTAAGATTTTATAAATATTTTCTTTGTATAGTGTGCAAATGAAGGATTTGGCAGCATTGCTTCAGATATACGACCACTCTTGGTCTGAAATTTTTCTCCCCAAACTGGTCTCCCACCTCAGCGTGTAGGCGAGTGCTCCCCCCTGGTTTACGCCTGGATCGGATAGCAAAGAGTAGATTGCAGAGATCAGACCCCTGGTGCCTGTGAATGTCCTACATAGCTTTTCAAACTCTGTGGGGACCGATACTCCTGCCCCACCAAAGAGAGACCCAGCCAAATCCCTAATTTGGAGATATTGGTAAAAAAGTCCTATTTGGCAGAGAAAAAGTTTTCTTTAAATACTCAAAACTATGGATCTCCATGGTCTTCCCGTCTATTATGTCTGCATATCTAAAAAGGTCTGCTTTCAACCATGTGTGTACCATATCCGATTCAAGGCTACTCGGAAGTAAGGGTTGATAAATAAATGACACCAAGGGGGAGCAAAGCGACATCAGGGGAAATCTCTTCGTGCAGGAGTTCCACAGCTCACGAGTGAACTGCATTGGGCCCAATAGCGGAGACTGGAGGCGTGCCTGGACCGGTGGCCAGAGGAATGAATTAGGGTGTATAGGAGCTATCCAGAGCTTCTCTATTTCAGTCCATCTATTGTAAGCCCAAAGGGAGGTCCAGCACGGGATTCTCCGTAAATGTGTAGCCCAATAATATTTCAGTATATAGGGTACCGAGAGTCCTCCCCTAAGTTTGTGGGTCAAAAGAACCTCTCTAGCCACCCTATGTCTCTTCCCAAGCCATATGAAGTCCATAATTGCTGCCTGGAGAGATTTCAGTTCCGACATAGGGACTCTTACCGGCAAAGTTTCAAATGCGTATATAAGTTTGGGAAGAATGGACATCTTGACTACCGTCCTTCGGCCCATCCATGACATAGGAAGAGACTTCCATTTGGACAATTTTGCCCTTATATCCCTAAAAAGAGGTGGGAAATTACATTTGTACAGGGCATCATAAGAGGATGTGATCTGCACTCCCAAATATTTAACTGCTTCCAGCTTCCATCTGAACTTGTAGTTCACTCTCAGATGATCCCAAATCTCTGGGGGGAGTCCAATGGGCATAGCTTCCGTTTTATTGGAATTTAATTTGTAACCTGAAAGAGTTCCATAGGATCTCAACACTCCAAATAGGTTTGGGAGAGAGATGTGAACGTTCGTAAGAGTCAAGAGGACATTGTCCGCGAATAACGCAATTTTAAATTGCTTACTCCCCAGCTGCACCCCCTGAGATGTTGGGATCTAGTCTGATGGCTGCCGCCAGGGGTTCTATGCATAGAGCAAATAGTAATGGCGAGAGTGGACACCCCTGCCTGGTGCCATTCAAATTAAAACGTATTTATTTGGTGTACAGGGGCAGTCAGGACATAATAGCCACCTTCATAGAATGCAGGATAGATGTTGCTGAAGGTGGAGCTTTTCGTTTAAAATACCCAAATTTGGTGTCATGTTCATTTTAAAATAAATCTCTCACATGGCAAAATGCTAAAGCCTGCAGATATGGGGCTAACCTGTAAACCAATAGCATTCTAGACCTGTCCGATGCCTGTACATTGCTGTCGGGAGAAAATTAACTTTAATCCTCCCTGCAGCTTTCTTGGTTCAGTCATGGAAGTGGTGCCGGTTCAGTCATCGCTCTGTCTATGGAGAGAGGTAGATGTAACCACACCCTCGCACTGACTAACAACCGCTTAGCATTAATGGAGGCTGTCAGGCAGTGCGGAGGGCATGGTTTCAGACGCCGCACTCCATACAAAGAGCAGTGATACCCGCATCGCCTCCATTACTGAGACCACAATGCTGACAGAAGGATTAGAGTTAATTCCCTCCTGGCAGTGGGGTTTAATGTGCAAGCGCATATTAATGTCACATTGAGTGATGTGAAGCCTGGAAGCAGGAGGAGGTACCCACGCTAGTTAAGACCCAGCATCCAACACCAGACCTGACTCTGGGCCAGAAGGGGGAGCTCTGCACCTGAGTTCAGGGAAGCTGCCCTGGTTCTGGCAAGGAGGAGGGACTAGAGTGAGAAAGAGGGGGAAAACGTCTGAGGGCAGGGAGAGGAGCGGACGTGTAGAGGAAAGCTCTGGGGAGTGGAGCTGCGACTGAGCTCACCCCAGAATGGCGCAAGAGAGGATGCCAGAAACCTTAGGTGCCCGGGTGCTGTACGTCCTGACACCCGAATCTGGAGGACAGGAGGCTGCAAGTCTCCTGGCCACACCGAAGACCCGGAGGCACCACAGCAGATTGAGAGCCCGAAGATGTCATCAGCAAGGCGGTGTCCATGAAAGGCTCTGCCATACAGTTTAGGAACAACCACGCAGGAATAGGGCCGCAGCATAGCTACAAACAGCAGGGACCCAAAGGTAAAGCGCACAGGAAGGCCTCCGAAACCACCTGGTGAGGTGGATCCCCGAATGCTTCGAGGCTGCCCAGACCCTTCCAAAACCTCCTAACTAGTGCCCCGGACTGCACCACCATATGCCAAGTAAAGGTAAAAGAAACTGCAGCCTTCTGTGTCCTCCAATTATTTCCTGCGCCCTCTGTCCTGCACCCCAACGACCACTACCATCAAGCCCATAGACTATCACACTGTTCCTGGGGCCCCGCTCCACCTGTGGAGAGCGATACTATCCCGGCTGCCACACCATCTGCCACAGAGGCCCAAGCCAGCAGTATCGGCCATCCCTGGCTGAATACTACAGGTGGTGTCACGAAAAGGCTACTAAACTCCCCTGTGAATACCCCTTCACTGGACGGCCAGGGCCATAGAGCGGGGCCACAGCCACCAGGACCTCCCAAAGAACCAGCCGGCCTGGCTACCGGGTACCCCCCCAGCCCTTACGGCTGTTGCATTAACACCATAGTTTCAGGTTAACAGCATTTTTCCATATCACAGGTGCACTTTAAAAATGCAGCTTCACATCTGCACCAAAAACGCACAAAATAAAGGGTATAAGCCCAATAACTAGAGTACAATGGGCCTCAATGCAAACTTTGGACCTTTGTATTAAGGCCCAGTCACACATAATGACGCACCAGCGATCCCGATAACGATGTGGAGAGATCGCTGGTGCATCGTTTTTCACATCGCTGGTAAGATGTCAAACAGGTATCTCACTAGCGATGTGAAAAACTATGCACTAGCGATCCCAGAATTATACCGAGGTCGTTGGGAATTGTCACTCCATAGCGTAGCATTGAGATCGTTGGTCATTGTCCCTGTCAAGCACAATGATGTAGCGCTCCCAGCGGACAAAAATGAAAACTGTGCCTTTAAATGTGTGTTTTCTTGTATTGTCTTGTGGTTTTATTTTTTTCTTTGCAGCACTTGATGGACATTGATCAAGAGACTTACTGCCTGGTCCCAGTTGGGCCAGTATGGACTAGATTATAGTCAAAGTTTAAAGTAAAGTTAAAAGCAATGCACCTCCCGCAAGGGAAGAACAGAAGTAATCTTATTGTTTATACATGGTAAAAATGTTAACATGTTATTGATAGTTGTGAACTAAGGGTGGAGGAACTGGACTAGCCCCCATGCACATCAAGTTAGGAAAAGAAAGTGCCTGGGGGTGGTCTAAGTAGAGCCAGGCCTCATAAGCAGATACGCCCGAAATGTTCATTGTTATATGTAAAATGTGTTTTATTCCAGGTTTGGTTTAACACCCGCGGACGGGTGTGTTTCACCAAGGGGGTGTGTGGCGCCCCTGTGACTAGGGGCCACAGAGTGGTATTGCACTTCATTAAAAAAATGTAATATTATTTGAAAGTTGCTAGTTTGGGATTTAAACCTTATGGAGTCTGTTTCTACACTCACTTAGGGCCACACCACCTAGAGTAGGGGGAACCAGTACTTGGTAGGTCCCAGAAGGGTGGGGGTGGAGCTTAGGATAGAGGAAGAGTGACAGTTGACAGTTTACCTCAGACGGTGCTGGGAAGGCAGACAGAGTGGTCAAGCCTGACAGCCAAGCTGAGAGGAGGGTGCCCCATCTTAAAGTAGGGACCCAGGACAGAAGGCAACGGGCCAGGACTGGTAGGAGCCGGCTGGTCACGTTGAGGGAACACCGGCGACACGGAAAGCTGAGGCAGCCAGGAGTTCAGCCCTGACTGCAAAACAGACGAGCTGCAGGCCCAACAGAACCGGGCTACTGACAGCCACACAGAGGTACCTCACCCCTCAAGCCCAAAAGACGGTTTTACACTAGAGGTGGAGGACTGAATCCCGGTGGCGGATGGGGAAACTTGCGTTCCTACTGTTCCCATCTGCACCGGTACAGGTCCAGTTGAGCCTACTAGATACAGACTGCAGGACTGGCGGTGAGCTCTGCAAGGGTGGGAAAGATTGAGAAAGGAAGAGGAGACCCCGAACGACTTAAGAGAGGACATCTAGAGACTCCATAAGGGGAACCCTGAGCTGGCAACATCCACCCTGTAAACCAAACTGTACCGTGTTTGTTTATGCCATCAGCCGGTACCGAGTAAAGTTTAGTTAAACTTGAACTGGTTTCCATTATTCTTCCCGCCGCAGCCTGAAGGGCTCAGCATCAGCAGCAGCTCAGCAGAGGGGTAAGAACCATCTCCATCACTGCCCTCCCTCACCATCTCCCTACAACAGCTGCCCTGAAGTAAAGCTCCACCTGTGGGGAGCTGTACCACACTTTGCTGCCCCAATCATCACCTCAGCGGCCGGCTGGCAGCACCGGTACCATCTTACCGGACACTACAGGTGGTGTCACGATCCCCTGTAAATAACCCCTTTTATCCCCCATCACCAACATTTACCATAGTTGATCACCAGGGCACAGCACCGGGATCCCGTCCATCCGTGACTCCCTATTCAGCAGACCCGGTGTCGAGTACCCCATCCCTTAGCTCTGGTTGATTCATATACACACACATACATGTATGTGTGTATATATGCATGATATATATTTCAATGTATTTATCTATAAAATATGCACACACACATACATACATATATATATACACACACACACACACACGCACACGCAACGCATATTCCACAATTACTAGACGCACACTTATTGGCCCCCACTTGTGGTCCTAGTCTTTGGCAATATACAGAAAGCCCACCATGGGATCTCATGCTCAGGAACTGCTACAAAATGACAGCATGTGAGCCTAGTCATGCAAGTAATTGGTTTATTTACTAATTAGCATACCAAACATCATAGTAGAAGCATTCCAATGAAAATGAATGATAACCTGATACTATTGGACAAAGCTGAAAACACAAAACCCAATATAAATAATTTCTGAGGATAATGCCATCGACTAGGTGCGACAGTTCGAGGACATGGTTAACTATGGGAGATTTCCTGTTGGTAAGACTATTAGTGTACTAAAAACTATTTGTTGAACTTGCTTGGAATAAATAGGCAGGCATCTCAAATACAAAAAATATTGTAAATTGATGTGCTAAAATGTATTTAAAAAAAATCAGCATCCAGCTGTGCTTTGTATTAGAAGATTATGCAAAGTCAACCCCTTAACCTATGAGACTGCTTGTATGTGGGAAATGAAAATCAAATCAGGGATATTGCAGCAAAGCCTCCCAGGGAAAAGAATTGTCTTAATCTTTTAGAAGAAAATGGCATCTCTATTTTTAAATGCCTCAGAGCAGATACGGGTTAAAAGCATTTTATTCAAACACTGCTTCCCCTAAAACACTGCAGGCGGCTGAAAAATCAACAGAGAGCCAGCCAATATCGGGCCTCACCTCTTGGCCATAAACCATGTCTCCAGTTATGAACCATGTCTCCAGTTGATAATCTTGGCTTTAGGCAATGCTATTGTATGCATCAATGCTCCTGTATCCTCTTCAGCTTTTAAAATTTAATGATCGTGTGCGCATTAGAAAATGTTGTTTGAAGCAAATGCAGACAGGCAGGTAACCAATATCTAAGACAACGGTTTTATTAGGCTGTCTAAATACCAAAAACAGAAAATATCAGAAAATGGGGCATTCATCTATAGAAACTTGTGTACATTTCTCCCACTCAATGACCCACAAATCCCAATGGAGCTATGACAACTATAGGGCAGGTTCTCTACAGAAGTACAGGAACATTTGTTCCATAAAACGTAACTTCTGCCCTGTATTACAGAACACTGAAAAGGAGACTGGTGGTAAGGAGTCATAAAGGATCGTGGAGTCATTTAATGCACATGATTAGGAAAATATGGCTAAATCTCCTAAAAAGTGTGGCACAAATGACTACAAGCTGCAGGTGATTACAGTCCATCCCCATTTATTTCAATAGGGCTGAGCAGCGATGTCAGACATAACCCCATAGACAGGTGTGGTGCTGGTTCTGGAAGGAAACAGTCATGTTTTTATAATCTAGTCCAATCCTATAAGATGATCTATTATATAACTTTAAAGATTTAAAAAAAAACTGTCTACGTTATATAGAAAAGTAAGAGGATGAACCCATCCAGGATTTTGGTGTGTTAGCAACAAGTATGATAATGTTAGTACCCTTACGGCACACGTTTGCCAGGTACATGTGCAATTAAAAAAGAAAACTTTAAGATGATATATTTTTCAATCTAGCAAAAAAAGATTTAAAAACACTTTCTTCACATATACAGGTGAGACCCTAGAAGTCTACTTACATAACCCAAAACAATTGCAAGCAATGACGTAACTAAAGTCCAATGGGCCCTGGTGCAAGATTTGGATCTGGGCTCCCCCCAATCCCTGCAAGCCCCTGTATGTTGGTCAATGTACAGGTATTTGTAGCTTTCTAAATCTTATAAAAACATATTGTATGTGGTGTTCTGACTTCATTATATAGTAATGTCCCCAGATGAACTAATGTCCTATATTCTAGGCCCCTACCAGGTATATATGTCCCCCATCTGGGCCCACCGTGGTGTATATGTCCACCATTCTAGTAACTGTGTCCCCCATCCTGTGACCATCCTGGTAAATATGTCCCCTTTCCTGGGCCCTTTCTGGTATATATGTCCCAAATCCTGGTATATATGTAAACAAATGCTGGGCCCATCCTGGTATATATGTCCCTAATCCTGGTATACAGTTGCAATCAAAATTAGATAACACACAATTTCCTTAATGTTCCTTATGTGAAAATATCATAACATGAGAGTAAAACAGCAGTATTTTAATCTCAATTCATAAACTGAATATATTATAAAGCATAGCATAAAAATGTAAATGAGATAAATGAAAAACAATACTGATCAAAATTAGAGAACACTTTTAGATACGTGCAAATATTGGTGTTATTCTGGCACTTGGTGCAAATTTCCTTAATTTTCTGACAAACTCTATTTAACTGGCAGCCTAAAGGCCCTGTGACACATAAAGAGATCGCTAATGAGATCGCTATTGGGATTGCTGTCGCGTCATGAAATCCGTGACGCAACAGCAAAGTCGTTATGTGTGACACGCACCAACGATCTGGCCCCTGCTGTGAGATCGTTGATCGTTACACACTGCTCTAGGTCATTCCTACGTCGTCGTGCTCCCGCTTGGAATGCTACATTGTTGGTTTGACAAAGATAATGAGCAATGATCTCAATGCTACGCTATGGAGAGAAAATTCACAACGACCTTGGTATAATTCTGGATCGTTAGTGCGTCATTTTTCACATTGCTGGTGAGATGCCGGTTTGACATCTTACCAGCGATGTGTACACGACGCACCAGCGATCTCTGCACATCGTTATCGTTATTGGGATCGCTGATGCGTCGTTATGTGAGACTGGGTCTTAACTTTCCAGTTTGCACTCACTTTGCAAAAATTGTGTGCATTCCAAAGTGACTTAATGCCTCTGGCAGCAGATTGTGCAAATGAAGGCCAAAGGGGGTCACCCTGGTTGTTCCAAGTCTGTGATTTCTAGAATATTGCATCTTTACAACATCACAAAAAAAGTCTTCCAAGTCCCTCAAGAAGGCTGGTCGCCCTCAAAAGACAAATGCAAGACATGACGGGATAATGCAGAGAATCTCCATGAGTAATCGTTCCACACTGCAGCTAGAATAGCTCGCCGGTTCAGCACTGAACAGGGTAAGGATCTGTCTCGCATACAGTGTCACAACGTTTAAGAGCATTTTGACTGAAATCCCACTGTGCAGTGACCAAAGCTCTCATTAGCAGAAAGAATCAAAAGGCTAGAATCAACTTTGATGAGAAGCATATTATATGGACAGAGGAGAAGTGGTCCACAGGTCATTTTAGTGCTGAAAACAAGTTTAATTTATTTGGGGCTGATGGGAAACATATTGCTCACTGACAAACTGGGGAAAACCTGAACTCAAAGAGTGTAAAAAAGGCAGTAAAAAGTGGTGGAGAAAGTGTAATGATTTAGGGAATGTTTTCTAAAGCAGGGGACGGACCTCTCATACAGCTACATGGCAGAGTAAATGCAAGTGTGTAGCAGAACCTTCTTCGACAACACGTGGCTGCTTACTTGCATTCAGCACTCATTCAACCAGCAATTTTCATGCAGGATAATGCCCCCTGTCACACAACAAGACAAGTACAGCAGTTCCTTAAAACAGCTATCCCAGAGTCCTGATCTAAACCCAACAGAAAACCTCTGGAAAATCCATGGTGACAAGGTTATGGCCAAAAAACCCACAATAGTCACAGAACTGCGGAAGAGACTGAAAGAAAAGTGTACCAAAATCAGACCAGAGCAGTGTGAGAGACTAGTGATGTCCTGTGGCTGCAGATGTGCATTCAAAGCAAAGGCCTGTACACTTCCTACTGATTGGTTACTGTTGTAACCTCCACAAAATTTAGTTTTAATCTCTCTCTGTGCTACAGTTATTGCTGTTCTCTAATTATGATCATCACATTCTGCATAAAAGAAAGGTTTTAAGTTGATAAACTTTGGTTATTTTGGACACATTGTTCTAGCGGCATGGGTACCCCTTGCAAAGAAAACTCAAACGTTGATCAATGTAGATTACATTCTGTCTGAAAATAATCAAGCGCTCATACATTGCTCTCTAATTTTGATTGCCACTGTATATGTAAACAAACCCTAGGCCACACCCAGGTATTTATATTGCCTATTTGATATATATGTCCCCAACCAGGGCCCATCTTGTCATATCTGTCTTCCATCCTGTTATACATGTCCCCATTTTGGGACAATCTTGGTATTCTGTCCCCAATCCTGGTATATATGGCCCCACCCTAATATAGATACACCAGGATGGGCCCAGGGTGGGACATCTGTCCCTCACGCTAGAATATTTTTTTCTGGATCCTTGTTTATCGGTCACCCTTCCTGGTATATCCATCACCCATAAAGGTATACAAGTACATCTCAATAAAGTAGAATATAAAAAAGATCATTTATTTCAATAATGCAATAGAAAAAGTGCAACGCATATAATATATAGAGTCATTACAAACAAACTGATCTACTTCAATTATTTCCTTGTATAAATGTTGATGACTTGGCTTACAGCCAATGAAAACTCAAAGGTCATTATCTCAGAAAATTAGATTATTATATAAGACCAACTGAAAAAAAAATATTTCAACTCATAGATGTTGGCCTAATGAAAAGTATGTACAGTAAATGCACTCAATACTTGGTTGGGGTTTCTTTCGCATAAATCACTGAATCAATGTGGCATGGCATGAAGGCAATCAGCCTGTGCACTGCTGAGGTGTTATGAAACCCAGGTTGATTTGAGGGCAGCTTTTAGCTTGACTGCATTGTTGGTCTTGTGGCTTCTCATCTTCCTCTTGACAATACCCCATAGATTTTCTATGGGCTTAATCAGGCAAGTTTGCAGGCGAATCAAGTACAGTGATACTGTGGTTAGTAGATTTTGGTACTTTTGACAGTGTAGACAGGTGCCAAGTCCTGCTGGAAAATGAAATATCCATCTAAAAAAAACTTGGTGGCAGAGGGAAGCATGAAGTCTTAAATTTCCTGGTAAACAGCAGCGCTGACTTTGGTCTTGATAAAACACAGAGGACCTACACCAGCAGATGACATGGCTCCCCAAACCATCACTGATTGTGGAACTACACACTAGACCTCAAGCAGCCTGGATTTGTGGCCTCTCCACTCTTCCTCCAGACTATGGGACCTTGATTTCCAAATGAAATGCAAAATTTACTTTTGTCTTAAAACACCTTGGACCACTGAGTAACAGTCCAGTTCCTTTTCTCCTTGGCCCAGGAAAGATACTTCTTGCATTGTCTATTAGTCATGAGTGGCTTGACACAAGGGATGTGACGTTGTAGCCCATGTCCTGGATACGTCCTGTGTGAAGCACTGACTCCAGCAGCGTTCGCTCCTTGTGTATCTCCCCCAAATTTCTGAATGGCCTTTTCTTAACAATCCTATCAAGGCTGTGGTTATCCTGGTTGCTTGTGCACCTTTTTCTACCACACTTTTTCCTTCCCTTCAACTTTCCATTAACATGCTTGGATATAGCACTCTGTGAACAACCAGCTTCTTTAGCAATGACCTTTTTTGGCTTACCCTCCTTGTTGAGTGTGTCAATGACTGACTTCTGGACATCTGTCAAGTCAGCAGTCTTCCCCATGATCGTGTAGCCTACTGTAAAAAGACTAAGAGGCCATTTTAAAAGCTTAGTGAGTCTTTGCAGGTGTTTTGTGTTAATTATTCTAATTTTCTGTGCTAATGACTTTTGGATTTTAATTAGATGTACACTATAATCATCAATATTAACAGAAATAAACAAATGGAATAGATCAGCTTGTTTGTAATGACTATATATGTGTTTCATTTTTTTTGCAATAAATTACTGAAATAATTTTTTTGATGATATTCTAATTTATTGAGATGCATTTGTATCTGTTCCTCGTTCTGCTTTAACAAAGAAAAACACTTTACTCACCTCCCGCCACTCCACCCGCCGCACAGTGTCTTTTTCTACAGCCAGGGCAGAAGCCAGCAGCTAAAGGCCACTTTACACACACAGATATCTGTGTCCAACTTCTGAACAGATCTCTGGTTGCAGTGAAATCATGGACACATTGTTACATTTGTACACAGCCACAAAATGGAACAATGTGTCCATGATTTCACTGCAACCAGAGATCTGTTCAGAAGTTGGACACAGATATCTGTGTATGTAAAGTGGCCTTAACATTGGCGTACATGACATTACTGTCGTGCACCCCAAGCCACAGGAATGCCAACATCAGCTGCCAGTCTCTGATTGGCTGAAGCATGTACAGTGTAGGAATCTGATGGATTCTTGCATTACTCTACACTTCAATTGAATGTGCATTCTCAGATGTACATCCAGGAAACCTGCTAATTAGTGGTGGTAGTGGGATTATAAAGAGTTTATGAATATGGAGGACAACATGGCAGCAGATTTACTGGTCCTTTAGTGATAATCTCCTGCTAATAAAACAGTCCTTTTATCAAAACTACAACAAGCAGCCCAGTAAGTGACACATAAGTGGATAGCAAGAACAGGGTGACAGATCACCTTTAAGCACTATCTGTAGTATGCAATAGATGTATCTCATACCATGAAAATAGCCTATGCTGGTGATAAGAACAACAGACAGAGGAAAAAAAGGCTAGGTTCACAATATGTCAGTAGACGCTAACATTAGCATGAAAACAGCCTAAGGCTGCTTTCACATCATGTTTTTTTTACCTGTCCGTGGGATCCTACTTTTTGTAGGATCCCACGGACAGGAATGTGACACCACAGGAGGAGGTGCAAAGTGCAGGCAAGCCAGGTACTTTCACTCCTGCAATGTATACATTGAGGGAGTGAACAAAGAGTTAAAATATAAAAAAAAACATGCTCACCTGTCCGACGGTGTCTTTAAACTGCGCGGTCATGGGACAACTCGGTCAGCTGAGCTGTCACATGACCGCTCAGCTGATCGGGTTTCCAGGCAACCCCAGGTCCATCAGTCCTAGGAGCGAGCGAGACAGCGGGGACACCGTCGGATAGGTGAGGATGATTTTTTTTTTATTTTTAACTCTTCATTTACAGAATTTCACTTCGCAATGTATATACATTGCGGAAGTGAATTAAAGGGGAAAAGAGCAATTTTAGTGTACTGAGCATGCTCAGTACACTAAAATCGGGTCCGAGAAACGATCCGATGTTTTCTCGAACCCGTGCTCCATAGGCCCCATTTAAAGGGCGTGGATCATGTCAGATCCATTCGGTCCGATTTGTCCGCTGTGCCCAAAATCAGAGCAGTCTCCGATTTTAGGCACAGGGAAAATCGGACCGAATCGGATCCACACAAATCGGATGACAATAAGGCCAAATCCAATCCGATCCGTGCCCATAGAGATACATGGGGGCAAAATCGGATCCGTGGCTGTCGATTTACAACAGACAGCCACGGATCCAAAAAAATCGTTATGTGAAAGCAGCCTAACTTTGTGCTTGCAAATTTTCATTGGTAAAAAAACACTTAACAGTAGCACCAATGACAATACAGGATCAATACCAGCAACTGAGCTAAACAATAAACAATAATTTACTTTTGTTCTCTACCATATTACTAGACGCAGTTTGTGGCATTAGGCCAATATGTACCAGTGTTGTCAATTTAATAGAAGCACCATGCTAATATCTTAAACACACAAATGAAAAAAATACTGTGTGGGGGGCTAGATTTGTGAACAAATAATCCCTATTACCATAATATATAGAACATGCTGGTTTAAATTTCAAATCTAGAAATACATATATATATAAAGCAGTACACCTGGCTAAAAAGCTGTAAAGCTGCCAAAAGCAACAAGACATATACAATTGAACAATACATACAGTAAAAATAATAATAATGTATACACAGAGATTAACACCATTCTCTCAGATTGTATACACAAACAGTTTTTGAGATAAGCGGGGTTTGTTAGAATGAAAGATTTTGTCAGACAAAAGATGTAGACATGCTAAGAGTTGATAAAGAAGAGGGATGTCTACTTCATTTTATTATGTATAAGAAGAATTGTGAGTGCTGCACATTGGCCACATTTAATTTACAGTCCTATATTTACATGCAAAACCTTCCTGTCAATAGAATGTAAAACAGACCCACATTGTTGTATTCAATCCACACACACTCATGGTTACCCACTGGGCAGCTGGATGCTAAAAGCTTCAGTCCCATGCTTGGTAACCACAAAGCAAACATAATAAAGGCTCTGCTACCAGGGGATAGCACTTGGTTAGCATGTTTTCCTAGCAGCAGGTCTCTTATGAGGAATCAAAAACTGCTAAAAGTATATTTCACTGCTGATTTTAGCACCATCATTACATCTTGACATTTCCTTGGAATGAAATTAATAAATTGGGGCTTAAATTTGACGCAAAACAAGCCTTACAATAAAGCGATCTTACAGTTCTGGTCCTTAGCTGTCAGTTTTGAGTCCAATAGATAACATTTTGAGTATCCTTCTTCACTCATATGATTCCTGGAATAACGTTTTTAGTAGCCTAACACTATTATATTAAATATGAGGATTTACAATATGAATATGTAGGGGGTCCAGGGCTCTGTTACCCAACCCTGGAGGTTACTGTAAAGTTTTAAAAGTGATACCTAATGTCACTGAAATGTTTGTATTGTCTTGTACGGCTGATAGTCACTGGTGTGTGGGTGACCGCCTTCCTGCTTTGCTTTGCTAGCGAGAGTTAATAATGGTTAGGAATATTATACACCTTTTAAGGATATTAAAATTGGGAAGGAAAGAGAGAAGTGACAGAACGAGCTTATGGGAGGCGTGAGGTGAAAGGTGGTCCCAAGAACCAATTTGGCCAGACCCTTGGATCAGACTCAGGACCCGGACATGCATCGATTCAAAGCACGGCGTCCCTCCCTTAGTGGTTGAGTCTGTACGTTACCTGCTGGAGTTAGTTCCATTGACTATTCCAATAGCGTCTGCTAAATCTCTGTGGGTGGGATAGAGTGGTCTAAAAAGACTATTTCACTCGGCTCAGCTTTGATGGAGCTGGAGAAGAGGATGGGAGGCTTGAGTATATATACAGTAGCCCAAGTGCCAGGAAAGGGGTCGGCCAGGAAATTTTCATTGACTGTACATATGGAAATCCCATTTGTGAGAAAAGATTGTTCCTGCATTATGCGAGAAGTTCCCCGGTTGATTGACACTTCTAGTAAAGTTCCAAAATTATAAAGCAAGCAACATGTGTCCGTGTATTCGTGCCATGGAGGGAACTGTGTCTCGAGTTGTATTTGCACCGGGGAGGTGGCCGGGGAAGGGACACTAATCCAGGGCTGCGCTGCAGCCGAGGCTCAGCCACACCTGCGACTACTACAAAGACCTGCACTGTCCCCTCAACATACACTAAATTAAACTACACATTAAAGAAAATCTGCCAACAGGTGTTTGCTACCTCATCTGACGGCAACCTAATATAGGCAAAGAAACCCTGAATCCAATGATGTATCACATAGATTACTTGGCTCTAGCTGTTCTGACACAATCAAAGCATTTAGTTTGAGGTTACGTTCACATGTTGCGTATTTGCAGTTTTTTCCTGTGTTTTACTGCATTTACGCGGCACTTTTTTCCGGGCGTTTAAATGCAGTGAAACGCAATTATGGAACCGCAGTTCAGCAAAACCCATGGGTTTTGCTGAAATACATTCAGATGTTACGCTTTTGAGTGCTTTTTTACTCACACGCTTTCACTGCAAAAGCGCGTGAGTAAAAAGAATAGACATGTCAATTCTTTTTGCACTTTTCTGTGTGCTTTTCCCATTGCCCACATGTTAAAATGGGCTCGGGAAAAGCGTGCAGAAAAAAGTGCACACAAGCGCAATGTGTGAATGCAGTAGCGCTTTTCGAGGTGTACACGCGTAAAAAAAACTCAATTGCTTAAAAAAGCACAAAAAATGCGATGTGTGTGAACGTAGCATTAGCCATGTAGCAGAACTCGGAAAGCTGACCCCACCCACACCGTGCTCTCAATAGAGATTTTTCATTGACAGTGAGGTGACAATCACAGCATAGGTTGTTTCAGACTGCTGTGCACATTAAAGATTAGTCCTGTAATGGTAATCAAGTATTTAGTTAATGTAAATATCACACACACTGATGAGAGGCACAGTTGTTTTTTTTTCTTCTAACCCTTGACAGATACCCTAATAATCTTGCAAAAATAAAATTTTCATGTTAAGGCTGCCTTCACATTGCGGTTTTCTTCCATCCGTGGCTGTCCGATGTAAAACGGACAGCCACGGATCCGATTTGGCCCCCATGTTATCCTATGGGGGTCGGATCGGATTTGGCCTAATTGCCATCCGATTTTATGGGATCCGATTTGCGTCCAATTTTTTTGCTGTACCACAAAAAAATCAGATCCCACAAAATCGGATGGCAATTAGGCCAAAAACGATCAGATCCTCGGGTTTAACATGGGGCCTATGAGCGCGGGTCCGAGGAAACAGCTGATCGTTCCTCGGACCCGATTTTAGTGTGCTCTGCATGCCCAGTACACTAAAATTGCTCCTAACCCTCTAATTTCACTTCTGCAATGAATAATATACATTGCAGAAGTGAAATTAAGTAAAAGAAAGAGTTAAAAATAAAAAAAATCAATATTGTCTATCCGCGATCCACCGCTGCCTCCAGCAAGGTCAGGGTGCTTACAGGACTTGCGGTGATGTCACAACCCGGCAGCGTCATCGGGTCACATGACCGCAGTTACCGGTCATGTTACCGATCATCTGGAGGCAACCGTGGATCGCGGATAGGAGAGAATACTGATTTTTTTTTTATTTTATACTATATTTCACTTCTGCAATGTATATTATACATTGCGGAAGTGAAAGTGCCCCGCTGTGTCCGGATCCATGATAATCACGGACCCGGACACAGAATAGGTCACCCCCTGTGGTGTCCTTTCCTGTCCGTGGGGTTCTACAAAAAGTAGGATCCCACGGACAGGAAAAAATATGTGATGTGAAAGCAGCCTAAAATGTATGGGCTTTTAGTTTCAGATGTCATCAACTGAATACAATTTTTTTTTTTCTGTCACATGGATTAAAAGAGCTCCTTTTGCCAGGTTAAGAGTGCTTACTTTTTCTCTAATTTTATGCTTGCTACTTGGCTATTTCACTTTTTTCTTTTAAAAATGCACCAGTTTCAGAGATATTGGCCTATTTTTTTAGTGCAAATTCTTCTAGTCTTTGCAAAGGAAGTGTGGCTCTCAGGTAACCATGCAGAGCAGCCTACTTTGAAAGACCCTAACAATTAGCACTTAATAAAAAGGCACTTTTCACTGAAAAGGTATAGAGGATTTAAAAAAAATACAAAAACCGAAGACTCAAGGGAGCAGTGGGAATACAATAACAGCAAAAACTTAATATTATTTGTTGAAGGTTGTCTTTAAATTGATTTCATGAAATAATTAGTTCATGCAGTTTTCTGTAAGGAGACTCTCCATTTATATTTTTCAAGCTCTCTACGTGCTTTCGAAGAACTGAAACATTTTTACTCATATCCAAAAGTCTGTACAAAAAGTACAAACCCAATACTAGCCATTGCTGAGGGTTTTTACAATTGGTTTCATTTTTGCACTCAAGATTGCTTTATTTGCAGTGACTTCTACACATGCCACTAAAGGGAAGGGTGTCAGTCTTATATTGCATCCATATGTCTTAATTTGCCATGTCTCAAACCCTTTAGAATGATTTTTTACATTTGTGTGCACTTTTAATTGCAAGCAGATTGGTGGAGGTCCAGTTCCGAAGACCAATAGCTCAAAACCCCAGTGAGACTGGCTCCGCGCATGCACAATGCGCTTATTGAAGCCGGGCCGATTACGTGATCAAGCCCATAATGCACTGGGGCCGATCACGTGATCGGCTCCATAATGCACTAAGGCCGATCACGTCACCGGCCCCATAATGCACCGCTCCGGATGTGAGTCCGGCCGGTGTATAGAATGACACAGAGGGCGGGAGATTCCAAATACTGGGGGCAGAGAGGACAAAGAATAATGCCGCCCAGCGGGGCATGCACTACACCACGGAAGAGTGGTGAATGGAGTGTGGCCACGCCTTCCCAGTCCCCCAAACTCGAGGACTGCAGTGAGTTTAAACTAATTTTTGAGATGTTTCATAGGGACACTTTAGATGAGAAAGGGATAGATAGCGAGCAGCTAGGAAGGTGTAGGGATAGCTAGTGATAGTGTTGGGACTTAGATTCAGGTGACAGGTTCCCTTTAAAACGTACCCTTGGTTTCATCCCCTTTCAGATAAATCTAGAGATCAGAGAGCGGAGTTTATGGAAGAACGAGCTTTGAGGCCAAATAGGGACAGCCTGAAAAATAAAGAGAAATCTTGGTAGGATGTCCATTGTAACGACATGAATCCTGCCAAGCCAAGACAGTTTCAAAGGAATCAAGGAGTGACCCCATTTTATCCAAAATAACCTGGTGGTTAAGATGAAATAGTTTAGTGGGATCGTCAGAAAGGCTCACCCCTAGATAAGAAATGTGGCCCTGTTTCCAACTAAATGGAAAGTCCCATGTCTGAGAGGCAACTACTGACGGGGCTAGCGAGACGTTCATTGCTTCCGTTTTCGAGTAGTTAACCTTGAAGTTGCTAAGAGCTCCAAATGTTTCAAATTCCCTCAGTAAAGCTGGAAACGATATAATCGGGTGAAAAACATATAGGAGCACATCGTCGGCAAAAAGAGATGCCTTATGGTGGGTATCAGTCACCACCAGTCCCCTGATGTCATCGTTGTCTCTAATAGCTTTAGCTAAGTGCTCCATAACAATAATATATATCAAAGGGGATAATGAGCACCCCTGTCTCGTCCCGTTATGAATGGAAAACGAATCGGACAAGGTCCCATTAATACTCACCCGGGCTGACGATTTCGAATAGAGTGATAAAACCCTACCTAAGAACTTGGGGCCCAACCCAATATGATCCAGCGCTTCTCTCTAAAATCCCCAATGGACTGTCAAAGGCCGTCTCTGCATCAACTGACAACAGACATAGAGGGGACTTCCACATCTTAGCCCTATCAATAAGATGAAGGGATCTAATGATGTTGTCCCGTGCCTCTTGACCCTTAACAAAGCCCACTTGGTCAAGATGGATAATAGAGGGTAATAACAGGAAGAGTCTATCACCCAGGATCTTGGCGAATAATTTAACGTCCAAATTTATCAAAGAGAATCGGTCTGTAGCTTGCCGCCTCCAAAGGATACTTATTAGGCGTCGGTATCACGCATATATGTGCCTCCAAAACCTGGGGAGCAAAAACATTTCCTTCTGAAATCGCATTAAAAGTCAGGAGCATTTGGGGCGACAGATCATCAAACAAGGTTTTGTAAAATAAGGACGTGAAACCGTCAGGTCCCGCACTTTTCGAGGACGGTGAAGCCCTAACCGCCATGGAAAGTCCCTCCAATGTAATCTCGTGGAATGCGACGTTCCTGCACGCTGGTCTGCTGTGGGATGGAAAATGCAGCACACCCCACACTTTCTACTGCCGCTGGGCACAGCATATAGTTTTCACCTGGATCCTCCACTACCACTCACAAGTCCCCTGCTGGCATGGCCACTTTGGGGTACGCTATATGGTCCATCTCAGCTAATACGACCGATGGATGTATGCTGTTGCCCACAGCCTGTGTCAGTGATACAGCCATATATGCTCGGCGGAGAGCACCATATACAATATGCCACGGAGAGGCCTCGTGGGATGGATGGAATCACTGATCGGAGGGTTGTCCCTAGGTCTGTCGCTAAACGAGTAGTGTATTCAAGGAGTCGTCTTCTGGAACTGCGCAGGACAAAGTCTTCTCCAGCAGTTGCAATACCACATGTTCCACGGGAAATGAGGAGACCCTTCAGAGGTTGCAGAGCAGGCAAGACGATCAAGTCCTGGAGGAGAAGGTTTAAACCTGCGGTCCCATCCATCATCATGGGTAATGTACGATCGCTTGGTAACAAGTCGGATGAACTGCTGGCTCTGAGTAAGACCCAGAAGGAGTTCAGGGAATGCAGTCTCATGTGCTTTACAGAAACCTGGTTGCATGAGGACGTCCCAGATTCATGTGTATCGGTACCAGGGTTTCATATGGTTCGGGCTGACAGGGACAGAGTGAAGTGCGGTAAGAAGAAGGGTGGAGGAGTGATACTGTACATTAACAACAGATGGTGTAATCAGGGGCATGTAACAGTAAAGGAGAGACATTGTTGCCCAAACATTGAACTATTAGCAGTGGGCCTCAGGCCTTATTATCTGCCTAGAGAATTCTCTCTTGTTATTGCAGTGGTGTCGTATATACCACCATCTGCAAATCCAGAGGCAGCTGGGGAAGTACTGTCTGGGGTGATTGCCCGGCTTCAGACGAAACACCCTACCTCTCTAACTGTCATTTCTGGGGATTGTAATCGAGCCAAGATCTCATTACCAAAGTTCTATCAATATGTCAAATGTTCTACACGGGACAATTATATATTGGATCTCCTCTATGCCAGTGTTAAGGATGCTTACTCATCATCTGCATTGCTCCCCCTGGGGAAATCTGACCACAACTCATACTATTGTCTCCAGCCTATCAACCAGTTGTCTGCAAACAAGCAGTGACAATTAAACAGATAAGGAAGTGGTCTCCGGCAGCAGAGAAGAGGTTACAAGACTGCTTTGATTGCACAGACTGGGAGGTGTTATGTGCCAGGGAACATAATGATGATGTTAATGAGGTTACCGGGAGAGTTACTGATTACATCAACTTTTGTACTGACAATATTGTACCTATTCATGAGATTCGGTGTTATGCAAACAACAAGCCTTGGATTACAAAAGAATTGAAACATCTACTAAACAGGGAAAAAATGCTTTTGAAAGGAAAGACAAGGAGGAGATGAAAATTGTACAGAGAGACTTAAAGGGGAAAATTAAGATTGCCTGTGAAGCATTCAGAATTAAATTGGAAAATAAATTGTCACACAACAACTCCAGAGAAGTGTGGGCTGGAATGAAGCTATTGACTGGGTTTAAGGCAAGGTCAGATCAGGGGGGTGGGGGGCTGATCATGGCTAATGAGATGAATGAGTTTTTCAACAGATTCAACGATAAATGTGCCCAACTGGGGGGAGGAAGTTGGAGACTTTCTTGATCTCAGAAAATGATGTGAGGGAACAGTTTAGTAAGCTGGTCATTGGTAAAGCAGCAGGGCCTGATGGTATCTGTCCACGTGTCCTCAGAGTGTGTGCAAATCAGTTGTGCACTGTCTTCCAGCACCTGTTTAACTGGAGCTTACAATCACAGAGAGTACCAGTTCTATGGAAGACTTCTTGCCTGATGCAGGTTCCCAACACTACCTTCCCGAGCTCCCATAACGACTATAGACCGATGGCCTTAACATCGCATGCGATGAAGTCCTTGGAGAGAATTGTACTTGCCTACTTGTGTCCGAGGGTGTCTGCTTTTATGGACCCCCTTCAGTTTGCGTATCGGCAGAGTCTAGGGTGGACAATGCTGTAGCATATCTGCTACAAACAGTATATTCCTTTTTGGACAATGATGGAACCACTGTACGTGCCATGTTCTTCAATTTCTCCAGTGCATTCAACACCTTCCAGCCACTATTATTACGTAAAAAGCTGGTTGAAATGGCGGTTGATGAGGGACTAGTGAATTGGATCATTGATTACCTGTCGGACAGGCCACAGTTCGTAAGGTTGGGGGCGGCCGTATCGGATAGCGTTCGGAGCAGTGTTGGAGCTCCTCAGGGAACGGTGCTGTCGCCATTCCTTTTTACGTTATACACAGCTGATTTTCAGTATAAATCAGACCTTTGTCACCTTCAGAAGTACTCTGATGACTCCGTGATAGTCGGAGGTATTGAGAGAGGCCGGGGGGAGGAGGAATACAGAAGGGTGGTCTCGGACTTTGTTGACTGGTGCCAGGCTAACCATTTAGAACTCAACGTAAAGAAAACCAGGAAGTTGGTGTTGAGTTATGGAAGGTGCATGAAGGATTGCTTACCTATCACTATTGATGGTCAGGATGTGGAGATGGTGGAGAATTTCAAATATCTGGGGGTTCACCTGGACAGCAAGCTTGATTGGAGGTGCCATATGGAGAAGGTTTGCAAGAAAGGGATGAGTAGACTTTACTTCCTAAGGAAATTAAGGTCGTTTAATGTGTGTAGCAAAATGCTTGAAATGTTCTACCAATCTATTGTGGCGAGTGCAATCTTTGCTGCAATAATATGCTGGGGTAGTAGTGTGCGCACAGCTGACGCTAATAAGCTGAATAAACTTATCAAGAAGGCTAGTGCGGCGGTGGGTCTACAACTTAGGACTTTCGAGGAGGTATTAGAGGATAGAATTAATAAGAAATGCAAGGCTATAATGAGCAACAATACACACCCGCTCTCTGAACTGTTTGCGAAGCAGAAGAGCACATTCAGCAAGCGTCTAATCCAACTAATGTGTAAAAAGGAAAGATACAGAAAATCGTTTGATCCGACAGCTGTGGGGATGTTTAACAAATGTATAAGTGTAAAGCGTCCCAAGACTATGTGAAGGTCTATGTGTATGGGGGGAATAGGTGAGGTACATGTACCAGTCTACCCACATCTGCTGTCCATATAGACTTATTTTGTAAAGTGTGAAATGTTCTTGATCTTTGTTCTGCTGCTGTAATACTGTAATTTCCTCCGGGATCAATAAAGTTTATCTTATCTTATCTTAATGTCTCTCTCTAGGAAGAGCAAGTCGTCTTCGGTAAGGGATGGTATCTTCACTTTGTCGATATAAGACCGAATTTTGGCCCTCAGAGCAAGAGGATCCATGTCTGAAAACTTCCCCTTCACATTTTATAGGTCGGTATAGAATTTTTGGAATACCGTTCTAATCTCTTCATTGCTATGGACCACCCGACCCTTGCCCGACTTAATTGATGGAATGTACAAGGGACCAGCCCAGGGATGCAACAACCTCGTCAAAGGCCGGCCACAATTATTAGCGGCTTTATAGAAGAATCCAGCTGTCCGCTCTCTTGGTAACGATGTAGACGACAAATAACGTCCCTCGGTAATGCACTGTCTGGAAGGGGTGGGCCAAGAGATATGAGGGCCCTATCAGAATTCAATGGCAAAGGCTACTGGCATATTTCGTATGGTATTAAAGAAGCCTTGAAGAGTAATATGAAGTTCCCTTACAGGGACCGATTCAGGGAGGCCACGCACCCTGATGTTCTGGCGCCGTTCGCGGTTTTCCAGGTCCTCCATTGAATCTAGAAAGGCATCATAGTGAAACGTCTGGAGTGCCATTTGGTTCTCCAGTGACTGGACTCTCCTAGATAACTGGTCTACGGCAGAATCAGTCCGAAGACTAGGTGGGAAATATCATGTGCTTCACCCCCGTAATACCGCTGTCTCGCGTTTGAAGGAGGTCTCGAGTTTGGTGACAAAATCAGCCATTTCTTCCCTGGTAGGAATGTTGAGAATTCGGGCTTTGAAAGAATCCCACAAGTCACCACCAGGGGTCAGGGTGTCATTTGTGATTGAGACTTGTATAGTGCCAGGTTCCCCAGCAGGGAGCTGATGAGTAGCTGAGAAAGAAGAGGCTTTGTTGTGTAAATCCTCTTGGGGGAAGAGGGAGTCATTAATGGAGGGTGAGTTTGTCAGGGACAGTGTGAGGGGATCCCGGACAGACATTTCAATAGTACGTTTGTGTCCAGTAAGGTTCAGATCTCCAGCCTGGCATAAGGGCTGGGGAGATTGAAAATAAAAGTGTCCTGCCTGCACAGGGTTAAAGCCTTGATCTGACTCCTTTCTTTCATATGCTAAGGCTCCCCCATCTGCCACAGATGCGCTGCTGGTGCCGCTCTGATCCCCTCCCGGAACCACCCCTTCACCTCCACTTTTCAGCATCAGCTGCCCGCCTCCAGCATCTTCATGGTTACCGCTGCGACCTCCCGGAGCCACCAGCACCGCCTCCGATCCCGGGGACTCAGACAGAAGACCGCAGGGCTGCTTACAGGTGGTCAGGTGCCAGGTATCGCCAGACAGAGTAAGCTGATGTGGCGCGCGCTCCTCACAAGCTGCCATAGGCGCCTTGCTCCTGGGACTCAGAGCGGGATCTGTCATCTTCGGGGAGAGACTCTTCAGCAGGGGATCTCTTGGAGCTCCGCAAAAAACGGAAGATACTCCCTATTTGTGGCCCTGGGGGCTCAGAAAGTTAAGCTGGACGGTTCTTGGTCCTTTTAGCAGGCATAGGGTGAAAGAAAAACAGGTTGCAGTCATACAAAACGGCTATTTTCCTAGCCGGGAGCTGGAGCTCAGGAACTAGTGTCTGCTTCCCATCTTGTCCAGGACACGCCCCCCAACTAACCATTTTTACAATAAAAAAAAAAAGAAGCGTTGGCATTCGTTTGCATCTGTTTCCATCTGTTTCATGAGCATCCGGGAGTGTCTGGGGAGTCCTGGAAAATCAAGGATCAAAACGAATTTGTAAAAACCGTAATGTGAAGATAGCCTGAGAAGAGTACAGCTCAGAAGCAGGAGCTCTCATCTCCTGCCTAAGTGCACACAAAGAATAGAGTTTGGACACAATAGAAAGCCTGTGCTATACCTATACTAAGCCTATGTTTTCTATTTTACCTGTACTCTGCTCTTTGTGCATGTGCAAGAAAGAGCTAAGCGTTCCTGGTCCGAGCTGCACACTTCACGTAGGGGTTGTTTAGTGGTAAGCGGCGGTTCTCAGGTCCATGGATTGCCACTTTGTTTTTTACTTCTTGACAGCTTGTTAAACCAGGGCTGTGGAGTCTGAATCATGAAGTCAAAGTTGTTTTCCATTTTGGAGGAGTTAGAGTCGGATTCAGGGAAATTGAAGAGTCAAAGTCGGAGGCTTGGCTTAACGACTCCACAGCTCTGTCAAATACTTACATACAGCCAACATTTTTGGTCATATTAGGAAGTTATAATAAATCATGTGTTTACTGCCCATAAATCTGATCTGAAGATATAACCTGCTTTTACTGTGAACTACAAAAATATGACAACTATAGTCATAATAATCTGCACAAGTATCTCCAGCTTCTAAAATCTATTGACTAACTTTATTTATTTATTTATTTACAAATGGAAAAAAATTATTTATTGGTATGGACAGTTCAGGAATGTAAAGACTGTTGGCAACCATGCTCAAGACCCAGACCCTTCGTGCACACAAATCTAAAAATACCCCATAGATTTACGGTAGCTTTTCTTTGCAAAAAAAGTTGGGCTCCTAGTAAATATTTATATTTAAACACATATTACAATATTAGAAATTATTTAAAACCCTAAGGCTATGCAATAAATGTCTAACATATGCAGTTTAATATGGCCCTTTTTCTCAGGAAAGGTGTAGGTCACAGAGGTGGACCTGTATCAGACATTTATGGCAGATCCTGTTGATATGCTATCAATATCTGTGATGAGATACACGAACAATATTCCTCGATCGCCACCCAACATGCCTTACCTGTAAATAGCAGGCAGTCTAAATAATGTGGTTACTGCTGCCTTCATGGATTTATAAAACACTGCCCTTACAAAGACTGTTACATGCATGTTCCATTCCCATGTAAGGGCTTTGTGGTCAGCCAACTATCTTTTGCTACGGGAAATGACTGGGAGGTTGAAGAATTTACTCAACCCAAAGTGCATGGAATCTTGTAAAATTCAGATCCCCCTGAAGAAGAATTGTGAAATGCATAGTACAGTGAAGCCCATTTGTCTGTGTTTTCTCTATGTGGGTCCTGCACTCGGCTGCCTGTCATTAGTGTCTGTCTGACTCCTGTATGGTACCCAGTACTTAGCTGAAGAGTCTGTGTGCCTTAACCCTCGCTTATGGTTCTCAAGCTCTAACATGTTGCTATTTGCCATGATATAGAGATAGTGAGCTGACACCTAGCTGAACTGCTGGAGAGATGAAGCAATAAAGTGCATTGACTACTCACTTTAGAATCGCAATTACTGTAGTTGTTTGTACTATATCATCTTGTAGACATACAGTTAACAGCCATTTCTTTTTTGCCATCTTTGTGCCACTTTTTAGAGATCGTTTGAAATGGGATGACTTTGAAAGGGATGGTAGAATGAGCCTAAGGCTACGCACACATCTGGTTAACACGTCTGTGTGTTTTCCATTTTTTCTCCAAGCAGCATGCGGGCCCCACAGAGTTTCATGAAAAACACAGATCATGTCTGTGAAATCTGTGGGAGTCATTGTAGGTTTTATTCTATGTTTTCGTTTCAGAATCTTATATTTAAGTCTACAGGGGTCCATGAAATAAGAGTGTAAATCAGAAGATTTCCGATTTGCATCTAAAGTTCAGAAACCTGTTGATTAGTCAAAAATTGTAATAAAAAGGTGACCTTCTATGGGTCTTTTTTTGGCTTAACAACAAAGCCATTCTTTCAGTGAATAACATGGATGCTAGATAGAAGCCGCATAGAAGCAATACTGATAACAGTCAGTTTCTCACAGATGGTAAAATTTACACCACTGTGTGAGTGTAGGCTAAGGGTCTCATCACACTTGGCGACGTTCCAGAGATCCCGACAACGATACGACCTGGTAAGGATCGCTGGAACGTTGCTATGTCGTGGTCGCTGGTGAGATGTCAAACAGTCGGATCTACTGAACGATGCAGCAACGATATGGTGACCCGTATAACAACCTCGGTGGTCGTTGGGACCCTGTCACACACCAGCTAGTCTGACGACTCAAACCTACATGGCTGAGTTCTGAGTCCCCAACAAGGTCGTTGTTAAGGCGTCAAACACACCGATGCATGCTGCCCAGCAGGAACCCGATGATCAAAAAATGGTCCAGGCTATTCTGACGTGATCGGCGATGTCACAGCGGGGGCCCGGTCACTGCTACGAGTCAAACATAGCGAGGTCGCTGTTGCGTCACAAAACCCGTGACGCAACAGCAATCTCGCTATGTGTGACGGGGGTTTAAGGCAGGCTTTGCATGTTGTGACTAGAGTATGGACTGGCCACAGGTCTTCTGACCTCAAGTTGACTGCCTCATACATGGCTGTGAGGCTGCTGCATCTAGGTTAGAAAATCTGCAATTTGTGAATTACAGACCATGACACATGGATGTGCAAGTTTAACCTAAAGCTGAATTCATGCCACCATCTGCAGGTTCATCTAAATCACATCCAGAGTTAGCTGACATACTTGTATAGTTCCTAGTGCATATCCAGAGTATGTCTGGGTGTGCCATTCAGCAGAATTCAAGCTGACTCTTGTCAGCAGAATGGAGTGTGTTGGTGTATTCTGTAGATTAAAAACAAAAAACAAAAAAACTTCTACATGAATTGTGCCGTTTACTACTGTGGGTCTGTGTGCTGTCCTCGTGCAGGCTGCTGTGAAGCAGTACATCCCACAGAACAAAACTACAAACTTGACAAAAAAAATGTTTTTCCATTAAGCATCATCTCACAATTTCAAGCACCACTTCAGCGGTTTATTTCCTTAGTTACCTCTGGAGTGGTGCTATAAATGTAAGTCCCCCAGTCTTAAGTCTTATACTCACCCTCCAGCGTCTTCACCTTTCTTCAGTGCTGCTCTGGGTCTGCGGCACCATCTTGTGCACATAACTTCTGATTGGCCGGAATTCAGAAGTTATGTCACAAGTGCTCAACTCTATGAGAGCAAGAACGAAGCTTTCATAAAACTTGTACGGAGCTGTGACCTCCGACATGCTGCATTAAACAGTGGAGCTGCCGGCAAGTCATAAGAGGCTGGAGACTGACAGGAGCAGCACTGATACCAGGTGAAGGTGTCGGAGGGTGAACATAAGTCAGGGGGCAAGTGACTTATATTTAAAGCACCACTCCAGAAATGAAATTAAAGAAAACAACAACACCGGAATGGTGCTGTAAATTAAGATTGTTCTTCAGAATACTGAATATGTGAAAAAAACTCAGAACAAGCTGAATAGGTTATTGGGAGCTTACCCAAACTAATAAATGCATTGTAAAATGTGCACAGCTGTATCTTTAAGGCTGGTCAGTCTGGAAAGCTAGTAGTGAGCAATGGGAGCGTTTCCTGGCAGGTGCGCACCCTTAAATGGCCTATCCACAGAGATACCACAGGCGTTACACTGCATGAAACCGTCCACATAAACATGGAACAGATGTTTGGAAAGCAATTCTCCTTCAAAAACCAGACAGTAATCTGATAGGCTTGAAACTTTTGCGCCCACAGACACTGAAGTATTAATGGAAACTTTTACTTCAATGCTGAACAGTAAACAGGAATCCCCAGCGCAGCGGTCACATCAGGCCTCACCTTTCCTGAGACTAAAATGAGACTAATCAGCAGAACTCATTTAACTCACTTACATAAGCACATAGCCATGTTAATGCGTTCTACACAGCTGAACCATGTGCTGCATTCTGGAAGAATTGTCAAATCTGAACCCAAGCAGAAAAAACTGCAGACAACTGTACATGTCACTTTATATTGGATTATAAAAGTAGCAACCCTGTGAGACTGAAATACAAGGTCGCATGTTGGACAGAGAGAAACTGTCTTACAAAGATCAGTCAATGAATATTTATAAAACAGACAGATAACGAATACCATTTAGATTAGGCTTTATGCACTGACTTTAGGGTAGGAACACCGCAGAGTTTCAGAGTAAAACATAAACATCTGCAATAATGCAGCTAGACTCCAATCATATGGGCATTATGATAGGCCGTGAGTTCCTGGAGAAGAAAAACCGGTTTCCCTGCAAGATTAAAGAGGTTTTCCACTACTAACGTGATTCCCTGTGATCCCCTGTCTTTTGTCCTAACTATGCCTAACAATCACTTCCCCAATATACTTCTGTTACCTGCCCTGCTCCTGTAAGCTCGTATCTAAAATGATCATAAATACCTTCATTGTTTTAGGTTTGATCTTCCAGGCTGCATACCGAAATGGGAACAACTGAGCTGTCTGAGTCCATTGATGCTGCCTGTGCTAAGAGCAGCATGAATGGGTTACCTTTAAAGAAACACATTTTTTACCAATATTGTGTAGTATACTCTAAGATTAACAAGTAATGTAGAATTAAGTTTGTGCCATGTATCTAACTGTTTTAGTTGCTGTGGTATAAATATCACCATGCAAATTGCCTCTTTAAAGAAGACTTGAACTCTAGCGCCACGTATTGGTAGTAGCAATTCTAGAAGTCAATATTGGCCCTTTAAAAAGTCTTACCATAATACTAAGGATATAAGCCAAATCCAAATCTCAATTTGCAGACGCAGTGTTTTTGAGTATTTGCTCCTCGTCAGTGCAAAATACAAGATATGATTTAACTATGTGAGAAGCTAAAGGCGGCGTCACACGTGTCAACCAAGGCTGCAATGTCGGAAGCGATGCGGAGGTGCGTGCTCACTTCCGACATCGCAGCCTTGGTGTCACACAGCAACATGTTGCTGGTGATGCCGTAGCGATGTGGACGGAGCCATCGCTCGCTGGGCTGGGATCAACCCAGTGAGAGATCCGCAGCAATACTGCGGTATAGGCTGGATAGCCGCCAACATTGCTATTGCGCGGTGTCAGACGCCATGATCCAGCCTAATCGTTGGTTGCAGATTGACAGGTTTACGTTCATGCTCATAAACCTGTCAACCTGCAACCAGCGATAAATCGTAGTTGCGTCGCGCTGTCACACAGCACGACGCACTTGCTATATCGCGAGTAACATTGCTGATGCGTCACTTTTCGGCGATGTCGCTCACGATATTGATACGTGTGACCAGCCTTAAGATTGGGGGTCTAAGTTATAACATATCACCTTATGGAGAGATGACATAAATATCACCTTGACTCCTTTTTGTACCATGAAATGGTTGAATCTAATGTTTCATCCTGCAGTTTACGCTTCCTAATATGCTTTGGCTCCAGAGACAGAAAAGGCAAAGTCAGAACACATAGACCTAATACTGGTCTGAGGGTGCTTTCACATTACGATTTTGGAGGATCCGTGGCTGTCCGTTCTAAAACGGCACAGACACGGATCCGATTCGGCCCCCATGTATCCCTATGGGTGACGGATCGGATTTGGCCTAATTTCCATCCGATTTGTGTCGGATTCAATTCTGTCTGATTTTTTCCTGTGCCCAAAATCGGAGACTGCTCTGATTTTGGGCACATCAGACCAAATCGGATCCAACCCGATCCGTGGCAATTAACATGGGCGCCTATGGGGCACGGGTCTGAGAAAACATCGGATCGTTTCCCGGACCCGATTTCAGTGTACTGAGCATGCTCAGTACACTAAAACGGCTCTGTTCCCCTTTAATTTCACTTCCGTAATGTATATACATACATTGTGGAAGTGAAATTAAGTAAATGAAGGGTTAAAAATAAAAAAATATTATGCTCACCTCTCCGGCAGTGTCCAGCGCTGTCTCGTTCCTGGGGCTTAAGGACCTGGCATTGCCTGGCAACCCGATCAGCTGAGTGGTCATGTGACCGATAAGCTGACTTGGTTGTCACATCACCGTGCGGTTTAAATCTCCCACCCGCCGATCAATTTTGGCGGGCGCAGGATTTAAACCGCTCAGCTGATGCCAGTCATGTGACCGATCAGCTGAGCGGTTTAAATCCTGCGCCCGCCAAAATTGATCGGCACGGAGCGAGACAGCGCAGGACACCGCCGGACTGGAGGTCACCTCCGATGCTGTCCGTTCCTGTCCGTGGGATCCTACAAAAAGTAGGATCCCACAGATAGGAAAAAAAATGTGATGTGAAAGCAACCTGAGACATAAAGCTCCTGCCCCCTAACACTAAAGATGAGGGTATACTTTGTGACCTGTCTCATTCATTTGACAGGCTTCTCCATGTCAGCTCTTATAAGCAGAAGCAGGATAAGGCCTACTTCACACATCTGTATATTCAATACGTGTGGTATCTTTTTTTTTCATAGATGCCACATATACCCATTATAACCTATGGTTCTCTTCACATGTTTGTGTTCTTACAGAACATATGGAGATGTGTTTTTTTTTTCCAGCTGAACGAATGACATGGGCCCCTACAAGCCTGTAAGGGTACTTTCACATCAGCGTTTTTTTTTAAATCGCGGCAGATGCGGTTTTTTCACCGCATCTGCCGCGATTTAAAAAAAACGCTGATGTGAAAGTACCCTTAGTCTGTGAAAAAAATGTAGAGCTCACGGATAGTATCCATTTACTGTACAGGTGTAACATTGCAAAGTATAGGAGAAGCTCGGTCATTTATTTAACTGGCCTTGAAAAACACTGATGATAAAAATGGACACACAGATCAAAAACACTGATGAAACCGGTACAAATATGTGTTTGAACATGGACATGTGAAAAAGGCCTAAAGTAGTATGGAGATGCAACTTGTAGATGCTCTAATAGTTCTGCATACAACATTCATGAATACCAGATGGTAATGGCCCATTTAGACTAGCCAATAATTGTTCACAGACTACTTGCCCATTTATATAGGAAGAAAACATTTGAGAAACACGCAAACTGCTCATTTAGCGATATCACTTATTTTTAAGCTGGTTTAACATTCATTATTCTCGGTATGGCATCGTTCTGTGTAAACAAGCGATGTGCTGATGTTAACATGATATTCTATTGCCTCAGAACAATCATATTAGGGTGCTTTCACATCTGCGTTTTTCGTAATTCGCGGCAGATGCGGTGAAAAAACCGCATCTGCCGCGTTTACCGCATAACCGTTCCACTTGCGGCGCGGTTGCGGTTTTTTCTATGCAAAGTATAGGCGTACTTGCGGCAGGTGCGGCAAGTGCGGTTTTGCACTTGCGGCAGGTGCGGCCGCGAAAAAAACCGCGGCTTACTGCGGTTTTTTTCGCGGCCGCACCTGCCGCAAGTGCAAAACCGCACTTGCCGCACCTGCCGCAAGTACGCCTATACTTTGCATAGAAAAAACCGCAACCGCGCCGCAAGTGGAACGGTTATGCGGTAAACGCGGCAGATGCGGTTTTTTCACCGCATCTGCTGCGAATTACGAAAAACGCAGATGTGAAAGCACCCTTACTGATAGTTCATAAAAACGTTACTTATTTTGTCTAAAACGTTCAGGAAACATCCACTGAAAATGCTGTATATTGCTGATTGCCGGTCGTTTAACAGTATGGATCATTTTGTTTAAATCCAGCACTAGTATAGTTCAGGGTAGACTGTATCTCTGATAATCACTGTAAAGCCACATTCACAGTGGGTATCTGACAAGCTATTTAAGACAAGCACCTGACTGAATAGTACTCATTCAAGTTATCCTAGGGCCATCATGGACCACAAGTGAGGTATCTGAAGGTGGAAAGTCAAAAATGTGTCGTTTACAAAGCAGGTCACAGATGGCAATGATTCAATAATATCAAGGTGGATTCTGACTACTGCTCTCACACACATGGATCCTAAGTGGAAAATAAAGGTTATGAAAATATATAACTATTATATACATTTCTGCCATAACTATGCTTTATCAGCAAATATATGACGTCTAGTTATGACTACAAGTGTCTATCAGCATTATAGACTAGCCAGGTTTTATTTTAAAGATCTACAATTCTTATAAATAATAATCCAAAAATGTTATATAATATTTATTAACGCTCAAAGAGAAGAAGTAGAGTTGACTGTCCACTCCAGCTGACGACACTTCATAAATCTCATAAAATTACTGATGCGTAAAATTCAGTGGACTGGTGGAAAGATCTATTAATAGGGTGTTAGATATGAGAGCTTTCCAAATATCAGAAGGAGAAAGAGCCATGTCACTGTGTAATTGATGGAAAGCAGCCAAAGTGAGTCCCCGGGTGTGGTGTGAAATTATGAAGTCACCTTTCATTACGTTTTTAATGAAAATCTGAAGGATTTTTCCTCCAGGAATAATTCTCTCTGTAAATGTTAGGGAGATGAGGTTTAGACAAGACATCTTCTCCCATAGTCACAAAGGGCTGAATATTACTGGCCACCGCAAAGTTGCCTTAGAAAAAAGGTGACTGGTGGAAAGGTAATTTGATCAGAATAAGGGCATATTCAGACATCCAGGCCAACTGGTTAACGCACGGACCGCCATAGCATAGACTAGACTGGCCACAGCTCTCCCAAACTAAGCAGATCCGACTGCAATCCACAGATATCTGGATGATTCCCAAAGAAGTATATGCTAGCAGAAGTTATACTACATCTTTTCACCAAAAGCGGTGGAATTTTTACTGTTCCACTGCTCAACTACTTAATCTTACAGGGGAATAGCTGTTTTACTTGCAAAATGAAATGGGCATTATGATAGACCATGAGGTCTTGGAGAAGAAAAAACTGTTTTCCTGCAAGATTGAAGAGGTTTTAGACTACTAATGTGATACCCTTTCTTTTGTCCTAAATATACCTATCGCTTTCCCAATATACTTCTGCTACCTGCCCTGCTTCTGTAAGCTTATCACTAGGATGCTTAGGCTGGCTTCACACTACGTTTTTGTCCTGTTCGTTTGGATCCTGTTTTTTGCAGGACCCAAACGAACAGGAACAGACAGCACCGGATCAGCACCTTCAGATGCTATTTCTGCGTTCGGTCCGGTATCCGGACACAGAAAGAGCAGCAGGGAGCCGAGCCGCTGTCAGCGCTGTGTGACAAGTGCTGTCAGCGCTGTCTAATATCATTTTAGCAGTGTATATCTATATACACTGTTAAAATGATATTAAATTAAGGGATGATTAAAAACAAAAAATAATAAATACTCACCTTCCGACGACTTCTGAGTGTCCTACGCTGAATCTCCCGGCATTTGAGGACCTGGCATGATGTCACTGGGAGGGGCGGGACAACCCGATCACATGACTGCATCAGCACCAATTAAAACCCGCGCTGATGTGGTCATGTGATCGGGTTGCCCCGCCCTCCCAGTGACATCATGCCAGGTCCTTGAATGGCCGGGAGCTTCAGCGTGGGACACTCGTTGTCGCCGAAAGGTGAGTATTTATGATTTTTTATTTTTAACCATCCTTATATTTAATATCACTTTATCAGTGTATACAGATAAACTGCTAAAGTGATATAAGACAGATTTACCATGGGCACAGAGCAGCGCACCTGTTCTGCGCATGCTCTGTACCCTGCCATAGGCCCCCATGTTAAATGTGCCGGACAGGACAGGATTCGTTTCTGTCGGGTTTAAATCCCGCGCCCGTCAAAATTGATCAGCGGGCGGGAGATTTAAACTGCGTGGTCATGTGACAACCTAATCAGCTGATAGGTCATATGACCGCATCAGCTCATCGGGTTGCCACGCAATGCCAGGTCCTTAAGCCCTGGGAGCTGGACGGCGCAGGAAACACGTCAGAGTGGTGAGGATCTTTTTATCTTTTTATTTTTTTATTTTTATTTTATTTAACCCTTGGTTCACTCCCGCAATGTATATTATATACATTGCGAGAGTGAAAGTGCCCAGCTTGCCTGCACTTTGCAGGCTCAGGCTTTCTGTGTCCGAATCCGTGAAAATCATGGACACACAGAAATGGCATCCGGAGGTCACCTCCGATGCGGTCCTTTTCCTGTCCGTGGGGTCCAACAAAAAGTAGGATCGCCACGGACAGGAAAAAATCGCAATGTGAAACCAGCCTAACAGAATTATATTGAGAAAGTGATAATTAGGAATATTTAGGACAACGTAATGGAGGTCATATTAGCATGGAAAAACCTCTTTAAGTGATTGTTTAACGAGACAGTAAAAAGAACACAGCATAACAGGAAAGTCACTAGAACAAGTTTCAATTAATTTCTATAAAATCAATCAAACAGCACAAAACAGCAATGCATACAAAGGCCATTATACAGGGTGTGCCATTTATATGGATGCACCTAAATAAAATGAGAATGGTTGTTGATATCAACTTCCTGTTTGTGGCACATTAGTATATGGGAGGGGGAAAACTTTTCCAGATTTTGGCCATTTTTAAGCTGGCCATTCTGGATCCAACTTTAATTTTTACAATGGGAAGAGGGTCATGTGACACATCAAACCTATTGAGAATTTCATAAGAAAAGCAATGGTGTGCTTGGTTTTAACGTAGCTTTACTCTTTCATGAGTTATATGCAAGTTTATGACCACTTATAAAATGTGTTCAAAGTGCTGCCCATTGTGTTGGATTGTCAATGCAACCCTCCTCTCCCACTCTTAACAAACAGAAGAAATGCTAGCACAGGCTTCCTGTATCCGTTGATTCAGATGCTGCACATCTTGTATCTTCACAGCATAGACAATTGCCTTCAGATGAGTGATGAGGCAACTTTTTTGTGAATGGAGAAGTTATCAAACAAAACCACCGCTATTGGTCTGACACTAACCCACAGTGGATAGATCACTCCAAGACTGTTGGAACACAAAAAATGATGGTATGGTGTGCTATATGGGGTATAAAGATAGTGCGGGCATTCATCAATGGAAACCTCAATGCCACTGGATATCTGAAATTGTTACATGGTTCAGATGGTTTCCATCTGGAAACGTTTTCCCCCTCCAATATACTAATGTGCCACAAACAGGAAGTTGATGGTGGGGTACAAAGATAGTGGGGCCATTCTTCATTAATGGAAATCTCAATGCCACTGGATATCTGAATCGTGCAGCAATTTCTGATATCCATTGGCATTGAGGTTTCCATTGATGAAGAATGGCCTCACAATCATTATACCCCATATACCACACTATATCACCAATTTTTGAGGTCCGTTTTTTCTTTTTAATGTTCTTTTTATTATTTAATTAAGGAAAGAAACATGAAAGCATATGCATTTCACATGACCAAAATCATAGTAGTAATCCATGAAATGCAGAACATTACTCAGGGGTAGGGCAAATTCTCAATAAATTTGATGTGTCACATAACCCTCTCCCCATTAAAAAAAATAAAGTTGGATCCAAAATGGCCAACTTCAAAATGGCCACCATGGTCTCCACCCTTCTGGAAAAGTTTTCCCCTACCATATAGTAATGTGCCACAAATAGGAAGTTGATATCACCAACCATTCCCATTTTATTTAGGTGCATCCACATAAATGGCCCACCATGTACTGTATGTATGGAACAATAGAATATTGTAAGGCTACGTTATCAAGATGAGTATCTGGTGAGTTTTTGATAGTACAGATTTTCTACATTTCTACACTTATTAGCTAAATTAAATTACAAGTGTTTTTTTTCCTGTACATTAGATACCGTATATAATAAAATATATAAAATGGCCTTGTTTTAAGAACTGTCTCTTTGCCATTATAAAACTTTGATAATCATGTGTAAACTACGTGCATTTTTAGTGCGTTTCTACTGCAGAAATGCACTTAATTACCAAGCACAATTTTTACTGCAGATTGGCAAAAATCGGCAAGGTCAGGTTATGCTGCATAAGATAAGCATAGTAAGCATGATATTTCTATAAATCCCATTCACTTTGCTGGATATGTAACATGGTATTTAAAAAAAAACTGTGTCCAATGCAGAGCAAATACTAATCGTAGTAACTTAGGCTGTTTTCACATCACATATTTCTTGGATTCGTGGCTGTCTGTTGAAAAACTGACAGCCACGGATACGATTTGGCCCCATGTTATCCTATGGGCCACAGATCACATCGGATTTGCCCTTAATGGCATCCGATTTGTGTAGGATCCGATTCTGTCCGATTTTTAGCTGTTCCCAAAATCGGAGACTGCTCCGATTTTGGGCACAGCGGATCAAATCGGACAGAATCAGATCCGACATGATCCGTAACAAAATAACATGGGGTTTATGGAGCACGGGTCCGAGGAAAGAGCTGATTGTTCCTTTGAACCGATTTTAGTGTACTGAGCATGCTCAGTACCCTAAAATTGCTCCTAACCGTCTAATTTCACTTCTGCAATGTATATACATACATTGCAGAAGTGAAATTAAGTAAAAGCAAGAGTTTAAAATAAAAAGATCTCTATTCTCACCTGTCTGGCAATCCACCGATGCTTCTATCTCGCTCCTAGTACAGGACCTGGCGTGATGTCACAACCCGATCAGCTGATCGGGTCATATGACCGGTTACCGTGGTAACTGCGGTCATGTGACCCGATGACGCTGCCGGGTTGTGACATCACGGCAGATCCTACAAGCATCAGGAGGTGCTGGAGGCATCAGTGGATCGCCGGACAGGTGAGCAAAGACATTTTTTTTATTTTTAACCATTTCTTTTACTACATTTCACTTCCACAATGTATGTATATACATTGCGGAAGTGAAAGGGCCCCGCACAGCTCTTTCTGTGTTCGGACCAGTGATAATCACGGACCTGGACACAGAAAAGGTCACCTCCTGTGGTGTCCTACAAAAAGTAGGATCCCACGGACAGGACAAAATATGTGATGTGAAACCAGCCTTAGTCTTGGGAGTCAGTAGTGAAAACTGGGAACTATTCTGTCACAAATGGTAAAATCTACAAAGAGGACAAAGATTTCCGACTCACTATCAAATTAGACATTATGTAAGCTGGAAGAACAGTTGGTGGTGAAAAGTTTTGGATAGTACAGTGAGAAGGTACACACATTCAGTTCTGTCAGGTGTAAAGTGGCTTTCATTGAGGTAATAATGGGCAGTGTGAACAAACATCCACACTTTACAAGTAACTAGCAGTGTTAATTGTTAATGGTTCCACAGAATAAGCCAATATGTACATAATCAGAAAATACATTTACACCTTACGGCTTTGCAACCAGGGGAAAAAAAAGCCCTAACAGTTGCTAAAAGATACTTCATTATTTTCTAATAATGTCCAGTCTGATAGAAATTTACATCAACTGTATCAGAAAATATGACTATAATCATCAAGTATCATACATAGTACAAAGGCGAGGCAGTGTCATGCTGCACTAAGGCTGCCTTCACATTTGCGTATGTGTCTGCATGCTGATGGCATGCAGACACATACGCTGTGCAAAGCAGGGTCCAAATGATGTGTCCGCAGCGGAGAATGTCCGCCTGCGGACACATCATTGTGCAGGCTGCCAGCCAATCGGCGTTGTCAGGGGGCGGAGATCAGCGCCGGAGATCTCCGCCCCCCGGCCGCCGGTAACCTTCGGGACGGTGTCGGCGGGGAGAACAGCTGATCTGAGAGCTGTTTGAATCTTCCCGCGCCGACACCGAGAGGAGATGTCGGCGCGGGAAGATTCAAACAGCTCTCAGATCAGCTGTTCTCCCCGCCGACATCGCTAGCACATTACCAGCGGCCGGGAGGCGGAGGACAGCAGAGGCTCCAGCTGATCTCCCGGTGGCCGTCGGTGAGCTCCTGTGACATCACCGGCGGCCACCGGGAGATTATTCAATGGGTCCGCAGCGTTCTCTCTGCGGTGTCATGCAGAGGACACTGCGGACCCATTGAAGCCAATGCATTTTTTGTGCGCTTGGGGACGCTTGCTGATTGTCCAAGGTCCCCAAACGCACAAAAAAACCCAACATGCTGCGTCCCGGGTGCGGATGCTGGACACCGGAAGCAGCAGATATCGTCCGCATCCGCACCCGAACGCAGCAAACGCAGGCACCATGCGTTCCTATGTTAAACATAGGAACGCAGTGCGCATGCGTTTGACTGCGTATGGGAACGCAGCAATACGCTGCCTTCCCATACGCAAATGTGAAGCCAGCCTAAGGCACTACTAAGTGCATGAGTTCTCAAAGTCATTAATACAACGGAAATGAAAATTGTTACACATTGTTTTCTCCTGTACATAGTATTGAAAGTAAATGTATGTTTGCTAGGGGGCTGACTGGTAAGACCCTCTGTGATAATCAGAATGGGAGTCCAAGTCCCCTGTTTGAATGGCGCACGTGTGACCAACACCAATGTTGAAGCAGTGGTCCCACATGCTTTCTACCATACATTTTCAAAGAGGATTGTGAGACCCCCATTCTCACAACTTGTGGGTGTCTCAGCAGCAGGACTCTCAGTAGTCATACATTTATCACTAATTGAAAAAAAAAAAAAATTAGACAACTCCATTGAAGGATTTCCCATTTCGGAACTTGACCATTAGTATGTGATTTCCATACACGCTGTGAGGATTCACAAGTCTGCAGTCACATAGAGAGACTGTAGACTTAATTCCGGGCAACCCCTTTATTCATGCTGTAGCAAATATATTTTAACCTACTATGAAAATTTGTGCTTCTATTTCATCAAAACATTTATAGAAATTAAATTGTGATGCCCTAAACACTTAGGAAGAACTATGTACACTCCAAAATCATTATTAATGTGCATTTCTAAGATTGCTCAATTTACTATTATTTTGCAATCTAAAAAGCCTGCTGTTCCCTTGACGAATGAGGAAAACGCTTGCGCGTCGGTTAAAATGATTTAGTGCCGCACATAAGATCAACATTTCCAACAGTGCGTCATCTTGTGTAACAAGGACTCTTGTTGTTGAGAATAATGGCAGCTTATGCGTTCAGTGTCCATAAAAACAGTGCACCGCTGTACACAAGCTTTTACACCAATGCTGATCAGCACACAAATTGCCAATCGGTGGTTGTTCAGTGCTTACCTCTTGGCCGTGATCGTATAATGGAAGCCACAGACGCCTTGTGACATATGGGTCTATTCTAAACTAGGTCTATAAAATACAGCTTCGCTGGTATTATGTTTACCATGTATTTTCTTAGTTTGGGGGATCTAAACTAAAGGTGGAAACTTGACTAAATTGCTCAGGGGACTCTATTCCTATGCCCTAGGACAATTGGGGGTATCAGTTTAGTGCTGTATGATTTGCTTGTACTATTTGAATTGTACTCCTCAATGGTTCATAGCTATCTCGCCTCATACATGCTCTTTGAAGCTTTTACCCATATGCTTCAACTCCCAGGTGTTTGTGACCTGATCTGCATATATCTGCCTTTGCATGGTTTGCATACATACATTATATATGTATACTTATATGTATATATATATGTAATATGTAATATATACAGTATATATATGTACACATATATATATATATATATATATATATATATATATATATATATATATATATACACATACACATATATGTAATATGTACATATATATATATATATATATATACACCGTATATATATATATGTATATATATATACATATTGTGGTGCAGCGGTTGACTGCCCCACAGGTGTTGGTGCTGGGACTTGCAGTTCCATGACTCTGGTAAGGCATTAGATGTGTTGGGGCTGCAGGTTGACAGCCAGTGGAGTGGCTGTCTAACCTGGATCCACCTGTGGGTGTGATAGATCACAGATAACCAGGCTCCCTCTCAGTCACATGGGCTATGAGGTCATGAAAAGTCCTTGACCACAGGAGAGGAAGGAGCCTAGGGGATAAGGATGGTGTTTTCCCAGCATCCATAATAGCTAAAGAAGCCTCAGGGAGCCTGGGTCACCCTGGACTCAGGAAGCTTGCACCTGATGTGAGCCCAGACCGGACCAGAGTCTGCGAACCTGCAGAGGAGGCATTTCCCAGCTAAAGACTGTAGCCAGCGATCCCTTTGATGGACTAAAGACACAGTTGTTTGCACTGTTTTCCGTGGCCAAGCGGTCCCCAAGGCGTGCACCGCCACAATATATTATATATACACACACATATACTTTGCACAGGGTAGATTTCCCTTATTGTATTTAGGGTTATGTACTGTATGGCAGTTTAGTCTGCCATTTTATTTGCTTTTATTCAAAATGTGTGATTTGGTCTACTGTTTGTTTAATAATGATATCAAGCTTTGTAATTTTTTTACAAAGATTTTGAAAAGTCACAAAAGGCGTTGCCTAGTGCTTCTCCCCGCCGCCTGCAGCCTAATTATTCACGCCCCGATGGGAGTGCTAGTCAGCAGAGAGCCGCCTCGTCACATTACATGGGCGGTATAGCCGCTATGACGCCAAACGCGTCATATCCAGCTATACTGACCTCAGTACACCCATTTGGGTGTACTGTGGACCTCGCAACGCGCATTGCGCATGCACGAGGTGTGTTCACGGCAGCTTATCTGTGATGAGCTGCCGTGAACACACCTCGCGCATGTGCAATGCATGTCGCAAGGTCCACAGGGGTGTACTGAGGTCAGTATAGCCGGACTTGACGCGTGTAGTGTCATTGCGGCTATACTGCCCATGTAATGTGACGCGGCGGCTCTCTGCTGATTAGCACGCCCATCGGGGTGTGAATAATTAGTCAGCAGGCGGCAGGGAGAAGCACCTGGCAACGCCTTTTGTGACTTCTCAAAATCTGAGAAGCCACAGTGCTGAAGGTAATAAAGTCACTTTTATGAACTTTCTTAATACACTTTTTTAGCACAAAGGGATGGTTACAAATGTACAAGGATGGTGCAGGGACAGATCTTAAGAGGCTGGTGGTTAATTTTTAGGGGTCGGGTTCCCTTTAGCTTCTGTATAAGGCTGCCAACACTACAGATCTTCCTTTCAAACCCATCATGGTCTCTCGCCCATGCAGCTGTCTAGTTAAAAGCTAGGCAGGTGCATCTAATCAAATCCTGTAAAGCTATAATTTAACCCTGTCATTCCCTGCTTTCCTACATATACGCCCCTTTGCCCAAAGCCAATGGCTGGGCACCAATTGCAAACCCATAGTACCAGCAGGGCCCACTTTACTAAAATTGATTTTGAGAGGGAGTGTGACCAGTTCTGCCTTGCATTCTCTGAGACTACCAGCCAGTGGGCTTTACAATTCTACAGGTCTATAAAATTAACCCGAGCGGGAGGTTCATGCTTGATTACATGAGGGTGGCCTAGTAACCCCAAGAACCTATCCCTATTTATGAGCAACGCTTTTTGGCCATATTGTCTTTGAGAAGGTGACAAATGCCCTGCCATTTTGACATACAAAATGTTGAATTCTGACTGAGCTAATACGATAAGGGATTTCTACTGTGTCTTTATTCTTCTAGGGTTTTAGCAGGATGCCTTAATATATGGGAATAGGCTTCTTTTTTCCTGGTTGGGGGCCTTTATAGTTGACTTTCCCCACCCTTTTCCACCACCTTATAGGGTTCCTGCCAATGGGTAAGGAACCTGTTCTCCCCTATGGGCAATAACATAAGTACCCAATCACCAGGCTTCAATCATCTCACTTGAACCAACCATTTATATAGCCCCTGGATTTTGCTTCTTGGGGCTTGTAATGGCACTTTTTTACCTGGCCCTTACTTTAGTTCCTCAACATAATGGATCATTATGGTTGGTCATTTGCAGTGTACCTCTTACTGTTAAGTCTCAGAGCTGGATAGTCCCAAAGTTGTCCTGTGACTCCTCCAGGTCAGAAACATGTCCTTTAGGGGATCCTTCTACAGCCTCCTTTCTAGCCATACAGTAAAATGAAATTGACCGTATACATGACATGTCCTTATTACTTTAGCCGGTTTCTGGTGCCCCGCCGGATTACTAGGTGCTACAGCTTTAGCCCATAAATCCCTGAGTCCACTTGGCATAACTGAGGGCCACCACTGCATGCAGGATGCACAAAATATTAGAAGCCTAAGGAGCAGTCCATTGGCTCAGAGGTCATAGGACACATTGCAGATATATAATCCAGGGTATGACACCTCCAACAGACAGTGGTAGGAAGTGTGCACCCTGAACCCAGCTCAGACCCCTCCTGGGTATTGGTGTATTCCAAAAAAGTGACCTCAGGCTTCCTTGATTGCTCAGGAAGTTCTTCACAGACAAGAATCTTTCTACGAGGTTCACAAGGTCATCTGCATTCTAGGGATTTCCCTGGGCAACCCATATTTGTGAGGTTTTCAGTACTGCATGGATAAATCGGTCTACTACCACTCTCTCCACCATCTGTGCTGTTGAACAGGTCTCAGACTGCAGTCATTTGTGCTGGTGTAACAGGTCTAACATCTGGGACCGAGAAGGATTATTTTTTAGTAGCGCCAGAGGTGCATGTGTTACGCCCACAATGGCCAGGGTTACATGTAACCTTGCCATAATTCCTGCTTTAAGCTTGTCGTACTCATTGATATCCTGACGGGTATGGTCGCAATATGCTCTCTGGGGTTCCCCACAAAGATACAGAGCTAGGACCTCTACCCATTGTGCAGTGCTGAATCAGGACTTTGTTAGTTTCTTGTTGGGCCTGCTGCTGTCACTGCTGCTTAACTATCTCCTCCATGCTTTCAGACTGTGTTTGCAATGTTGCAGCTACCTTTGCCCAGGATATTGATTGTAAGCATTTGTGCTTTTTGGGACTTTTGGCATGCATTCTAACACTAATTGTAGAGACCCACACTCTAAGATAGGCATTAGGTAGAGTATACACTGGCAATGCAGTTAGCTCTAAATAAGTGCAGTTTTATAGGTTCCGTATAATATCAAGAACCATAAGACTAAACAGCCTTTTCTAGGGACAGATATAACAGTTAAATACACAGTTCATGTACCTGGGAAGGCTCACCCCTTCAGACCACAGTCTTTTCCCTCAGCTTCTGCTTGAGGTTGTCAATGAGGTCCTTTCTTCCTCCCACACCCAACCACAATATCTCACTTGTGCAGCAATCCAGGCCCTTCTCCTAGCCCAGTTCGATCAGCAAGAAATGCTATCTGCAGCTCCCAGCAGAACTCAAACATTGATCTATTCCTCCAGCACATTGAACAGCCAGTGAACCCCTTTCCTGGTACCAGTATAAAAAAAAAAGGAAAAAAAAAAAAAAAGCTAGGCAGGTGCATCTAATGAAAACACTGCAGAGCTAGGATTTAACCTTATCCTTCCCAGCTTTCCCACACTAGATACAGACTAGCTCTTTAGTACCTTTGCAATTGTTCAAGATATCCGTACCGTTATGGTGGGTTTACACACACCAATTTATCTGTTCAATATCTGAACCAATCTCTGGTTGCAGTGAAATCATGGATACATTGCTCCATTTTGTGGCTGTGTACAACATGGAGCAATGTATCCATGATTTCACTGCAACCAGAGATTGGTTCAGATATTGAACAGATAAATTGGTGTGTGTAAACCCACCATCACACGTCGCAACATTGCATGCAATTTCACTTGCAATTTGCTGGTTGCAGTGAAATCATGAACATATTGTTCTATTTTGTTGCCGTGTACAAATGTAACAATGTGTCCATGATTTCACTGCAACCAGCAAATTGCAAGTGAAATTGCATGCAATGTTGCGACGTGTAACGGTACCCTAAAAGTAATGAATGAAAGCTTTTATAAAAATAAAATAAATAAAAACATGATTTAGCGCTACTATGTCACAAGATGTCTCATGGTAGTATTATGACAGATACTCTGTCATGAAATATGTCCTAGTTGTTACAGGTATTGCAGTTTGTTAAGGTTTTTGCTTTAATGTTATAAGATTGCATTGAGAGTAATTGGAAGTACTAAAACAAAAATCAAGTACGGAAGGAAGGACACATTTGTATCAGATCTTCAACTCAATGAGATGATGGTGACATTAATGGTGGGTTTACACACACCAATCATTGTATCCAATCTCTGAACCAATCTCTGGTTGCAGTGAAATCATGGACACATAGTTCCATTTTGTGGCTGTGTACAACATGGAGCAATCTGTCCATGATTTCACTGCAACCAGAGATTGGTTCAGAGATTGGATACAATGATTGGTGTGTGTAAACCCACCATTAGTGGCTGATTTGGGCAGTACCAGCCGGTAGGTTTTTATCAGGATATGACTTAAACAAAAATGCCCAGGCACAGTCAATGTGTTTTTGTGGAAACTATTTTATGTTCCAAGACAAATACAGGTTTAATACATTTAGGTGTTGCTTATTCACATGACTGAATGACTCATGTCCCTACATTACATTTTCTCTCTCCATTGTGACCTTTCAGGATGGGATGTTTCTAAAGGGAAAGCCCACCACTGAGCGCTGCTTTGGACAGGTTAACTCCAAGAAGGTCAAGCACAATTGTAGGAAAATAGTTTCCATAGACTTTCCAGTTGCTAGGTTAATTACCATGTGACTCCATGTGACCTTTTCATTGCTAAACAATTGACATAATGTCAGTAATGTTAATAGCAGGGTGGTTTGGGGAATTACCCAATTCTGAGAGTCCAATTAGTGCATTTAACTTTCACTAATTCAGCGGTTTTAAGTGCTCTGAATTGTGAACTAAACAATACTGGCAGATTGATAGGAATAATATATTACGTAATATAAAAAGATGATGGGAGTAAACATGCACATTTCCTTATTCACATTTCTTAGATATGGTTCAAGTCTGTATTGCAAGGACTAGAAGAAGAAATAGTATTCTAGTAAGATAGCAATTGAAAAAAAAGTTAAAAAAGGAAAAAAAAAAAGGAGAATCATATATAACTGGTTTGTATTTTTCTGAACAGGCCTTGCAGAAACCCAGATGACGTCTGCAGCGGGTTATCAATCACATGCAGTCTGGTGTTCATTAAAGATGAAAAATCTTCTTCATTTCTCCAGTTTTAAAAGAAAAACATATATTTTAATAACACCGCTATCAATGATTTGACAAATACAATTCTGCTCACCAACGCATTTTGAACATTAGGAGATCTTTATCAGTTCATGAATAGGTTTGTGCACAGTATTTACTTTAAGAATGGAGAAAACAAAGATCTTAAAGTTTTTATGAATGCTGTACTGTGCATAGATGGTTCTCTCTGATTGCTGAGGTCAACATTGCATTAAGGTGAAAGGAAGGGAATTAACCCCTTCACCCATTTTCACTTTTCTGACCACACCAATTTTTACAATTCTGACCAGTGTTCCTTTATTATGCAATAACTCGGCATCTCAATGGATCCCAGTGATTCCGAAATTATTTTTTGTGACACATTGTACCTCATGACAGTGGAAAACGTTTTGCTTTTATTTGTAACATTTTGTAAATTGGACTAAAGAAACATTTTTCGGGGAAAAAGTAAAATTTTTGTTTTTTCTTTCCATATTGCTTTAAGCCCCCGTCACACTAAGTGAGATCGCTAGCGAGATCTCTGCGGAGTCACAAGTTTTGTGACGCAACAGCGACCTCGCTAGCGATCTCGCTACGTCTGACATGTAGCAGTGATCAGGCCCCTGCTGTGAGATCGCTGATCGACACAAAATGTTCTGGACCATTTTTTGGTTGTTGCGCTCCCGCTGGGCAGCGTGCATCGCTGTGTTTGACTGTGACAACGACCAACGATCTCAATACTACACCCGAGAGTGAAAGGGTCCCAAACAACCGCTGTATCATTGCTGCGTCGCTGGTGAGATCTGACTGTTTGACATCTCACCAATCATCACGTAGCGATGCACCAACGATCCCTACCAGCTCAGATCACTGTCGGGATCGCTGGTGCATCATCAAGTGTGACGGTACCCTTAGCTCCTTTGAATTAATAAACTTGTTGGATGTGGTTTTGGGCAGTCTGATGGGGGCAGTTTTTAGAATGGCATCACTTTTACGGCCTCTCAATGTCACTTCAAATGTCATGTTATCATTCAATAAATGGTTTTGTAAATTTTGGTGAAAAAATGAGAAATTGCTGATTAAGTTTTAACCCTTCTATGCTCTTAACTAAAAAACAAAAGTTTGAAAAATTGCGCTAATGTAAAGTAGACATGTGGTAAATGTTATTTATTAACTATTTTGTGTGACATTACTCTCTGATTCAAAGGGCATAAAAATTCAAAGTTTGTAAATTTGGAAATTTTAAAAATTGCCACCAAATGTTCAATATTTTTACAAATAAACCTCTTCCTATATTTACCAGTAACATGAAGTTCAATATGCCACTGAAAACAATTTCAGAGTCACTGGGATCCATTGAAGGGTTCAAAAGTTATTACATCATAACAAGACACTGATCAGAATTATGAAAAAAATGGTCTAGTCAGGAAGGTGAAAATTGGCTGTGTGGTGAAGGGGTTAATGCCTGAAATGTTTTCCAGGGAAACAACAGTTTGACTGCAATATAGCAAGCTCATTATCAAGCAAATAAAAAGCTACATTCAAGGTAAATCTTATGGCGGGTTTACACGTTGCGATATCGTAGTACGATTTCAATGGAAAGTCACTTGGTTCGATCGTTGAAGCCGATATCGTTCCTGCGTTGTATGGTGTGAACGTCCAATACGATGCAGGAACGATGTCAATGCGATATCGGGGATTGAATGAGCGTGCTATTCAATGCCCCGATATTGAAGGTAAATTGGAGCCGGATCGTGCTGTGTAAACGCACAACTACGATGCGATTTGAAACGTCACCCATTCACTCCCATGTTAAATGTTCGATCCTGGGTTGGGGGGCGTAGACATCGCACGGACGTTGTATTCCGATATCGCAGCGTGTAAACCTCCGATGCGATGCAAAAGAAACGTGCACTAAATGCGCGCTCCCGCGCCATTGAGTTGCGATATCGCAACGATATTGAAACGTGTAAACCCACCATTAGACTGGTGGATATTGTGGTGGTTAAGTGGGCACTACATGGGAATTCTCTGGGAGTTTAACTACAACAAGATAGCTTAGGAATCACAAAACTTGACTTCAGCGGATCGGAGAGTTGACTCATCTTGCAATAATAGGGGAATTAAATATGAAATATATATTATCCGAGAACAATATCAACACGTGTTTACTCTGAGATCACCACATAAAACACCTTAAACCAACATTGTGATAATTTCACATCTTCCAGATGTGTTTTCATCTATAATTCAGTTAATGACTAGCACCACTTCACTCTCCCATACTACTGACTTACTAACACATGTAGCATAAACCCACAACGAGTGATGGAGTCTTTTAAACTGTCATTACATAAAACAGTCACAGCTCGCTCTGGCATTCAATTAGCAGGGAAGGGCCACTACATAGTATAACAATCCTTCAGCTGTGTCATTATTGCAGGAGGTTTAGATACTAACGAGAATCAATTGAAAGCAGAACCCTTTATTATAACAAAGGAAAATACTGTGAAAATCCATTAATTAGGTGATATAACATATGAATAGTTAAAGGTAACAGCTAGATATGTTAATTAAAAGGTCTATAGATGCATGATTAGGCTCAGCGCTAGACATTTGGAACCAATGGCATGAAAAAACGATGGAACTTATATACTCAAATATCCGAATAGGAACATTTTAATAAAAAAACTCACCGAAATTTGGTCACTTTTTTCTACCCCTTGCATCTAGCAGGTGGCTGCAAATTCCCCCAGTAGGTAACACATGCGTCTAGACACCGGTACACAGTCCCCTGCAACCTATAACATAGGGGCGGTTTGTGGCAACCAGGCGACCTGCCATGTTTGCAAGGAGGGGCTGGTGGTGAATACAGACACATGGACACCATTAGGCCTCTGCCACTCACACTCAGGTGTTACATAGTGTCTGAGCAGCCTATTGGTGACTCCTCCTTTTAGACCGGGCGGGCCGCTCAGCACTGAAATATGCGTCACTGTCACAGACGCCCCCTAGAGGAAAACAACCTCAACTGCAATGGATAAAAAGATGCAAGTTGACACTATAAATGATGATGTAAAATGTCAGTTTGGCAGCCACCTGCTAGATGCAAGGGGTAGAAAAAAGTGACCAAATTTCGGTGAGTTTTTTGATTAAAATGTTCCTATTCAGATATTACAGTAAAAATATTATATGAGTTATCATATAGCTAGGGACTCGTGAGTGTAAGGGCCCTTGATGTGGGGTCACGAGCTTACGATATTCTGGCGCCAAAATACCAAACTGACACCTTACATCATTACTTCACTATGCCGAGGTATTGTATACCTCTACTGGATCTTAGTGCTGAGGAACCTGGGGGAAATCAATAATACACTATTTGGTTTATGTACAAAGCTAGCATAAAAAGGTGTGTTTAGTGTGTCTCACCTGGTATGTGTTCCAAGGGGTGAAGCTCACATTGCTAATAGATGGTTTCTGACAACCATAAGGTTGCGGTATCATGGAAGCATTTTGTCTACAAGTACGGTAATGGAATAAATAAAAAATGCTGAAATCTAGCTAGTATTTGTATGAATATCAGGTAACTATGTGCATGCACTCTGTCTTACCCTTTTCTTAGTGGGACATATATGCAAGTGGGGGATGAGCAGCAATTAAGAGGCTGGGGGAGACCTAGTATCTGAAATTACATAAGAGTGCACAATATTGCTATCAGTCAGGATGTTTGAATGAAGTTTTCATTCAATATCACATTGAGAAGTAAAGGCCAAAATGCTCTTCAGTGGAGTGAGTAAAATCCTCTCTAAATTGGTAAACAAGATCCCCTAATTACAGTGGTGTTCCAGTAATTATCCACTCTATGGAATCGATATTGCATACATACGGTAGATGAGAAGTAATGGTGCACTGTAGCTTTCCTTGGTTTACGCCTTCATTTGTACCCGCTCCTCTGATCTGGAGTAGTTTTTCATTGTCCCTTAATGGGGAGGGAAGTAGAAATCTGTGCTTTCGTTCTCCCTTAGTGAACAGCGAGATGGAGGACTGTGTTAGGCCGTGTATGCCACAGTCTGGTTGTGGCTACATCATAGTCAGCTGACGATGAAAAACCAATGCAAAAACCGTATAAGAATCACACAAAAGGCGCTCTGCTGTAAAAATAAATAGCAAGTGCCGTGACAAAAACAGGGCCTTTTGGTTTATACGTTTTTGCAAAAAAGTCATAGTCATAGTCAGCTGACGCCACATCATTATCGCATCACCGTCACTGTCGAGGGGTGGGTTTCAGGCGGAGCTGTACGTCAGACGTCAGAATAGGCAAAGTTCTGGGAAACTGCAGTGTAGCTAGCTCATCAGCACCAATGCATTTCGAAGGCTTAGAGGCGGCCTTCTTCTTCAGGGTGTATAAGCCCCATAGTTTTTTTCATGCCATTGGTTCCAAATGTCTAGCGCTGAGCCTAATCATACATCTATTGACACATAATATATTATTAGATCAGGTGGGTTATGCGTCACACCCCCTAGAATCTTGGCAGAAGCATATTTACACATATATTTTGCTAGCTCCGATGTAAAATATCATTTAAATAAAAGGTCTGTTTGCATGCAACTTGTTAATAGTTTCTTTATAAATCCTTTATGCCATATAAATTCATATGCAAGACTTGATTGTAACTTATACACTGTATTTGTCCTCGTTCTCCCCACTTCCCATGTAAAGCACCATGGAACCTAATGGAGCTATATAAATAAATAATAATAAATATATGCTGGCTGTGGCCTTATTACTAAGTGGAGGTCTTTTACTGTGAGGGGCTGTACTGTCCCATAAGCTTTACTTCCAAAAAAGAGAGCAAACAGCCATCAGAAATAGGAATGAATCAAACTTTAAATGTGATGTGCATATACTGATATTGGATCAGCAGTTTGTGATTATTTTGGATCCATTGGTGTCTTCCCAATACCTATATGAAAACTTGTGTATATTGTTTCTTAATTAGCAGTATTTACTCATGTATGTCCTGATGAAGCAAGCTAGAGGAAACGCGTTGAGTAAGAGCATAGAATTTGATACTATAATAATAGAGGAGCATAAAATATATGTTATTAAGAAGAGTATATTATTAGATGAAAGATTTCTTGGCACATACTCAGACCAAGTTTGTGGCCTGAGATTTACTATTTAATACAGGTATATGGTACTACTGGATTAGGGTAACTATTAAATTTCTTGTTTTCTTTCTCTGACTGATGTTATCTGTAGGGTTCTCTCCCTTCATATGGCAACAGGTGGGGGTCTCACAGGGTGAGTCGACGTTGAGCGGGGGCACCATTTTGCACTTATGAGGGTGCCAACCTCCAATTTGAGGTAGGTTAGAGCTTTAGACACAATACAGGGTTCATTTTATGCCTTCTATATTTTTTTATTCTCTTCCTCCTACCTTCACAAATTGATGAGACTCCTGAATCTCTTATCTTTGTAACCCTCTGGTTATGTCCTACCTGTTTGTCTATCTCCCTCATAGGGACAAGTGGGGCCCTATAGCATTAGTTGCCATCTAGCATATATTTTTTTTACTTTTTATGTATTGATATGTAGGGGTGATGACCCTCATATCCTTCAATTGCAACCAGTCGTCCTGTCCCTGCAGATCAAAAATACCCCCATAGCATGATGCTGCCACCACCATGTTTCACTGTTAGGATTGTATTAGGCAGGTGATAAGCAGTGCCTTGTTCTCCACACATACTGCTTAGAATTATCACCAAAAAGTTATATTTTTGTCTCATCAAACCAGAGAATCTTATTTCTCATAGTCTGGTAGTACTTAATTTTTTTTTTAGCAAACTCTATGCGGGTTTTCATACGTCGTACATGGAGGAGACGCTTCCGTTGGGCCACTCTGCCATAAAGGCCCGACTGGTGGAGGGCTGCAGTGATAATTGACTTTGTAGAACTTTCTCCCATTTCTCTACTGCAACCCTGCAGCTTAGCCACAGTGATCTTGGTGTTCTTCTTTACCTCTCTCACAAAGGCTCTTCTCCCACGATTGCTCTGTTTGGCTGGACGGCCACGTCTAGGAAGACTTCTGGTGGTCCCAAACTTCTTCTATTTAAGGATTATCGAGGCCACTGTGTTTTAGGAACCTTGAGTACAGCAGAAATTATTTTGTAACCTTGGCCAGATCTGTGCATTGCCACAATTCCGTCTCTGAGCTTCTTGGGCAGTTCCTTAGACCTCACGATTCTCATTTGGTCTGACATGCACTGTGAGGTCTTATATAGACAAGTGTATGCCTTTTGAAATTAAGTTCTAGTTTAAACACAGCTGAACTCCAATGAAGGAGTAGAATCATCTCAAGAAGGATCACAAGGAAATGGACAGCATGTGACTTAAACATGAGTGTCTGAGCAAAGGGCCTCAATACTTATGACTATGTGATATTTCGGTTTTTCTTTTTTAATAAATTTGCAAAAATGTCTACATTTCTAGTTTTTTCTGTCAAGATCGGGTGCAGAGTATACATTAATGATAAAAAAAATGAACTTATTTGAATGTACCAAATGGCTGCAATGAAACAAAGAGTGAAAAATTTAAAGGGGTCTGAATACTTTCTGTACCCACTGTATAGGGGTTATTTTTGGAGAATCATACAGGGAGTATTACCTCCTTTTTTCTTCTTTTCGCTCTTTCCCAAATTATATTTTGAACCCCATAATGCGTAATTTAAATAGGCCTTTGTTACATTACTAGTTCCATCCCTGAGTATAGAGACTAACAGGGCCAGAAAGGGTCAGTCATCACTGAGCAGAGGCACCATAGTGCGTTTCAAGAGGGTGCTGACCTCTGCAGTGAAGTAGGAGAGAGACTAGGGCTAGTCTACGATCCCTACTATATATTGTTTACTCACCATTAAGATTGTTTGTTTTGAGCTTTTCCTTTGTATTGATTCTCTATAATTTCTTAATAATTATAATAAAAGTGATATTTTAATTTGTGTAATTTCTGTGAATCCAGGAATAGGAATGAGTGAACCAAACTTTAGAGTTCTTTATTCGTACCGAACACAGACTTTTAAAACAAAATTCAGTGTTCAGGTTCCGAGCTTAGGTGCTTTACGTACGCAAAGCACTGAAGCGAGCATTGCTGTGCTATGAAACACTCATTATTGGCCAGTGCAGTGTTTGAAGGGCTCGCACTGGTGGTAAAATCAGCGTTATCGGATGTAGTGTATTGGCAAAACAAAAATAACAAACCCCTGTGCTCTCGCCCCTTGAAGTGTTGTTTATGCCTGGCTGTATATGGGTGGAGAGCAGAACTGCCAACCCGTGACTTTTAATAAGGTTCGGGTCAAGTTCAATTCCAGAAGAAAAGTTTATATAAAGTCCACCTGAACCCACAGAATCCGAACTACCATAGGTCCGCTCATCTCTAGGCAGGAATTTTGGTAGAACGGCAATGTCCCTTCATTCTAGCAATTGGTGTGGAGAAGCTGTCTCATCTATCTGACTTCTAACATTTTTTGCACCTTAGGCTGGATTTACATGACATTTAAAAATAAATAAAAAGGTCCAATTTTAAACCAGAAAAGTGGGACAATTTTTTTCTCACTTGTCATCCATGAAGAATCCATCTTTTTTTACAATAGCATCTATTAATCATGTACAGTTTCCTATGTTACAGAATTGCAATGTATACTTAAAATACATGTCATACTGTGGCATCTGCTTTTCTTTCTCACACCTATTGACTTGAATAGGCATGTCTTGCCCAATTTCTGAATGCTGTTGTTTTTCCCACATGCCGATTAAATGTGCTATTTAGCACTGCCTCATTGACTAACATTGGTCTGAGTGCAATACATTTTTTGATCATAGAAAAGTCTATGCCGACAAGTTGTTCTTACCTCCAGATGCTCTAGAATATAAGGAGGGTTTGTCATGCCCAGTCTTAGCATTGCACCTTTAGGGATTACTTCAACCAGCTTCCAAAGAAGAGTAGGAAGATCTGTGCCAATGTCTCTACCATAGGCTCCTGTGTCTTCACTGGTGAGCCAGATTTCACAGACACCCTCTGCGAAGAAACCAAAGAGATAAGTGGTGTTACATTCATCATACAGCTTTTTAATTCCAGACTTCTCAGGCATATTATACAGCCATTCTAGGCTCTCATTTATAACGAAGGGTACTAGTTCGAAGTAAGTCCCATGGGAAGCAACAGGTTATTAAACTCATTCTACAGTATAGCCAACATCTGACTGTAATGGTGCCATCACACAGCACGACCTGGCCAGCGATGTCGGAAACGATGCGCGGGTGCCCGCTCGGTTCCGACATCGCTGGCCAGCTGTCACACAGCATCGCTGCGGCCGGCGACACCGCAGCGATGGGCGGTGACATCGCTCGCTGGGCTTAGCCCAGCGAGTGATCCGCAGCAACGCTGCGGTATTGGCTGGACCGCCGCCGACATCGCTCTGGCGATGTCACACGGCGCGATCCAGCCTTATCGCAGGTTGACAGGTTTACGGTTCTTCCCGTAAACCTGTCAACCTGCGACCGGCGATAAAACGCGGTCGCGCCGCTCGTTTACACAGCGCGACATCGCTAGCGACATCGCTGATACGTCACTTTTTCGGCGATGTCGCTAGCGACGTCGCCAGGTGTGAAGCCACCATAACAGCAGCAAATTATTACAGTGTTTGAAGTAGAGATTTACATCCATTGCTCATGGGCATTAGGACATAATAGTATGAAATAAAATCATGATACACAGAAAAATAATAGGTCACATTTATTAATACCATCACCAAGACAGAGTTTTGGTGCTGATTAATAATAGTGTGCAACATTGCTCAAATTAACAGCTGATTCGCACCCTAGATTAATTATTCATAGTAGCACTGAACGTTGTTTGCATCTGCTGGAGTCTATAGCAGCTTCTGACAGTAAAGCAAATGTTTGATAAAAGAGGCAAAGTGTTACTAAGTTTCATTCAATAAATATACTAAACAAATTTTATCCTCTGGAATCCCATTATTTGCTGCTATACCACAAGAAAGAGCACAGGATGTGGGTATACAATCCCACTCTAAACTTAAAGGGGTTGTCCACTGCATGGACAACCTCTTCTCATTCCCCATGTTTGACCCAATGAAAATATAGTTTATACTCACCTCTTCTGCCAGTGCAACTCCTGCAGTGTTGGAACTTGCGTTCTCGAGGCTCACTTGACATTGTTATGACATGCAAAGCTCCGCTCCCAATCAGCACCAGCTTCTCTCTCCCTGCCTTCGGAAAGGTAAGTAATTGAGAGGAAGTGAGCTGTTGATTACTTAACTGTCCAAAGGCGGGGAGAGAAGGCAGTGCTAATTGTCCACAATGCTCACGTGTCATGTCAAATGAGCTACGGGAACGTGAGTGCCAACACCGCTGGAACTGCATATGCAGTGAAGGTGAGTATAAGCTTTTTATGGGGTCAAACATGGGGAATGAGAAGGGTTGTCAAAGTAGTAGACAACCTGTTTAATTTTGTTTAGTAATATCCTATTTCTTTTATACAGTAGGTTTTCACCTACAGTAATATAACTTCTTAAAGAGAACCCGTCAATCGATTCATGCTGTCCACACTACAGGCAGCATGAATCGGTGCCAGGTTGCACAACTTAAGTCAGTTGTGTTATTTTTCTCAGAAACATTTCTAGTATTTCAGAGATAACTTAGTTTGAAGATCTGTGTGGGGACTATAGGAATAGATGAGACCAGTTCCCAGCCAAAATCTGCTCACCTTGCTCCAGGTGATTGCCAGGTCTCTCCCATGTGTGTCAGAAAATACAGGGTTTTTAAACCCAGGTTTCTTTGAAAGGCCGTAAAATTTCACAGAAAAACATACCGATGCAATTGCTCAGCCATGCTCTGATTCATGCTACTTGTAGTTGGGGTAGACTGAATCAACTGACAAGTTCCCATTCTTCAAGCTCTTGGTTTAAAAAATATCCACAATCTATGGCACAAATGTAATTAAAAATAAATACAAAAACAACTAAACAATGATTATTGGGTAGTCCTTCTCTTGATGTATTGTATATTCTATGAGTGTCTCAGTGTCGTTAGTAAGTGGATGTGAAATGAACCTGTCAAGGATTTTGCCATCATGCTGAGGCAGGAGAGGACACATCTGTTCCATATGAAACAAGCTACTCCACAAATATATCTGCTCCTGTCTAATCTTCATATTTCTACACAACCTACAAGTGTAGGCAATTATGAATTTATTTGCTTCATTTATAAGAAATCTAATGATGAGCAAGCAGGTCTGCAGGGAAAATTATATTTTCTACTGTGAAATACAGGTTTCATATAATAGCATACTGTGTTCTGCTGAGAGTACCTCTACTTGTCTCATATGGTTGCATGGGTGGGGGTTCGTTAACTGGGACACCAAGTGTTGCTAGAACAAAGGTGCCACCCTGTGCTCTTTTAAGTGTCATGACTTCTCAGCAGAGATGTCAGGATCTTCAAGCTAAAGGGCCTACTGTTGACTAGCTCATTATAGTTGAATTCAGGTCTATGGACAGCAGGTAAAATAGTCCTTTGGGAAATACAAATTACAAGTGACTTCTGTGCTCTAAAGCTTCTACTTGTAAAGAAATCGATTCTTATATTAGGCATATATTGGAGAATTGCACTTATACATGCACTCCAATGTAAACTAACAGCAATAATTGTCACTAAATAATACATACAACGCAATCAAGGTGGGAAATAAAAATGTGTTTACACATAATTTAAAGAATTACAACACTTACTCTAAAGCATTTTATAAAACAAGAAATGCTCACTGCCAAGTTATACAGGGATAGTCATTTATTTTCCTCCCATCTGTATTCTGCAGCATTTTGTAGTCAGGTACATTTCTTCTCCAGCTTTATGACATTAAATAACACACCTAATTAACCAAATTTTAATGACCTATTAATTTCTGTATGAAACCATTCCATGACTGTCAGTGCAATATCACGGGCAATCACTGCAGGTATAATTCTGTGCGTCATCAGTTTGTATGTATCTATTACTGTCAAAGGTACTGGATTGAAGAAAAAGGAACACAAGACAGGAGGCAACACACACATTTTTGTTCTATTTCTCCATAATACTTTCAGAATTCTATTATTAAAAAGTTTACTAATTGCAGAGGAGGCAGCAAGCATAAATCAAAGGTTAGGATAAAAGTCCTTTCATCACTCCTGAAAATATCAATAATATGTAGAAAACATAAATATTGAAACATCTTCCTTAAAGGGAATCTGTCAGTAGGTTCTTGCTATGTAATCTGAACATAGCATGCTGTAGGAGTTAAAGCCAGCGTCACACACGTCAATGTCGTCAGCGATCTGATCGCTGGCGACATTGACGGCTGATCGCTGGTGAACTGTCACACAGGCAGACTCACCAGCAATCATTTTATCTGCGACATCGTGGAAATGATTTAAATATCGTTTCCACAATGTCTGCAGGGTGGTATCCATGGTAAACTGCGGGTAACTAGGCAGCGCGCGCTGCCTAGATACCCGATGTATACCTTGGTTACCAGTCTTCTCCGCTCACAGGCTGGGATCCAAGGTACACAGCGGGTAACTAGGGACCCTAGTTACCCGCTGTGTACTTTGGATACCAGCCGGGGAGTGGAGAAGACTGGTAACTAAGGTATACATCAGGTATCTAGGCAGCGCGCGCTGCCTAGTTACCCGCAGTTTACCATGGATACCAACTCCCAGCGCTTGCTGATCGCGTCTCCTGGTGTCACACGCAGCGATGCTGCGTGTACACCGGGCGAGCATCACCATGTTTTCGGTCCAGTCCGAAAACCTGGCGACCATCAACCAGCAATTTATCACTGGTTGATGCGCCCTGTCACTCGCGGCAATATCGCTGCAACGTCACGTGCAGCAGCAATATTGACAGCTATTTTGACGCGTGTGACGGCCCCCTAACAGAGAGAATTAGCCATATGTCTCTTATCACACTGTTTGTTGTTGTTCAAATATTTTTTTATTGGATGATTTTGTACCAAAACAGCGGGACATAAATACAGGAAAATCAGAATGGTGACATACACACGTAAATATAGGGGTATTCAATGGTATTAACCTTAATAGGTACTTAATATAAAACATCTAAGTAAATCTAGACAAACAAAGATTTGATTATAAATTTAGTTGTGAGCAGTTATACTTATTAAAAAAAAAGAAGAGAGATAACGGTTAGGACTTGATAACATAACAATTATGGGGTAAAAAACAAGTGTTCCGAGATACATCTGTAAAGTATTAGGTACATCAGATGAAGATTAGAGTCAGGAATTACGTCAACGGCCTATTTAGATGTCTGAGTGATTGTGTAGAGATCCACGGTTCCCAGTTGTTGAGGTACTTGTTATATGCGTTGTTTCTAACTGCATAGTTAAATTCAAAGGTACAGTGAGCCGAGATTCTATCAGTGAGTTCAAATATGGTGGGTACTTCTGTGGTCTTCCATTTGGCAGCCAGAAGTATTTTGGAGGTAAGGAGTATCTGAGAGATTATAAATCTGAAATTATGGGGGATGTTTGATATACCAATAGAGATAAGGGCTAGTTGTGGTGAGAGAATTAGTCTAAAGTTGGTGGTATTGAAGATTAGGTCATTAACTCCCCGCCAGAAACTAAGGATCTTTGGGCACTTCCAAAACACGAGAAAGCGTCCCGATTTGAGAACAATCTCTCCAGCATAGCGGGGAGATAAGGGGTCGATGTGGTTTAGTTTGGATGGAGTCCAATACCATCTCGCCAAAACTTTAAAGTAGGATTCTTGGACTGAAGCACAATTGGTATTCGCGTAGGAAATTTCAATTGTAGAGGACAAATCTACCAAATCTATGTGAATACCTAACTCTTTTTCCCACGCTATGATGTAAGGATGTTTATGAAGGGTGTGGTCATCATTCAGGTATCGATAGATTTGTCCAGTCATCCAAGTCAAGGATTTAAGTGGGTTTTCTATTAGAGTGGATATAGGTTTTGGGAATGAAAAGGCAGAGTTCAGGTCAATCTGGGAAGATTTGATCAGTCTCCAAGATGTCCTATCTTGCCACGTTAGATTATATTTTTGTTCCAAGTACTGAAACTGAACCAGCTTCCTATCAGAAAGTAGGTCAGAAGTGTGGCGGATCCCTCGATCACACCAGGAGGATACGTTTAGGCCTGGGATAAGGTGTTCTAGCGTCTCAAGAGGGATGTTCTTAGGTGTCGAGTAAGGAAGTAGGTGGCTAGTTTTTTTAAGTAGTATTTTCCACGCTAGGATCGTTGCCCTAACTGTTGGGAGTGGAGAAGCGATTGTTTTTGATCTACTCAAGTGAGCAGCTAATAGAGCTAGGAGATTATTTGAGTTAGTTAAAGCGAACCTGTCACCCCCTCCAGGCATCTAAAGATAACATAGCCACCTTCTGCAGCACTAAGGCTGCATTCTGACAAGGTGTCTATAGCATTTATGCTCCCTTGATTCACTGAAATAAAGACTTATATAAAATCTGTTTCAAACCTGATCCAAGACCGGGAGGCGGGTTTTCAAGTGTCTGTCTCCCTCCTCTGTGGTGTCAGTCATCCCTCTCTGCTCTCTGTGCACCGCCTCCAGGGCCATCTCCTTGCATTACAGAGCTTTGTTAGCTCTGCTACAACATAGAGCTGCTGTTATAGGAGACCCCACAGTAGTAAATCTAGCAGGAGGATCCTTAGCAGACAAAGCAGTGCCTGCTACGTAGCAGCCCTTGAGCTGAGCAGGTTTCACTTTCAGTTTCTTGTACCCAGCAGCATTGCTCCTCAGCCCCTGATCTAAAGTACAAACTCAACTCTGCTGCACTGCTGACAGCTCAAGGGCTGCTACGTAGCAGGCAGTGCTTTGCCTGCTCAGGATCCTCCTGCTACCGGTAGATTTACTACTGTGGGGTCTCCTATAACAGCAGGTCTATGTTGTAGCAGAGCTAACAAAGCTCTGTAATGCAGGGAGGGCCCTGGAGGCGGTGCACAGAGAGCAGAGAGGGATGACTGACACCACAGAGGAGGGAGACAGACACATGAAAACCCGCCTCCCGGTCTTGGATCTGGTTTGAAACAGATTTTATATAAGTCTTTATTTCAGTGAATCAAGGGAGCATAAATACTATAGACACCTTGTCAGAATGCAGCCTTAGTGCTGCAGAAGGTGGCTATGTTATCTTTAGATGCCTGGAGGGGGTGACAGGTTCGCTTTAATTCTTTTTCGATAGTCACCCAAGGGGCAGAGTTATTTGAAACTGAATCTTTCAGCCAGCTCTGTGACAACTTTAGTATAGATGCAAGATAATAGCTATATAGGTTCGGAATCCCCATTCCTCCTCTCCTCTTATGTTTTTCAAGGATTGTGCTGGAAATCCTGGGTCTCCCACTTTCCAAATGAATTTTCTTAATTGGGAGTGGATCTCATTCAGCCTGTTTTTGGAGATGGGGAGGGGGATTGCTCGGACCACATATATAAATTTCGGGAGCACCTTCATCTTTAACGCTACAATTCTGCCCGTCCAGGATAGTTGGAGTTTGGAGAAATTTGAAAAATCAGTTCTCAAGGAGTCGAGGAGGTTGGAAATATTAACCGCGACTAGGTCTGAAGTGGGTTTTGTCAGTTGGATCCCTAAATACGAGAGTCTAGTTTTTTTCCAAGAAAATGGAAATTGTTCCTTTAGATAAGTGAGAAAGGATTTCTCAATATTGTAATCTAAGATTTGAGATTTGTTTGCGTTTATTTTATAATGGGAGATGTTTGAAAAAGTATTGATGGTGTAGGATAGGTGATGTAAGGATTTTAATGGATTGGTAATAGAGAGTAATATATCGTCTGCAAAGAGTGTAATTTTGTGGTGATGCGATTTCAGGGGGACTCCTCTATATTTACATTTGCTCTGTTTGTTGTTTACCTGCTATGTTTGTTTTAGCATCAGCAGTTTATTGCTGAGACACAGCAGCACATCTAACATGCCCCCTACTAGGACAGGCAGCTTCTCACTGCCTATAGACTTTGTATACAGAGCCTGGTGTAGACAAAAGCAGCTTTATTAGCTCTCCTACATGGCTAAATCCAAACACTCTGATTGTGTCAGAACCACTGCACCCATTAATCTAAGTGATACATCGCTGGATTCAGACCTCTGCCTCCATCCTGTTGCTCTCAGATGAGATAACAAAAACCAGCTAACAGATTCCCATCAAACATTTTCCATTGTGCAGCTCTTGTGCCTCCTGGAAACGTATTAAAGGTTGTTTATTGGGTGTGTGACACTATCAGCACTTATTTGACAGTACAATAGTATGTAAGCGTCTTCTCTTTATGACAGTGTTACATAAGCTTCTATAGGTCTTCAGCTCACTGGGAAGATTGAAAAAGAGCGGTGCAAAGAGTACCACTGATTTCCATCTTTCATTGAAGACCTGTAGGTAAGACTAAACTGATAATGACTAAGAATCCTTTCCACCCACTGTATGAAGTGACTGTGCAAATCTCATTCTTCAACACATCAATACACACTGCTCAAAAAAATAAAGGGAACACTTAAACAACACACTAACGACAAGGCGATCACATTTCTGTGATATTCACCTGTCCAGTTATGAAGCAACACTGATTGTGAACCAATTTCTCCTGCTTTTGTGCCAATGGAACATACAACAGTAGAAATGATAGGCAATTAGCAAGGTGGTGACCACAGATCATTTCTCTGCTGTCATCCTTTTTGGCTGTTGTTTTGGTCACATTTGCATTTTGTCATTGCTCTCACCCCTAGCAGTAGCATGAGTCGGTATCTACAACCCGCAGAAGTTGCTCAAATAGTGCAGCTCATCCAGGATGACACATAAATGTGAGCTTTGGCAAGAAGGTAAGCTGTGTCTGTCAGCACTGTGCCCAGAGCATGAAGCAAATACCAGGAGACAGGCCAGTACATCAGAAGACAAGGAGGGGGCCGCAGGAGGGCAACAACCCAGTAGCAGGACTACTACCTCTTCCTACGTGCAAGGAGGAACAGTGCCAGAGCCTTGCAAAATGACCTCCAGCAGGCCACTAATATCCATATGTCTGCTCAAACTGTCAGTAACAGACACCATGAGGGTAGTATTAGGGCTTGCTGTCCAGAAGTGGGTGTTGTGCTTACAGCCCAATACCGTGCAGGGAGATTGGCATTTTCCAGAGAGCAACAAGAATTGGCGTCTTCACGGATTAAAGCAGGATCACACTGAACATATGACAGAGTCTGGAGATGCTGTGGAGAATGTTCTGCTGCTTTCAACATCCTCCAGCATGACTATGGCATGGCAGTGGGTCAGTAATTGTGTGAGGAGGTACTTTTTGCAGGGCCATACAGTCCTCCATGTTTTAGCAAGAGCTACCATGACTGCCATTAGATACTGGGATGAGAGCCTCAGACCCATTGGGAAACCATATGCAGATGTAGTGGGCCCTGGGTTCCTTCTGATGCGTGACAATGCTAAGCCTCATGTGGCTGAAGTGTGTTCCTGCATTAGGAAGGCATTGATGCTATGGATTGACCTGCCTATTCCCCAGACCTGATTTCAATCGAGCACATCTGCAACATCATGTCTTGTTCCATCCACCAATGCCACCTTGCACCACAGACTGTTTAGGAGTTGACTGATGCTTTAATCCATGTGCAGGAGGAGATACTAAAGGAAACATTTGACGCCACATCCAGGAGCATAGCCAGGCATTGTAGGGAGGTCATACAGGCATGTGGAGGCCATACAGACTACTGAGCCTCATTTCCTTGTCTTTAGGCATTTCCACTGAAGTTGGATCAGTCTTAAATTTGATTTTTCACTTTGATTTTGGGCATCATTCCAAATCCAGACCTCCATGGGGTACTAATTTTGATTTACATTGATCATTTCTATGTTTTATTGTTCTCAACGCATTCCACTATGTAAGTAATAAAGATTTGCAACTGGAATATATTCATTAATTGAGATCTAGGATGTGGTATTTAAGTGTTCCCTTTATTTTATGGAGGATATAGGGGAGAAAAGGGTGTACAACAGTCCGCGCTGCCAAGGTCTACTTTATCTTATTTGGCCACAAGATGGCGCTTAACAGGAGACTGTTGTCATGGCGATGAAAAGAACTTGGTACCCGGAGATTGTGAGTATATTATTCTACCGGTAGGGGCATTCAACTCGCTTTCTTTCCCGGCAGCAGCTCCGTCCTGACTCCTGACTGAACAAGTCACATGACCTCATCCGAGAGCAGCAGCCATAGCATTAAATATCGAGTATACCCCTACACCACGCTATTTATAAATTACTATACACTACATTTATCTAAAGAGTGGCAGTGTGCCCTGGATCTTCCATCAAAAACAGTGAACATAAAGGAGTCAGCAATTCTATGTCCATCCTCGTCCTGTGCAGCCAACAAAGTAAGGCTATATACATACTTTGCTTAAATTTTCAGCTGCATAATTGGTTCCAAGTACAAAATGCAGACAAAATACATGTGTTACTTGTGGATTTCATTGCAGTTTTTCAGATCTTACAGATTTAGATGCGACTTCATGCTACATTTATTTTTACTAAACATTGGCCAAAGGAGCTCTGTGCAAAGGGTTGATGTTTGGATCTATGCAGTGCCATAGCTGATTGACAGAAGAGAGGTTAATCAGGAAGGCCAAAATATTTGTGGCTGAAGTGTGGTTCTTAACTGCCAACACTGCTGAGTGTACTGAAGTTTGTGGCTAAACTCCCTAGATGTGGAGGGAAAAGAAAAATTGACGAGAGATTTCAACGCAAGATTGTGCGGATGGTGGATCAAGAACCTCAACTAACATCCAAACAAGTTCAAGCTGCCCTACAATCCGAGGGTACAACAGTGTCAACCCGTACTATCTGTCGGCGTCTGAATGAAAAGGGACTGTATGGTAGGATACCCAGGAGGACTCCACTTCTTACCCCGAGACATAAAAAAGCCAGGCTGGAGTTTGCCAAAACTTACCTGAGAAAGCCTAAAATGTTTTGGAAGAATGTTCTCTCTTTTTGGGCAAAGGTATCAACATAGAGTTTACAGGAGAAAAAAAGAGGCATTCAAAGAAAAGAACACGGTCCCTACAGTCAAACATGGCGGAGGTTCCCTAATGTTTTGGGGTTGCTTTGCTGCCTTTGGCACTGGACTGCTTGACTGTGTGCATGGCATTATGAAATCTGAAGACTACCAACAAATTTTGCAGCATAATGTAGGGCCCAGTGTGAGAAAGCTGGATCTCCCTCAGAGGTAATGGGTCTTCCAGCAGGACAATGACCCAAAACACACTTCAAAAAGCACTAGAAAATGGTTTGAGAGAAAGCACTGGAGACTTCTAAGGTGTCCAGCAATGAGTCCAGACCTGAATCCCATAGAACACCTGTGGAGAGATCTAAAAATGGCAGTTTGGAGAAGGCACCCTTCAAATATCAGGGACCTGGAGCAGTTTGCCAAAGAAGAATGGTCTAAAATTCCAGCAGAGCATTGTAAGAAACTCATTGATGGTTACCGGAAGCAGTTGATCGCAGTTATTTTGGCTAAAGGTTGTGCAACCAAGTATTAGGCTGAGGGGGCCAATACTTTTGTCCGGCCCATTTTTGGAGTATTGTGTGAAATGATCAATTTTTTGCTTTTTGCTTCATTCTCATTGCTTCATTCTTTTGTGTTTTTTTCATTTAAGACAAATTAAATGAAGATAATAATACCAAAGAATTTGTGATTGCAATCATTTTCAGGAAGAAACTGAGTATTATCTGACAGAATTGCAGGGGGGGTCAATACTTTTGGCCACAACTGTATGCCAAAATTGGTTACATTATTTGTACTTGTTTTCTGTAACTGTAACTCATACAATGCAAGTTTCCATGAATTTCAACTTGGTATTTGTAGTTGTCCTAACTTTTATTACTGCACAATAAAAAATACCCTGCCTAAGGCTGCTTTCACATTTCAATTTTGTAGGATCCGTGGCTGTCCGTTGTATAATGGACAGCCACAGATCTGATTTGGTGCCCATGTCAAATCAAAAGCAATAGGTGCTTACCATGCCACGAGGCCCAGAATCAAAATACAAGAAATAGACATGGCATATGGAAGAACTGGGCGCACACAAGGTGTATGAAAAATATATATACAAGGTAATTTATTTAACACATGAATAATTACATACATACAGGTCTATGACACAGCAGACATATACAAGGATGGTAAAATACAAAAAAAGTGATTGGCTGGTAGTGCTTGATATTATATATAGAGAGCTGTAAGAGCCTGTGTATAATGATCATGACGGGTATAAATGACACAGAGTAAGTAAGCCTAAATCGTTGGTTAGGTGGTCAACAAGGAACCCATACAGTATTATATAATTCTGGCTATCAGTCACCAAGTCAGTATTGATGAGATGGTATTAAATAAATGTCAAACCACCCCCTATGGTCTGCTACAATAAATATAAGGACCAATATCATAGTGTCATAGACCTATATGTATGTAATTATTCATTGTAACCTTTATGTATCTTCATTACTACAGACACCTTACATAATATTGAGATAATATCGAGGCTGAGGTGTTATGATTGGTTATTGATATAAAGCGTTAATATACTTGTTGTCCCGGTATAGGCCGCCACCTGTGATGATTGTATATAAGCATTAATCTATTTTGCTTATTATATGGGTTAATATCTATGTTTATGTAGCCTGTTATGATTGAGTCAACAAAGTGAACCCATTGAGGTGTGTTTCTGTATATAAATATTTGTGCCTCACTAATTGGTCCAGGAACCCTTGATGATGTATTTTAATTGGTTTTAAATGTATTTGTCTACATATGTGTTAGGGTGCGTGCACACGGTCCGGAGGAGCTGCATGTTGGACGCAGCTCCTCCGGACCTGAGTGAAGCCGCGGGTGGCCGCAGGGAGACCGCAGCTGCCCTGTACTCACCTTGTGCGGCGGGTGCAGGGCAGCTTCTCCCTGCAGTCACCTGATGGGAGCCGCTTCCGACTCCGCAGCATGAAAAAAACAGGCCGCTGTGTGTGTATTTGTGTGTCTGTGAGGACAGGCTGCTGTGTGTGTATTTTTGTGTGAGGACAGGCTGCTGTGTGTGTATTTGTGTGTTTGTGCGTGAGGACAGGCCGCTGTGTGTGAATGTGTGGTGTGCGTGTGAGGACAGGCTGCTGTGTGTGTATTTGTGTATCTGTGTGTGAGGACAGGCTGCTGTGTTTGTATTTGTGTGTCTGTTTGTGAGGACAGGCTGCTGTGTGTGTATTTGTGTGTCTGTGTGTGAGGACAGGCTGCTGTGTATGTGTCAGTGTGTATGAGACAGGCTGCTGTGTATGTGTGTCTGTGTGTGAGGACAGGCCGCTGTGTGTGAATGTGTGAGTGTGTGTGAGGACAGGCTGCTGTGTGTGTATTTGTGTGTCTGTGTGTGAGGACAGGCTGCTGTGTGTGTATTTGTGTGTGAGGACAGGCCGCTGTGTGTGTATGTGTGAGTGCGTGTGAGGACAGGCCGCTGTGTGTATGTGTGAGTGCGTGTGAGGACAGGCCGCTGTGTGTACGTGTGAGTGTGTTTGAGGCAGGCTGCTGTTTGTGTGTGTGTGAGGACAGGTCGCTGTGTGTGTATGTGTGTGAGGACAGGCCGCTGTGTGTGTATGTGTGTGTGTGAGGACAGGCTGCATGTGTGTGTTTGAGGACAGGCTATTACATGTGTGTGGGGACCGGTGCAGGTTGCTGTGTGTGTGTGTGAGGACTGGCTGCTGTGTGTGGTGGTCAGGGCAGGCTGCTGCATGTGTGTGGAGCCGGGGCAGGCTGTTACATGGGTGTGGGGTCCTGGGCAGGCGCTATGTGCGAGTGGGGGCTGAGGCAGGCAGCTATGTGCATTTGGGGGCCGGGTCAGGCAGCTGTGTGTGTAGGGGCCAGGGCTGGCTGCTACGTGTGTGTGGGGCCTAGGGCAGACTGCTACATGTGTGTGTGGGGCGGGGCCGAGACAGACTGCTGCATGTGTGTGGGGGCTGGATCAGGCTGCTACATGTGTGTGGGGGCTGGGGCAGGCTGCTACGTGTGTGTGTGTGTGTGTGTGTGTGTGTGTGTGTGTGTGTGTGAGAGGGCAGGCTGCATGTGCGTATGTGTGTAATCCTCAGTATCTGTATTCTTATGTATATATATTGCACATTACTACTTCTCCTGTCCGGTATACTGGGTGTAATCCTCAGTATCTGTATTATTCTGTATATATACACTGCACAGTACTACTTCTCCTGTCCTGTATACTGGGTGTAATCCTCAGTATCTGTATTATTCTGTATATATACACCGCATAGTACCATTTCTCCTGTCCTGTATACTGGGTGTAATTCTCAGTATCTGTATTATTCTCTATATATACACTGCACAGTACCACTTCTCCTGTCCTGTATACTGGGTGTAATCCTCAGTATCTGTATTATTCTGTATATATACTCTGCACAGTACCACTTCTCCTGTCCTGTATACTGGGTGTAATCCTCGGCATCTGTATTATTCTGTATATATACACTGCACAGTACCACTTCTCTTGTCCTGTATACTGGGTGTAATCCTCAGTATCTGTATTATTATCTATATATACTCTGCACAGTACCATTTCTCCTGTTCTGTATACTGGGTGTAATCCTCAGTATCTGTATTATTCTGTATATATACACTGCACAGTACCACTTCTCCTGTCCTGTATACTGGGTGTAATCCTCAGTATCTGTATTATTCTGTATATATACTCTGCACAGTACCACTTCTCCTGTCCTGCATACTGGGTGTAATCCTCGGCATCTGTATTATTCTGTATATATACACTGCACAGTACCACTTCTCCTGTCCTGTATTCTGAATGTAATCCTCAGTATCTGTATTATTCTGTATATATACACTGCACAGTACCACTTCTCTTGTCCTGTATACTGGGTGTAATCTTCGGCATCTGTATTATTCTGTATATATACACTGCACAGTACCACTTCTCCTGTCTTGTATACTGGGTGTAATCCTCAGTATCTGTATTATTCTGTATATATACACTGCACAGTACCACCTGTCCTGTATACTGGGTGTAATCCTCAGTATCTGTATTATTCTGTATATATATACACTGTACAGCACCACTTCTCCTGTCCTGTATACTGGGTGTAATCCTCGGCATCTGTATTATTCTGTATATATACACTGCACAGTACCACTTCTCCTGTCCTGTATACTGGGTGTAATCCTCGGCATCTGTATTATTCTGTATATATACACTGCACAGTACCACTTCTCCTGTCCTGTTGTCAGAGAGGTGGTTTTGAACTTTGATTTTCAGCATTTAAATGTTGCTTAATTTGATTATCCCTAATATGGAGTCCTTTCTGTACAGGTGATGACTTTCCTTTTGCTGTGTATCTGACTGCTGGGACCCCACAATTCTGAGAAATGTGGCTTTGTGGATCACCATGTGAATGGAGCTGTAGTAGATTGTATACTCTGCTGCACCATTCACATGTGGCTCTTCAAATAACTCCTTTAAGAAAGTGATGAGGCCACGGCAACTTAAAGGGAACCTGTCAGATCCATAAAGCCCCCAGACTATCAATACCTGTCCCTGCACCTTCCTATTACTACTGTAACTATCCCTTTCTGTGCTAAATGCGCCCTGTGACTGTTTAATAAAAGCTTTTTATCACTCACTCATTAGTATCATAATGAACAGGGGGGCTACCGTTGCTAGACCCCCTGGGCGTTCTCTCGGTGTCCCATGGCTGCCTCCTGTATGGTTTATCATGCTCCGATGGGCATGATGTTGACATCCAAATGTGGCTGCTGTGTGTGGTGGTCAGGGCAGGCTGCTGCATGTGTGTGGAGCCGGGGCAGGCTGTTACATGGGTGTGGGGTCCTGGGCAGGCGCTATGTGCGAGTGGGGGCTGAGGCAGGCAGCTATGTGCATTTGGGGGCCGGGTCAGGCAGCTGTGTGTGTAGGGGCCAGGGCTGGCTGCTACGTGTGTGTGGGGCCTAGGGCAGACTGCTACATGTGTGTGTGGGGCGGGGCCGAGACAGACTGCTGCATGTGTGTGGGGGCTGGATCAGGCTGCTACATGTGTGTGGGGGCTGGGGCAGGCTGCTACGGTGTGTGTGTGTGTGTGTGTGTGTGTGTGTGTGTGTGTGTGTGTGTGTGAGAGGGCAGGCTGCATGTGCGTATGTGTGTAATCCTCAGTATCTGTATTCTTATGTATATATATTGCACATTACTACTTCTCCTGTCCGGTATACTGGGTGTAATCCTCAGTATCTGTATTATTCTGTATATATACACTGCACAGTACTACTTCTCCTGTCCTGTATACTGGGTGTAATCCTCAGTATCTGTATTATTCTGTATATATACACCGCATAGTACCATTTCTCCTGTCCTGTATACTGGGTGTAATTCTCAGTATCTGTATTATTCTCTTATATATACACTGCACAGTACCACTTCTCCTGTCCTGTATACTGGGTGTAATCCTCAGTATCTGTATTATTCTGTATATATACTCTGCACAGTACCACTTCTCTGTCCTGTATACTGGGTGTAATCCTCGGCATCTGTATTATTCTGTATATATACACTGCACAGTACCACTTCTCTTGTCCTGTATACTGGGTGTAATCCTCAGTATCTGTATTATTATCTATATATACTCTGCACAGTACCATTTCTCCTGTTCTGTATACTGGGTGTAATCCTCAGTATCTGTATTATTCTGTATATATACACTGCACAGTACCACTTCTCCTGTCCTGTATACTGGGTGTAATCCTCAGTATCTGTATTATTCTGTATATATACTCTGCACAGTACCACTTCTCCTGTCCTGCATACTGGGTGTAATCCTCGGCATCTGTATTATTCTGTATATATACACTGCACAGTACCACTTCTCCTGTCCTGTATTCTGAATGTAATCCTCAGTATCTGTATTATTCTGTATATATACACTGCACAGTACCACTTCTCTTGTCCTGTATACTGGGTGTAATCTTCGGCATCTGTATTATTCTGTATATATACACTGCACAGTACCACTTCTCCTGTCTTGTATACTGGGTGTAATCCTCAGTATCTGTATTATTCTGTATATATACACTGCACAGTACCACCTGTCCTGTATACTGGGTGTAATCCTCAGTATCTGTATTATTCTGTATATATATACACTGTACAGCACCACTTCTCCTGTCCTGTATACTGGGTGTAATCCTCGGCATCTGTATTATTCTGTATATATACACTGCACAGTACCACTTCTCCTGTCCTGTATACTGGGTGTAATCCTCGGCATCTGTATTATTCTGTATATATACACTGCACAGTACCACTTCTCCTGTCCTGTTGTCAGAGAGGTGGTTTTGAACTTTGATTTTCAGCATTTAAATGTTGCTTAATTTGATTATCCCTAATATGGAGTCCTTTCTGTACAGGTGATGACTTTCCTTTTGCTGTGTATCTGACTGCTGGGACCCCACAATTCTGAGAAATGTGGCTTTGTGGATCACCATGTGAATGGAGCTGTAGTAGATTGTATACTCTGCTGCACCATTCACATGTGGCTCTTCAAATAACTCCTTTAAGAAAGTGATGAGGCCACGGCAACTTAAAGGGAACCTGTCAGATCCATAAAGCCCCCAGACTATCAATACCTGTCCCTGCACCTTCCTATTACTACTGTAACTATCCCTTTCTGTGCTAAATGCGCCCTGTGACTGTTTAATAAAAGCTTTTTATCACTCACTCATTAGTATCATAATGAACAGGGGGGCTACCGTTGCTAGACCCCCTGGGCGTTCTCTCGGTGTCCCATGGCTGCCTCCTGTATGGTTTATCATGCTCCGATGGGCATGATGTTGACATCCAAATGTGCGCCCCCCAGCCTGGCTAGCTCCACTCTGCAGAATGGCCGGTATGACGGCGAGCGTTGTCATTTCCGGTACTCATCCACAGAGCTGCGCATTGCGCATGCTCTGTGGAGCACATTACGTTAGCTCATCACAGATATCATCACAGATGAGCTGACGTAATGTGCTCCATAGAGCATGCGTACTGGGCAGCCTGAAGTCCAGTCTGCAGAGTACCGGAAATGATGCGTTTGAGTGCTAAAAAGCTTTTATTACACAGTCACAGGGCACATTTAGCACAGAAAGGATAGTTAGAGAAGTAATGGGAAGTAATGGGAAGATGCAGGGGCAGGTAGTGATAGCCTGGGGGCTTTATGGAGGTGACAGGTCCTCTTTAAAAGCAAACTTCAATGATCGGGGCTAATGGGTGATATAGTGTGTGGGCTGGTGGAGTTTGTTTTCCAGGGCTGCTTTATGGTCCCAGTCCGGCCCTGATTGGATCACATCAGATTTGCCCTTAATGGTATCCGATTTGTGTAAGATCGGATTCTGTCCAATTTTTTGATGTGCCCAAAATCGGAGAAGTTTAAAAGCAAGTTATAAGTACCTCAATTTAGCACTGATTAACAAACATAAATAAACATACCTTATATATATTGTAACCACTCAAAAAGACATCTATATAATAGAGAATAGCAAATCTAGTCACAGGACCCTGTTCCAGCAACTATAGAAGTCCAAAGGAGACTAACGAGAGCCTTGTGACAGACCTTCAAACTGCCAGAATTTCCAAAGCTTCTTCTGATTAGTAGGCCCAACATGATGTCATCGATGTAGTGTGACACACTTCTCGCTAAGCCTACTAAGCAGAAAATGTGAGAGGGAATACAGACCTCTAGACCAGGAACCTTCGAACCAATTATTTATATTCTACTATCTAGAGACAGCAAATAATAAAATGTGTCTTAATATACAAAAAAAATATATTATTAGGAAAAGTAAAAGAAAAGAAAAGTAATACTCAAGAGGTTCCTGTTCTTGAAATATAAGAGTAAAAGAATTGCTCTTTTAAAACTTGCATAGAAAGGCCTAGTTGTGTGAGAATTGATGAAGGCCTAGAAAAGATTGATGGAATATCTATACCTGTCCGGCCTTGTATACAAACACAATGGCTTTACCTAATACAGCATACCTTTTGTTGTACTGAATGGCGGCTCTGAATGGGAATCAGCAGGATGACAAGCTGCTCTATTCTGGCGGCTGGCATCTCTGCTTCCCGGTCTCCGAAGCATTTTATCACATCTAGCAAGAGTTCTTCAGAACAGAAATAGCCTTTTATTCAGTGTTCTTTTTTATGATGGTGAATTTCGCTATCCATCACTTCTAGCACCCAATATTTTAACTAGACCAGCAGAAAAAGTCCACATTCTTTAAAACAGCTCACAAATACATTTATCCTACAGAAGTATGTTATGCAAAAAAAAAATTATATATATAAAGAGAGAGTTACCAGGCTTGCATGTAGAAGACAAGGGCAAAAGTACACCCCCCAATAATAAAGTAACTAAAAACACCCACTTAGACATAACTAAAGTTAACAATTAATGTGCCAATTATTTGACTGCTATAATCTCTGCAACGGAGAAGCAAAATTATAAAAAAAGTTTTATTTCGTTAAGGGGCCGTTAGAACATTGTATGTCCAGTCAACAAGAAAAATTAAGTAAAGGGTTAGAAAAGAAATGTTGCAAAAATGCTCACACATACAAAAGAGGAACCCTTAAGTGGAGAACTGGTATAAAAGCAGAATCAACCAATAGAGTATATAGCCCTGCATCTCCTTTGCATGCAATCAAGGAGATCATTACCTGACACATGTAAGAAGAACAATTAGTATTGTGGTTTAATGCAGGATTTAACCAAATCTATGGTAACCTATAGTGAAACAAATTCTATGAGAATAGTATGCAAAATGCATCTAATAAAAAATTAAACACTGTACAGCTGCAATTGCAATACACATTCCCCAGGCCTAACAAGCAGCATGAAAAACATACAACCTGTAATAGCAAATAAAAGAAATAAATGCCCTGATGGTTATTTGTAAACTGAATGCCATAACATCTTATGGGGAATGGTGAAGTCACACTTCAGTGAGAAAAGATTTGACCCAGCTAGGGCGTGTGTCATCAAGGCCACAGAAATCTTTCATGGGCTCTATTAAATTCTAGGTTTGCAGTATCAAACAGCGTAAGAAGGGTGAAGAATAAGTATACAACAAATCACTTTTGTCACAGTACATGAGAAGGTCATCAAGCCCCCGAACCGAAGCTTCAACAGTCTTTTAAACCCTGACTTGATGAAACTATAAATATTACAAGGATAGAGGTTATATGGCAGACTCTTATTTATGGACATGAAGGCTACAATGCTTTACACAACTTTTAAAAGATAACAAAAGTTCTTTAAAAAAAAAAAAAAAAAACATAAAAAAATAAGCTGGACACACATTTACTTGCAAAATGTAAAAAAATGTAAATCAAATACTGTACCAAGGGGCAAATGAAAAATTATATCTATATATATATATACACATACACACACATTCACACACTAGAGGTCTAAGCTTTCCAAATAAGGCCGACAATAAACATTAGATTGCCCTTGATAGATCGATGCTTAGGACCATGGTTCAGCCATCACAGCAGACTCTTCCACACATAGCAGCGCTCTTTTGGGCAAGTGTTACTCTGTTCTCCATGAAAAAGCTGCTGACTCACACGTCCACAGGCACCTTATTGCAGGGAGAATAATGCGGTCGGTAGTCTGAAGTTCAATATGCATGATCGACATCTGTCCCCTATCCAGTTGGCCGATGATCCCATGAAAATTAGATAATTGCCCGAATTCATCGATATCCGTGAGTCCAGCCAATATTAGTCTAATGTGTAAAGCCTCCATTCATAGACTAAGGACTCGCTCACATGAGCTTATAACACAGCTGAGTTCTACCTGATGTTTCATTGGATATCACTCGCTTCAACGTTAAACTATGGGGCTGTGCAGATCAATTCGACATGAGAAAATAATAGCAGCATACTGCATGAGGCTCCGATATTGATATCATGCACACAGCATACACACACAAGTCTATGAGTGCATGTGAAAAATATCAGAACACCATGACAGACAATGGAGACATTAAAGGGGTTTTCCCATGAACATAGTTAAAATTTAAACTTCATTTTAATCAATAGATCTTGGAAAAATTTAAGTTCCAGAGTTGGATGTGTTTAAAAAAAATGTGTATGTGCTGAGATAATTTGATATATGTGCCCCTGCTATGTACTGTGTAATGGATGTGTCTGACTGTACAGGGACATGGTCTGATCATACCACATCTCCTGTGCTGAGATAATCTTATATATGTGTTCCTGCTATATACTGTGTAATGGATGTGTCTGACTGTACAGGGACATGGTCTGATCATACCACATCTCCTGTGCTGAGATAATCTTATATATGTGTCCCTGCTATGTAATGTGTAATTGCCGTGCAGGGATATGTAGAGCTCCTGGGTAGGGGAGGATGTGAAACAAAGTAAACAGACATTACAGCACGGGATCTCAGCTAATTATTTTTTAGGTAAAACATTTTCCTGCCTGTTTTTTTTTTTAAATAGTTTTATTTCAAAGAAAGAATTATTTGCAATCTCATGCTGTAATGTCTGTATACTCTATTGTGTCCTCCTCTGCCCAAGATCAAACCATGCTCCGTGTACGGTCAGAAACAGCCATTAAATAGGACATACCAGGGGCAGATATTTACGATTATCTCAGCACAGGAACATTTATTTTTAAACTCATCCAATTGTAGATATTATTATTATTCCAAGATCTATAGATTAAAATGAACTATAGAGTTGACTTTATTTGTGGGGAAAATCCCATTAAGATATCCATTTTTACTTTCCTGTGCTTAGATTTTCAAATCCGAGAGAGATGGGAGCACAGAGAATGCCACTCTGGTTACACTAGCATCAAAGATTGAGCCGAGTGTCATTTGCGTACGTCATCAGATTTTCTTGCATGCGGGAATCATTGGATGCTATACGTTGGGGTGACCCCAGCCTAAACTTGATAGAAGTGGGAACAGCTGACTCAGCCTAATGCATATGGGCCAAAAAGAAAGATCCAAATTGTTGGATTCTTATTGGACGATTCTTTTTTCCTCTGGGTTAAATGTTGCCACTAGATTAGTATAGAAAAAACGTTCTCATAGGTAACACAGGAGCGCTCATCAGAGATGAGTACCACTGTGTATGTAGAAGTCTGGGAAGATAGCGGGATGGTGGGATTATGGCATTTTCATCAATTGAGCGTATAGAGCAGGAGTTACAAAGGCTTCAGATTTACCATAACAATTTTTCAATTTCTGATTTCTGAGGAATGCAGGAATGGACTGGCTATATGAAGATATTGCAAAGCTTGTCTGTACATGTGCACATAAACAGTTTGTGGGTGAAATCCTGCTGACAGATTCCCTTTAATAAAAAACAGTAGGCTGTCACAGTATGAGTATGTTCTGAGTAATAAACTAAACCTCCTTATATAAAAAAAGCCATAACTTAGAATTCATTTTCAGCCTAGAAAAGCAGCAAAATCTCCAAGCCTTTGTATTACCAACACAAATGCATGCGTATTGTCAGAAGCTTATGATAGATTACAAAAGCAATCTCATAAGAAAAGGTTAGTAGGGAACAGTGACAGGCCTTTACATTTTATTGATTTCTTGGAACACATCATACTTTTTTTTTATATATAAACATTTTGAAGTGCGTCTGTACGGACACTTGTTTACTTCACGGCAGTGTGGATTTCTGCAGGTTGTCTGAGCTCCAGGCCCTTAGCGGTGACCTTCCTGCACTTATCAATAACTCTCTAACCTCTATCCTATTCCCTTTCCTACTGAGAATTCTTCTGGCAGCTTAAAGAACAGCCCAGACTGCTGAAATACATCTCCCTCTGCAACGCTAAAATCTCAAAGACCATCTGCCAAGAGGAGGCCTGACAGAAATGTTTGTCAAAAATTGCCTGCAGTCTCAGGGACAATCAATCCACGGCTGCCATGCAAGCTCCTCAGCTTGGCCTTTACAATTCATTGCGAGATGAACGCCAGGGCTTTCTACAGCTACGGAGATAGACAGGGGAGCTTTGTGACCTGAATTCGATTTTATTTGATCTTATTGTGCAGTCGAATGTCACCCTCACCTGCACCCATTTACTTCATTAGTTTGACAGCATAGTTCGGTATGTCAGGACATTTACTAAAGTAACTGACCAGTGAAAGTCTCCCCATTAAGGGTATGTGCGCATAGTGCGTTTTTGCTGCGTTTTTGATCTGTGGTTTTACCATGGTTTTATGTAAATGTATGCTAATCTATTCCTGTGTTTTTGGACTTTCCAGCAAAATCTGTGTGTTTTTGGGAACAGCTGTCTACACACACTGGTTTTTGTTCTTTGCAGTAAGTGTAAATACCACAGTTTTTGCTGCGGTAGGAAAAGGATAAGCATGTCAATTGTTTCTGCGTTTTTGCTGCAGTCTATGGCAAAAATGCGGAAAAAAAATGCAGCTTCCAAAATGCAGCAAAAAATGGACAAAACCGTGCAAAAAACACAGCAAATCTCCTGCCAAGGAATCTAGAGATCCTACAAACATGTACAGGTTTTGCTACGTTTTTTACCACAGCAAAAATGCCCTGAGTGCACATACCCTAAGGGTACGTTTACACGTCGCGATATCGCAATGCACCATCAACAAAAAGTCACGTGGTGTGGTCGTTGCAGTCGATATCGTTCATGCGTTGTGTCGTGTAAATGGGCAATGCGACAGGAAAAAATCGTACCTACGATATTGCAATAAGATTGTGCAAGCCCTTCAACCGTACGGTATTATAAATGCGATGTGGCATGATCATGCTGTGTGACGGCGCAACTACGATCTTGTTTGCAACTTCCCCTATTCACTACAATGTTAATGCTCGGACACTCGGTTGCTCATACCCAGCACACAAAAGTTGCGTACAACATCCTAGCAGCGTTGCCTGCCGATATCTCCCTGTGTGACATCTCCTATGCGATCTTGGACAAGTGCCAAAAACGTGCACGCTCCCGTGAAATTGTATGCGATATCGGAACGATATTGCAACGTGTAACGGTACTCTTAGAGTTACAACTAATTCTGTTTTCTCTATTTGTAGGTTTTCTATCAGCTGGAACTAAAACACATTTATATTTTTACTCTTCATCACCAAAGATTTTTTTCAACTCTGAAAATTTTGCATTCTCAGGACATATTACTGCATGAGCCAAGCCCTCTTCAGTGTTCGTTAAAACGTATGTATTAGTGGTTGCGAATGTTGGCGGCATTAGGCCCCAGGAGTCCACCTAAAACAACAACAAAAAATCCTTAATATTAATTCTATTGCGAATTTAAAATATCACTTGTTGATGGCAGAAAATATGACATGTGGTTGCTGATACCATGGAGTTTTGTCATCTACTAGCAGCTTGTAAACAATGGCCAGAAGGGACAAGCACAATGGCTATGCTGAATTGATAGGGATGGTTTTTATTTATTTTTTAAAGCATATGCTACTGATTTTCTAAGGAGTCAGAAAACCTCCAGCTTTAAATCTAAGTCCTCCTGCCTCAGAGTCTTAGGGTGCTATCACACGCATCAATTTAGTGAACGATATTGTTAGCCATCACATGCACGTGCGATCGCTAACAATATCGTTCACATCATTGGTGAGCTGTCATACAGGCAGACTCACCAATGATGTGGACCAGCGAGATGGCTGGTAACCATGGTACACATCGGGTTACTAGGCGCCGCGCGGCGCTTAGTAACCAGATGTGCACCATGGTTACCATCTCCCAGCATAGGCTCTGCCGCTGGCAGATCGTTCATCGTGGTGTCACACACCACGATGATGCAGATTGATCAAGCGACTATCGCTTGATTTGAGCTCCTGCTCACAAATCTGCAATCAAACATCAAGCGATTTTACATTGTAAAATCGCTTGATTACACGCAGTGACGCACAGACGATATCGCTTAAGCGATCAAAAAAGGAGATCGCTCAAGCGATATCGTTCAGAAAATCGATGCGTGTGACGTGGCCCTTATACTCCCCTCTGGCATCTTCATTTGTTATCCAAGCCACTCTTGTTGGTCTTCTCCAGTTTGTGTGACCTGCTGGTTGCTCCAGTGTTTTAGCGTGTTCTGGCTCTCATAGAGATGCATTGAGAACTTCTGACATCCGGCAAGTAAGAAGTTATGGTCAGAAAATGGCGCCTCGAGAGATCCAAGATGGCCGATGGAGGAGATTGACATGTGTGAGAGGGCTCCAGGTTGACAGATTACACTATGTAACAAGTTTTTATTTTTATTGTTTCTGGGTACAAAGTGTGTTTTCCTAACCCTTTACGCCTAAACCAAATAGAAAATAGTTGTTGTTCCACAAAAACTTTGCTTCTGTGATCAGGACAATGACATTTTCTCAGTATTGAATGTGAATGGAGAATTTTCCTGAAAACATACAAATTTCAAAATTTCATTGTTCTGATCCCAGAAGCAAAGTTTTTTGTGGAACAACAACTAGTTTCTATTTGTTTTAGGCGTAACGGGTTAGGAAAACACATTTTGTACCCAGGAACAACAAAAAAAAAAATTTGGTTCATAGTTTACCGTAATTTCCTTTTTTGTCACAATAAATACGAACTTTTTCTGGGCTGTAGTCATAAAATCAAAGTTTGAGCTGAATGCAGTCGTTTTTCCATAGTCTTTAAACATTAGTAGTTGAAATATTACACTTGGAAGCCAGGAACAAAAATTTTGTTACATAGTGTTATAATCCAATCCATCCAGCCTTTCCTGAGCCCTCTGCACCGATAAAACAGCATCGAAATCACCCTTCCCCCACAGCCTGTGACACACTCTCCTGCTTATTCTCCCCATTCCTGGCTGATGGACGAGAGAATTGTGGTGCAGGCCCTCAGCCCACCAAGCCTGAACCTGGAGAGACCAGTGTGGGGCTAACTGAGAAGAAAGCGGTATCCCACTACATCAGGTGTTCCCCCAGACAGCACTTGCCTCACCAGAACTTTCCGGACCTACTGGCAGAGAGAGTGATCCGCTCCTGTAGAGCCAAGCGGTAAGAGAGGAGAGGGCTGCAGTCGCACATGGTACCACGATCTGGTGCCATCTTGCAGACTGGGCCCCCTGGCATGGACCGCTGGAGCTGCTCTCCCCTGCTTGCTGGGAGTGTGCAGCAAAAAGGACTGGAAGCTGCCAGACGATGGTGCTGATCCCTCCTGAGAAGCGGCCGGATGACTGTGAGCACGGAGGAAGTGGGCGTCTCAGCCGTGCAGGGAGTGGGACAACTCAGTGGAGCGTAGGAGACCCAAAGGATCCCCACTCAGCTGCAGGCACAAGTGAGACACCTGTCAGAATTATATCACAAAGGGTTGGAGGAAACGCTGACAGGGGGCTGCTGGAGATAAATAGACCCAAGGGCACTAGATAAGTGTACATTTACTCTCATTCATAATGGTAAAGTATATGGATGCAAGAGGCCTGCGAGACTGATAAAAACCAACACACTAGGTGCCTACTATATATGTGTAGGAAGAACTGCACTTGCCAGCCCTGAAACCCCAGTGCTCAGCATTAAAGTCCTGTATATAGTGCAAAATCTACACTGCCTTCCAAACACCAAGTGGCCATCCAAGGCAACTGCATTTCTGAAGGATGAGATCTTAAACTAATTCATCTTGATATAAATTATATCTTTCAAGGTTGAACTTGTGTGGCTTCCAGTTCAGGCGCCAACCATGTGAGATACATTTATTTACATCCCCTACCTCTCGCCAATACACTACCATAGCTCACACCTCAAAGCAAATAAACAAACAGCCTGTTGAATGTGATCTGAACTTTCCAGTGCCCTGCCCTTTTTGACATATTTATACATGGACCATTATCTACTATGCAGCGAGCAGAAGCACTGTTTGCTCCTCAGTGAATCTACCCTAGAGGCACATCTGGAAATGGTGTCCAATAGCATAAGGGCTGACCAAGGTCCCCACAAAGAGAAGACTGCAGAAGCCTACTGCTACACCTACTGTAGTCAACGCATTGACCCCCCCTCCCCAAAAAAAAATAATAAATCACCTACAGGTAGACATCTCCTCCCTCATCATGACCATCACTGCAAAAATAATACCTGAAATCAAGACCATAACTGAGGACACACTAAACTCGGCTCTAAAGGGCTTGCAGGATAGGCAAGACAAACAGGCTAAATACATATCCAAGCTGGAGAAAAAGGTATGTAATATAGAGGATGACTCAATGCAATCACAATAAACTTTTGCCACTCTCTAAAGACAGCACTATGCTATGGGAGCGAGTTGAAGACCTGGAGAACAGGTCTCGTAGAAACAACAGGCGCTTGGTGTGACTGTCAGTCATTTCAGCAGAGGGATCTGAAATTCCTATGTGAGAATGACCTTCTGAAAGCTCAATAACTCCACGAAGGAAGGAAGGTGGAGAAAGCCCACAGAGTGTGACCACCCCCTTCACCATCAGGAGCGAAAAGCAATGAACTGCCCACATCAAGTTTTCATGAGATATCTAGACTACAGCAACAAGAACGACGTCCTGCAAGCCTATCAAAAGCGCTCCCAACTGGTGATCATGGATGGCCACAAAATTCTCTTGTTTTGAAGATTTTTCGGGGAAAGTTACAAGGAAGCGCAAGACCTTTAATACTACTTGTACAAAACAACACAAGAAGGGCTACCGTTTTCTATTGACATATCCAGCGATTCTGATGATTAGAGAGAGCAATGGTACTGTCCACAATTTTCTCTCCCCAGAAAAGTTGGACATACCGTATATACTCGTGTATAAGCCGAGTTTTTCAGCCCCAAAAATGGGCTGAAAAGTCCCCCCCTTGGCTTATACACGGGTCAATACGGTAATCCTATGGTGGGAGGGGGGCGGGGGGTGGGGGTGGCGCTGCGCAGTATTTCTTACCTTGTCCCCCATTCTGCAGTGCTTTCCGGTGTCCTCCGTGCTCCATTCCCGGTCTGCTGGGCCTTGTGGTTCCTCCTGGTTCCTCTTCCTTCGGTTCCATCATGGGGGCTGCCATCTTGCTTCTTCTCTCCGCCCCCGGCCAGTGATGTCAGAGCAGGCCGCGCTGTGATTGGCTAGCACCCGTGATCACATGTCACGGGTGCTAGCCAATCACAGCGCGGCCTGCTCTGACATCACTGGCCGGGGGCGGAGAGAAGAAGCAAGATGGCAGCCCCCATGATGGAACCGAAGGAAGAGGAACCAGGAGGAACCACAAGGCCCAGCAGACCGGGAACGGAGCACGGAGGACACCGGAAAGCACTGCAGAACGGGGGACAAGGTAGGAAGCTGTGTGTGTGTGTGTATGTGTATATATGTGTATGTGTGTGTATATATGTGTGTATGTATGGGTATGTGTATGTAAGTAGGCTGGCTGCCAATATAAGCCATACCTCTGGGGCTGCTGTATATACTTCTGGGGCTGCTGGATACTACCACTGGGGCTGTATATACCTCTGGGGCTACTGTATACTACCACTGGGGCTGTATATACCTCTATGGCTACTGTATACTACCACTGGGGCTGTATATACCTCTGGGGCTACTGGATACTACCACTGGGGCTGTATATACCTGTGGGGCTGCTGGATACTACCACTGGGGCTGTATATACCTCTGGGGCTACTGGATACTACCACTGGGGCTGTATATACCTCTATGGCTACTGTATACTACCACTGGGGCTGTATATACCTCTGGGGCTACTGGATACTACCACTGGGGCTGTATATACTTCTGGGGCTGCTGGATACTGCCACTGGGGCTGTATATACCTCTGGGGCTGCTGGATACTACCACTGGGGCTGTATATACCACTGGGAAGGCTGCTGTATACCACACTGCTGGGGGCTGTATACCTGTGCTGGGGTCCACCCTCGGCTTATACACGAGTCAATAGGTTTTCCCAGATTTTGGGGGCAAAAGTAGGGGGGTCGGCTTATACACGGGTCGGCTTATACACGAGTATATACGGTATTTGTAAATGGGTTATTGAAATCAAGTGGCCCAATTGATCCTAATGATCCTCCGGGTGAACCAGAGGTACACAATTCTTCACAGACACCGGTGGAGGCATTGAAAAGCAGGCCCCTGAAAGGTCACAACCTGCACCTGAGAATTAACACTTTCCTAGGGTCAGATGGTCAGTTCTTTCCTTTTACATGGTCACTGGGACAGAATAGACATACACTGTTCTATGTAGATTCATGGCTCATATTACCAAAACTCAACAACTAGGTCAAAATGGTAAAATGTGGAGCTCTATTTACAGACATGGTGGGAGGTTGAAGGGGCCTACTGTCTCAAAGTCGGATAGAAGTGAAGCCCATGTTTTTTTTTACCTATTTCTCCAATGGGGATGAGCCTGTATACTCATTTTCCAGTGGGCAAAATGTTTACGTTACAGTTAATGTTGGTTATAATAAGATTAATGGAACCAATACCTAGCTGCTCGAAAAAGTGAAAACTACCTAACTACCTTTTCCAATGCTTTCTTTTTTCCCTATCTTGCCCCTTACCTATTTCCCATGCCTGCAGTCATGAGAAGCCATCCAGTGTGTTCACATGTCAAAACAGTCGTACTATATTTGATCGAACAACTAGCTCTCTAGAACAAAAAAAAAACAAATATGAGGGTGATCTTGTGGAACGTTAAAGGGCTGTGCTCCGCTCAGAAGCACATGAAGTTAGGCCCCTTTCACATCAGCGTTTTTTTTAAATCGAGCAGATGCGGTGAAAAAAACGCATCTGCCGCGATTACCGCATAACCGCGACACTTGCGGCAAGCCCAATGCAATGTCTATGCGGGCTTGCGGCAGGAGCGGCCGCAAAATAACTGCGGCTGACCGCGTTTTTTTTCGCGGCCGCACCTGCCGCAAGTGCCGAAACCGCACTTGTCGCACACTTACCGCAAGCCCCATAGACATTGCATGGGGCTTGCCGCAACTGTGCCGCAAGTGTCGCGGTTATGCGGTAATCGCGGCAGATGCGTTTTTTTCACCGCATCTGCCGCGATTTTAAAAAAACGCTGATGTGAAAGGGGCCTTACTCAGACACCTGAGAAGGAAAACGCCTGATATTACTCTCCTGCAGGAGACCCACCTCCCCGAGGCTGATTTCACTCGGAATGGTTAAGTTATGAGTGGGGAGTATATTTGGCCTTCCATCGACTCATAGAAAAGCGGGTGTTAAAACCCTGCTTAGCAAACATTGCACATATCACTTGGTCAACCAACAATCTGATGATGAGGGTAGGATGCTAGACTTAACTTTATCTACACTAATGGGAGACATATCAATTTACAATGTTTATGGCCCCAACGAAGGAAATAAAAACTTTAAAAAAATTGTGGGAGGGGATTTTAACACTCATGTCCTAGGAGAGACACATTTGCATCCTGGATCGGTCGATGACATCACGAGATAAGGTCTTAGCCCCTTTGTCAACAGAATGCTCCTTAAAAAATTCAAGGATGTTCCTATATCCTAATGACATGGAATATTTGCATTATTCTCATGTGAAAGACTCCTGGTCCCATAAAGACTACTTAATAATAATAATAGTAATAATAATAATATTTATAGTAAGCAAGTCAATCAGGGCACTTAGCGGGGCCAAGGTCACGGTTGAATTCCCTTCCAGGAATGGCGATTTCCCACCGGGGGTGCACAGCCAAAGTACCAGCGATAGCAAATATAAAAGGAGAAGGGCGGCACTCACCGAGTAAACGAGATGGTCTCTTTATTCCAAATATCGGAAACAAACAGGGTGCAGGGAGGGGGCAAGAGGAGCCGCCGGACTACGGCACCGTTTCGCGACACGTGTCGTTTCTACGGGGCCTGGACCCGTAGAAGCGACACGTGTCGCGAAACGGTGCCGTAGTCCGGCGGCTCCTCTTGCCCCCTCCCTGCACCCTGCTTGTTTCCGATATTTGGAATAAAGAGACCATCTCGTTTACCCGGTGAGTGCCGCCCTTCTCCTTTTTTATATAATAATATTTATTCATTTATATAGTGCTATTAATTCCACAGCGCTTTACATACATTTGCAACACTGTCCCCTTTACCAATATCCCTGTCGCTTATGCCCAAGCTACTCTATACCAATATCGAAAACCTGGTCATTTCGCACCATCCCCCGGTGGTGATTATGCTGAGAGATTCATATCCGAAAGTCTCTGATTTCATTGGAGATTCCCCAATTACCTGTTTAAAGATGACTTGTTTGTCTTTTCCCTCAAGATGTGGTGGCAGTAATTTTTAACTGATAAGACACATCAGGACAACCCATCACTTTTGTGTGAATCGGCAAAGGCAGTCCTGCATGGGAGAATTATAGTGTATGTCTACTCTCAGAAAAAAAGCACCATGAAATGATACAGAGAGCTATTGGAAAAAAATCAGGCAGGCATACACAGAGTTTCTATTGGATCCATCACTGGCGAATAAAGAAAAGTGGTCTCAAAAACAACTAGACTTTAATATGTACGCAGATAGGAGAGAGAAACAGCGGGTATCCAGGCAGCGCGTGCTGCTTAGTTACCTGGTGTTTATCATGGTTACCAGCCTGTGAGGTCGCTGATCGCCAGATTCTCGCTGTCATATGCAGCGACACGTGCTGACCAGCGGGAGACAAAGGACCAAAAAATGGTCCTGAAGGATATGCAGCGATCTCACAACAGGGGCCTGATCGCTGCTACATGTCACACACAGCGATATCGCTGGTGAGGTCGCTGATTTCAGCAATATCGCTAGTAATATCGCTGTGTGTGACATACTCCTAAGATCAGGGCTGCAGGGAGAATATAACTTCATTTTCTCCCTGTAGCAGCTGCTCTAGCAAGGCATGAGTTAAACACTATTCACACACAGACTACCCCACTATATCTTCCGATAAATATCATTTTTTTTGGAAGACACAGGTTCCCTTTAAGACTTTAAAAACTGTGTACATGCAAAACCACAATAAACATAATGCTGGAATATTAACTTTAAGAATAATACATGAAGTATAAAATGATTAATGGGATGATTCATAAAGTACCACATATATCTTTCCTAGTCATGAATCGACAAAATCTAATTAAGCTAATGACCCAAATCTCATTGTGTGTTTTACACTCAACCCCTTTCCCAGTGACTGTCTACAGAACTTTTTTTTTTAAAGGAAAAAAAAACCTTATATCACTCAAAGTGGTAACCAACAGAAAAAGATCATCCAATTCATCAATATGATAGATGTTGTCATTAATCCTCAGTGAAAGCTTGATGCATCGGGCTTCCACCCTAACGTAATACAAGCATGTGCAAAACTGTCATCTGCCATGACGCCTTCAGCCTCAGCTCATTTGCCTTCACTGTGAAAGTAGATCGGATCAGAGAAACTAAAATAATAAAAGCAGACATTGCAACATATTACCTTTTTTAAACCTAACTATACAGCAATAGAGAATCCTGTAACCCAGAGTCAAACAAGATCTTCTAAAGAGCCAGGAATAATATTCACACCAGTTCTTCGTATTTAATAAAAGGCATTTACAGATATACTGGTATTTGTAACTATACCCTTAATGGTAGAATCTTTCTTTGTATACATCTTTATCTCCTTTCTTCATGATTAAAACTGTCATCCACAACTTTTTTAATATTCCTTATGGGGCCAGAAGTTATTGACAGTAGTTGCCCATTCTCCACTACAATAATCTCCCTTGGCTCAGAGCAGTAACGGTACACTTTTGCTGGCTATTCTCCTCCTTCCGGTGCCATCACATAGACAGCGCAGTTCCTTCTCTTCAGCTCCGCTAACAGGATGTCACTGCCAATGTCATGTTCACCGAGAGCCGACTCCGCATAACGCAGCAGCCATAGTCTTTCAACTTTTGCTAAAGATGTTTCTTCCATACTGCACCATAAACATATATTCACATTTGAAATTCCATTACCAATCGTACTTAATGCACATAGATGTAAAAGGCAGCATTTTAAAACTATTTTACAGTTCATTTGGTAATTTAACATAATATAAATCCATGTTTTAAGAGTGGCTTAACAAGCGCTAAGTAGACACTGACACAAAAAAAATCATCAAAGTGACTAAAAGAAATAAGAAATCTAATAATGCTCTGGTCACATTTACACCTTTCAAAGTAAATCTAAGAGAAAAAAGTGAAAACTACCCAATTTAAGAGAGTGTACTACACTTAGATCTATTAAATCCCATATTATTGCCGAAGTTCATTTACTGTTGGTTTACACAGGATGAATTCTGTGGAGTCAGAGCAGGTTCCATTAAAGGTTTTGTTTTTTTTCCACTGGCAAGAAGCATAGAAGTCTAATAGGCAAGTTAAGTGACTGCCTGTGGGCTGAGGATTGCACAACTGGGATTACAGTACGAGCAAGAAAGCGAGAGCATACACGAAAAATAAACCCTGAAACCCATGTCTTTTAAAACGCCGATACACAAGGAATCTATTTCAAGACCCTTTTATCACTTACTATTTTCCCAAGATGTTAAACTATTTATCCCTTGAATGGTTTCAGCCACTCTGCCTCATTGGTCTTTTTCCCATAAGTCTCCAGTGAGGACTTCCATCAAAGGCTACTTGTTCTAACACTGCACTAGATGGGAATTGCCCAGGCACATGGCATGAGCCATTAAGACATCTCTGTTGCAAACTGTATGAACAGTTACTGAAAGAACTAATGCTCATAATCCTATAAAGTTGTTGCTGTTTGGCGATGATGGTTGAGGATCAGTATCCACTTCTCACACCATCACTTTAAACAACACTCCAGGCAAAACTAACACACTGTAATACCTAGTGTTCAGCCCGCAGTGCATGACACACAAAATCAAAGATCAGCAAAAAAAAGAATCCTTGAGCCACATATCAACCTCTTAGTATCCACAAAAGTGCTCCTTCAATTTGCATATATGTATGATCAGTCTGATGGTGACACAACTGGAATGCTTCAGACCTAAGGGTACCGTTACACTTCGCAACATTGTATGCAATTTCACTGGCAATTTGCTGGTTGCACTGAAATCATGGACACATTGTCCTATTTTGTTGCTGTGTACAAATGTAACAATGTGTCCATGATTTCACTGCAACCAGCAAATTGCCAGTGAAATTGCATACAATGTTGCGAAGTGTAACGGTACCCTTAGAGACTCAACACAGTCATTTTAGTCACAGCTTAGACTATTTTAACTTTTTATTCTTTTGTCTTAATGAATCCAAAAGTAAGAAAAATATGAAGGCTGCTTCACTTTTGTGCAAGCAAAAACACTGCATGTGTGAATTTTGCCTTTGTGTTGTTTTTATGTGATACATTAAAAATGCTCTAATAAAAGCAAGTTAATTTTATTATATAAAAGGAATTCTCAAACCACAAGAATGCAATATCTGGTAGAAGGACTAGAACAATGAATATGGTCACTGCTGGGGTTTCTTTCCCGTTGCTAATTCTTTGAAACCTGCAGTAAAACGGTGTGGAAGACATTTCATTTACATATAATGTTTTAAAGAACAGCCTTAGGCCTTGAGCACAAACGACGTTATCTGGTGCAAATTTGCTGCAGTTTTGGGCCAATTCTGCATGCCTTATTTTGAAGTCAGCAAAGTCAAAGAGCATTCTGAAGTGTTGTGCACACCTTGCTTATTTCTTCCTTATAGATTTGGTGCAGATTTGCTCACAGAAAGAAATCTGCAGCATATCAATTCTTGGTGCGTTTTTCAGCCCATCCAGCCATTGGCTTCATTAAGGAAAAACAAATGGCACAAACCTGCATAAAACGTGCGCCATGAATGCATTGCGTTTTTCTGTCAGGGGATGTAGATTTGCTGTACAAAATGTTTGCACCAAATGTTCAGTGTACAAGCATAAGGCTACATTCACACTGTGCGTTTTTGCTGCGTTTTTGCTCATCAGTTTTTGTAGCCAAAACCAAGAGAATAGAAACAATTGCTCCACTTCTGTATTTATCACCCACTCCTGGTTTTGGCTACAAAAACTGATGAGCAAAAACGCAGAGTGTGAATGGAGCCTGACCTTAAACAGGATCTTTCACCAGATTTTATTCATGCTTAACCTCTAGACGACAGCCTTACGTCTACAGACGTCGGAAAAAAAGGGTACTAAAGCCTAGCCGACGTCTGTAGACGTTGGCAGGAAAAAGCTCTATACCGCCGCCCCTGGAGCTAATACCTCTAGGGTGTCAGCGTACCGATTGTAGCTGACACCCTAGAGATTAGTAATTAGCTGTTTTTGTACCCGCACCTGTAATGTGATGACCGGTAAACACCGTTTACCGATCATCACATTACAAAAGTGAAAGTGCTTTGTAAAAAATGCTTTCACTTTGATCCGACATGAAAACACATGTCGGATCAAAGTGATCCATTAACCCGTAAGGCCCCTACGACCCCCGGTGCCGAAGATCGAGCCCCCCCGGGACCCCCACACCTCCATCCCCCCCCGGTCCATTCATAAATGGCAGCGGTGCTCTGCCTCCCCTGCATCTCCATGCAGCCTGACATGTCACACATGTCAGGCTGCATGGGAATGTCCTCCCCGATGCTCTCTAGTCCCCTGCAGGGATCCCCAGCCTCCGGGCATCCCCCGGCCTCCGGGCACCCCCCGCCCCCCTCCCCATATGCCTTGTGCCCGGTGCCTTTTCCCCAGAGGCCCCGCCGCCGCTAAACTGTTTGTAGGGCCCCCCCGTGCCCCAGTAAATCCCCCCTCACCACTCTTACCTACCAACGATCCTGATTCCGGTCCCGCGGTCCTCCGGTCCTGGGGGCTTCTCCTGCCGGCGGCTCCTTGCTGCTTCTGTCTCCTGCGGCGCTCGCCTCCTCTGTGCACGCACCCTGGTGTGCGCGCACGCGTGCGCCGCTGTTAACCCCTGCTGTGCGGCCCAGGGAATGACAGGTCATGAACTCAGTGAGTTCATGACCTGTCAGAATCCTCGGGTCACAAGGGGTTAAATGTGCTGTTCATGGTGGTCTCCACATCAGATCACCATCAGTGGTGATCTATCAGGATCCTGGGATCCCATAGGGATCCTGGGATCACCACTGATGGTGATCTGATGTGGAAACCTCCATGAACAGCACAGTTAACCCCTTGTTAACTGTGCTCTTCATGGTGATCTCCACATCAGATCACCATCAGTGGTGATCCCAGGATCCCTATGGGATCCCAGGATCCTGATATATCACCACTGATGGTGATCTGATGTGGAGACCACCATGAACAGCACAGTATACCCCTTGTTAACTGTGCTCTTTATGGTGATCTCCACATCAGATCACCATCAGTGGTGATCCCAGGATCCCTATGGGATCCCAGGATCCTGATAGATCACCACTGATGGTGATCTGATGTGGAGACCACCATGAACAGCACAGTTAACCCCTTGTTAACTGTGCTCTTTATGGTGATCTCCACATCAGATCACCATCAGTGGTGATCCCAGGATCCCTATGGGATCCCAGGATCCTGATAGATCACCACTGATGTTGACCTGATGTGGAGACCGCCATGAAGAGCACAGTTAACCCCTTGTGACCCGATGATTCTGATAGTGAGTTCATGACCTGTCATCCTCCTGGCAATGAACCTGCTTTTATAGCATATGGGGGATGCCCCATATGCTATAAAACTGAGAATCGTCGCGGGACCTCCCACTGGACTACGTCGGACCTTCCCACTGGACTATGTCGGACGTCAAAGAATAATAAAGATGGAGTCCAAATAGTGTTTGTGTTTCTTTTCTAATAAAAATATTGTTCTCTGTCTTGTGTCTTCTTTACAAATTACTAGAGATTCCTAATGGTCCGGTCTAATATTGGCCAGACGTTATGAATCTCGGGCTTAGTGCCAGCTGCGAAAAAGCTGGCATTAACCCCTTATTACCCAGTCTGCCACCACTACACGGCAGCTGGAAGAGCTGGATACAGCACCAGAAAATGGCGCTTCTATGAATGCGCCATTTTCTGGGGCGGCTGCGGGCTGCAATTCGCAGCGGGGGGGGCCCAGAAAGCTTGGGCCTCCCTACGCTGAGGATTCCAGCCCCCAGCTGCCTAGTTGTACCTGGCTGGCCCAAAAACATGGCGAAGCCCACGCCATTTTTTTTTTAAATTATTTCATGAAATAATTAAAAAAAAAGGGACTTCCCTATATTTTTGGTTTCCAGCCAGGTAATATGGCAAAAAATATGGCGAAGCCCCACGTCGTTTTTTTTTTAAAATTTAATAAAGAAATACTAAAAAAAAATGCAGGGGAGGAGACGACCAGGACACGGTGTCTCCGTGTCTTGTGCACATGCTCTAAAGGTGAGAAATTGCGTGAAAAAAAGAAAATGTTCAATATGACATTATCAAATTCTGTGAAGTAGCTGTAGGTTCCAAATGCTCACTATACCCCTAGATATAATCCTTGAGGTGTCTAGTTTCCAAAATGGGGTGACTTGTGCGGGAACTCCAATGTGTAGGCACATAGGGGCTCCCCATATGCTGCGACATGGTGTTCGCTAACTATTGGAGCTAATTTTCCATTCAAATTGTTAGCGGACACCATGTCGCATATGGAGAGCCCCTGTGTGACTAAACATTGGAGCTCCCCCACAAGTGACCACATTTTGGAAACTAGACCCCCAAGGAACTTATCTAGATGCATAGTGAGCACTTTCAACCCCCAAGTGCTTCACAAATTAGTCTGTAAAAAGGAAAAAAAGAAAATTTTTGTGAAAAAAAGTACTTTTTCATTTTTACGGATCAGTTTGTAAAGCACCTGGGGGTTCAAAGTGCTCACTATGAATCTAGATATGTTCCTTGGGGTGTCTAGTTTCCAAAATGAGGTCACTTGTGGGGGAGCTCCAATGTTTAGGCACATAGGGGCTCTCCATACGTGACATGGTGTCCACTATAAATTGGAATTGTAAGTGGATACCATGTCGTGTATGGCGAGCCCCTGTGTGTCTAAACATTAGCGCTCCCCCACAAGTGACCCTATTTTGGAAACTAGACCCCCCAAGGAACCTATCTAGATGCATAGAGAGCACTTTAAACCCCCAGGTGCTTCACAAATTGATCCGTAAAAATGAAAAAGTACTTTTTTTTCCACAAAAATTTTCTTTTTTCATTTTTACGGATTCATTTGTGAAGCACCTGGGGGTTCAAAGTGCTCACCACCAATCTAGATAAGTTCCTTGGGGGGTCTAGTTTCCAAAATGGGGTCACTTGTGGGGGAGCTGCAATGTTTAGGCACACAGGGGCTCTCCATACGTGACATGGTGTCCGCTAACAATTGGAGCTAATTTTCCATTCAAATTGTTAGCGGACACCATGTCGCGTATGGAGAGCCCCTGTGTGCCTAAACATTGGGGCTCCCCCACAAGTGACCCCATTTTGGAAACTAGACCCCCCAAGGAACTTATCTAGATGCATAGAAAGCAATTTGAACCCTCTGGGGATTTACAAATTGATCCGTAAAAATGAAAAAGTACTTTCTTTTCCACAAAAATTTTCTTTTTTCATTTTTACGGATTCATTTGTGAAGCACCTGGGGGTTCAAAGTGCTCACCACCAATCTAGATAAGTTCCTTGGGGGGTCTAGTTTCCAAAATGGGGTCACTTGTGGGGGAGCTGCAATGTTTAGGCACACAGGGGCTCTCCATACGTGACATCGTGTCCGCTAACAATTGGAGCTAATTTTCCATTCAAATTGTTAGCGGACACCATGTCGCGTATGGAGAGCCCCTGTGTGTCTAAACATTGGAGTTCCCCCACAAGTGACCCCATTTTGGAAACCAGACCCCGCAAGGAACTTATCTAGATGCATAGAGAGCACTTTGAACCCCCATGTGCTTCACAAATTGATCCATAAAAATGAAAAAGTACTTTCTTTTCCACAAAAATTTTCTTTTTTCATTTTTACGGATTCATTTGTGAAGCACCTGGGGGTTCAAAGTGCTCACCACCAATCTAGATAAGTTCCTTGGGAGGTCTCGTTTCCAAAATGGGGTCACTTGTGGGGGAGCTACAATGTTTAGGCACACAGGGGCTCTCCATACGTGACATGGTGTCCGCTAACAATTGGAGCTAATTTTCCATTCAAATTGTTAGCGGACACCATGTCGCGTATGGAGAGCCCTGTGTGCCTAAACATTGGGGCTCCTCCACAAGTGACCCCATTTTGGAAACTAGACACCCCAAGGAACTTATCTAGATGCATAGAGAGCACTTTGAACCCTCTGGGGCTTTACAAATTGATCTGTAAAAATGAAAAAGTACTTTTTTTTCACAAAAAATTTCTTTTGTCCTCAATTTTTTCATTTTCACATAAGCAACAGGATAAAACGCATCCTAAAATTTGTTGGCCAATTTCTCCTGAGTACACCGATACCTCATATGTGGTCATAAACCACTGTTTGGGCGCACGGTAGGGCTCAGAAGAGAAGGAGTGCCATTTCACTTTTTGAATGGTAAATTAGCTCCAAAAGTCAAATTGCGCTCCTTCCCTTCTGAGCCCTGCCGTGCGCCCAAACAGTGGTTTATGACCACATATGAGGTATCAGTGTACTCAGGAGAAATTGGCCAACAAATTTTAGGATGCATTCTATCCTGTTGCCCATGTGAAAATGAAAAAATTGAGGCTAAAAGAACATTTTTGTCGGAAAAATTAAAATGACCATTTTTTGTTTCCACGTTGCTTTAGTTCCTGTGAAGCACCTGAAGGGTTAATAATCTTCTTGAATGTAGTTTTGAGTAGCTTGAGGGGTGTAGTTTTCGGAATGGTGTCACTTTTGGGTGTTTTCTGTCATGTACACCCCTCAAAGAGACTTCAAATGTGATGTGGTCACTAAAAAAAAGGTTATGTAAATTTTGCTGGAAAAATGAAAAATTACTGATGAACTTTGAACCCTTATAACGTCCTAACCAAAAAAATTTTTTTTCCAAAATTGTTGCTGATGTAAAGTAGACATGTGGGAAATGTTATTTATTAACTCTTTTGTGTCACATAAAGCTCTGGTTCAACAGAATAAAAATTACAAATTTGAAAATTGTCAAATTTTCAAAATTTTTGCCAATTATTTTATATTTTCACAAATAAACACAAAAATTATCGACCAAAATTTAATACTAACATGAAGCCCAATATGTCACTAAAAAACAATCTCAGAATCGCTAGGATCCGTTGAAGCGTTCCGGAGATATAAACTCATAAAGGGACACTGGTCAGAATTGCAAAAAACGGTCTGGTCATTAAGGTGGAAATTGGCTCCGTCACTAAGGGGTTAACTAGACACTCCATGTAACAGTGGCTGTATAACAGAATAAAAAAGCTTTTGTTTTTTAATTTCACCACTCTGTTTTGGAGATATTAACACTGAAATATTTGGCATCTAATAGGTTGTTTTGTTAAGTCCAAATAGGTGTTATAGTTTTCACTGGGGGCATGTACTTCTGCTTCCTGTTTGACACTGACCAATCATAATCATGCAGCAATGTAGAAGTGCAGAAGGAATGGTGATGGTGTCATCAGGGTCACAGGAGCAGAGACCACAGATTCTGCTGGTGTCTGCAGCTGAAATAAGCAATAAAGATACATACCAGCACAAAAGCATAGAGATATTAACTCCTTGTAATAGACAAATATTCCCTATTGTGGAACAATTCTTAGAGCAAACAAATTAAACAGTTTTAATAGAAGCCAGATTTATCAAAGTGTTGCATGTTGTTTATAAATCTGTGTAATTTTAAGACTTTCTAGTCTACGTTTCTGCACCAATTACCTTAATTTGTGGCAAACATCTGCACCAAAATTTAGGTGCATTTTTTTGACGGAAGGGTCGCATATTAGGCAACATTCATTTCACAGTAAACCATGCTCCAGAAAAGGTGTATAAAGTGTCTTAAATACATAAATATTGTACAAATCATGAAGACTAATATTTCTTTGGTGTAAACTATACCATACAACTGCTGCAATTAGTTTGATAAATACCGTAAGCCCCAATGTCTGCAATTTCCACACCAAGCCATAATATAGTGTTATCAGAAATCCTCAGCATTACACCCACACAAGTGCTGTGTCTGCTAAGTAAGCTCAACCCTAGAAACAAAATGGGACTGGGCTGCAAGAACTGACAGCCCAAAAATTAGGAATAATAATAATAATCTTTATTTATATAGCGCCAACATATTACGCAGCACTTTACAATACAAAACATCATATTTAACAATCATAAGAAACAGTTATCAGAAAATATGATACAAAGCATAATACAATAATTAGAGCAAAATAAAGACAGTCCTGCTCATAAGCGCTTACAATCTAACAATGAGGTGGGGGTGACAAAGTACAGGTGCTTATTTACAGTGATGGTATAGTCAACTTAAGGAGATGGGGATCAGAAAGGAGCATCATAAGTGGCCACTAAAAAACATTATTTGTGATCCACTTGAGACTGGTGGAGCGGATAGGCTATGTCTAGATGACTCTGACTAGGAATCATGATAGGCCGCCCTAAAAAGATGTGTTTTTAGGGCTTACCTGAAACTATGTAAGTTGTGGATACACGTAATTTCTTGAGCATTCCAGAGAATTGGTGCAGCTCAGGAGAAGTCTTGGAGCTGGGAGTAGGAGGTTCGGATTAGTGCAGAAGTGAGTTTAAGGTCACTTCCAGAGCGAAGAGAACGGGTAGGGTGATAGACAGAGATGAGGGAGGAGATGTAGGGGGGGGGGGGGGCGCTGTACTGTGAAGAGCTTTGTGTGTGAAAACAAGCAGTTTGAATTTGATCCTATAGTGTATAGGCAGCCAGTGCAGTGATTGGCATAGAGCAGAGGCATCCGAGTATCGGTTAGCTAGATAGGTGATCCTGGCTGCTGCATTAAGGATGGACTGGAGTGGGGAGAGTCTGGAGCAGGGAAGGCCAATTAAAAAAGAATTACAATAGTCAAGGCAGGAGTAAATCAGGGCCACAGTGAGGGTTTTTTTGTGGTTTCCAAGGTGAGAAAGGGGCGAATTCTATAGATGTTCTTCAGGTGCAAGCGGCAAGAGCTGGCAACAGACTGTATATATGGGGTGAAGGAAAGATCAGAGTCAAACATAACACCCAGACAGTGAGCCTGCTGACTAGGTGTTATTGTGGTGCCGCACACAGAGAGAGATGTTATATTTAGGGAGGTTTGTGGAGGGAGGGATGATCAGAGAGATAAATCTACAAAAAAAAAGCTAACACTCTATCAGCTACAGAAAAACCAACTAGAATATGAAAATATTGTATTCCTATGTTCTCCTATCAGAGTAGTTATGTTTTTTTATATTAAAAATATATTGGTGCAAAGTCTAAACTACAGATAACAAAATAAAAGAGATTTAAAAGTGCGTGAATAATTTTGATTATGATACTATTCATTCCAAAAATACATAATCATGAAATATGTTTCTAGAGTAAATCTAGAGTATCTTCAATAAAGTAACATCACCACTGCCATTTTATGGTCCAGATGTTAAAATACAAGCTGTCATGCATGAAAGAAAGTAAGGAAATGTGGACAAATACATTCTTTAGGACATGAAAAGGGGAAAAACAAGTCAACTGATTACAAAAAGCTCCATGTGGTTCAGCTTAACAGTCTGCTGAGAATGTCTGGATTCCCTAAAATCAGTGACTTGGTGCTTTGCACTGACTATTGTTCTACATATTTGCTAAGGTTATTAAGCCAACCTTGTAAACTATGTGTAACTTGGGAAAATGCCCTCAATATGCCAGATCTTGACCTCTGCATCTCAAAATACAAAACAGGCTATGTGCAGACTGATTTCGTTTCTTGTTCCCTTCTTTTAACCTCATTTTTAGCTTTAACATTTCAGTAAAATCAGTTCAACAAATTTACAAAATCCACAAAACTAACCAAGTAAACTGACATAAACTGGGAACATTTGAGCAAGTTCTTCTATTGTAGCAAACAAATGGGATTGGGAAAAATGTTATTAAATAAGTAAAATGAATACTAACAACTGAGCCAGAACACAATGTGAACAGGCCTGTAGAACCCATGTTCACACCACCAAGGATCTATATCACAAAAAGGAGAGTATAATAAAATGTCTACAATTACTCTGTTATATAAGTAAAAGTAAAAAGCAAGTGCAAAACAGTATTAATAACAGGGTACTTAGTTAATACATTTTTTGCAAAAAATGTACGGAAGCAGTTCTACCACGCCACTGTGACCCTTATCAGAACAGTCCCTAAAACTAACATATTTAAAACCTGATCTCATGTGAGCATACCTCAAATATGCAGGATGCAGCAGAGCCAGAGTCCAATATTGGCATAAGGCAGAAACAGCACTTTTGTGTCTGACTCAGTAAGGAAGGGGTGGGGCACTTCTCAACTTGCAAGACAAGAAACTAAATGAATACTGACAACTGAGCCAGAACACAATGTGAACAGGTCTGTAGAACCGTGTTCACACCACCAAGGATCTATATCACAAAATAAGATGTGGTAGAACGGCTTCCATACATTTTTTGCAAATAACGTATTAACGAAGTACCCTGTTATTGACACTGTTTTGCACTTGCTTTTTACTTTTACTTATATAGCAGAGTCATTTTAGACGTTTTTTATGCTGTCAAAGATGTTAGTGGCCTGTGTAAGTCTTTCCAAGTTCCGAATGTTTCACAGATTTTGATCCTTTGTGTGCGTTAAATGCATTCTTGTGGATTGTTTTGAAGAGTCGCCACATATTTATTATAATACTGCGCATTGCACAGGCAAAAATTCATGGTGAGAACCCACAGAAGGATGTTCAATGTTTTGTTTTTTTAATGCCAGTAGATGTCATTTGAAATAGTCTCCTACTATTTGCTTCCACTGTAATAAGCTACCATATGTATTGTCAGGGTTTTGAACGGAAAAAAGACAGACCATACGCCTTACAGCTCCACTCAAACGACTCCTAGGAGGGGTCTAAAGGAGGGGTATTTCCTGTGTGATCCTCACCTATAGGCTGGGGTTCCACCTCGGAGAGCAATGTGATGGACTCGAAAGTGTCTTGCATTGCATCACCCCACACGGCCACTTGTTTTTTGGACATCGGTGTGGAACTGCATAGAGATACATGCAGCTGACATGCTCCTATCCTAGGAGCCGGCAGCCATGCCGGGTGATGCGATGTGAGACACGTGTGAGTCTCTTGCATCCCTCTCGTAAGTGGAACCCTGGCCATATGGACAGAAACATGCCTGACAGTGCCTGCTGGTAGCTCATATGTGTTTCCAATATGTGCCATTAGAGAAGTGTCAGGTGGTACTGCAGGGATTTTGTCATGTAATATTATGTAATGATCTGAGGACCTCAAGAGGTAGGAGTTGAGGCATTGATTTCAGCAATGTGTCAATTATTAGGCTGTGCAACTGCTGTTTAAGTACAATGAGTATTTTCTCACCAGGAGATTATCACTGCCCTGACTAAGCTCACGTGAATCGGTTCAACCAAATCCCCTCCTTGATAAGCAGCTTAAAGTGAATTGACACACAAAGCTATATGATGCATCTAAAAACTCTGATGGTGTCACAACTGCTGCACCCAGTAAACTAAGTGGTGATGGGTTCTCTTTAATGTTGCACTATGTAACCATGTCTATAACTGTGTCAACATCCAGGTAAGGAGTACATTAAGTAAAGAAGTGGCCTTGCATGAGTGCCGATATATTCTTTGTAGTTTAAAGAAGAAAGGAAACACTCAACTGTGTCAGTGTCACGCATAAAATAAGATGGTTGCTTCCTTTATGGATTATGAACAGAAAAGAAGAGGACATACAAGTGTAATGTCTGCCCTATTCTTCAGGTCAGTACGATTACAGTGAAACCAGATTCATATACCATAGGTTTTCACATTTTTGGAACTTTTGCACATGAAGGACAATTTTTTCCACCAAAATTGTAACATATAAAACAGCAGACAAAAATGTATTATTTTATTTGATTTACAACCTTCACTTTGCAGTATTATTTGAATGTTTTCATAATTTAATACACTAAAAATAGCCTTTTTAAAAAATAAAAAAAAACTTTTTTGCAAAAAAAAAAAAACTTTTTGCATCCCAGTATCCTTATTCTTTATAGAAGACTTTTTGATTGCGTTTTATTGCCTGCTTTCTATGGTGGAGTAACAGAAAAACTTTTAGCTTTTTTTTTTTTAATCTCTTACAGTATTCATTGTTAAGAATAAATAAGTTCCACGTTTTGTAGACTGGGTTGTTCTGGGGAAGATGATGGCAAATGGGAGTGCCATTTTTTTGGTTAGCAAGTGAATATTAAAATTCTTTAGTCCCCTGAAGTTTAAATGGCCATTTAATGGATGAAGTATACCCTTTTCTTATAAAGGCATCTGAAGGATGCCTAAATTAGAGATATGTCTTCAAGACAGATCTACTTGAACACCTAACCCAAGAATTAGGCATTCCAACCAGTATTTGAAATAAACTGCACGATGGTCCATTATTCTGCTTCGAACAACTTCATCCAAATCCTCATTCAATAATATCAACTTTGCATTTTATTACTTAACAAAACCTGCTGTGTGACACAGCAGGAAAAAAGACAGAAATGCAGTTTCAATTCTTATCTATAAACTCAATGACCTCTTTCCATTCTTCAATTGAAACATTTTGCCAAGCTTGGTTGATGACCACAAAAGCAACACCTGCCTAGGTCACTTATTTCAAAATGGCAACTCTAATAACACCTTTTAGATTTTTCTTTTGGTACAGAAAAAGAAAAGTGGCAAGGTAAGAAAGAAAAAGGTTGAACAACAATGTGCCAAATAGCAGCCAGCTTGACGTATTCGCCTAAAATCAATGACAGGGCGTTGAGTGTAATATACATCAAAAGGAAAATATCCTAGTGCTGAATTATGAAGCAAAGTGGACATCAAACAAATAGGATTCTAAACTGCACTAGGAATAGTGGAAGACTAATGGATTTATAATAGCTACTAACAAGCAATCAAACAGAATTAGAGGCAAAAGCAAACAATATTATACTTTACATTCAATTTTTACTTTGTCAATTGCCCCACTAATAAAGCAAAACAGCAGGCATACTGCCTACACTCAGAAGAGGTAATAAAACAAGTCTTCGTTACTTTCAAATAAAAATAATTCATTAAAAGCTTTTAAAAATAAAATGAACGTGTAAAGATAAAGGTAAATTATTACAGAAATACATATCATTATTAGTATCCTTACCAATTAAAATACTTTACTAAATTAAACTTTTTCCCCAGCAGCGAGACAACAATTTTAATCAAATGCATTGTAACACTGGCAATTCTTGGCAACTTCGAAATATATATATATATATATACTAGACGGTGGCCTGATTCTAAAGAATCGGGTAGTCTAGAATCCATATATAGTTTATTTACTAATAGTTACGGGAGTGCGGTGAAATGAATTGTGTGTATACAGGCGGCTTTGTGGGTAGCAGAGTACAGGCGGCTTTGTGGGTAGCAGAGTATACAGGCGGCTCTGTGGGTAGTAGAGTATATGGTGGCTCAGTGGTTAGCAATGCGCAGTGGCACAGTGGTTAGCACAGCGCGGTGGCTCAGTGGTTAGCAGTGAGTGCGGTGAAAGTGGTCAGCGCAGTGCCGTGGGCAGAGTGGTGAGCGCAGTGCCGTGGGCAGAGTGGTGAGCGCAGTGCCGTGGGCAGAGTGGTCAGTGCAGTGCCGTGGGCAGAGTGGTCAGCACAGTCAGCGCAGCTTCGTGGGCAGAGTGGTCAGCGCAGCGCCATGGGCAGAGTGGTCAGCGCAGCACCACAGGCAGAGTGGTCAGCGCAAACACACACATACACACGTACACACACACACTCCACTATACTTACCACCGGCCCTGCGTCTCTCCCGCCACCTGGATCCTCAGCCGACATGTCGCCGCTCCTGGACGACTGGATCCAATATGGCGTCCGGGAAGTCCCGCGAGACTTCCCGGACGCCATATTGGATCCAGTAGTTCGGGGGCGGCGACATGTCGATCCAGGCGGCGGACACAGGGTCGGTGGTAAGTATAGTGTGTGTGTGTGTGTTTGTGTGTGTGTGTCCGTCGCTCCCGCTTACGGCCGCCATCTTGGATCACCCTCCACGGGTGTAGGGCTCTGGTGACGTCACCGGACAAAGTGACGGAAGTGCGGACAAAGATATGGAAGTGCCTTCGGCTTTATATATATATATATATGCATGTACATCTAATCTATAATGTACATAAAACACACACATATAAATATATACATATACCATTTACTTGGGGTTAATAGACGTGGAAGAAATGTGAAAGAAAAAGACGAAAAATGGAGGTGCATCCTACAATACAAATCTTGCGTTTAAAAAAAAAAATAATTAAACTTACTGGGGAAGGTGGGGAGCTGCGTTGGGGGAGTGAGGTGCCTGAGGAAGGTTTCCCAGGTCCAAGGAGGGCAGGGGCAAAGCTGCAGTCCGGAGCTGCAGGAGGGAGAGGCACGGTGGTGGCGTGCGCTGCCATTTTCCATGTGTCTGCATTCATTCCAAAGCTGTAACTGGAGGTTAGAGGTTGGGACTTGAAGAAAATGAACATGGGGGCGGGCATGCACAGATGGAGATCTGCAGCCATTTTCTGGAACCTCTGTTTGTTATGACTCTGTATAATATATGCGTTTCATTTTATGTATTGACTTACTTAAATTATCTTTATGATATTTTAATTCATTGAGATGCACTTGTATAAGTCCCCATCCTAGTATATGTGGGCACATCCTGCTATACATGTCCCCTTCCTGGTATATATGGTCCATATGGACCCTATTGTGTTTACATGGGCCTCATTTCTCATATGTTTGATCCCCATTGGGGCTTATATGACCCCATCCTTGTATGTATGATCCCTATCCTGGTTTACATGGCCCCATCCTTGCATATATGATCTTAATTGTTATAAAATATCTCTCCGTTCTATCCCTAACACACAATTAAAAACAAAAACATTCTCCTCACGTTTCCTCACTCCTTCATCGTCAGATGTCCTCTGTATCCAGTGCACAGTGATGGCAGCTGACATCTGATAGCGTGCCAAAATGGATACCATCACTGTCATGTGCTGTATCGCCGACTTCAGCTGCCTCCATTGTTTTGCTGGCAGCACTTAAAACAGTACAGGGACCTGACGGCTCTGCACCACAATGCATTTCAGCTGGATGAGTGGCCTTGGACGCTTATTCAGCTGATGCAGGTGCTGGGGTGAGTGGGCCTCTGTACCCTCGGGCCCAGTCATAACCCCTGCAGCCGTGGTCGTTACACCCATGCATGGGATCATAACTGATTTTTTTTTTTTTTTTTAGTGAAGTAAAACCTTTGCCTGCCTTTTAAAAAAAATGTGTTACCCTCAAAGAAAATTTTTTTTGATATTCCGTCATGTAACATCTGTATACTTTTTTACTTCCTCCCCTGCCAGGAGCGAAGGTATGATCAGACACGACCATTATGCAGTACACATTTATAAGATTATCTCAGCACAGGAACATTTTTAAACAAATTAAATGATAACTTATTAGGATTCCAAAATCTATTGATTAAAATAAACTTTGTCCATGGGAAAACCATTTTCAAGCATGTTTAAGTTTGCTCAACAATATTTAGTCTGTCAAAAACTGCGAGAACACAGTGTAGTCAGATGAGATCAAAATTAAACTGTTTGGATGGTATAATACACACCATGTTTGGAGGCCAAAAGGCACTGCATATCACCCCAAGACACCATACCCACAGTGAAGTTTGGAGAAGGGGACATCATGGTGTACGGCTGTTTTTCAGCATACGCCACTGGCAAGCTTCATATGATTGAAGAAAAGATTAATGGACAAATGTACAGAGACATTCATCATAAAAATTTGCTGCTATCTACTAGGATGAGGAAGATGAAATGAAGATGGACTTTTCAGCAAAATAATGATCCAAAACACATAGCCAAATGAATTGGTTGCAAAGAAAGGAAAAAAGCCAAATAAATTGGTTTCAAAGAAAGGAAAAAAGCTGCTAGAATGGCCAAGCCAATCACATGAAGTGAATCTAACAAAAAATGTAGTAGGAACTAAAGCTCAGAGTTCATAGGAGAGGAAACTTCAGGATTTGAAAAGTGTTTGTGTGGAAGAATGGCCCAAATTCACAGCTGAGCAATGTATGTGACTAGCTTCTCCATGTGGAAGGTGTCTTAATACTGGTATCACCAACAAAGGCATTTTTACGAAGTAAATGCATTTCAATAAGCATGGTTCAGTACTTTTTTCCTGTGACATTTTTCATTATTACACATCGCTAAATTTTTGACATCTATAGTTTGATTTTCTTGCAGGTATGGATTGGACAGGTTGTTACCAACATCTGGTGATAAACGTATGTCGATAGCACCTTTGGAAATATATTTACTTTCTATTTATTTCACCAGCTGTATCTACATACACATATACATATTTACAGAATATGTATGTGTTACATTGAAGTGTCTGTTATACTCACTTTCTTATCATTGCTTCCCATATGATGTTGCCATCTCCCCAGTCAAAGTTGTACAGATTTCAACGTGTTAAGTCAGTTCATATGACTGCATTACAGAAAACAATGGCCGCCCCACTTGTGATTTGCAGGAAATAAGAGCAGCATGCAGTGATTAATTTTGTTTTCTTTGTGGTAGTAGTATTATATATGAATAGATAGAGAAGTTCAAGGAAGGTCGAACAAGTGCCAGCAATGAAGAAGGAGTTGGACACTCGTCCACTAATAACATAATGGAGCATGAACGTGAATGGATTTTGTTGGATAGAGGAGTCATAGTATGTGGCAAATCAGCCCCATAAGGACGAATATTCACGTCCGATGAAGAGGTGAAGACAGCAGTGCATTCGTGGCTCAGCTGAGTCTAAAAAAAAATTTCATGAGGGAATATGATATCTTGTTGACAGATGGACAAAGTGTATTTAATTGAAAGGAGATTTTGTCAAATAATGATAATTTTGTCTTTTCTGAACTTCAGTTACAATAAATTCCACAGACATTAATGAAATAAGGCATAGGTGATTGAGAAGAATAATCTTTATTATCAACACTAATATGTAAAGAATGAGTATGCATATTATTTTATAATCAGACAATTGCTACTGTGCTTGGAAGTTGAAGCTAAGGGTGTTTGCACATGATCAGGAATTGCAACGTTTTGGATGCAGCATATTGCCGCTGTGTCCAAAACGTGCGTTGTAAAAGTACAAGCACAGTAGACTGAATTTCAAGAACTCCCATGTTCACTATGCTTCTCCAGACCGGAGCGTGTTTTCAGCTGCGGTGCAGATATCTGGACTTCAAAATCCCCGCTGCATGTTAACTTCATGGTGCGGAGTCGGAATAGATACCCATCAGATGAAAGCAGGGAGAAGCAGCCCTGCACCCACTGTAGATCGTGAGGTAAAGGGTGGCTGTGGTCCCCCTATGTGAACCTGCAGGTCTGGAGGCACTGCGTCCAACACACAGTGCAGATCATGAGCACACACCCTTAAGGGCTCATTCACACGATGTGTATTTCATCACGTATTTGGTACAGATCAGCACTAAGTTTGCAGCAGACTGTTTTCCCACCAAAGTCTATGGGATTTTAGAATTCCTGTCTGCATGGTGCCTTTTATTTCTGCTGCAGATATGCTGCATATTTTAGTGCAGAAAAATCTACAGCAAGTCAATTCTTAATGCAAATACACTGTACATTCGTCCACAAAAATGCTGTGTCTTCGAAAAGTCAATGGCAAAAAACACTATATCCGCAGCAGATAAAAACACAACAGGGATGGTTTTGGTGCGTATTTCTGACACTAGGTGCAGATTCTGAAAGTCAAAGATCTCTGCACCACCAACTCAACCTGCGAACAGGCCGTAAAAGAGACAATATTGCTTGAAACCCAAGGTTATTACCAATGACTGAAAAACTGAGTGTCTGATTCATGAAGACTGGAATTTTACAAGCCATACTTGTTGAACACTTCAATTGATGTGTAAAATCCATTGAGAGCTGTATGCCAAATTCAGCTCGCGTGGAGCCAACTTAATAGTTGTTCATTTCTATCATACTGTACCACCACTTTGGTAGGTTAAATTTTGACTACTCCAACAAACCCCTGTCAACAACCTCATTACTGATGATCTGAGTATATTTTTAAGAAAAAATAATAAATGAACCATATGTCAGTACAATTGCAACTGAACAGCTCTCACCCCCCCCCCCTCAAGTTCACATTCTACCTTTGAACATGTTGCATAAGAAGAAGTTACCAGGCTCTTCGCTTCTTCTCACCCTACAACCTACACCAGGACAACTTCAAAAGGATACAAAAGCGCATATAGGATCTTATCTTTATGATGCACTGTTGTGATGTGATTAAGGCCTTACTCCTTTTTCACTGATCAGTGTCCATCCAGTTTGTGTGCCAAAACCCGGAGAGGAACTTCTAGAGAAAAACTATAATTGAAAGATTGACACCTGTTCTGAGTTTTGGAGACACTCCTGGTTTTGGCACACAAACTGGATGGACACTGATCAGTGAAAAAACTGCAGTGTGAAGCCAGCCTTAATATCACTACTCACCTGGAATGGTTGCATGACACACAACAAGTATAAAGCGTATGAAACGGCTGCTGCAGGATCCACAGTCCACGTGCACCGTGGTAGCCAAAGGAACCCATTGGAAAATTATGTAAATGATCACCGCCACCGTATGATGAAAAGGACCACTGGAGTGAATCAGACAATGGTGGCTTTATTCAATCTACGTGTGTCGGAGCGTTATCCTATCTCCTTCCTCAGGAGAAATTCTGGTTGGTTTCCTTAGCAAGGAGCGAGGATAAGGCTTGAAAACACAGTCCCAGCACTGATCATTTACACAATTTTTCTTTGGGTTCGTACAACCTACACCAATGACACAGCCTTTTTTTTAACCAATAAGTTTTATTATTTTATACTATGTAACATTACTGCAGTTTATACTACACACTGTATCGGAACCTTCCATTATTCAATTTGCAGTCAGGATTGAAATCAATACAAAGTTCCATCATGTAATGGTTCATAATATCATCAAACTCTAACATTTCCCCATCCGCCCCTCCCCCCACATGACATCTGTAGGGTGGATTCACATTGGCGTTCCCCTCCACAGCATTCTGCGGAGGGGAACCGCCATGTGAGCGCAGCCACCTCAAGCCCCTATGTTTATAATGGGGACGCACGGTACTGCGCTTGACTGCGCATGACCGTGCGCTCCCATTCATTTGCCTGTGTAATTTGTGCGCATGCTTGCGTACAAATCATACATTGTCGTCCTCACCAGGAACGCGACATGTCGCGTTCCTGGTGTGGACAATAGTGTGTGATTTGTACGCAAGCATGCGCATGCGTACAAATCACACAGGCAAATGAATGGGAGTGCACGGTCATGCGCAGTCAAGTGCAGCACCGTGCGTCCCCATTATAAACATAGGGGCTTGCGGTGGCTGCGCTCACATGGCGGTTCCCCTCCGCAGAACGCTGCGGAGGGGAACGCAAATGTTAAGCCAGCCTTAGCAAATTTCGTTTGCTACATTCATTTCATTGAGCTAACACACAACCTAATATTTTTTACTGCAACCAAATTACACTCAATAGTTTCTATGCATCTAACCAATCTCTGACACACCCTACTGCACTGATTGGTAGCTTCCTTGATCATCAAGATGTCAATTAGTAGTGGGGTTACAAAGATTAACCTGACTAGCTGCACGTGACACCTAATAATCTAGTGATAATCTCTTGCAGATAAAACATTAATTGCATTGAAACTGCAACACACAGTCCAGTAAGTTACAATTCCTTTGAGTCACTGTCACAGCCCTACATATTGCTGCTCTCAGAAAATCCTTCTGACAGATTTCCTTTAAAGTGGCTTCTGATGCACCATACATACATACATAAATACATATCAGAAGTACTGTTTAGGTACTATGTATGACCGGTTCTTCATTTAAGTGATATGGACATATTGTTTAAATGTGTCAAAGCTGATGTTATTGCAGGTCTCAAAATTAAATGTAACTCTACTCCTCTCGCGACTGTTAAAAGTAGGTCCTGGCTATAATATACAGCCATTACCTACCGATAATAAGGGCCTCACCTAATGAGCCAGCTCCATACACCCGCTTTCAACTTTGGCTGTACATGTCTAGTGGATGTCATGAAGGGTTAAGTTCCTAACTAGATGTTAATAGGAATGACATTCTAATTCACCTCATATTCAGCCCCATGGCTTAAGTGGAAAGTTTGCAGCAACCATCTCAAACATATGAAGGAAAAACAAATAATACAAATACAGTTAGGCTGCCTTCAGACTTGCGGACACCTCCGCAGCGTCTTGCAGCCGGCGAACGCAAGCTGAGCACAAGCACCATCCATCCCTATGTTTATCATGGAGACGCACAGTGATGCGCTTGGCTGCGGATGGCAGTGCGTACTGATAGACTTCCGTGTGTGATTTGTATGCATGTGGATGCTTGCGTACAAATCATACATTCTCGTCCACACCATGAACGCAACATGTTGCGTTCATGGTGCGGACGAGAATGTGTGATTTGTACGCAAGCATCCACATGCATACAAATCACACACGGAAGTCTATCAGTACGCACTGCCATTCACATACACCTGCATCCCCATGCTAAACATAGGGACGCGCGGTGTATGCGCTCGGCTTGCGCTCCCCCGCCGCAATACGCAGCGGCATGGAACACAAGTATGAAGGCAGCCTTACAAATACAGTTTTTACAAAGGTTTCAAAATTGCTTTCTGCAATAAATAATAAAGACTGGCGAATCTGACACCTTTATCGTAGCAGTATAAAAAAAGAAAGCAACCATCTAATAAATTCACAGTTCCTAATGATATATAAACTACAGCACCAAGTATCAGACCACAAGAATAAATAATGGCGCGTGTTCCAATTATACTAGATTGTGTTAGTCAACACCTATGTACATGACTGCTCACCCTAATACAGTTCGGCAGTGACATGGGGTGTATTTCCAATGTCAACTTTAGTTGTCTGGGATAAAATTTGAGGAAATGTTAATCATCAGTGAAAATGAGCTTATATGTTCCCCATCTTTAAATTAAATTGTCACATTCTAATAAGCTCCCCTCTCAGCATGTCTTCCTAATTAGCACCCTTGTAGGAGTCCAAGCTGCTAAAATTCATGGCGTTATTCTTCAGCTTGACAGCTAGACAATATTTAATACAGTTAATGAAGATAGGTAGACATATGTAAGATGTGCAAAAAAAAAACAACAAAAAACAATTATGTTCCAAGACAAAAATACTATACATGAGTGTTAATAAGTTTTTCAAATTTTAAATAATAAAATAAAAAAGAAAAGAAGAGATCATGACATCTGGTTGATTGAGTTGCAGAAGTCTTGTAAATTTTTAATTTGCATTAAAAAGATGCGTGTTACGTATTCACATGGCAGGAAATAAATGGGACACAAATAGTTGTTGCATTATAAACAGGCCAGAACTTGAAGCCAAGCCCCTCAAATGATAATATTTAGGCTCAACAGTTGACCATAGATAATCAGTATTTCACACTTCTATTACAGACCACACAAATGTAAATTCTTTGCCATTTGCAGAAAATGAACACAAATTAAAGGAGTTTTCCCTCGAACAAAGATAATTTTAAATTAGATTTTTATCAATAAATCTTGGAATAATAATAAATTCCACAATTCGATATGTTTTAAAAAAAAATGTTCTTATTCTTGAGCATTTTTTAAAACACCTTCAATTGTGGAAATTATTATTATTCCAAGATCTATTGATTAAAATTAAACCCTTTAAGAGGTGGTCCACCATGACATACATTGTTCTGGTCCAACGAACATATGATAACAGCAGCCAAGAAAACAGTGCAAATCAGTAGGTGAGTGTAAATTATTATATACTATACATTAAGTGTATAACCTCTTTAATAAAATGCAGTAGTTAAGACATTATCAGTGCAGGCAAAATATGAAGCTGCTTGCTTTAATTAATGATTGTAACTACTCATTAACTCAGTAGAACGAACATCCCAAATGACCCAAAGAATGGGTTAATTGCATAAACAAGGAAAACTTACAGAAGGTCACCAGCAAAAAACACTAAAATAATGTACAAACTGTATGAGTTTGATAGCCACCATAAAACCGTCATTATATGTACCGTATTTTTTACTTTATAAGACGCACCCCAACTTTGGTCAAATAAAAGAGAAAAAAAATAGTTTTGAATGGTAAATGGGGTCCGTTTTATATTGCCAGTGCCCATCTTATAATCAACATACGGTACATGTCGTCTATCCTAGTACATATATATGTTCCCCATCCTGCTATACAGTATATATCCCCCATCCTGGTATATTTGTCCCCTATCTTGGTGTATATGTGCCCCATCCTGAAATTATATATATAATATATATATATATATATACACTTACATAATTGCCTCGTAGTTTCTGCTTCCATACAGATGTCTACCTATCCCACAATCCACTCCGCCAACCGCCACGCCATATTAGCACACCCAAGAGATGGGTACGGTAATATGGTGCTGGTTGATGGCGGCACAGACACCCAACACAGATACTCCACACGCCGCCCACCTCTGCGTCGCGCACAGCAACCTGAATATACCGCCGCCACCTCTCCCTCCCAAGCCGATGCACCGATAACCGGTAACTCACCACAGGCTACGGGACCTGCAGTGATGTCACAGTCATGTTATCAGTCACATGACCGTTACATCACCACAGCTCCAGTACTACTAAGGAATTCACAAAGAGCATTGGGGGCAGAAAAGAGCATGTGGGGAAGAGACAGGGGGCAGAAAAGAGAGCACGGTGGGGCAGAAAAGAGAGCACGGCGGGGCAGAGACAGGGGGCAGAAAGAGAGCACGGGGGGTGGCGGTGAGTGCACAGAGGGGTAGAAAGACAGCAGGCGGGGGGCAGAGAGCGCACAGTGGGGCAATGAAAATGTAATTTTGTCCACTAAATAGATATATAACAAAGTATTGAGACGAACTTTGCTAATTAACCAAATACTTTTTTTCCACCTAAATTTGAAAAAAAAAAAATTATTTCCAAATAAGACTGTGTGATTTTCAGGATCTGTTTTCTCATTTTGTATCTCATAGTTGAGGTGTCCCTATGATATTAATTACAGGCGTCTCTAATCTTTTTAAGTGGGAGAACTTGCACAATTGGTGGCTGACTAAATACTTTATTTTCCCCACAGTATTGTACAGTACAGACCAAAAGTTTGCATGTGTGCATAAAGTGTGCATTGCAGTAATCAAAGCAAAAGGTGGCTACTTTGAAGAACCTAGAATATAAGACATATTTTCCGTTGTTTCACACTTTTTTGTTAAGTATATAATTCCACATGTGTTAATTCATAGTTTTGATGCCTCCAGTGTGAATCTACAATTTTCATAGTTATGAAAATAATGAAAACTCTTTTAATGAGAAGGTGTGTCCAAACGTTTGGTCTGTACTGTATGCATGTGTATATATTATATAATATACATACAGTGTATATATATATATATATATATATATATATATTATATATATATACACACATATATATATATATAACATATATATATATATATATATATTTATTTTTTATTTTTTTTTAACTTATATTTCATGGTTTAAGGGTATTAAAATTCAAATGTTAAAACTTGCTTTTTCCCCCATTTTAAGTTTTTTTTCATAAATGAATGCAAATCATATTTATTTAGATTCATGAATAACAAAGTATAATGTACAGTGAAAAATAATGTGAGAAAAACTGGGATACGAGGAAGTTTTACAGTTATTACCAAAAATTGATACTTGATACATCAGTCTGTAACAGAGGTGAAAAATGGCTACAGTGAGAAGGGGTTACACAAACATTACAATATACAGAACAATGTCACAGAATATTGACTGAATACAATGTATGTACAACACTGCAGAATATGATGCAGCTATTTCAATAACAACTAAAAGCCAATACCTTTATGTTGTGTTACAGAAATGTTTCTGCACTTCATTCAATAGTATACAAAAAAAGTTTTAAAGGGGTTGTCCACTTAAATGCTATATAGACGCTTGAAAAAAAAATACTCACCTTACAGTCAAGTGCCATTAGAGTGATGTCCGTGCTGGGTCTCTGGAGGCGAATATGTCATTGTTATGCCACATAAGCCCTGTAGCCAGTCATGGGCTGCAGTTCTCACATTCCCTTTGCCTTCCGATATCTAATTCATTTGATGGAAGTCAGAGCAGGGAAGCTCAATGGTGGCTGCTCATTGGCAGCCGGGCTTACAATACTGTTCAAAAGTTTGGCGTCACCCAGACAATTTTATGTTTTCCATGAAAACCTATACTTTTATTTATCAAATGAGTTGCAAAATGAATACAATATATAGTCCAGCACATTGACAAAGTTAGAAATAATGATTTTTATTTGAAATAATAATTTTCTCCTTCAAACTTTGCTTTCGTCAAAGAATGCTCCCTTTGCAGCAATTACAGCATGGCATGGCATTGCAAAATGGAGTGATAGCCATCCATATTCAAAACCCCTTTTACCTTTTACAAATCTCCCACTTTACCAGCACCAAACCAACCCCAAACCATCACATTACCTCCACAATGCTTGACAGATGGCATCAGGCACTCTTCCAGCATCTTTTCGGTTGTTCCATGTCTCACAAATGTTCTTCTGCGTGATCCAAACACCTCAAACTTTTATTTGTCTGTCCATAAAAGTTTTTCCCAACCTTCCTCTGTCCAATGTCTGTGTTATTTTGCCCATATTAATCTTTTCCTTTTATTAGTCAGTCTCAGATATGGCTTTTTCTTTGCCACTCTGCCCTGAAGGCCAGCATCCTGAAGTCACCTCTTCACTGTAGAAGCTAACACTGATGTTTTGTGGGTGCTATTTAATGAAGCTGCCAGTTGAGGAGCTGTGAGACGTCGATTTCTCAAACTAGAGACTATAATGTACTTGTCTAGTTGTGCAGCGGGACGCCTCCCACTTCTCTTTCTACTTCGGTTAGAGCCTGTTTGTGCTCTCCTCTGAAGGGAGTATATATATATTTTAATACATCATCCATAGCCCTCCATATAGTACAGTGCTGTGCAAGTTAATTGGGACAAAGCAAGTCTTTACTTGTTTTTCTTGCATTAATTTTACTATTTCTGATAAGTGTTTTATCAGTTCTTGGTGTCGTTTTCCTTTTTCTCCCACATTTCCCTTTTTGTTTTGGAGAAAACAATCCAGTTTCATTGTGTGTGAATTATTCTTGAAACGGTAGATTTTCTAATACCAACGGTGGAAGCGATTTCTCTTACAATCAGACTTGTATGTTCATTAAGAGTAATAATTCTACACCTCTTCTGTGGAGTAACATCCATTTTTACAGGCACGAATCACAGAGAGAAAAAGTACACTAAACCACTTCTCATAGAAACAAGCTCAACTGAAGCTCAGTAGGCAGCTATTATTTTCTGACTAAAAACAGTCAAACCACATTTTGTTACTCAAGGTTGTACACTCAACACCTGTTCAAAGCTGTTAAAACTGGTTTGAAACACTGACTGTTAACCAACTTACGATTTTACTTACAAAAATGCTTTGTCCCAATTAATTTGCACAGCACTGTATAATGCAACCCCATAGTCCTTCATATAGTATAATGCACCCCCATTGTACTCCATATAGTATAATGCACCCCCAAGTCCTCCATATAGTATAATGCATCCTCTATAGCAGGGGTCAAGAACCTATAGCTCGCTAGCCAGATGTGGATCTTTTGATGGCGGCATCTGGCTCACATCCAAATCGGGTGCCCGCTGCCATGTTTTGGGTGCAGCTGTGCCCGCCACCGCTGTGTGGTCTTCGGGTGCCGCTCTCCCTGCTGCCGTACCCACACGGGTTAAGCCAATCAGAGGCCAGCAGGTGTGGCCCAATCAGATTCCAGCATGTGACATCATGCACCACTGCTGGTCTCCGATTGGCTTAACTCGTGTGGGTATGGCAGCAGGGAGAGCAACACCCGGAAGACCACACAGCGGCGGACCGCGGAGGATCGGTGAGTATGTCTGTGTGTGTGTCTGTTTACTGGTACCATCATAATGTTGGTGGCTGTAAAGGGCTACAAAGGAGTTGATGGGGATACTGTATTTCCCATCAATGTACTCACTGATTAAAAAAAAAGTAAATACTCACCTCTCTTCTCGCTGCTCCAGTCTCCTCAGCATCTGCTCTGCATGTCTCAGCACAGTTTCGCTCAGTGAAGACATTATCATGCCTCGCCGTGCTGAGGTGCAAAGGGCAGACAGCTTGGCCGGGACTTGGGTGAAGAATGCTGACGGCAGAGGCAGCTGGGACTATAAGAGTTGGAGCGTAGTGATGGGCGAGTCCTAAATTACTCGGAATCGCTTGACTCTAGCAAGTCCGAGCCCGGGACTCGCTACTCGTTGCGAGTCTAGCGAGTCCAATGTTAATGAATGGGGAAGCGAGTAATAGCGAGTAATGTGCGATATACAAATCACAGATGTGTCTTAGAAGCTTCAGCCTGAAGCAATCCTAGTTTTGTCAGAGACTCTGACAAAACTAGGATTGCTATTGATTTGCATTGGACTCGTTTACTGTGCAAGTAATCGCTGGGAAACTCGCACAGATAAGAGTCCGGCTGTCTGCTCTGTGTGCTGGCTGCCGCAGCTCCAGGGTCCTAGAGCCCGCCTGCTGCCTGATGTAGCAGAGCTGAGATTGTTCTCAGTCTGCTCATTCCCTGTGCATAGACATCTATATCTATGCAAAGGGATGTAGCAGAGAGGACATCGCGCTTTGGACTGCGTCGGACGGAAGAGGATTTTTTTAATTAAAGATGGAGTCCCTAATGGCTTTTTTTTTTTTTTATTTCTAATAAAAAAAAATTCTCTGTGTTGTGTTTTTTTAACCCTTTATTGGAGATTCTTAGTGGCTGGGTCAAACGTGGCCTGACATTAAGAATCTCGGGCTTAATACCAGCTTGTATAACAAAGCTGGTATTAACCCCTTTATTACCCAGCGTGCCACCGCCACCAGGGCCGCTGGAAGAGCGGGGTTCAGCGCCAGAGGATGGCGCTTCAATGAACGTGCTAACTTCTGGGGCGGCTGCGGGCTGCAATTTGCAGCGGGGGGTGCCCAGAAAGCTTGGGCCTCCCTGCGCTGCGGATTCCAGCCCCCAGCTGCTTAGCTGTACCTGGCTAGACATAGAAATTGCGCGGAGCCCCACGCATTTTTTTTTTAATTATTTCATGAAATTCATGAAATAATTAAAAAAAAGGGCTCCCCTATATTCTGTGTCTGGCCAGGTACAAATAGGCACCTGGGGGTTGGGGGCAGCCCGTCGCTGCCTGCTGGATCCGGCTGGTTCCAGAAATACGGCGAAGCCCATGTAATTCTTTTTCTGAAAAATCAATAAAACAATCCTAAAAAAGGGACTGCATCTTTATTAACCCCTCGCCCATGGTCCAGGGGTTAATAAAGATGCAGTCCCTTTTATTTACATTGTTTTATGGATTTGTCAGAAAAGAATTTTGCGTGGGCTTCGCCGTATTTCTGGAACCAGCCGGATCCAGCAGGCAGCGACGGGCTGCCCCCAACCCCCAGGTGCCTATTTGTACCTGGCCGGACACAAGAATATAGGGGAGCCCTTTTTTTTAATTATTTCATGAATTTCATGAAATAATAAAAAAAAAATTTGTGGGGCTCCGCGCAATTTCTATGTCTAGCCAGGTACAGCTAAGCAGCTGAGGGCTGGAATCCGCAGCGCAGGGAGGCCCAAGCTTTCTGGGCACCCCCCGCTGCAAATTGCAGCCCGCAGCCGCCCCAGAAGTTAGCACGTTCATTGAAGCGCCATCCTCTGGCGCTGAACCCCGCTCTTCCAGCGGCCCTGGTGGCGGTGGCACGCTGGGTAATAAAGGGGTTAATACCAGCTTTGTTATACAAGCTGGTATTAAGCCCGAGATTCTTAATGTCAGGCCACGTTTGACCCAGCCACTAAGAATCTCCAATAAAGGGTTAAAAAAACACAACACAGAGAATTTTTATTAGAAATAAAAAAAAAAAAAAAAAGCCATTAGGGACTCCATCTTTAATTAAAAAAATCCTCTTCCGTCCGACGTAGCCCAAAACGCGATGTCTTCTCTGCTACATCCCCTGTGCATAGATATAGATGTCTATGCACAGGGAATGAGCAGACTGAGAACAATCGCAGCTCTGCTACATCATCTCTGTGAGCAGGCGGGCTCTAGGACCCTGGAGCTGCGGCAGCCTGTACAGAGCAGACAGCTGGACTCGGCTCGCAAAGTAACAGCAGTTAATTTGCGAGTTTCCCTGCTATCACTTGCACAGTAGCCGAGTTTAATGCAAGTCAAAGGCAATCCTAGCTTTGTCAGCGTCTCTGACAAAACTAGGATTGATATTGATTTGCATTGGACTTGTTGCTGTGCGAGTAATCGCTGGGAAACTCGCAGAGTACCGAGTCCTGCGAGTCCCTTACTACTCGCCAAGTAACGAGTCCTAGCGAGTAGATTTGCCCATCCCTATTGGAGCGGCATCTTCAGGGGACTACCACTGGTACACACGTGGCTCCGCTACATATGCCCCGTACACACACGGCTTCGCTCCATACACCTCACACATGCACGGCTCCGCTCCGTACAGCTCGTACACTCTCGGCTCCTCTCCATACACCTCGTAAACATGCGGCTCTGCTCTGTACACCTCGTACACATGTGGCTTTGCTCCGTACACCTCATACACACTCGGCTCTGCACACCTCATACACTCTCGGCTCTGCTACATCCACACTGTAAATCCCTACTGACCCCACACATAAACTTCACCTAATGCATCAAGCACCATGACAACCAGCACAGCAGAGTCCTGCATACACTGAGGAGCTTATCATGTGATCCGACTCCTCCCCTCAATGTGACATCATCACAGGTCCTGTAAAAGCAGTGCTCAGAGCAGTCCCCCCCCACCCTCCGTGTCTGTCCTCAGCCTGTGCCTTGTAATGTGATTAGTCCCTTTCCTTGTACCTGGGTCCTGTGCTCCTGGTTGCCTGTCAGTTCTTCTCAGCCAGAGGTAGACAGATCTCCCCTGCGGAGGCAGAGCCCACTGTGTCCCCTCTGCTGCTGATGTGGAGAGAACTTCAAAGAAGCCCGCACTGAGCCATGATTGGGTAAGTGAGCTCCTCCCTCTCCACACAGTGCAAGAAAGAGGTCACATGACTCACTCTCTGCACTGTGATTGCGGCTCCTTCCTCCCTCCTTAGCTGCTGATAGGGCGTGGTTGCCAGGATGTCAGCTGCTTCTCAGTGCACTGCGGGAGTAGGGACATTTATCCTTCGACCCGGGACAGCGGGACACAGCCTCGAAATCGGGACTGTCCCATTGAATCCAGGGAGGTTGGGAGGTATGCTATAGAAGCGGGATCTGCGGGGGGCCGCTATACCACTGGGCACCCATGCCAATGCCGCCCCCTGTCTACCAGCAGGGTTCGCCGCCTGAGGCAGACACTTCGTGTCACCTCATGGATGCTGCGCCCCTGGCTCCAGATTCTAAACTAGCTCAAAGGAAGGTAAATTTTAGAGCTTCTCTTATCGGCCAAACCATTTTCATCTGTGCTAACATACTTGTACAAGGGTTTTCTAGCGTTTTCTAAACATCAATTAGCCTTCTTACACAGTTAGCAAACACAATGTAGAAGTAAAACACAGGAGTGGTGGTTGTTGGAAATGGGCCTCTATACACCTACCGTATGGAGATAGTGCAATAAAAACCAGATGTTTGCAGCTAGAATAGTCATTTACAACAATAACAATGTATAGGGTGTATTTCAGATTCATTTCATGTTCGCTTCATTGAAAAAAAAAGTGCTTTTCTTTCAAAATTAAGGACATTTCTAACTGACCCCAGACTTTAAAATGGTAGTGAATGTGGTATGAGAAATGAGTGTAGGGAATTTTCATTTTACAAGGAGGAATATAGTAAGTCCTAGTTAACCTCTGTAAAACAAACTCAAGTTGATATATTTATCATTATTTATCTAAATTTGTTTTTTTCCATTTAGCAGTATAGGAAAGATGGCAATGTCTAAGAAGAAGGACACGTTAGAAAAACACATTTTTACTATTTTACTTTGTCTACACATTTATCCAAGCAAGCAGATTATTGTACAAAGTAGCTTTAAATCAGTCTGTACCAGCTTGCTCCAATTAATAATGTAGGAATTTTCTGCAGCAATTGTTCACTTGAATGAAATTTCAAAAGAAGCAGAAAGATATGAAGATGATATTGGTGGCACCCATCAAGACCAAATGGCTCGAGAGTTTAAGGTAAGGAAAGTAGTTGTCCTGTAATTACACACACTTACCTTGACAAATAGAAAACATTCTGTCATTAGAACACAGTAATTAGCTACAAAATGTTTCACATGAATTTAATTACCCATCAGTCTACGTGCTTCTTAATTACTTTTATCTCATTGCATCAGTAAAAATTTCCGCCTGAGGCAACTGCCAGTCATGTGTTTACGGGGATTTTAAGCTTTACAGTGAATTCTTAACAGCAAGGTAAATTATTTAACAGTAGAATGACTGCTTCTCTGATATAGCAGGCACAATTTAGCAGCAGTAGAAGAAATATCAATTTGGCACATTGAAAACTTATCTGCAAGAAGGAAAATGCACATCCAATCATATTTTTACATGATTAATTTGAAAAATAGGATTTAAAAAAGCATTTCACCAAAGTAAGCAAGTACTAATACAGTTGTAACGAAAAGTATTGACACCCCTGCAATTCTGTCAGATAATACTCAGTTTCTTCCTGAAAATGATTGCAATCACAAATTCTTTGGTATTATTATCTTCATTTAATTTGTCTTCAATGAAAAAATACAAAAGAGAACAAAGTAAAAAGCAAAACATTGTTCATTTCACACAAAACTCCAAAAATGGGCCAGACAAAAGTATTGGCACCCTCAGCCTAATACTTGGTTGCACAAGCTTTAGCCAAAATAACTGCGATCAACCGCTTCCGGTAACCATCAATGAGTTTCTTACAATGCTCTGCTGGAATTTTAGACCATTCTTCTTTGGCAAACTGCTCCAGGTCCCTGATATTTGAAGGGTGCCTTCTCCAAACTGCCATTTTTAGATCTCTCCAGAGATGTTCTATGGGATTCAGGTCTGGACTCATTGCTGTCCACCTTAGAAGTCTCCAGTGCTTTCTCTCAAACCATTTTCTAATGCTTTTTGAAGTGTGTTTTGTGTCATTGTCCTGCTGAAAGACCCATGACCTCTGAGGGAGACCCAGCTTTCTCACACTGGGCCCTACATTATGCTGTAAAATTTGTTGGTAGTCTTCAGATTTCATAATGCCATGCACACAGTCAAGCAGTCCAGAGCCAGAGGCAGCAAAGCAACCCCAAAACATCAGGGAACCTTCGCCATGTTTGACTGTAGGGACCGTGTTCTTTTCTTTGAATGCTTCTTTTTTTTCTCCTGTAAACTCTATGTTGATGCCTTTGCCTAAAAAGCTCTACTTTTGTCTCATCTGACCAGAGAACATTCTTCCAAAAAGTTTTAGGCTTTCTCAGGTAAGTTTTGGCAAACTCCAGCCTGGCTTTTTTATGTCTCGGGGTAAGAAGTGGGGTCTTCCAGGGTATCCTACCATACAGTCCCTTTTCATTCAGACGCCAACAGATAGTACGGGTTGACACTGTTGTACCATTGGATTGCAGGGCAGCTTGAACTTGTTTGGATGTTAGTCGAGGTTCTTAATCCGCCATCCGCACAATCTTGCGTTGAAATCTCTCGTCAATTTTTCTTTTCCGTCCACATCTAGGGAGGTTAGCCACAGTGCCATGGGCTTTAAACTTCTTGATGACACTGCGCACGGTAGACACAGGAACATTCAGGTCTTTGGAGATGGACTTGTAGCCTTGAGATTGCTCATGCTTCTTCACAATTTGGTTTCTCAAGTCCTCAGACAGTTCTTTGGTCTTCTTTCTTTTCTCCATGCTCAATGTGGTATACACAAGGATACAAGACAGAGGTTGAGTCAACTTTAATCCATGTCAACTGGCTGCAAGTGTGATTTAGTTATTGCCAACACCTCTTAGGTGCCACAGGTAAGTTACAGGTGCTGTTAATTACACAAATTAGAGAAGCATCACATGATTTTTCTAACAGTGCCAATACTTTTGTCCACCCCCTTTTTTATGTTTGGTGTGGAATTATATCCAATTTGGCTTTACGACAATTCTTTTTGTGTTTTTTCATTGAAGACAAATTAAATGAAGATAATAATACCAAAGAATTTGTGATTGCAATCATTTTCAGGAAGAAACTGAATATTATCTGACAGAATTGCAGGGGTGTCAATACTTTTGGCCACAACTGTATGTGTTCTACCTACACATATCAGGGAAGCAATTGTATTGATTACATATAGAAACTGTAGAGCAGACTGAATTGGTACCAACTTTCTGTTCTGTCCCTTCATTGTTTACCATAAAAATAAGAAAGCTGAAAAAGACAAATAGTGCAAAATAGGGTCTTATCTTTGTAGACAGAGGTCTGGAAATACAGTGAAAGGCTCACCTTTTGGGGGTGTGAGAGCCACAACCAACTGTAAAAGTAATTAACCTCGACTACTGTAGCCACCATGAGGAAACAATCATGAACTGGTAGTAGAAAGGCGTATCTGTCGCCCTGTCAGGAATAAAGAACTATCACTTGGAATATGATGATGGTGATTGTTATTTTTCTACGTGTTTCGGAGTTTCAAACTTACTCCTTCAGGAGAAATCACATTTCTTGAAGAAGCCTCCTGCTGTATACTGGGGGCTGTGTGCAGCCTCCTGCTGTTGTCTAGTTCTGCCTCTAGATTCTCCCCTTCTACATAATGTTGTCTGGTTCTGCCTCTAGATTCTTCCCTTCCACAGAATGTTGTCTGGTTCTGCCTCTAGATCCTCCCCCTCCATAGAATGTTGTCTGGTTCTGCCTCTAGATCCTCCCCCTCCATAGAATGTTGTCTGGTTCTGCCCCTAGCTCCTCCTCCTCCATTGAATGTTGTCTGTTCGTTCCATTAGCATATATGGGTGATATTAACACATATGGGCATATAGTGCAGTATAGTACAGTATCCATTACCTCATACATACAAACAGTATAAGCCTTTTTTTGGCAAATGATTATAAATTTCTGTATTTTTTTATATATATATACTAGCGTTGGCGTTGGCAGGCCATAATGCCCACATATGGCCGGAATGCTCATATATGATACATTACCAATTATGGGCAAAAGTATGTATGCGTGTATGCATCATAGCCCTTCCCCCTCCCTGTATCCCCACCCCCTTCATAGCGCAGACTCTCCACATAGTCCTAAGTGTGAGGCTATGTGGAGGCTACGTGGTTATGAGTGGCCATGACTACAAGTGGTTGAGGCTATGCCACATACACACATACATACACTCAACTATATATACTAGATATATATTTAGTATAGCCAGCAAAAGAAACAGCCCCAGAAAAAAAAAACAATGAGTGCAGAACCTTAAAACTGCCATATGAAAAGTAAAAAATATAGAAAAAAGAAAACCAGGCAGCACTTAAATAAATGCAAAAAAGGTGGATTTTATTAGCCCATGTGGAGCACCTTTTTGGGGTTATACCAGCCTTTGTCAAGCTACAGATCCTGTAGATGACCTGACCTTTACCTGGTGTGAAACAGCTGCTGCCGTCCTTGTGTCTCTGATTCCCCTCCACCTAGGTGTGTGTTCACACGAATATGAAATAAACCAAAGATAAAAGCACAAATGGTGCCATCTGATTTCTTATATTTTGGCTCTTTATCCTTGTTCACATTGAGGTCAGGTTTGACACATGGAAAGGTTTTAATTAGAGCAAGATAGTTACTGTCCTGTATTGGGTACACCTCGACATGGTAAGATGGATGTATATTAACTCTTGTTCAATATCATTTTTTTTTTTTTAGTCTCATGTACAGGGCTGTGTAGTTGGGGTCGTCGAGTCGGTGCCCATTTTGGTGGAGTTGCTATAAATTGGACCAACACTGACTCCTTAAATATATAATAAATTGGGTACAGTAGTTCAATGCAGTATGTACTAAATATTATTATAAATTATTAAGCTCCATCTAAATAGCGTGATTGTTGAATTATAATAAAGGTTAAGATCCTGATGTTCACATTGTACCACAATAAATTTATCACTTAAACATGAGCCATGTATGAGGGAGTCAGAGTCGTATTTGGAGTCAGGGAACCTGAGGAGTCGGAGGTTGGGCTTACTGACTACACAGCCCTGCTTATGTATGGCAATGAACCTGCCGTCATATGAGTGTAAAAATAAATAGTTGCAAAAAGAATTGTGTAGAGGTCCCCTGTATATTGATACTTATCTCAGATAAAGCAAAAGACTGCAGCCTGCAGCCCCCAGCTGAGCGCTTTGTAATAGCTAAGTATCAACCCCATGCAGAGGTTTTTTTCTATGTTCAATCTCTTTTTAATGAATTGAATTAAATTAACAGCGCATTGAAACAATCAACATTCCAAGCATATTAACAAAACAAATAATATAAATTTCAAAAATATGTGGCCACTTTTTTTTTTTAATCATTTAAATAATTAAGAATATGTGGGGTCCCCCCAATTTGATGCTCCACCAAGATAAAGCACACAGCTGGGGGTTGGTATACTCACCCTGAAAAGTAGCATAGTTATTGCACCCACTCCAGGATATGAATAGCAGCCTGCAGCTGCCCCAGAATTTGACGCAATCATTACAAACGCCAAATACTGGGGCTGTACCAGGCTCTTCTCAATTGCCCCGATGCATTGGAAATCGAGGTAATAGAAGGGGTTAATGACAACTGAAAATTAAAAGCTGTCATCAAGCTCTGGGGAGGGATGGGGGCAATAATTATATGCTTCACTAGGTGAGAATACCAACCCTTAAGGCCCCGTCACACACGTCAATGTCGCCAGCAATCTGATCGCTGGCGACATTGACGACTGATCGCTGGTGAGCTGTCACACAGACAGACTCACCAGCGATCGGTAACAGCAAGATCGCTGGTAACCATGTAAACAAGCAGGTAACTAAGCGCGGCGCGGTGCTTAGTTACCCTCTGTTTACATGGATACCAGCTCCCAGTGCTTGCTGAGAGGCGCTGGGAGCTGGCTGATCGCGTGTCTCTCGGTGTCACACACAGTGAAGCTGTGTGTCCCCCGGGCGAACTTCGCCAGGTTTTCGGACCTGTCCGAAAACCTGGCGACCATCCACCAGCGATTTATCGCTGGTTGATTCACCATGTCACACGCGTTAATGTCGCCGCAACGTCACGTGCAGCAGCGACATTGACAGCGATATTGACGCATGTGACGGCCCCTTTAGCCGTGTGCTTTGTCTTGGCATAGTATAAAATTGGGTGGAGGGGGAGGACACGTGAATCTAATTATTTAAATAATTAAAAATAAATGCGGGGTCCCCAATATTTGATTCTCAGCCAATATAAAGCACACAGGTGGAGGCTGCAACTGTCTGATTTAAATGCGCTCAAAATAAAAAATACAGGGGACCCCTAGGCAGTTTTTCCATTTATTTATTTTGTGTGTGTGTGTGTGTTAACTGGTTAATCAATTTTTATCTTCATGTTACAGTTCCTTTTTTTTTAGTGTGCAGGATTTCAGATCGGGAATAAAACATTACTAGGATACTGTGATACAAAAAAGCAGTGAAGTGAATGCTAATAAACAAATGAAATATAGCTATCTGAAAAGTAACACAGACTTCTCAGGGATACTAGGTGTTCGGGTACTGACCCCAAACCTTTACAGTTCGGGTTCGCTCATCACTAGGGAGCATCATTTCACAGTGCACCGGGGATCACAATACCGAAAGTCGCAGTGACTTCCTGAAGCTTGCGCAAAAGAGTTAATAAAGTCAATGCCTGTAGGAAAACAAAACCATACAGGTGAACATCATGACTATTTCTGCGCAGGATTTCAGACAATGAAATAAACGTCACAAGGATAGTGTGACACAAAAAGGCGGTGAAATAAATGATAATAAACAAAGGAGGCATGGCTATCTTGCGAGTAGGATATGCCACATAGTGGAGTAGACCTAATTAACAAAGCTATCAAAGACAATATTTCAACAAGAATTTATCTTCTATGAGGCATGAGGTAAGACTAGTTTCAGCACCCTATTACCTGTATGTCCACAGTAACAGTTTAAAAAAGTCAAAGTGGTGACAGATTACCATGGACCAAGCAAAGTGGCTTGTTGGCATCCACTTTCATGGTGTGCTGGATGTTGTAGTCCCATCAATCCCGTATTAATGGCACATAAAAAATGCCCATAAGTATATAGCTCCCAGAGAATCACTTTATTAAAACTAATCTTCTATCAAGGTTAAACTGTGTCGGTAAAAAACATTTGTATTTTCATGATAAGGCTTTATTGCATAGGTTGCTGAGAATGATGAATAGAAATTTCATCAGAGAAACTTGCTTAGGTAATTGGGACTCCTGCATACCATAAATGCATTGTCAGAGTGCTGACAAAACTAATTGAAGCACTTAGCCCTTTACTTCCCCAACTATCAAGCTCAGAATCTCTAGTGCAGCCAGTTCCCCAACTATCCTGCTCAGAATCTCTAGTGCAGCCAGTTCCCCAACTATCCTGCTTGGAATCTCTAGTGTAGCTCTGGCTGCCAACTATGAGAGTTAATGTCAATTACTAGCATCAGCGGTCACTTGCTGTAATTACTAGCATCACTGTGTGGTCAGAGGGGATTGAAAAAGAGAGCATGGTTTTATTATTATTTTAGCACAAATTCAGATTATTTTTTTTTCCTTTTCAACTATGACAACTTAACATTCATTTTTGCTTGATATGTCATTAGTGCAGGGCTCTAGATTGCAATTAAAATGGTGGCCAGTCCAGCTACAAATATTAACTGGTTTCTAAATGTTAATAAGTATTTTTTTTAACCCTGGAGTACCTTATAGTATCCATTATTAGTTTTTTTCTTTATTCACTCTGTGTACATTCCAGCACATATTCTCAATCATATAGGTTACCTGTTGAAATTTCACTCTAAAATGACTTTACTTTCATTGTGCAAAAACCTCTACTTACATCAGATGTGTTTGAGAAGCTACTGGAGAAGCCAACACTTTATAATATGCACAGTCATTTGGGGTTAGAGGACACCCCACAGAACAACCAAAGTGCAAAATGAATTTAAAGCTTTAGAGTTGTATTTTGGTGAATGTATTTATTGCACATTGTTGTTGTCCCTAATGTGATTTACAACTAATTCTGAGAATTCATATATACTGTATATGCACTTAAAAGGGTTGTCTAAGCTCAAGAGCAAAGTCATCTGTTCCTAAAGACAAACTTTTAAATAGTGACAGTGTGGCAGTGTGGGGCGAGCACAATTTCAAAGTAAGTTTGAGCGAGTAGTCATATGGTCGCATTGTAAAATTGGGGATGAGCAAACAGGTCTCAGGGTATGAGATGTATTCCCAACCTGTATGATCTTATAAAATTATTTTAAGTAAATTGAGGATTTTATCTATTCCTAGACTCGCCAAAATTACTTTATTTTGAGAGGCCGCAAGTCATGGCTATCGGCTGGAGACCCACCGCTTTACAGGATGAACTGAACCATACAATAGGACACAGTGAGGCTTCTTCCTATTTTTATAGCCTCAGGGTACAGCCACACTGGCATCAAACTCGCACGAGTGCAACGTGAGAAAAACTCGAATTGCACTCGGACCAATGTCAAACAATCAGGTCAGATTGTTACTTTTTTCCTGCACTTGACTCGCATTGCGTGCCAAATCACACCATGCTGCAATTGTATGCGTATCTCATATTGAGTGGCCAATGCATGTTAATGGGTGGGATAAAAAAAAAATTGCACTCAGACAGCACACTGACAGCGTTTGTAGCATTGTCTTTCCATGTGGAATAACACTTTTTCAATTTCACCAGAATGTTTTTTCCCATTTTCCAGTACATTATATGGTAAAGTAAATGAAGTCTTTCAAAAGTACAACCTGTCCCGCAAAAAAATATCTTTCAAATGGGTAAATTGAAGGAAACATAAACAGAAATTGAGACTCTTGGAAGTAGGGGAGGAAAAAAATTAAAAAAATTGCTTGGGGGTGAAGGGGTTAAACACTGATTTCAATTATGTGTCACTTATGAAGTTGTGTGACGTTTACTTATGATGAAAGTTTTATCACCAGGACTACAGATGAACAAACCCATTCGACTTTACATATCCAAAGAACTCCAGTGAGCATTGTTGTGCTCAAGCAAACCTGGTGCTTGGCCAAGTGCGAGCCGTTTGTAGTGTTTGATTGGCTTCCGCTGGGGATAAAAGCAGAGATATCAGCTGTAGTGCGTTTCTAAAATAAAAAAAAGACAAATCCCTACCCTCCCCACTTAAGGCTGGCTGTATGTGGGTGGAAGGCGGAAATGCCCAATCATTGTCTTCAAATGAGGTTCAGGTCAAGTTTTGGTGCAGAACAGACCTTTAGGCTGGAAACACACTGTCTGAGCAACATGCACTGACTGACTGATTTGCACTAGTCTCGGATCATTCACCGACACGACCCCTGCCTCTTTGGATGGGATACTATAGTGGTATTTTTTTTTTCTATGTAGCTCCACTGCTCCCATCCAAAGAGGGGGGGTCATCCCAGGTGAATGATCAGAGATTCGTGCGAGTAACTCGCATGTCACCCAGACAGTGTATTTCCAGCCTTATAAACAGTCCGGCAGAACCACCAAAACATGAACTTCCACGGGTCCGCTCATCTCTACTAGCAACATCATCTATCATACTACAGCAGCATTAGACTGAGTCCGACTACAGTCATGGCCAAACGTTTTGAGAATGATACAAATATTAATTTTAACAAAGTTCTACTGCTTCAGTTTTTCTAATGGCAATTTGCATATACTCCAGAATGTCATAAAGAGTGATCAGCTTAATAGCAATTACTTGCTAAGTCAATATTTGCCTAGAAAATGAACTTTAACCCCCAAAACACATTTCAACATCATTGCAGTCCTGCCTTAAAAGGAGCAGCTAACATCGTTTTAGTGATTGTTCCATTAACACAGGTGTGGGTGTTGATGAGGACAGCGCTGGCGAACAATCAGTCATGATTAAGTAAGAATAACACCACTGGACACTTTAAAAGGAGGCTGGTGCTTGGTATCATTGTTTCTCTTCAGTTAACCATGGTTATCTCTAAAGAAACACGTGCAGCCATCATTGCACTGCACAAAAATGCCCTAACAGGGAAGAGTATCGCAGCTAGAAAGTTTGCACCTCAGCCAACAATCTATCGCATCATCAAGAACTTCAAAGAGAGGGCTTCCATTGTTGTCAAACCGGCTCCAGGGCACCCAAGAAAGACCAGCAAGCGCCAGGACCGTATCTTAAAACTGTTTCAGCTGCGGGATCGGACTACCAGCAGTGCCGAGCTTGCTCAGGAATGGCAGCAGGCTGGTGTGAGTGCTTCTGCATGCACTGTGAGGCGGAGACTCTTTGAGCAAGGCCTGGTTTCAAGGAGGGCAGCAAAGAAGCCACTTCTCTCCAGAAAAAACATCAGGGACCGACTGATATTCTGCAAAAGGTACAGGGAGTGGACTGCTGAGGACTGGGGTAAAGTCATTTTCTCTGATGAATCCCCTTTTCGATTGTTTAGGACATCTGGAAAACAGCTTATTCGAAGAAGAGGTGAGCGCTACCACCAGTCTTGTCTCATGCCAACTGTAAAGCATCCTGAAACCATTCATGTGTGGGGTTGCTTCTCAGCCAAGGGAATCGGCTCACTCACAGTCTTGCCTAAAAACACTGCCATGAATAAAGAATGGTACCAGAATGTCCTCCAAGAGCAACTTCTCCCAACCGTCCAAGAGCAGTTTGGCGCCCAACAACGCCTTTTCCAGCATGATGGAGCACCTTTCCATAAAGCAAAGGTGATAACTAGTGATGAGCGAGTATGTTCGGCGCGACTCGGTACTCCCACAAGTATCTCGGTACTCGGGGTGCTCGGCGAGCACCGAGTACTGCCGAGATGCTCGGACTGCTCGGTAATAAATAGCGATCTGAGACACAAACACTGCTCCCTTCAGTGCACACAGTGAGCTGGCACCATACAGGGAGCAGATTAATTGATAGGATCCCTCTGGGGGCCACAGCAAGGTGTTATATGCTGCGGCGATTTGAAAAAGCCCACCCTCCCGCCCTTTTCCGGAATTACTCGTTTTATAACCGGAAGTCTGTGGGTGGAGCCTGTCACTCATTGACTTACATTGGGCTCGGTGCTCTGGCCGAGTACAAGAGTATCTTGAGATGCTCGGCCAGAGCACCGAGCACCCAAGCATTTTAGTGCTCGCTCATCACTACTGATAACTAAATGGCTCCCATTTATGATGAAATTTTACTTGGGTGTTGTTTTTAATAGAGAAATGGTATTCCAGATTTTTGTGGAGTGATAGGGTTTCTAGAACATCTTGGATTTTTGGAGTGATGGTGCTTTTCCAGTTGGAAGCTATTAGTTTGTTTGCGATTAGAATAATATGTATAACTATGGGTCTATATTGTTTTGTAATTGTGTCAATGTTTAGTAATAATAATGTTAGTTCCGGTTTTAAAGTAATGCTCAGATGAGTGATTGAGGATATTAGTTTTTGTAAGTCTCTCCAGAATTCTCTGATTTTGGGACATGCCCAGAATATGTGTGTTATATTTCCTGTTTGTTTACAGTGTCTCCAACATTCATTTGTAAGTTCTGGGTTCATTAAGTTTAACTTATGGGGAGTGAAATACCATCGGGTAAGCAGTTTATAAAACGTCTCAATCAATGATACACAAGGTATGTATTTATAGATGGAGGCCATTACTTTTTGAAGCTTTATTTCTATTGGGATTTCTGTGAATTTTAGTTCTTTCTTCCATGAGTCCAATTGTTTGAAAGGCTTAAAGTCTTCATCGTCATTAAATATTCTATAATATCTGGAATACCATTTCTCTATTAAAAACAACACCCAAGTAAAATTTCATCATAAATGGGATCCGTGGCAAGACTCCATCATCAACCATTTCATTTAATTTAACTTAGCCCTATTGACATTGAATTGACAGTAGCAGACTTTCAAATAAAACTAAATACTTATTTGAGCAACCAAGTAGGGGACCTTGAACCTTTTAGATATATGCGCTATAAAATAAGACTCAAGCAACAAAAAGCTATAAAAGACTCCTTATTAGTAGAATGTTATTAGTAACATGAGCCGTAAGATGTTCCTGTTAGAATGTTTGTGTTATTACCTTATTCACTGTGTTCTGTAAACGAAGATTATTGATGATTATATCAAGCATACTTATCAACAATATAGAGTTATTAGTTAAAGAATGTGTACTTTGTACATTATACTACTTTAATTACACTAAAATGAATACTTAATGCTGTAACCCATTGTAATATACTGATTATCAAGAAAACTCAAACATTACTTGAAGTGATAACTAAATGGCTCAGGGAACAAAACATAGAGATTTTGGGTCCATGGCCTGGAAACTCCCCAGATCTTAATCCCATTGAGAACTTGTGGTCAATCATCAAGAGACGGGTGGACAAACAAAACGAAACAAATTCTGGCAAAATGCAAGCATTGATTATGCAAGAATGGACTGCTATCACTCAGAATTTGGTCCAGAAGTTGATTGAGAGCATGCCAGGGAGAATTGCAGAGGTCCTGAAGAAGAAGGGTCAACACTGCAAATATTGACTTGCTGCATTAACTCATTCTAACTGTCAATATAACCTTTTGGTACTCATAATATGATAGCAATTATATTTCTGTATGTGATATAAACATCAGACAAACACAAATAAAAACCAGAGGGCAGCAGATCATGTGAAAATATAATTTTGGTGTCATTCTCAAAACATTTGGCCATGACTGTACATCCCCTCCAGTGATTATCAGTACATTGTCAATAGACAATGTACATTGAGAATGATGGTGTGGGGGGGGTGCTAGCTATCTGATCTCTTCATGATACTTCTCAGAACTATTTGTTACAACTTCTGCACCCAGTCAACTAAGGGTGCTTTCACATTACGTATTTTTTCCGGTCTGTGGGATCCTACGTTTTGCAGGACCCCACGGACAGAAACGGACACCACAGGAGGTGACCTATTTGATTTTCACGGGTCCGGACACAAAAAGCCCGAGCCTGCAAAGTGCAGGAAGGCCGGGCACTTTCACTCCCGCAATGTATATATATATATATATATATATATATATATATACATACACATTGCGGGAGTGACAAAAGGGTTAAAAGTAAAAAAAAAAAACATGCTCACTTGTCCGACGATGTCCCGTGCTGTCTCGCTCGTTCCTAGGACTGAAGGACCTGGAGTTGCCTTGCAACCCGATCAGCTGAGCGGTCATGTGACCTATCAGCTGACCGGGTTGTCACATGACCGGGCGATTTAAATCTCCCGCCCACCAAAATTGACCGACAGGCAGATTTAAACCGCGCGGTCATGTGACAACCTGATCAGCTCATGAACGCTCAGCTGATCTGGTTGCCAGGCAACCCCAGGTCCTTCAGTCCTAGGAGCGAGACAGCGTAGGACACTGTTGGACAGGTGAGCATGGCTTTTTTTTTTTTTTTTTTAACCCTTTCTTTAATTAAATTTCACTTTCGTAATGTATGTATATACATTGTAGAAGTGAAATTAGATGGTAAGGAGCAATTTTAGTGTACTGAGCATGCTCAGTACACTGAAATCGGGTCCGAGGAACGATCCCTTGTTTCCTTGGACCCGTGCTCCATAGGTCCCCATGATTCTGTCCGATTTGATCCGCTGTGCCCAAAAACGTAGCAGTCACCAATTTTGGGTACAGCTAAAAATCAGACAGAATTGGATCTGACTAAAATCGGATGGCAATAAGGCCAAATCCGATCCGATCCGTGGCCCATAGGGATACATGGGGGCCAAATCGCATCTGTGGCTGTCCGTTTTACAATGGATAGCCTCGGATCCAAGAAAATCGTAATGTGAAAGCAGCCTAAGTGATACATCTTTGGATTAAGGGTCCCTACAATGCGATGCTCTCAGATGAGGTAGCAAAAAAATGATGACATATTACACTAAAGATTTAGTAAAATGTCTGACCCATGTATTTTACTAGTATTCAATCAGACCTATAAAACCCAAAGAATGCTTCCAGGTAGGATTTGATCCCATGTTCTCCTGTGGTGTCAAGGTACAATCACGTGCAGAATTTCCGTTGTGGTTTTCTTGTAGATTTTGAGCAGATTTTCAGTATACTTTATAAATGCTGTAATTGCGTACAGATTTTGCACCCATAAATCTTAGCTGAAAATCTGGAATATATTCTTTTTTACTGTGTAATCTGTATGTATTGGCTCTTTTGATATAAAACAATCCTCTATAAAAGATCTGATTGGTTTTGCTCTTTACAGCTTTATTTAAAAGAAAAACAGAAAAAAAAACTATAAAGGTTAAAACTAAAAGACATTGTCAATAACTGAAAAAAATAGTAAAAGGTTAAAACCCAGCAATTGTGTTAATAATTGAATTTTCGGTCATGATTTTTTAAAGCCTCAATCCATGATTAATGACACTGTCAATGAAAAGCAGTTATTTCTCTCATCTAGTGTTTAAGTAAAGACAAACACACTTTAAAGTCCTCAGGAACGCTGACATTAAAGAGCTATGTCCACCAGGTGGTTCAGGGCTCCATTCTCTAAATGTATTTACCAGGTTTAAAGTATCTTAGCTGGTTGCACTAGTTTAGATTATTTTACACAACTAGCCAAAACATGAAGTACACTAAAATAAACTAAACTTTTACAGTTTTCTTAAAGAAAAATAATAATTTATAAGCCTAATTAAAATAGTGACTTAAAGCGAACCTGTCACCCCCTCCAGGCATCTAAAGATAACATAGCCACCTTCTGCAGCACTAAGGCTGCATTCTGACAAGTTGTCTATAGCATTTATGCTCCCTTGATTCACTGAAATAAAGACTTATATAAAATCTGTTTCAAACCAGACTCAAGACCGGGAGGCGGGTTTTCATGTGTCTGTCTCCCTCCTCTGTGGTGTCAGTCATCCCTCTCTGCTCTCTGTGCACCACCTCCAGGGCCATCTCCCTGCACTACAGAGCTTTGTCAGCTCTGCTACACCATAGAGCTGCTGTTATAGGAGACCCCACAGTAGTAAATCTAACCGGTAGCAGGAGGATCCTGAGCAGGCAAAGCACTGCCTGCTACGTAGCAGCCCTTGAGCTGTCAGCAGTGCAGCAGAGTTGAGTTTGTACTTTAGATCAGGGGCTGAGGAGCAATGCTGCTGGGTACAAGAAACTGAAAGTGAAACCTGCTCAGCTCAAGGGCTGCTACGTAGCAGGCACTGCTTTGTCTGCTAAGGATCCTCCTGCTAGATTTACTACTGTGGGGTCTCCTATAACAGCAGCTCTATGTTGTAGCAGAGCTGACAAAGCTCTGTAATGCAGGGAGATGGCCCTGGAGGCGGCACACAGAGAGCAGAGAGGGATGACTGACACCACAGAGGAGGGAGACAGACACTTGAAAACCCGCCTCCCGGTCTTGGATCAGGTTTGAAACAGATTTTATATACCGTAAGTCTTTATTTCAGTGAATCAAGGGAGCATAAATGCTATAGACACCTTGTCAGAATGCAGCCTTAGTGCTGCAGAAGGCGGCTATGTTATCTTTAGATGCCTGGAGGGGGTGACAGGTTCGCTTTAATGTACGCCTTAATAATATAAAAAATGGAAATCATAGTTTACAACAGTTTGAATTCCCATCATCTTTTGTCACCACTTACTTCACTCCATCCCACAATGATCAGGCTCATATATGCATGCAAAGGAAGCCGTTTCTAAACTAGAGTCCAATAGGCCCTAATGCAAATTTGAACCTGAGACCCCCTACTTCTCGTGAATATTGTTCAGATGTACAGGCAATTGTAACGTTCTAAATCCTAAAAAAACATACATGTCAGATCTTTACTCTTCTACTCCCCCCCCGATGGATGCGTGGTTCGTATACATGAGATTCTGTAGCTACCGGTATATCAGATCCCTGTGTTTCTCTAAACTTACATGCTCTCTCACAAGATTTGAACTTTTATGCAATGGTAGAACTCATATACCACATTCTCTCTCGATGTTATATGATATCTTTCAAAACCAACTTTCTGCCGATCCTTCAAATCCCCTGAAGTTTATACAGAGATGGGAAATAGAATTAGACTAAAAATGATCTGTCTTGGATTGGGAAAAAATTTTCTCCTACACGTACAAAGCCTCCTTCACAGCGTTATCACAGGAGAGAAATTACAAGGTGGTGGCGAGGTGGTACAGATGTTCGGCAGACATTCATGCCATCATTGCGGATGCCTCAGACAGATGCTGGCATTGCCTCATGGAGAAGGGTTCCTACATACATGTATGGTGGAGCTGCCCTTTGATTGTACTATTCTGGCGAGATGTCAGAGACCTACATACGAAAGTCACTTCTCATATGCTTGATCTTTCTGTCGAGATGGCGCTTCTCAACTTTCTCCCCATATCCATCTCAAAATTTAAAAAGGCTTATTGACTTCCGGTTCCGGCGCCGCGCTGATGGCTGCTTGAAGACGCAGCTCCTGGGACCGCGCCGACCATCCGTCAAGAATCTACCGGCCCGGCGGCCATCCGACCCTAACCCACGCTGGCGGCGACTCCCCGAAGGACAGGGACCTTGGACAGGTACGTCCTAAGAAGCACAGGGAAGGAGAAAGCCGAGACACGAGGTGCGACGAGGGGAGGCGGGAGCCCGGGAAAGATGGCGGCCGAGACAGGAGGCCGCGCTCCATCAAAGCCCCCGACGAGTCGCAGCCGCCGGCACCAGCGATGCCGGGAGGGAGAATACAGTGACAAAGCCACAAGGTGAGGCCCAGATTCACACACTGGCCCCGGGTATGGCACAAGACAAATCTCCCAGCGGCAGCACAAGGGAGGAGGCCGCGGGGGGGGCTGAGGCACACACTGGCCCAGAAGGAGAGATCCCTGTGAGAGAAGCAGCAGCCATGCTCCACACTGTCAGCGCAGGGATCATCGATGTGCAAGCACTTGCAAGGGAAGTGGCCCCAATCCTCTCGGCTGACCTGAAGTCTCTCATCAGGGAAGCTGTAACAGAAGCAGTACTACACATCCATCAAACAGTGACTCAACATGGGGAAAGACTGCAAGAAACTGAACGCAGGCTGTCGGAGGCAGAGGAAAGGATTCTGAATCTTGAGACCCATATAGCCAATCTCCAAAAGCACTCTGCGTACTCAGAGGAAAAGCTGGAGGATTTAGAGAACCGTTCCAGACGGAACAATTTAAGGATGGTAGGGCTGCCGGAATCCGTAGAAACAAGTTTATTAAATACCATCTGGGAAGAAGACCTACCTAAAGCCCTCGGTTATCATACCCACTGTAAGGTGGAAAGATCCCACAGGGTCGGCCCTCCGAAAGACCCTAAAGAAGGACCGAGGCAGGTCATAGCTCGCTTCCTTAACTTTAAGGACAAAGACACTCTGCTTAAAGAATATAGGGTGAAGAGAATCCATTGCTTATTAGGGGCCACAAAGTCAGACTCTATGAGGACTTCTCAGCAGAGCTCGCACGGAAGAGAAAGACTTTCAGTCCGGCATGCTCCTTGTTGTACAAGAAGAATGTGAGATTTCAATTAGCTTACCCTGCTATCCTAAAGTTCAGAGACTGGAATGGTGAGACAAAAATCTTCTCAAATGGCAAGATGGCACTGCAATACATACAACAAGGATCAAAGGAGACGGAGAAAGAGCCATTGCGCCCGATGGGGAATACAAATTCAGGAAATTTATCGCCTCAACGCACCTACGCGGCCAGAGTAGCCAATCCACCGGACACGAGGGAGGAACGAGCCAAGAAGGATGAAACTAACCAGTGGTCGAGGGTCCAACATAAAAGAACTGAACGTGACGGTAACTCTGCTCCTGGGCGATCGGACCCGAGGGATCACCAAACATCTTTACCAAAGGGACCCAGAGACAAGTCTACTTACTCGAGAGGGAGATAAACCGTGATCATCTATTGACTTTAAAGAACCTCCTCCCCCTTGGCTTTGTGTTTTTTTTTTTTTTTTCTTTCTCTCTCCTTTCTCTCTTCTCTTTCTCTTTTTCCTCCTTCTTTCTCTTCTCTTCCCTCCTCTCTCCCCCTCTTCTTTCTCTATCTTTGCTTCTGCCCTCCCCTCTCTCCTTTTTCTTCCTCCCCACCATTGCAGGTTGTTGACAAGCACCGGCCTGATCTACACGGACTTCGGAAAAAACGTGCTAAACAACGTGTAGTCCGGCACTGAGAGAACGCTTACAGCCGGGACTTACAATGCCTCCTTGGTCTATATACAGTGGAGGTATTGGGGGGGGGAGGGGTTGGGGGGACCAAGAGGTGGTGACTTAATAATCTGATAACTGGACGAATTGTATGTTGAACAATAACGTGACATTTATTATGCGTGGTGGGGGGGGGGAGGGGGGGGGGGAAAAAGAAAGTCTATATATTGAACATGTATTCCATACTCTTTCGTAATGGGTGCCAGACATACGGATAGCACCCAGCCGTTCCTTCCTTGCCTCCAACTTCCCCCCCTCCTCCCCTCCCCTTCTCCCTTATCTCTTTCTCCCTTTATACTCCTGCAATTTTCCCTCGCACCCTCCCTTCTTTGCTGACCCTTCCCTTGCGGTTTTCCTTGCTACTACTTGAGTTGCACAGATACGTAGAGGCCCAAAAGAGACCTCCGAGTTAGCTATATACAAGGTTTCACAATGGCGCGGCCTGTAAGCCATCAGCGCAGAAAAAAGGAAGTCATGATGCTGGGTAACGGGGTAACGAGAGGTACAGTGACTGGGACACGTACCCTCTCGGGAGGGAATTTGGTTTATGTGATTTTGGTATACAACAATTATTATTTAGTTTTCTTGAAGTGGGCTTCTATTGCAATAATCATATCATCAACATCTAGACGCTTTATCGCATTATTGGGACACACAAATACTCTTCCTTCACCATGGCTGGCAACAAAGAGGGAAAGGAGGGGGAAAGGAAAAAGGAAAAAGAGAAAACTAATCACAAAGGTAGGGATACTTAAGGATCCCGCACAAAATACTATCCTCTGGAAATGTTGCGGCTAGTGACATGGAATGTCAAAGGTCTAAGATCTCCACATAAAAGGGGTATGATTTTGAGACACCTAAAACGGTTACATACAGACATTGCCTTACTACAGGAAACCCACCTACTCACTCAGGAATTACATTATATTCAAAAGCTTTGGGTGGGATCAGCATGGATAGCAGGAGCCCAAAACAGGAAAGCAGGGGTCCTAATTCTAACCAATAAAAATTTGGCGTGTACCTTGGTATCTATCTCCCAAGACCAGGAGGGTAGACTTCTCCATGTAGTGCTGAAAATACGCGGGCAGCAGTTTAGTATCTACAATGTTTATGCACCAAACGGCTCACGCACATCCTATTTTAAAACACTAAATGAAAGGATATTGGGTGACAAAGAACCCAATATTATTATAGGAGGAGATTTTAACGAGGTAATGAGAGAAGACATGGACAGACGTAGACCAGAAGGGGAAATCGCCCAGAGAACCTGACGAACACCGGGGTTAGGGGAGAATTAGCCAACATGGTGAAGGCCCTTGGGTTAGTAGACGTGTGGCGAGTCTTTCACCCCCAGGATACTGACTTTTCGCACTTCTCACACCCACACTCTTCTTGGTCGCGCATAGATATTTTCTTGGCAATAATCAAGTAATGCGGCTGATAGAGAAGGTGGAAATAGAAAATATGGTAATATCAGACCATAGCCCAGTGACCATAGACTTCTTAGACTCACAGCCTAAAGGTTCTGACATATTATGGAGATTCCCTTCACACTTGTCGACTAATGGGGAATTCAAAACTAAGCTTAAAGAATGGTGGACTGGGTTTGAAATAGACAACGCCATACATAAGGAAAACCATAAACTATTTTGGGAGACTGGGAAGGCAGTGATACGAGGAAATATCATAGCACACTCACTTACGCAAAAAAGAAGAATTAGAGAACAATTCAAAACAGCCAGCGAAAAAGTCTCAGAGTCATATAGACTATTCCGTAACACACAAGACCCAACTGACAAAAAAAATTGGATAACAGCCAAACGAGATTTTGATCATTGGGCAGAGCAGAAAGAACTAATGGTACGTGGTCAGCTAGAAGTCGATCTTAAAAAATTTGGCGACAAAGCAGGTCGACTGTTGGCCAATCTGGCCAGGGGGAGACATCACTCAGACCCGATCATGACCCTCAAACGGAAGGAGGGGGGAACCACGAACGATCCGAGAGAAATTAACCTGATCCTTGGTGAATACTATAGGCACTTATACAGTGCAAATGACGTTCAGTCACAGGAAGCTAAAAATTGGCTAACACAAATACCACTCACCTTGGTGTCCGCGACAGACCTGGAAGAGTTAAATGGGCCTGTGACGGAGGCTGAGGTAGACCTGGTAATACGACATCTGGGAAATGGGAAGGCGCCAGGCCCCCATGGGTTTTCGGGGGAATTTTACAAGATACTAAGAGAGGATATAACACCAATTTTGACCAAGTTATTTAACGACATGACTGAAGGTACACCTATTTCAGACGAGTCCAATGTTGCGTACATTAAACTAATTCCTAAGGGAGAAAACAATAGAGAAGACCCAGCGAATTATAGACCCATCTCACTAATAAACTTAGATATCAAAATACTATCAAAAATTATGGCGAATAGGCTGGCTCGGATCCTACCGGGCCTAATACAAAAGCAACAAACAGGTTTCGTTAAAGGGAGATCAGCTGTGACCAATGTACGTAAAACCCTTATGATACTGGACGAGGTGAAACATAGGACAGATATGAGGGGGGGTGACCCGGCCATGGTCACCTTGGATGCGGAAAAGGCATTTGACAATGTGAGGTGGCCATGGCTGGGTCTAGTCTTGGATCATATGGGAATACAGGGAAAATTTCGTGTATTTCTACAGAATTTATACGCAAACCCCTCGGCAAGGGTACATACACCAGGATTTCTCTCGCCCAAATTCCCCCTACAAAAAGGTACCAGGCAAGGGTGCCCGTTATCACCATTATTGTTTAATTTGGCGCTGGAACCATTGGCGAGATTCATTAACGATTGCTCCCCATTCAAAGGTATTAAGGTGGGTCAGATAGATGTGAAATCTGCCTTGTTCGCGGATGATGTGATCCTCTTTATGGAAAACCCAGACAGGGATCTGCCGAAATTGGTCACGGATTTAGAAAGGTTCGGGTCATTCTCAGGATTCAAAACTGAATAGGAAAAAATGTGAAATCCTGAAGGTAAAGGGGGGAAATAGATCGAGTGAACCCCTAAGAGCTTTGGGATTCTCAATAGCAAACTCATCTATCAAATACCTAGGACTGATAATAGGTAGATCTCCGAGCCAAGTCTACTCGCTAAACTATAAACCGCTCATTGAAAAAATAGAACTTGAATTAAAAAGATGGGCAGATCTGCCCCTGTCTCTACTGGGACGTTGCCACTTGGTGAGAATGGTGAGCTTCGCGAGACTTCTCTATCCTCTACAAACCCTGCCACTCCTCCTGAAACATTCTGACATCCAAAGACTAAATAAGGCTATCTCGACCTTTATATGGAAGGGGAAAAGACCGAGACTTCGCGCAAATGTGATGATGCTACCTAAAAACAAGGGGGGCACGAATCTACCAGACATACGTGGATACAATCTAGCATGTATAATGAGACACGTGGTAGAATGGGTTAATCACACAGACAGATATTCTGACAACCATTTAGAAGAGGCGTTCTGTAGGCCATGGGATAGGACATCTTTACTGCACACACCCCTGTCGAAGATACCAGTACATATTAAACGGTCCATTACTTTTCGAGACACTATCGTGACCTGGAAAGCAGTAAGGAAGAAATGCGGGCTGTCTTGGAGAGTGTCTAAGCACCTCAACCCTTGGGCCTCCCCCAGCTTCGAAGCAGGGTGGAGCAATAAATTGTTTGGGCAATGGAGAAGACAGGGAATAGTGAAGATGGGTGACCTGATGAAGTTGACAGATAGACGATGGATGACATATCAGGAAATAGTGGAAAAATTTAATCTTAAGGGCCCCCAGGTACTTCAATTCCTACAAATACAACAAAACGTAATGCATCAGCTCTTAAATATATCTAATGAAGTTATAGTCAACCCTTGCGACAAAATAATTAATCTAGAGATTTCTCAACTGAACATATCCACGATATATGGAGAAATGAGGGAAATCCTTGTTCCGGGGGGTTCATCTCGCCTCTTCACTAAATGGGTAAAACACCTAGCCACGGATGACGTTACGAATGATATTTTGGAGGGATGGGAAAGAGTGAGGAGGTATGTCACAAGTGAACAATGGAGAGACTCGCATTTCCGAATCATGCATGGGCTTATATTTGGATTCAATTTTCCGAAATCCAATCTTCACCCTAACAGAATAACTAGTTGTCCTAAATGTCAGCAAGAACGGACAGATATGATTCATGGGATGTGGGACTGTGTCATGACACAAAGATTCTGGCTAATGATCGAGAATATGATTAGTACACTGTGTAACTATACGATTCCGATGACCCCCACAAACTATATATTCCAGAATATTGAGGGAACACAGGGAAAAGGATCAGGTCCATATTTAGTCCACGTGCTACTCCTATTGGCTAAGAGACTGATACTCTCTTTCTGGCTGCGCACTGATATGCCCAATGAACAAGATGTACTGTTAGGTCTAACCAAAGAAATGGACATTGATAGGAGAGAGGCATTAAGAGACAAGGAAAGGTTGACGGATATTTTCATGAGGAAATGGAGAAGGTTCATAGAAACACGAGACACGGTTGAGGAGATTCAAACCATCATTAACCCATTCAGAAACAGCTCATGGTATTTGTTGGAAGATATCAATAATTCATTGGGGAGACTAGGAAACTAGACAATTACAATAGTGATATGGCATGCAAATTTTTTCAGGGTAAGAAATCAAAAATGTGACCTAGAGAGATATTGATGCTTATACATGTGTGAAGCAATTACCGAAACTGTTTGAACCCATGGTGGCCCACTTCAAAGTTTTAAGGTTTGAATGAATACTATTCTCGTGTTTGAGAGGTATAAGCTGTTTATTAGATAAATCTGTTCTAACTTGCACTAATCACAGTGCAATTGTCAGCTCCATGTTGTTATTTCAATGACTATATGCAGTGAATAGTGCTGTGGTTTATTTTATTTTGTATATGTCAAAACTTTAATAAAAATGATTTATAAAAAAAAAAAAAAGGCTTATTGTGTTATTTTCTGACCGCTGCCCGACGGTTGATTCCCAGGTGGTGGAAGCGGACCAGACGACTGTCTCGTGCAGAATTGGTATCTGAACTTACTGATGTTTGTAGGATGGAGGAGCTTGCTTCGCAGTCCTTATATGGGATCAATGGTGGGTCAAGACATTGTGATCTATGGGCTCCCTGGATCATGTATCATGAGACACGAGTCCTTGAATGCTGGTTATCAGATGTAGAGTGAATGACTACTTCTTTATCTCCTAATTTATCGATCTGACCTTTAATAATACAGCCCTGGCTATCATTTCTGTTGTTATTGGATTGTTTCATGCCAGATCTTCATTTTAATGAATATGCGGCAATGATGTTACACTCAGACCCCTCCTTCCCCCTGTCTCCACTTCTTTCTATTTTCCGATCTTTCCTTCCCTCTTTCCATTTCTTCTGTCATTTCTTTTATTACTCTTTGAAACCATATAGTTGGAGACTCGGCTAGCTAGAGGTCTCTCCTTGTTATGCCTTTGACTTATGTCTTGTTTTTTTTCATGTCATTTTACGAGGGATACCTGAATGGAACTACGTCTATGTTTGATTCTGATCGACTTTACTGTCTGTAATGGATAACGTTGTGATTATATGCTCCCTCGACCAGGTTGTATTTGTTCTTTTATATACCTTCAATAAAATGTGATTTAACAAAAAAAAACATACATGTTGATCCCTCACAATTGTGTAGTAAAGTTAGTCATCCTGGGCCTCTTCCTGGCATATATGTCTCCTATCCTGGACCCTCTTATAATAATGTTTCCCCTCCTGGTATATAGGTCTCCTATTTTGGCCCTTTTCTATAATAATATTTCACATCCTGGTATATATGCAGCCATCCTGAGCTTATTCTGGTATATGTGTCTCCCATTCTGGGCCTATCATGTTACATATATGTGTCCCATCCTGGTCAATATAATGATGTCTGGCATCCTGTTATACAAGTCCCCAATCCTGGTATATAGCCCCTTATTATGTACATGGCCTCCCCATCCTAGTATATAGCCCGCTTATCACAGTATATGGCCCCCATGCTGGTATATAGCGCCCATGCTGCTTTTTAGCCTCCATCATGGCATATAGCCCTTCATTACTGTACATGGCCCCCATCACAGTATATGGACCCCATGCTGGTATATAGCCCCACATCACAGCATATGGCCCTCATCACTGTATATGGCCCCCATCACGCTATATAGCTCGCTCATCATAGTATATTGCCCCCATGCTGGTATATATCCCCCATCATGGTATATGGCCCCCATGCTGGCATAAAGCCCCCATTCACGGTACATGGCCCCATGCTGGTATATAGCCACCCATTTCAGTACATGGCCCCCATGCTGGCGCACACTGAAAAAATAAACAATTTAGCTCACCTCTCCATCGCTTCCAACACTGTGTTGTCCTTCTGTCTTCTTGCCCCAGGGATCTGGTCACATGAGTGGGACACACAGTAATGAGGTCACTGTGCTGTACAGATCACATGATCACATGCCAGCAAAAGACAAAAGGAGCAATAGAGAGGTGAGTTAAAGAGTTTGTTTTTTGTGTGTAGCCAGCATGGAAAGGCCATAAACTGTGGTGGGGCGAGTATACTTAATCTAATGCAATATGAGCCACTCTCCCAGCCCACCTCTCATCGCTGGCTTCAGTGCTGAGGTGATAAGACTAGGGGATGCAGTGCATATTACATTAGACTAATGTGCGGGCCCAAGTGACCTCCCGCTGCCTCTGCAGCCTGATCCAGCCTCCTAGCAGCCTCCTGTCACTGCCCCAACAACAGATACTGACTGACTCAGGTATCAGCCGAGGGGGGGGCATTTTTCAGCCCCAAAAACTTGGCTTATACTCGAGAATATATAGTATGTCCCTCATCCTGGGCCTGTCCAAATACATACATCTAGCTGAAATAGGTGCTGGCATCAACAGGCACATGCTCTCTACGACTGTGATCGTTCCCCCTCATTGTGTGGTTATCACAAGGGGGAACATGGAGTCTGAGAGAATGCCCAAAGTGACTACATTCAGAAGACACCACACTATTTACCATACAAGAAAGTAAGTTATAAAATGATTTTTCTCAGGTATTACTGAGATAATTTCTGAGATGACGACTTTTGGGTTTTCATTGGCTGTAAGCAGTAACCATCAAAAATAATAGAAAAAAAACACTTGACATAGATCACTCTGTAATGACTGTATATAATAAATGCATTTCACTTTATGTATTGAATTACTGAAATAAATTATCTTTTTGATGATATTCTAATTTATTGAGATGAACCTGTACATGAATAGAAAGAGCTTCACCAGAGGAATTAGAGAATGATACCAGTTACATATGGACTTTTGACCTGACAGATTCCCTTTAAATACCTACTAATAGCATCACCCAATTTTCAGTGTGACAACTTAAGGTACATGAAACCAGACAATTATCAACATTGTTTTAAGTAAATTCTCTGAACAGAACTAGGAATAGCAAGAGAACCTAAGAGGGAGATACATAAATAAAACTTTCATATTTATACAGAGTAATATTGTTTTGCTAGTCATCCAATGAACACTTGCATTTATAATGGAAAAAAAAGGATCTTTTACGAGTGGTCCATCTTTAAGATATTGTCTCCTAAAGATCACCTTTTATTTACTTTAATAATAAAACTGAAAATATATATATATGCATTTAAATAAAACTAGGCACGACTGATTACATTCTACTTTCTCAAGCACACGTTAATTAGCTGCTATTGTAAAAAAAAAAAAATGAAAAACACTAATCTAGTTACATATTTCTAGTACAGGTGCCATACTGGTTCCAATCATGAATGCCTTCCCATTGAATGCACAGAGTCCGTCAAAGCAGCAGGTATTATGCTTTTTTATTTTAATTAATGAGACAAATGCACAATACTTCCTGTTCCGTTCACTCCTAACTTCAGAAGTGAGTGGAGCTGAACTACCCCATCTAAAGAAGGCCTTTCACCAAATTATCCATGTTGATCTGGAAACCTGATATAACGTCTGCAGAAAGGAATAAAAAAACATTTCGTTGTTTTTATTTTCATTTTGCTGCGATGTTGTTAGCAATCAAAGTATTTTGAACCTAAGAAGTTAATTTTCGGTAAATCTAAGCAGGTGTTATCAGATAGTTTTCACTAGAGGTGTGGACTTTGTCTCCCTCTATTATGCTGGCCAATCATAAGCAGGCAGCAACATTCAGAGGAAAGAAGAACACACGCCCAACATAGCTTAGCGTAGGTTTCTCAACAAAAGATATTGTCTGCTTGCTATAACATGCAAACTGTCAGTTCAGGGAGTAAGTAGACCAACTCTAGTGCCTCTATTGAAAGTAGCAATCCACCGTGATGGAAAGTTCAGTCCAACTAAATAATATTCATAATAACTCCATTCGCTGACATGTTACTATGGCTCTCCAAAATACCTCAAAAACTAGTTTTGAAAAACTGTAAAGTCTGTTATAAAAAGAACAAAGTCAGTTCATGACAAGGGGGAAACAATTGGCAATAGTGAAAACAAATAAATAGCTGCATACTAATGCTACATACACTCATTTGTTAGTGTAAAGTAATGAATTTACCAATGGCAGGACACTGCGGGTCACCTGGAGTCCCTCAGAGAGAATGGTCTGATGAACATTAATTTAACAAATCAATTTATAAAGGACCGTATAACACAACAGAAGAAAAAAAAAATCTTTTACTTTGGCACAAAATCTTACAGTGATATATGCTAACAGAGAGAGCACTGGACTGGAAATTGTATAAAGAACCACATTTTTGCATCTAAGTGGACATTCGTCTTGGACAAAATAATAATTATCCTCACCTAAGCAAAAGCTTTTTGGAATAATGCACAATCTTTATTAACAATCTTACAATTGCATTAGGAAAGTGTGAGCATCACAAAATAATGAACTGCATGTTCCAAACAATCCTCCCCCAAAAATGGGAGCTACTTCATAAGGGTTGTTTAAATATGAGTCGCCTCGAACATGAACCTGCTGGCACCTTTTCAGAAAATGGCCTAATTGCAGCTGAAGGCTTTTTCTCCCTTCTTCGAGGTGCAGATGAAGCACCATCTTTTGTGCTTGGTCTTTTCAGAGCTGAATAGACCTCCAATTGTTAAGGGAAGGCAGCTTGCAACATTTCAAAAAGGGAGGGGGGGGGGGACATAAAATAATAAGGGGTAGGAGAAAGCACCTAAGAAAGCTCAGATTTCCTAAAGGCACGCTGCAGTCTTTATCTTACGTTTCTTTAGATCCTTGTCGCGCTATCCTAACTGATCCTCGCTGACCCTAGCGTTTGTCACCTTCTGCACCGCTGTCATGGTAACCCACTCATTTCAGAGGCATTCAATAGACTGGAGGTAGCCTGGCTTGGATTTGGATGCTCTAATTCTACTTGGGGGTCAACAATATCAGCTGAGTAGTAGAATAGGCAGAGCAGATGGCGCAGCTTTGGCTCTATGTGCACAAATAGATAATTTAATCCTTTCAGTACCCAAGGGGCCTACACCACAGCTCAGAAAAACACATACATGTAAGATGGAAGGAGAATTAAAGCGCTGTATACCCATAATGTATAAGCACCATGAAAAAATATGAATTGATAAAAATAAAATATGCACATGAAGATGTTGACAATTTGTGGCCGAATAAAACCACCAGCTTATTTCTGGGCGGTATTTTATCCGAACAACACAATTACGCAATTGTATATGACAAATCTAAACTGACTTTTTTTTTGTTAATATTCCACATCACCGCAATGCAAATCTCCAAACTTTGGTGGAAATTAGCAAATTAGCTTTTAAATGACATTTTACAATTTTAAAATATTAAACAATAAGTATGCTAATATTAAAGGAGTTGTTCCCTTTCAATTACATTTCTCCAGTAGATGCAGTTTACTATAAAAGAAAAAGATTGGTCTTCAGTCATTTTCCAAAGGTTCATTGCTAAATCTCTATCACTGCTCCTGATTATTTGGCCTAAGCTGTGGTGCTGGCTTCACCTAATAGTGTGGCAGCCAATGATGAGTTGAACACCACTTGGCGGGATATTCCCAAATACATAGTATGTATGTTCAGAGCAACTAAGTTCAACAATTGGCTGCTGCGATATCAATGTGACATCAGTGTTGCACTAGTGGAGGAGACTCGCTGATGGACCCGAGGAAGGTGAGTACTGTGTGGTTTGTTTTCATGTATAGCAATCTGTAGCCAGGGATGAAATTTAATTGAAAGGGAACAACCCCTTTAATCTACTTCTACTGAGTGCAATCATACCTTTACTTCAATGATTACATGTATGATTGCAGAGATAAATATTATGGAAGTCCTTAGAAAGTGTACAGCAGAGGGACGGAGTGTGCAGCACATTAGCATGAGAGACTGGGTTTCTTTTTATTACTCCCCTTTTTGCTCTTAGCCAAACCCTCCCCCCTCTCTCTCACTCCCTGTCACTCTACCAAGCACTGTGTCTTGTGTGCCCAAACTTCACCCTCCCCCCTCCCTCCCTCAGTCTCCTCCATCTTCTGCTTCTGCTGAGTGTTGTAGTGTCACTGTATCTGCAGACTGTGTGACGTAGCATGCTGGGGATTGTAGTGTCTCTGGATCTGCAGATCCTGAGCCAATGACACTACAACTCCCGTCATGCTCCATCACACAGTCTGCAGATCTAGAGACATTACAACTCCCAACATGCTCCATTGACAGATCCATATCTGTGATGAGAATAGCAGTGATCTATTCAGGTCTGTGAGAGTAAACAAATCAGGATGTGCAGAGATTGGAGGATAGGGCGGGGGGGGGGGGGGCTTCTATCTACTGTTTGTGACAATCACAGTGAAGCAGGGAGATGGAAGGAGGGAGATAGGGAGGGGGGAGGGTTTGGCTTAGAGTGAACAGGGAAGCAATACAAAGAAACCCAGCCCCTCTTATGCTAATGTGCTGCACACTCCGTCCCCCTGCTGCACACTTTCTAAGGACTTATATAACATTTATCTCTGCAATCAATGGAGTAAAGGTATGATTGCACTCAGTATCCCAGAGCCTGTAATGTAGTGGCTTCACTTTAAAGCCCTAAAACCTGCTGGTTGGTTCTCTTTAACAAAAATAAATAATTTACTAAACATGACAAATTAAAATGTTAAACATAAAAAGTGTTCTGAAGGGACCACAATAAATATGTAAATGACCAAAGTCACCACAGATGGCCCATGTAAGTGGCTATGTAGAGGATGCCTCTAGAATAGCAAGGGTAAACTGTGAATCTGTACAGTTAGGATATGTGCAGACAGGGCGTTTTTGCTGCGGTCAAAAACACAGCAAAACCTGTACATGTGTCTAGGATCTCTAGACTCCTTGGCAGGAGATTTGTTGTGTTCTTGTCTGTATTTCTGTGCTTTTTTTGCATATTTTTGCTGTGTGTTGGAAGCAGTTTTTTTCTGTGTTTTTACCATAGACTGCAGCAAAAACACAGAAAAGAATTGACATGCTCATTCTTTTCAAAATGCAACAAAACCTGTGGCATTTATACTTTCTGCAGAGAACAAAAACTAATGTGTGTAGACAGCTGTTCCCTAAAACACACAGGTTGTGCTGGAAATTCCAAATGCAGGAATAGATTAGCATACATTTACATAAAACCATGGTAAAACAACAGGTCAAAAACGCAGCAAAAACGCATTGTGTGCACATACCCTTACTGTTCAGTTATAACACATGAGCTTATGTACTGCAGATGGAGAATTTGATTAGGAGTCCTGTTTATTAAAAAGTTGTCAATGAGAATCTGCCACGAAAAATGTACATTCTAAGCACAACACTATGATTCAAGGAAGTCCGACCTCTGGGCACTGGGGTCTGGGTGGTGGGGGGAGATAGAAAGAGAGGGCGCAAATCTAAGTGTAGATTATAAAGTATGGTGATAGATAATAGGTTTTGTGCTCATCCTTTTGATGTCTTTATTTTTTCTTGTAACAATTCCTTGTGGTTGATCCACTCTTTAGTGTGCTTGCCTCCTGGTTTGCAGCTACGTCCCAGAAATGACAGAGCTCCCAGCCGGAGTCTGTTAGGTGTGTCCACAGAAAGAGTTTATCTGGTGTATAGACGAGCGCTCCCAGGTCCAGAAAGACACAATCCAAATTCTTCTTATTTTCCAAAGTAGTAGTTTATTCCATCAATAATATAGTGGAGAACATACAACGCGTTTCGGCTTTACAGTAAGGATAAGCCTTCCTCAGGTAACTGGTAATCTTTCTGGACCTGGGAGCGCTCGTCTATACACCAGATAAAATCTTTCTGTGAAGCACAACACTATGAAATTTACTTGCACAAGGTAAAATAATGGTCTTTTATAAATATAAAAATGTATATACATACATATGACAGATCATGGATCAAAAGTGAATAAAGGTGCTCTTTCACTTAACATGGCTGTCTACAGTTCTAATACCTGGAAAATCCATCTTTTTAAACTAAGTTGTCCCAACCAATTGTAAAATTAAAAAAATACTCACTTCCCACTCTGGCTCTCTTCTAGCAGTGTCAGAACCAAGTCTGCCAATGTTTGTATGGCATTGTTAAGATAAATGTGTTCCGCAGCCAACCACCATCCACTGCTGTACTCCAACTTACCTCGGACAGATAACAGACAAATTGAGGAGGTAAGATTGCAGCATGCTGGTAGTAATGTCACAAGCCCTAGGAGAACAAATGATGAATCACTGGAACACTGTTGGTGTGGGACGTAAGTATCTGTTATTCTCATTTTACAAGGAGGACTACTAAATTTAAAAAATATTTTTCCAGGTAGTAGACTGTCCATTTAAACTGGATGTGTCAGCTTAATATTACCGCTATGGGTTAACATATCTAGTGAACCTAAAGAATGTTGTGCGGTTAGCTAACAACTGTGCTAAAGAATACTGCAAACTAGAGATGAGCCGGATTAGGCAAAATCCAAATTTGCCTGTTCATGGAGATATTGCCAGGAAATTCAGTTTGCAGAGAAGTTATTTTTCACAAATTGAATGTTCCTCATCATGCTCTGGGATCTTTCCAAACCACAGATCATAATATGTAAGAAACAAAAAAAAAAATACTTATATTCACCTTACCGCTTATCTCTCCAGCTGCTCCACTCCTCAAAGTCACCTGTCCTGTCCTCATTGCATCTTCTTATCACTGCCATAAGCACTGAATCCCGAAGCCAGTTCACGCTAAGCCAGAATGGTTGTGCACAAGTGTGCAAAAAGGGGAAAGAGAGAGCGCACAGGTGGGAGAGAGCGCACAGGTGGGAGAGAGAGCGCACGGGGGAGAGAGAGTGCATGGGGAGAGAGGCGCACGGGGGAGAGAGAGCGCACGGGGGGAGAGAGAGCACACAGGGGGAAGAGAGAGCGCACAGGGGGGAAGAGAGAGCGCACAGGGGGAAGAGAGAGCGCACAGGGGGAAGAGAGCACACAGGGGGAAGAGAGCGCACAGGGGGAAGAGAGTCACACAGGGGGAAGAGAGCGCACAGGGGGAAGAGAGGGGCGCACAGGGGGAAGAGAGCGCACAGCGGGAAGGGAGCGCACAGCGGGAAGAGAGTGTGCACAGCGGGAAGAGAGCGCACAGCGGGAAGAGAGCGCACAGGGGAAGAGAGCGCACAGGGGGAAGAGAGAGCGCACAGCGGAAGAGAGCGCACAGCGGGAAGAGAGAGCACGCGGAAAGAGACGCAAGTGGGAAGAGAGCACGCACAGGGGGAAGAGAGCACGCACAGGGGGAAGAGGCAATGCACAGAGGGAATAGAGCTCACAGGGGGGACAAATAGCAGAATAAAGTGTGAAGAAATGGACTCCTTCAATGTAAAACATATGATGATTTCTTATGTAACCCAGACAGTATTATATTTTGGTTTGCAAACTTGTGTTCCTAAAGTCTTGTAGAGGACTGTTGGTGGTTACTTTAACATGGTAATGTAATTATCTAACTTGTTTGTCATAGAAGGCCAGAGAACTTCATTATGCTAATTGTCCATTATATATTATCCTGTGGATGCTGACTTTATGTAAATTGCCCCAGCCACCATTGTTTTAATGTCATGGTTTGCAGACTGAATGTCTCCTACTAACATTCCATTGTAAGGGTTATATCAATCAGTATGTCGCTCTACCTTGCCAGGACTGCAATACTACTAAAAATGTTAAATGAGGCTTGAGGTCCAGCAAATGAAAAGACAGTGTTATTCCACCAATCGTGAAGTCCCCAATATCCTGCAATGAGGGCTGAGGGTATATAAGGAGGACTGTTCACTTTGACCAGCAGATTGGATACGGCAGCTAATCTAGGATTTTCGGATCCAATTGTCCAGCCATAACCCCAGGCCTAGGCATTTTGGTGCCGACCAAGGGGATTATTATTATTATTATTATTATTATTAATAGGTATTTATATAGCGCCATTAGGATACATGGCGCTTTACAATTTAAAGGGTAGACAGAAACAGGAGTTCGAAGACGACCACAAACGATGACATATCACAATTAGTCATACGGGTACAACTGGGTCAGGGATCCTGTCCGCGAGGGCTCACAGTCTAAAGATTAGAACCTGGATTATAGAACCACAAGGACTTCAGCATCGAATTATCGGATTCGGCTGTGATAAAGACTGCATAAGGATAAGGAAGCAACCCAGGTTGGGAAGATCCAGTCACCTGGCTAAAGACTTTACTGTGCTATATTCTAATCCTTGGTGAGCCAGCGGAAGGGTGAGACTCTGTTGCCTGTTACATTGTTGTGTTTTGCTGGTTATGTGTTATATGCTGTAAACTGTTTGGGGATCCAAAAAAGCCTTAATATTGTGGTTCCGTCACCCTGTGTTGTCTGAGTAGTGTTCCGCCCACGGTTAAGGAGCTCGGACGTTCAGTTGGGGATGAGTCCTGATCCACGTTGTCTTTGTAAAGGCAACTGGGCCTGCGGACAAGAGCACCCACTGACCCTCGGAGCTCCACAAAGTTCACAAGGGGGACAAATGGCACAAAGGGGAAAGAGAGCGCACAGGGGGAAGAGACAATGCACAGGGGGAATAGAGCTCACAGGGGGGACAAATAGCAGAATAGAGCTCACAGGGGGGACAAATAGCACAAAAGGGAAAAAGAGCGCACAGAGGGATGGCGAGCAGCAACTGCCAAGCCATGGCCACCACGAGCAGCAGCAGGCTCCCCCAACTCATTAGCAATTTTTAATGGGTGTTTTCTAGTGATAAAATTGTCATTCTTCCCATGGATGAATTTGCAGAGATGTGTTATTACCCAAGTGTGGTCACTTGAGAGGGTTTCTGCTGTTCTGGCACATAGGGACTCTGGAAATGGAGTCTGCAAATTAATTTTCTAAAATCTGTGCTTCAAAAATCAAATGGCGCTCCTTCCCTCCTGAGTCCTGGCATGCGACCAAACAGTGGTTTATCACCACACATGGGGTATTAGCATACTCAAGAGAAATTGCACAACAAACTGTGGGGTCCATTTTTCCTGCTATCCTTGTGAAAAGTAAATTATTTTGTGCTTTTCTATGTTGTTAAATTCTGTTTGTAAATTGTGAAATTTTCAACAAATTTCTTATTTTTTTGACAAATGCAATAAATATTGTCCTAAATTTACCACTAATATGAAGTCCAATATGTCACAAAAAAAAAACAATTTTGGAATCACTGGGATCAGTTGAAGCGTTGCAGAGTTACCACCTCATAAAGTGACACTGGTCAGAATTGGAAAACATGGCCTGGTTAGTAATGTGAAAACAGGCTGGGTGGTGAAGGGGTAAAGTTTATAAGCCAAGTACTTTTATGTGGAATGCACAGAGCAGCCTGTCAGTCAATGTACCTTGGGGAGAACTCTACTTTTTAATGTTGTTTATCCATACCCAAAAATCCAATATTTTTCCACACACTACTGTTAGCCAAACACCATAAAATATTTGTCTTTTATTGTCTACCAGGTTTATGGACCAGTAACAGTAAAGTGCTGACCTTACACTGGGCAACATACTAAGCAGACAGAAACATTAAACTCTAATATTAATTACTAATCGATTTCACTATATATAACTTCAAACAAAGAACTTGAAAGAAAGAAAAAGTGAATGAAAAGCATGATTGTAGCAAAGTTAAATACATGTTGTATTCCTCTCCGTGCCATCCTCCCGGGCCTGTCCCTGAGAAGACAACATGCACAGACATGAGTGTAGATCAGTGAATGTCAGCCAGTCCTATCACAGACACAAACCAGTGTAAAACAAACATAAAAGTGTGCTCTGTTTGTACTTTAACAAAGGAAGACCAAGATCAACACCAGGTGCGATCCGCAGAGTGACTGCTATAATGACATTATAGCATACTGTATCAATTTAGAGCAAAGAGAGTACACCTGGTGTACACAGATTGGAGAACAGTACAGATGATCTCGCCAATCTAGTTGTCCACAGCAATATGCAGCAAATATCAGAACAACACAGAGGTTAGCGCACATTTATGGTCATGGGAATAAAACCCAGGCCATTCTCAAATCAAAAGCTGAAGTGTGAGTATTCTGTTAAAGAACTTGTCACAATGCTTGATAAATCAGAATTATTTCGGTCTTCTTTTTTTCCTCCCTTCTTAAATGAAATACATTAAGCTGACTTGGAACATAACCAAAGCTTTGACAAGACCCCATGGTGATGAAGCTTGCTTTTTTGTTTACCCTGGGATCATCAGGGAATTGTTCTTTTCTCTCCCAACCCTTGCAGCTGGCAGAAGAAATTAGATGTGGGTCGCTGTACAGTAGATTTCTCCAAACTCTTTCTATCCATCATACAAGGAGAGAAATTGTTTTGTACAAAAAAAGTTAGCAAATTGCAAACAGCTTCAGAAGCAACCTTCACAATCCATCACCCTTCCAACTATTGCTTTATACTTTCTAGCCTAAAGATCAAAATAAAACTTAAATAAAAATCACGGGAAACAGAACAACAAACACAAAGTCCATACAATTAATCAAATATGAATTTATTGAGAATGTATAGCTTAGAGTAAAAACGAATCCACACAAAACAAAATATTTTATAAACTTATTGCAAACACCATAACACTCAGATGGCTAATATTAATCTGTATATTACATAACAGTGGTTAGACAGCTCATGCATAAGACAATACTAGACACTGTCATAACACTGCAAAGAGAGGTCAATCAATCCCAAAAAGATTATTTTGATGAACACCTAAAACAATGTGTCTAAATCAGAGAATATATCTAATATAATCAAGGGCATATGCCTCCATAGATATAACTCACAATAACTGTGTATGCAGCAGTATTAGGGAATACTCATAATTTGTGAAATAACAGCAGAGTTCAAAAGCAAAAGTAGTACATACTAAGGGTACCGTCACACCAGGTGACATCGCCGGAGATATTGCAGGCGACGCACGGGAGCGTGCACGTTTTGGCACCCAGCCAGCATCGCCGTCGCATGTTTACATGCGGCGATACCTCCGCCGACGCTTTGGCGATGTTTCAGGCGACGTCACTGTTGGGGTGTCTACAAACCCCAGCAGGGATCCTGTAACATGGGAGCCTATGGCTCCCATCGCCTGTAACATCACCGATCGCGATGTTACACGGGGCAATGCATACACATCGCCTAAGAGTGGTTGCCTGGTTTCAAAGCAGTGCTCTGAAACCAGGCGACCACTCTCAGCCGATTTTTCAGCGCAAAATCGCCACTTTACACGGGGCAACTCGCCGCCAATGACGCTGACGATAGGCCACGCCCCTGCATCGCCTTCAAAATCGTCAGCGATGACACCTGGTGTGACGTTACCCTAAGAGTAGGCTATATACATACTAACAAAGTAGATTTACTGGCATATATATCCGCTGAGTGTGATGGCGTAGCCAGAGGCGCATTTCGGCTGACGCCTTCCTCAGGTGAGGCTTAATCACGCTCAATGGACCTATACCCCAGTAAGTCCACTATGTCAGTATGTGTATAGCCTACTTAGTATGTAATGCTTCTGGAGTTTGATGTTATGGCAAACAATATAGGTATTCCCTGATTCTGCTGCATACACATTTAATCCGAGTTATATGTATGGAGGCATATGCCCTTATATTGATTATATTATATTCTCTGATATAGACATATCTTTATAGGTGTTCATCAAAATAATCTTTTTGTTGAATGATAGACCTTTATTAGCAGTGTTATGAAATAGTGTCTAGTATTGTCTTGTGCACGAGCTATCTAACCACTCTTGTGTAATACAGAGGTTAAAGGGGAACACTGGGAAGATAAGCATTTTTTGTATAGTCCCTACACTCTTGGTGAGCTGAGCTGCCTACTACACTTGTATAATGTTTAGAACACTTGTAAATCACTTATTAACTAGCTGCTCCTTTCCCTCATCCCTCCAGTATGGAATGTCACGTCGTGCTAAACCCCCCTTCCTTGCAGTGAGTGAGCATCAGTGCATCCGATAACAGACCCTTCCTCATTCCAATCAAATGGACATGACATCACAGCAGGTCCTACTGGGAGCCGGTGTCTGATATCTGCTAATGCGCAGAGAGCAGGGGGTCTTTAAAAAACTTTATTTTTTTCAATGGGAAGAGGGTCATGTGACACATCAAACGTACTTAGAATTTCATAAGAAAAACAATGGTGTGCTTGGTTAACGTAACTTTATTATTTCATGAGTTATTTACAGTTTTATGACCACTTATAAAATGTGTTCAAAGAGCTGCCCATTGTGTTCGATTGCCAATGTAACCCTCTTCTCCCACTCTTGACACACTGATGGCAACACTGCAGAAGAAATGCTAGCACAGGCTTCCAGTATCCGTTGTTTCAGATGCTGCACATCTTGTATCTTCACAGCATAGACAATTGCCTTCAGATGAGTGATGAGGCAAACTTTTTTGTGAATGGTGAAGTTAACAAACAAAACCACTGCTATTGGTCTGACACTAACCCACGTGGACAGATCCCTCAAACACTGTTGGAACACAAAAATTGATGGTATGGTGTGGTATATGGGGCATAAAGATAGTGGGGCCATTCTTCATCAATGGAAACATCAATGCCACTGGATATCTGAAATTATTACATGGTTCAGATGGTTCCAGATGGTTTCCATCTGGAAACGTTTTCCCCCTCCCATATACTAATGTGCCACAAACAGGAAGTTGATATCACCAACCATTCCCATTATATTTAGGTACACTCATATAAATGGACCACCCTGTACTAGCAATAAAGAAAAGTCCAGTGTGACTATATAGTCAGGAAAATACAAAAATATAGATATCAGTATTCAAAGAAAAAAATGAACTGGGCACTATCAGTGTAAAAAAACTCCTAGGCGGTGCTCACTTCAGTGCAGTATGCTTATAATGATAAAATAGAAAAAAGACCAGCGGCACTCACCGGAGACGATCTTGCGCTTTTATTTAAAGTTCCATGTGATCCAGTACATCAACAAAGAACAAGTGCGGTGGGGGGACGGAGGTGCGTGGACATCGGACGACGGCCTGCCGTTTCGCGGCTAGTGCTGCTGGTCTTTTTTCTATTTTATCATTATAAAAATATAGATATATAAATGCCAAAAGATATCCAATAGAAAGATGTGGCAAACAATTATATAGCAAAGACGTCCTTCGTCCAATGCAAATAGAATAATAGGATGACGGAAAAGTCCTTATGAGAAGAGGGAAATTAATGTATAGAAATACCAACTGTAAATAGAAAATGATCTGTAAAGAAAAATCATCAATGGATGACAGACATTGATGAAGGAAAAAATATTCAGTATTTACTGAACTCCTGTCAGATGAAGCAAAAGGTTATTTTAACCTCCGCAAAAGTGAGGAGAGGATCCTTGAACATCTGCAACAAAGGATACAATAGGTTAAGAGGGAAAACAAACAGCTCCTTGATATCACTAGGCACAGGAAATTGTGCTTCAAGAGGATCGCACACACTACACTGATAAGGGGCAGTTACCCCGAAACGCAGCATCTGTAGTTTGGGGTTCTGATCTGGCATAAATCACTAAGTCATATTAAAAAGCTTGTTGGAAAGCGATTATGACTTTGAGGAGCTACTTAAAGGTGGCGCTGGAGTTCTTCCACTTCCTTACTGAAGTGCAAATTTGCATATTTCCTGGAGGAGGGATGTGGCTGCAATCTTCTCACCTACTTAACTGTCTTCTTATGGTTGCAGGAAAACGTCTCTCCATAAGGTAGATAGCAAGTTCAGAGACCCTATAAATAAGCAACAGCACAAAGCCGCATTTTAACTAATATAATAAAATCTCTATAAATTTCTGAGTAGAATCGATGCTGTAATGTTTGACAGTATAAAGTTCTACTAAAGTGACATTTAAGAAGCTAGTGTGCCCTATTTCTGTCGCTCCTCATACTGTAGAAATATTGATGCTCAGGGCTAACATAACGTACCAAAAGAAGGTCATCCACTATGCAACAAAAATCTTTGGCTTTGCATTACTTTTGTTACCTACATTCCTTTTTACTTCACAAATTAAAAGTCTACATTGAGAACGTTTTACCATAACCTCTATAAAATAGTCCAGTCACACATTAGAGGCTTATTGCTGCATTTTGAGTAAATGTGGGAAGTTTTATTTAGACATACATCTGGCCTAGGCCAAGTCAGAGTTAACTTCAACTATATTTGTTATTTAAATCAAATCTAGAAAAATTACCTGATCTAGGTCTATATTTATTTTTAACATTCTTCTTTGTAAATCCATTTACACATCTCTGCTTAACACAAACAAAGAGAACTTGCAGAAATGAGTTAAGGTTGGTTAACACCTAATGTTGTCCCAGCGATCCAACCAACGATGTGGATTGCTGGGACATCGTTAGCTGATCGCTGGTGAGCTGTTAAACAGGCAGACTCCCCAGCAATCAGGACCAGCGAGAAGGCTGGTAACCAAGGTAAACATCGGGTAACTAAGCGCAGCGCTGTGCTTAGTTACCCGACGTTTACCCTGGTTACCATCTCCAGCGCTTGCTGTGCGGCCAATCATCGTTGGTCTCCCGCTGTCACACGCACCGATGCTGGCCGCCCAGCAGGAGACTAACGATAAATTTAAGGCCCGGGTCATTTACCTACGACCAACAATGAACGACCTCATCGTTGGTCATTGGTAAATGTCACACACAACAACATAATTTAGACATCGCTGCAACGTCACCAAACCGGTGATGTTGCAACGATATCGTTAACGATCATGTAGTGTGTGATGGGGTATTAAGACATCCCTGGTCTCACAGTTAGGGATAATAACTTCCATAAAGATGAATCTTACCTTGCTTATAAGTTTTTGAACTTTTCTTTTATACTCGTCTTGCTATTCAAATTCTGAAACTTGTTAATAGATTTCGTTTTGTTTGGTGCTTCCAAAAGGGTAGTCTCTAGTTCTTAAATTTCTTTATTTACTTTGATAGCATGAAAAAAGCAAGTTTGCAAATTACTTTTTCTATCTACTGTCATTCTCCTGCAATGAAAGCTTTTACAGTGCCTACAAGTAGTATTCAACCCCCTGCAGATTTAGGTGGTTTAATAAGATGCAAATAAGTTAGAGCCTTCAAACTGCAAACGAGAGTAGAATTTATTAACAGAACCATAAATCTTACAAACCAAAAAGTTATGTTGCTCAGTTGAATTTTAATACATTTTAAACATAAAAGTATGGGTCAATTATTATTCAACCCCTAGGTTTAATATTTTGTGGAATAACCCTTGTTTGCAATTACAGCTAATAATCGTCTTTTATAAGACCTGATCAGGCCGGCACAGGTCTCTGGAGTTATCTTGGCCCACTCCTCCATGCAGATCTTCTCCAAGTTATCTAGGTTCTTTGGGTGTCTCATGTGGACTTTAATCTTGAGCTCCTCCCACAAGTTTTCAATTGGGTTAAGGTCAGGAGACTGACTAGGCCACTCCATCACCTTGATTTTTTCCCTCTTGAAACAGGCCTTGGTTTTCTTGGCTGTGTGCTTTGGGTTGTTGTCTTGTTGGAAGATGAAATTACGACCCATCTTAAGATCCTTGATGGAGGAGCGGAGGTTCTTGGCCAAAATCTCCAGGTAGGCTGTGCTATCCATCTTCACATGGATGCGGACCAGATGGCCAGGCCCCTTGGCTGAGAAACAGCCCCACAGCATGATGCTGCCACCACCATGCTTGACTGTAGGGATGGTATTCTTGGGGTCGTGAGAAACAGCCCCACAGCATGATGCTGCCACCACCATGCTTGACTGTAGGATGGTATTCTTGGGTCGTATGCAGTGCCATCCAGTCTCCAAACGTCACGTGTGTGGTTGGCACCAAAGATCTCGATCTTGGTCTCATCAGACCATAGAACCTTGAACCAGTCTGTCTCAGAGTCCTCCAAGTGATCATGAGCAAACTGTAGACGAGCCTTGACATGACACTTTGAAAGTAAAGGTACCTTACGGGCTCGTCTGGAACGGAGACCATTGCGGTGGAGTACGTTACTTATGGTATTGACTGAAACCAATGTCCCCACTGCCATGAGATCTTCCCGGAGCTCCTTCCTTGTTGTCCTTGGGTTAGCCTTGACTCTTCGGACAAGCCTGGCCTCGGCACGGGAGGAAACGTTCAAAGGCTGTCCAGGCCGTGGAAGGCTAACAGTAGTTCCATAAGCCTTCCACTTCCGGATGATGCTCCCAACAGTGGAGACAGGTAGGCCCAACTCCTTGGAAAGGGTTTTGTACCCCTTGCCAGCCTTGTGACCCTCCACGATCTTGTCTCTGATGGCCTTGGAATGCTCCTTTGTCTTTCCCATGTTGACCATGTATGAGTGCTGTTCACAAGTTTGGGGAGGGTCTTAAATAGTCAGAAAAGGCTGGCAAAAGAGATAATTAATCCACACATGTGAAGCTCATTGTTCTTTGTGCCTGAACTACTTCTTAATACTTTAGGGGGACCAAACAGAATGCTGGTGGTTTGAGGGGTTGAATAATAATTGACCCACACTTCTATGTTTAAAATTTATTAAAATTCAACTGAGCAACATAACTTTTTGGTTTGTAAGATTTATGCTTCTGTTAATAAATCCTACTCTCGTTTGCAGTTTGAAGGCTCTAACTTATTTGCATCTTATCAAACCACCTAAATCTGCAGGGGGTTGAATACTACTTGTAGGCACTGTATCTTTTATAGTGTACAGCTAATTTCCACGGAACCTGGCCTGCAGACCCTGACTGCACCGTAGTTGCATTCCAAAGGAGGAGTTAACTCATGATGTCTCATCAGGTCTCTCCAAGCCATTAACTGTTAGGAAAAAAAACGTTATGTGAAAGCAGCCTATCTGTGGGATCCTACTTTTTGTAGGATCCCACAGACAGGAAAGGACACCACTGGGGGTGACCTATTCTGTGTCTGGGTCCGTGATCATCACGGATCCGGACACAGCCAGGCACCTTCACTTCTGCAATGTATAATATACCGTATATACTCGTGTATAAGCCGAGTTTTTCAGCCCAAAATTTGGGCTGAAAAGTCCCCCCCTCGGCTTATACACGGGTCAATACGGTACCTCAGGCTGGAGGAGGCGGGGGGAGGCTGCTGTATGAGCGGCCCCGTCACGTGGGGCCGCTCATTATATATGCACTGCTTCCCCCTGTCAATCAGCGGCAGGGGGAAGCAGTTCATATATGCCCCCCAAAAGCTGGCACTGTCCCCCCTTGTAAGGGCCCCCCCCCCGCTGCTTATACATTACCATCCCGGTGTTCTGATCAGCGCCGCTCCTCGGTGCTCCTTCTTCATCCTCCCGTCCTCGCTGGCTGCATCCGGGATCTCCGGGCGTCGCAGGCATATGACGTCATCGCGCGACGGCCGGAGATCCCGGATGCAGCCAGCGAGGACGGGAGGATGAAGAAGCACCGAGGAGCGGCGCCGATCAGAACACCGGGATGGTAATGTATAAGCAGCGGGGGGGGGGGGGCCCCTTACAAGGGGGGACAGTGCCAGCTTTTGGGGGCTGTTGGTACCCCCAGGGGGCTGTTGGGTACCCCCAGGGGGCTGTTGGGTACCCCCAGGGGGCTGCTGGTACCTCCTGGGGGCTGCTGGTACCCCCAGGGGGCTGTTGGTACCCCCAGGGGGCTGCTGGGTACCCCCAGGGGCTGCTGGTACCCCTGAGGGCTGCTGGTACCCCCAGGGGGCCGCTGGGTACCCCCAGGGGGCCGCTGGGTACCCCCAGGGGGCCGCTGGGTACCCCCTGGAGGCCGCTGTATAACCCCTGGGGGGTGCTGTATAACCCCTGGGGGGTTCTGTATAACCCCTGGGGGCTGCTGTATATACTGATGAGGCCTGTATACCACTGGGGCTGCTGTATATACCACTGGGGCTGCTGTATATACCACTGGGGCTGCTGTATATTTTGGTGGGGTCTGTATATACCACTGAGGAGGCTGCTGTATACCACTGGGGTTGCTGTATATACTACTGGGGCCTGTATATGCCACTGGGGAGGCTGCTGTATACTACCATTGGGGGGCCTGTATACCACACTGCTGGGGGCTGTACACCTGTGCTGGGGTCCACCCTCGGCTTATACACGAGTCAATAGGTTTTCCCAGGTTTTGGGGGCAAAAGTAGGGGGGTCGGCTTATACACGGGTCGGCTTATACACGAGTATATACGGTACATTGCAGAAGTGAAATATAGTAAAAAGAAAGAGATAAAAATAAAAAATCACTATGCTCACCTATCCGGGATCCACCGCTGCCTCCTAGCAAGGTCCGGGTGCTTACAGGACCTGCGGTGACGTCACAAGCCGATCAGCTGATAGAGGTCACATGACCGCAGTTACCGCGGTAACTGCGGTCATGTGACCCGATGACGCTCCGGGTTGTAACATCATCACAGGTCCTGTAAGCACCCGTACCTTGCTGGGAGGCAGCAGTGGATCGAGAATAGGTGAACATAGTGATTTTTTATTTTTAACTCTTTCTTTTACTTAATTACACTTCTGCAGTTTATATTATACATTGCAGAAGTGTAATTAGAAGGGTTGGAGCAATTTTAGTGTACTGAGCATGCTCATAGGCCCCATATTAAAGGATATGGATCGGATTTGGCCTAATTGCCATCCGTTATTGTGGGATCCGATTTTTTTCTGTACCCAAAATCGGAGCAGTCTCCGATCTTGGGTTCAGCAAAAAATCGGACACAAATCGGATCCCACAAAATCGGATGGCACTTAGGCCAAATACGATCCAACCCGCATAGGGTAAAAACGGGGGCCAAATCGGATCCGTGGCTGTCCGTTTTACAGCGGACAGCCACGGATACAACAAAAACGTGATGTGAAACCAGCCTTATACAGCAGTTAGCCATTTACCCTCTCCGTTTCAGCTGATATTGCAAAATTACCATCCAGAAGTTTTCAGACCAGGTCTCCTAATCACGCTCCTATCTCTCACTATCCAGAGCTGTGTGCTTCTTTAATTATGTTAATTAAATCTTCTATGTGGACTCCAGATTATGCCGAGAGTTGAATGCGTAGTTAAATAAAAAAGTCCATGTTTGAAACACTATGGTGGAAAAAAAAAAAAAAAAAAAACCCGAAATACTCTGAGGACCAGTGGGATGAACTAAAAGGAAAAACTGCACAATAATGCCCTGTTGACATGTTATCTTTAAGTCCCTTCAAAAAGATTCGACATAGGAATAGTTTGAATATTTTTTCTTAAGTTTTATGCTGCTTTTTGCTAGTCGAGAGAGCTGATGGCATTATCTCCCACTACCAGTTATATGTTAAGGTGTGAATATTCAACCATTACTATATGTCGATGATTTATTTTTTTGTGTTCAAATTTTCACTACGTAAACTCGTTAATACAACTTTATGGGCCAATTACTTACAGAGAACGGGTTCAGGTGGCGTTTCTTCAAGAGACACACCTACACGCCACTAAAATGTACAAACTACAGAGTTATTACTACCCTGATGCCTATCACAGTCTCTCTCCTGATCCAAGATCGAGAGGTACTAGTATCCTCATCTCCCGCTCTGTTCCGTGGGAACTGGTGGATACAAGATGTGACCAACAGGGTAGAATGATCCTAGTTAAGGGTCGGGTGGCCTCACAGCTCTTCACGTTCGCTTCCCTGTACCTACCTAACACGAACCAGCCAGAGACGTTACAGACGCTCATGGACCAAGTGGGGGAATTCGCGGAAGGGACCCTTCTGGTGGGGGGGATTTCAATGTCGCATTGGAACCGAACCTTGACACATCCTCAGGGCTACACTCCATTTCTACTGTAGGTAGGAGAAGGATGAGACGAACACTACATGAACATCAACTTATTGACACATGGCGCCTACAGCATCCCTATGACAAGGACTACTCATATTACTCTACGGTCCATAACTCCTATTCACGACTCGACTATCTCTTCATAGGTCACAAAGATCTTACCTTAATCAGGAAAACGGCCATAGATAACATAACCTTCTCAGACCATGCTCTATGCACGCTAGAGATAGATATGCCTCAAGTTTCAGCAAAACAATGGCAATGGAAGCTTAACCCAGCTCTCCTAGATGATCAGACGACATTGCAGGAGTTGAGACAAACGCTATCTGATTACTTTAGGGAGAACTGTGCACCAGAGATCTCTCCAAGTTCAGTGTGGGAGGCCCACAAATGTGTAATCAGAGGCATTCTGATTAAACACGGCACGAGACTGAAGAAGGAGAGGGACAGGGAAATGAGCGAAATACTGACGAGACTGAGGTCATTAGAAATTGAACATAAACGACGACTTGACGCAGACGTAGCAAGAGATCTTGGCAAGACGCGGGATGATTTGAGGAATCTTCTCAATAAAAAGGCAAAGTTCTGGTTGGCAAAGTGCAGACGTCAATTCTACGAATATGGAAATAAGACTAGTAAATTATTAGCGGGAGCTCTGAGGCAACAGAGGGCTAGGACCTTCGTCTCGAGCATAGGGGAAGCAGCAGCAAAAAGGGTGGCCCAACCTTCACCGGTGGTTGCTGAGGCATTTCGGAAATATTATGAGGAATTATATAATGTAGACCGAGGGAACTCCTTGACGCAAGCTCCGACATATCTCCCCAAAATTAGAGACTATCTAACGCAAGCGGCAATGCCGAAACTAAAGGAAATTGATGTAGCTGCCCTTGAACAACCTATCTCCAGACAGGAAGTCACAGATGTTATTGCATCCCTGAAAAATGGTAAAGCACCCGGTCCCGACGGATTTTCATCACTTTATTACAAAAAACTGAAGGAAATGGTGACCCCGCATCTCCTAGCCTTTTTTAACGATCTGAAAAGTGGACATCCCCCCATGGTGACACCCTCAGGGCGCATGTTGTGGTGATACCAAAAGAGGGAAAGGACCCGGCTCAATGCGCAAGTTATAGGCCCATATCGCTTTTGAATGTGGACCTGAAACTGTTTGCTAAGATTTTAGCTTCGAGACTGGCTCCCACCATGGTGGGGATCGTTCACACAGATCAGGCGGGTTTTATGATGGGCAGAGAGGCGCGGGATAACACGATTAAGGCGATCGGTTTGGTCCATGGTACCAGGAGCCGGGGAGCCCCCTCTATTCTTTTATCTACTGACGCAGAGAAAGCATTTGACCGGGTTAACTGGACCTTCTTGAGGGAAACTCTCGGGTTTCTGGGCCTGGGACCAAACATGATGAATTGGATTATGGCTCTATACACCGGCCCGACAGCACGAGTCAGAGTGAATGGGTGCCTTTCAGAACCGTTTCCGATATATAACGGTACCAGGCAGGGGTTCCCCCTGTCACCCCTGATCTTTGTGCTTACCATTGAACCATTGCTGAGAAAGATCAGGGCTAATCCAGATATTACTGGGATAGAAGCAGGGGGGGTAGACCACAAGATTGCAGCCTATGCAGATGACCTCCTCTTCTTTCTGACCAAACCGGCGATATCCCTCCCTAATTTAATGAAAGAAATACATTCCTTCTCGAGACTGTCAAATTTCAAAATTAATTTTCAAAACTCTGAGGTTCTTAATGTAAATTTGCCATCAGATATCGCAACCACACTTCAAGCTTCCTTTAGCTTTAAATGGAATACCACATTTATTCGATACCTTGGGATCAACGTAGTGGCGAACCCGGATATGTTGTTTAAATTAAATTTCCCGCCACTTTTGGCCAACCTCAGAAAGGACTGTGAGAGATGGTCGAAGCTTTCTTTTACCTGGCTGGGGCGGACCCATGTGCTCCGGATGAATGTTCTCCCACGCCTCCTTTACTTGCTACAAGCGATACCGGTGAGAATCCCTGCATCCTTTATCCAGGCCGTTTCCTCCCTCCAGGCATCATTTGTATGGGGAGGGAAGAAAGCCCGGATCGGTAAAGCCCTGCTGTCCCGTCCTAAGTCGAGGGGCGGCATCGGTTTACCGAACATTAAACTATACCAACTGGCGGTGCACTTTGCCAGGATGGTGGACTGGTGTAGGAATGCAGAGGGGAAGGCGTGGGTGGGCATAGAACAGACTTTTAGCTCTGTCCCCTTGTCTAGACTGCCCTGGCTTCTGTCAGCATCACAGAAGGAAATAAGCATACATCCTACTTTGGGTGCGACAGCACACTACTGCTCGTCCCTTTGGACTAGACCATTCATGATTCCTACGTACTCTAGACTCACGTCTGTGTTGTGCCACCCGGGCTTTGGCCAAGTGAGAAGTGATGGTGTGTATAAAACACTGGATCGCGACAGACAAGGACAGAGTCGAGTCTTTTAGAGAGGGAGGTGACTGGCCATCCCTGTCCACCTTACGAGGCATGGAGTCACCTGTCCCCTTGGGTTGGTGGAGATCCTTACAGATACGGCACTTCTTGAGCTCTTTGCAACCACGGAGTTGCTACGCCAGCCCTTTGACACAGTTTGAGAATCTTTGCTCTGGGAAGGGACCGATGAGACATGTTCTCTCCCTAGTATACACGATGCTGAACTCCCCCCCGGAACAGAAACCCCCATACTTTATAACTAATTGGGAGAGGGAGTTGGGCACAAAATTTTCAGACACCCAGATAAACAGAATCTGCAATTTGGCCCATAGCACGTCCATCAGCTCGAAACAACAAGAGGCCGGGTATAAAATCGTGTCTAGGTGGTACAGGGTACCGGAGAGAATTCATGCCATGTACCCTTTGGTGGATGCCCAATGCTGGCGCTGTAAAGCGAAGACGGGATCTATGGTTCATATTTTTGGAGCTGTGACAAACTCAAGGCTTTCTGGGAGGGAGTAGGGACTGTGATAGCTCAAGTGACGGGTTATGCGGACCCTCTTAACCCGATGGCAGTTCTACTGCATCTAACGAATATGTCAGAAAAAATTACAAACGTTCTCTGTTGAAGTTTTAGATCATTGCGGCAAGGGCATGTATACCCGCTCTCTGGGGTACGACATCTTCCCCTCGTCTCGTCCATTGGATTGGTAAAATTAACGAACTAATGTTGATGGAGGATTTAACAGCTTCCATGAATGACTCATTCTTGAGACACTGGACCACATGGTACAAGTGGATAGACTTCCAACAGACGCCCGAATATGATCGGCTATTGACAGACGGCGGATTAGAGCCTGGAGTTTGAGTACTAAGAGATTCGCATCCTGATCAAGCTCCATCCTCCTTCTTCTCCACCTCCCAACTTCTCTATTTCTGAGTCAGCCCCCCCCCCTCCCCCACTCTCCTTTCCATCCACGAGTCTGACGTAACCGGTCATCTTTCTTCCCCAATCTAATTCCTATCTCTTAGAACTCTTCTTTCTCTCTTCTTACTTCTCCTTTTTTCTCCCACTGTGTCCTGGTTTGATTTCTACAGTTTGAGGATTGTAGACGCTTCAATTGGTGTTTTCATCTAAGAAAGTATTTGGCACTACGAGGAACAATAGTAGTTGATAACCTTTGTTCCCGAAAAAGGGCCTACGGCAAAGGATTTGCAGAGAGGCTTGTGGAGGAATAAATATAGAAATATCTTTTTGCATCTCTGCATATTACAGTTTGGTTAATAGAGGGGACTATCCCCGAGAGTTCGGAGAGTTTTGTATTTGTTGATAAGTTGTTATATCAAACGAAGCAATATGGATATTTGTACAGGAGACTAATACGGTTAGTTGGATAAACTTTGTACTTCTTATCTATGCTTTGTAAAAATTAACCAATTTAAAAATAAAGAATTAAAAAAAAAAAAAATACAACTTTATGAACGCAAATATAGAAATCTTTAATTTTATGCTTCCAGTGATGTGATTAGACAATTCCCACAGAAAACCAGCAGAAGTTTTTTTGTTTTTTTGTCCCCTTAGGTGCATTAGTTTTCCCTAGTGTCCAGGACTTCTATAAAATATAACTTGATAGACAGAAAATGTTTAACATCTTCAGTTCTGCCACAGTAGCCAGAATCTTATTAGTAACTTTTAACTTTTATTTAAGGCTTGGCACTTCTTTAAAGTCAAGTAAATCTGTCAAGCCTCAGTTGTGTCTACTGCGTGACATGCTTGTATTGAAAACATTGCATACAGGCACCAACGCATAATGCAATCTGTCATGTCTTTAAACAGAAAGCATCTGCCACACGCCTTAGAAAAATAGCTCAGGGGTATCACAATATAAAAAAAAAACTAAAACAAAAGTGGAAAAAAAAAGTGTTTAATCTGCTTGTCTTATCCAAGCACATAATGTATGTGGACAATTCTTTATTCTGTTTTTTCTTCAAGAGCAGTGAGATCCGGCCTTGATGGTGCCTGGTTTTAAGTTGCAATGTAGCACAAAACTTGAAAGGAAGACTATTATCTTACCCCTTCTACTCAGAAGTCTGAGCAGCAGTCCTAATGCCAGTTTCCAATGGCGGTTAATGTGGATTATCTCTGTGAATCCTTCGTCATAATCAGCTATTGAAAGTTAACTTGCACAAAAGACCATGTACTTGGGAGTATGCCAGACTCAAAAACAAGACTTGGTAATGCTATTCTCCTAACAGCAGCTGTTTATACTTACCTGATGTGCGACAGGTGTCAGACAAAAGGACGGGAATGGCCCTGCACCTGCTGCCTGCAAACCCTACACAGGTACACTCACAGAAATGACCTTTGTTTGCCTGTCACCAGAGCAGATGTTCGATGGAGAGCAGAGCACAGACACGCCTATTCCATTCTGCTTGACGTTTGTGCCTCACTTTAGTAGACATGATTAGACAGCAAACTGATCCGAGGGAGGCGAGCAGACCAGAGATACGCTGCCTTGTCAAAAAACCCTGCATGTCTCCTTTCACATGTGTAAGCTTCATTGTCAGCACATTGCTGCTGGCTAGGTTGGAGCTCTTCTTGAAATGCTGGACTCTGAAGAATCTCAACCCACTTATATTGGAATACTGCAAACACTGAAAGCGAAAACAATTGCATAAATATTGTGCAAGTGGCCGCAGTAAGCCAACGCTCACACATCCATGAGACACATCCTAGTGCCAACCGCTGTAGCTTCCTTGATCCAAACATATAGTTGGGTCCAGAAATATTTGGATAGTGACTGAAAATCTTTGTGATTTGGCTCTGCATGCCGATAGCCTTGATTTAAAATGAAACAACTGAGATTCAGTTAACGTATAGCCTTTCAGGCTCAATCAAAGGGGATGAACCAAAATGTCCTGTGAATCATTTAGGAATTACAACAAGTTTTCTACAAAGCCTCAGATTTTCAATGGCTCAAAAGTAATTAAACAAATTGACTTTACCATAAATAAAATGTACATTCTTAATACTTTCCAGAGAATCCTATGTAGGCAATGACTGCCTGAAGTCTGGAAGACATCAAACGCTAGGGTTTCCTCCTTTTTGAAGCTTTGCTAGGCCTTTACTACAGCTGATTTCAGTTGTTTCTTGTTTGTGGGTCTTTCTGCCATGAGTTTTGCCTTAGGCTGGTTTCACGTTGCGTTTTTTTTCCTGTCCGTGGGATTGCACTTTTTACAGGACCCCATGGACAGGAAAGGACACCATCGGAGGTGACCTCCAGCTGCTATTTCTGTGTACTGGGCCGTGATTATCAAGGGTCCGGACACAGAAAAAAATAGATGACAGGAGGCGCCGTGGCACTTTCACTTCCGCAATGTATATTATACATTGTGGAAGTGAAATTAAGTAAAAGCAAGGGTTAATAATAGAAAAATATGTATTCTCACTTTTCCAGCGATCCCCCGATGCCTCCATCTAGCTCCTGATGGCTGAAGGACCTGGCTGGGTGGGGCTACCCGATCAGCACCATTGGTCACCGGTCATGTGATCCGATCAGTTGATCGGGTTGCCAAGCAACCCAAGGTCCTGTACTGGTAGCTAGATGCCGACATCGGAAGATCGCAGGACAGGTGAAAATACATATTCTTCATTTTTAACCCTTGCTTTTACTTAATTTCACTTCCGCAATGTATATTTACATTGTGGAAGTGAAATTAGACGGCACACAGCAGTTTTAGTGAACTGAGCATGCTCAATATACTAAAATCGGGTCCGAGAAACGATCATGTTAAAGGCCTCAGAACATGTCAGATCTGATTGTGTCCGATTTGGTACGCTGTGCCCAAAATCGGAGCAGTATCCTATTTTGGGGACAGCACAAAATCGGACAGAATCTGACATGATCCATTAAAGGCATAATGCCATTAAGGGCAAATCTGATCAGATCCATTGCCCATAGGAATACATGGGGGTCAAATCGCATCCGTGGCTGTCCATTTTACAACGACAGATGGCAGAAAAACGCAATGTGAAAGCACCCTTAGGCCACGTCAACACGTTATTTGGTGAGTTTTTTACATCAGTGTTTGTAAGCCAAAAACAAATACCATCTGCATGTGGTCTTTTTGGGAATCTATCAGCAGGTTTTTGCTATGTAAACTGAAACCAGCAGGAAAAGGTGGCTGACACACAGAGTTCAATGATGTGTCATTTATTGCAATGCTGTTGTTTACTTATAGAGAAGGTTTTATCATCTGCGATTATCATTGCCAGACTACAGTCATCCAATTACGCTCCTCGCCCTCTGATTAACCCCCTTTCTGTCTATAGATTTTGTACCAAACAGCCTGGGGTGGGTTAACTATCTAAGCTCTGCCGCTAAGTCTAAAAACTCTAACTACAGTTAGGGCCAGAAATATTTGGACAGTGACACAATTTTCGCGAGTTGGGCTCTGCATGCCACCACATTGGATTTGAAATGAAACCTCTACAACAGAATTCAAGTGCAGATTGTAACGTTTAATTTGAAGGGTTGAACAAAAATATCTGATAGAAAATGTAGGAATTGTACACATTTCTTTACAAACACTCCACATTTTAGGAGGTCAAAAGTAATTGGACAAATAAACATAACCCAAACAAAATATTTTTATTTTCAATATTTTGTTGCGAATCCTTTGGAGGCAATCACTGCCTTTAGTCTGGAACCCATGGACATCACCAAACGCTGGGTTTCCTCCTTCTTAATGCTTTGCCAGGCCTTTACAGCCGCAGCCTTCAGGTCTTGCTTGTTTGTGGGTCTTTCCGTCTTAAGTCTGGATTTGAGCAAGTGAAATGCATGCTCAATTGGGTTAAGATCTGGTGATTGACTTGGCCATTGCAGAAGGTTCCACTTTTTTGCACTCATGAACTCCTGGGTAGCTTTGGCTGTATGCTTGGGGTCATTGTCCATCTGTACTATGAAGCGCCGTCCAATCAACTTTGCAGCATTTGGCTGAATCTGGGCTGAAAGTATATCCCGGTACACTTCAGAATTCATCCGGCTACTCTTGTCTGCTGTTATCTACTTATATAATCCGCAGTTGGGATTTCGGGCGTTGTAGCCGAATCCCAACATGCTTTGCGCGGGACTGCGAGTGATGACGCGCAGCGTCATCACGAGCCGCAGACCCGCACTACTCTAAAAAAAAAAAAAAATCCTCACCTCTACCCGAGCCCGCGCTGTCTCCCGCCGTCTTCTGCCGTGTTCCGCTAGGCTCCCGGTGGCTGTGCAGGCTCCCGGTGCCTGCAGTGATCTTCTATCTACTGAGAGTGAAGGACCTGTGGTGATGTCAGAGTCACGTGACACCAGCTTACTCCAGGCAAATCGCGGGTCACGTGACTCTGACATCACCACAGGTCCTTCACTCTCAGTAGATAGAAGATCACTGCAGGCACCGGGAGCCTGCACAGCCACCGGGAGCCTAGCGGAACACGGCAGAAGACGGCGGAACACGGCAGAAGACGGCGGGGGCTCGGGGTGAGGTGAGCATAATCTTTTTTTATTTTTTTTAACCCCTGCCTTGCACGAGCGCACCACAGACGCCTGTATACTCCACCACCACACACGCCTGTATACTCTGCCACCACACACGCCTGTACACTCTGCCACCACCACAGACGCCTGTATACTCCGCCACCACACACGCCTGTATACTCTGCCACCACACACGCCTGTACACTCTGCCACCACACACGCCTGTACACTCTGCGCCACCACCACACACGCCTGTACACTCTGCCGCCACACCAACACACGCCTGTACACTCTGCCGCCACCACCACACACGCCTGTACACTCTGCCGCCACCACCACACACGCCTGTACACTCTGCCGCCACCACCACACACGCCTGTACACTCTGCCGCCACCACCACACACGCCTGTACACTCTGCCACCACCACCACACACGCCTGTACACTCTGCCACCACCACACACGCCTGTACACTCTGCCACCACCACACACGCCTGTATACTCTGCCGCCACCACACACGCCTGTACACTCTGCCGCCACCACACACGCCTGTACACTCTGCCACCACCACACACGCCTGTACACTCTGCCACCACCACGCCTGTACACTCTGCCGCCACACACGCCTGTACCCACCACCTGACACTTGCCGCCACCACCACACACACCTGTACACTCTGCCGCCACCACCACACACGCCTGTACACTCTGCCGCCACCACCACACACGCCTGTACACTCTGCCGCCACCACCACACACGCCTGTACACTCTGCCGCCACCACCACACACGCCTGTACACTCTGCCGCCACCACCACACACGCCTGTACACTCTGCCGCCACCACCACATACGCCTGTACACTCTGCCACCACCACACACGCCTGTACACTCTGCCACCACCACACACGCCTGTACACTCTGCCACCACCACACACCCGCTGTACACTCTGCCACCACCACACACGCCTGTACACTCTGCCGCCACCACACACGCCTGTACACTCTGCCGCCACCACACACGCCTGTATACTCTGCCGCCACCACACACGCCTGTACACTCTGCCGCCACCACACACACGCCTGTACACTCTGCCGCCACCACACACGCCTGTACACTCTGCCGCCACCACACACGCCTGTACACTCTGCCACCACCACACACGCCTGTACACTCTGCCACCACCACACACGCCTGTACACTCTGCCACCACCACACACGCCTGTACACTCTGCCACCACCACACACGCCTGTACACTCTGCCACCACCACACACGCCTGTACACTCTGCCGCCACCACACACGCCTGTACACTCTGCCGCCACCACACACGCCTGTACACTCTGCCGCCACCACACACGCCTGTACACTCTGCCGCCACCACACACGCCTGTACACTCTGCCGCCACCACACACGCCTGTACACTCTGCCACCACCACACACGCCTGTACACTCTGCCACCACCACACATGCCTGTATACTCTGCCGCCACCACCACACACGCCTGTATACTCTGCCACCACCACACACGCCTGTACACTCTGCCACCAGCACAGACGCCTGTATACTCTGCCACCACCACACATGCCTGTATAATCTGCCGCCACCACCACACACGCCTGTACACTCTGCCACCACCACACACGCCTGTACACTCTGCCACCACCACACACGCCTGTACACTCTGCCACCACCACACACGCCTGTACACTCTGCCACCACCACACACGCCTGTACACTCTGCCACCACCACACACGCCTGTACACTCTGCCACCACCACACACACCTGTACACTCTGCCACCACCACACACACCTGTACACTCTGCCACCAGCACAGACGCCTGTACACTCTGCCGCCACCACCACACACGCCGGTATACTCTCCCACCACCACACACGCCTGTACACTCTGCCACCACCACACACACCTGTACACTCTGCCACCACCACACACGCCTGTACACTCTGCCACCACCACACACGCCTGTATACTCTGCCGCCACCAGCACAGACGCCTGTATACTCTGCCACCACCACACACGCCTGTATACTCTGCCACCACCACACACGCCTGTATACTCTGCCACCACCACACACGCCTGTATACTCTGCCACCACCACACACGCCTGTATACTCTGCCACCACCACACACGCCTGTATACTCTGCCACCACCACACACGCCTGTATACTCTCCCACCACCACACACACCTGTACACTCTGCCACCACCACACACACCTGTACACTCTGCCACCACCACAGACGCCTGTATACTCTGCCGCCACCACCACACCTGCCTGTATACTCTGCCGCCACCAGCACAGACGCCTGTATACTCTGCCGCCACCAGCACAGACGCCTGTATACTCTGCCGCCACCAGCACAGACGCCTGTATACTCTGCCACCACCACACATGCCTGTATACTCTGCCGCCACCAGCACAGACGCCTGTATACTCTGCCACCACCACACATGCCTGTATACTCTGCCGCCACCAGCACAGACGCCTGTACACTCTGCCGCCACCACCACACACGCCGGTATACTCTCCCACCACCATACACGCCTGTACACTCTGCCACCACCACACACACCTGTACACTCTGCCACCACCACACACGCCTGTACACTCTGCCACCACCACACACGCCTGTATACTCTGCCGCCACCAGCACAGACGCCTGTATACTCTGCCACCACCACACACGCCTGTATACTCTGCCACCACCACCACACACACCTGTATACTCTGCCACCACCACCACACACGCCTGTATACTCCACTACCCACAGACCCACCTGTATACTCTTCTACCCACAGAGCCGCCTGTATACTTTACTACCCACAGAGTCACCTGTATAATCTCCTACCCTCAGAGCCGTCTGTATACTCTGCTACCCACAGACCCGCCTGTATACTCTGCTACCCACAGAGCCCCCTGTATACTCTGCTACCCACTGGCCCGCCTGTATACACACAATTCATTTCACCCTGCTCCCGATGCAATTGCATCGGGCCTTTTTACTAGTGTCATCAATAAACACAAGTGACCCAGTGCCATTGAAAGCCATGCATGCCCATGCCATCACGTTGCCTCCACCATGTTTTACAGAGGATGTGGTGTGCCTTGGATCATGTGCCGTTCCCTTTCTTCTCCAAACTTTTTTCTTCCCATCATTCTGGTACAGGTTGATCTTTATCTCATCTGTCCATAGAATACTTTTCCAGAACTGAGCAGGCTTCTTGAGGTGTTTTTCAGCAAATTTAACTCTGGCCTGTCTATTTTTGGAATTGATGAATGGTTTGCATCTAGATGTGAACCCTTTGTATTTACTGTCATGGAGTCTTCTCTTTACTGTTGACTTAGAGACAGATACACCAACTTCACTGAGAGTGTTCTGGACTTCAGTTGATGCTGTGAACGGGTTCTTCTTCACCAAATAAAGTATGCGTCGATCATCCACCACTGTTGTCATCCGTGGACGCCCAGGCCTTTTAGAGTTCCCAAGCTCACCAGTCAATTCCTTTTTTCTCAGAATGTACCCAACTGTTGTTTTTGCTACTCCAAGCATGTCTGCTATCTCTCTGATGGATTTTTTCTTTTTTTTCAGCCTCAGGATGTTCTGCTTCACCTCAATTGAGAGTTCCTTTGACCGCATGTTGTCTGGTCACAGCAACAGCTTCCAAATGCAAAACCACACATCTGGAATCCACCCCTGACCTTTTAACTACTTCATTGATTACAGGTTAACGAGGGAGACGCCTTCAGAGTTAATTGCAGCCCTTAGAGTCCATTGTCCAATTACTTTTGGTCCCTTGAAAAAGAGGAGGCTATGCATTACAGAGCTATGATTCCTAAACCCTTTCTCCGATTTGGATGTGGAAACTCTCATATTGCAGCTGGGAGTGTGCACTTTCAGCACATATTATATATATAATTGTATTTCTGAACATGTTTTTGTAAACAGCTAAAATAACAAAACTTGTGTCACTGTCCAAATATTTCTGGCCCTAACTGTATGTCACAACTGCTGCAACCAGTAACTAAGTGATGCATCCTTGGATTCAGAGTCTCTTTGCCTACATCATGCTGCTCTCAGATAAGTAGCAAAAACCTGCTGACAGACACCACTGAAGCATGTGAAATGCATGCTCAATAGGGTTGAGACCTGGTGATTGACTAGACCATTGCAGAATTTTCCTTAATTGCCTTAAAAAACCCTTGGGTTGATTTTGCAGCATGTTTTTGGGTCATTGTCCATTTGTACTGTGAAGAGTACAGTACAGTAATTGCATTTAAGCTTTGCAGCACTTGGTTGCTTCTGGGCAGAATGTATAGCACTGTACACGTCAGAATTCATCCACTGCTTCTGTCTTCAGTCAGATCAGCCATAAACACTAGTGACCCAGTACCCTTATGAGTCATGCATGCCCATGCCATCACACTACCTGCACCACGGTTTATAGAGGATGTGATCTGCTTTGGACCATGAATCGTTTTAAGCCTTTTTTACTATTTCTTATTCCCATCATTCTGGTACAGGTTGATCTTCATTTCATCTGTCCAAAGAACTCTTTTCCAGAACTGAGCTGACTTATTTAGAAGTTATTTGGCAAAGTCTAATCTAACTTTTCTATTTATAAGGCTGATTAATGGTTTACACCATGTGGTGAACTATCTGCATTTGCTCTATGGTAGACTTGGATACTAAAACAACTATTTCCTGGCAAGTGTTCATGAGTGTTCTTTATTTGGGTGGATGTTGTGAAGGTGTTTTTCTTCACCATGGAAAGAAGTCTGTGATCATCTACCACTGTTGCCATCCGTTGAAGTGAAGACCTTTTTGAGCTCACAAGCTCACCAGTGCAGACTTTTTTTTTTAAATAATATACTAAACTGTTGATTTGGCCACTCCTAATATTTCTTCTCACTCTCTAAGGGTGGATTCACATTGGCGTTCCCCTCCACAGCTTTCTGTGGAGGGAAACTACCATGTGAGCGCAGTCACCGCAAGTCCCTATGTTTATAATGGGGACGCACGGTGCTACGCTTGACTGTGCATGACCGTGCATTCCCATTCATTTGAATGTGTGATTTGTATGCATGGTTGCGTACAAATCATACATTGTCGTTCGCACCAGGAACGCCATATGTCGCGTTCCTGGTGCGGACGAGAGTGTGTGATGTGTACGCAAGCATGCGCATGCGTACAAATCACACATTCAAATGAATGGGAACGCACGGTCATGTACAGTCAAGCGCAGCACCGTGCGTCCCCATTTTAAACATAGGGACTTGCGGTGGCTGCGCTCACATGGTGGTTCCTCCCCTGCAGAACGCTGCGTAGGGGAACGCAAATGTGAAGCCGACCTAATAGATTTGTACTTTTTTTTTTCAGTCCAATGACGCTCTGTTACTTACATTGAGAGCTCCTTTGAATGCATGATGTCTGTTAACGGCAAAAGATTTCAAATAGAGATGTCAAAACTGGAATCAGCTTAAGACCTTCTACCTGCTTAATTGATGAGGAATTGACAAGGCAATAGACCATGTTGCCCATTTAAGGCATTTGAGAGAATTATTCAATTACTTTTGGCTTGTTGATGTGAATACTCTCAAATTGAAGCTGAAAGTCTACACTTTAAGCCCTTACTAATTATATAACCTTACCCTTAAGATGTTTTGGCAAACAGTTAAAATGACAAAATGTGTGTCACTGTCCAAATATTTCTGGACCTAACTGTATATTGGTTATAAAAACAGGTCTGTCTTTGGTCCATGAGACTGGGAGCAGGTTCTATTCTCATCAATTTTGCGGATCAGAGTTGGCCATTAAAGTCTATGGTGATCGGTCTAAAACAGATGAAACTAGGAAGACTTACTGTGTACTTCAGTGTTCCATCCTAGTTTCATCCGTTTTTCATCAGATGCATTGCATAAGAGTTAATAGATAAATAGTTGCTTCAGTTCACTTCAATTTGTTTTAGTGAAAAAAAATGGATGCAACTAGAATGACACCTGAGAAAAAAAATCAGTCCATTTCTCTCAAATGGTCACACTCGTACAGAAGTGTGAATGTCACATAATGGTCAATTCCCACACTGCAAAAACACAGAGGAATATTTGTACCATTTCAGAGTGCAAGAATAATACAGAAGACTGTAAATATCTTTGAGATCTGCAGCATCACAAATGATGCTGCAGATGTGAGTGCAAATTTGGAAAAGGGTGAAACATGCAGCTCCCCCTTCTCCACAATGATATTGCTTATCCACAGTGGATATACTAAATGGGAACACAGTCTGACACAATGAGGCACATATATCAATATTGCCCAATTCTTAGACAGTAAAACCTAGACAAAATAGGTTATCACACTGGTTCATGTGGTTTGAGAATTCTGTTATTCTTCTATACTGAAACAACCTATCAGTTGGCTGACATTGTGCCAGAAATGTGCCCAGCAATTTTTGGGGAACAGTGTAGCATGTTAAGCAATGTCCCTTTGCTGTTCAGTCAGATCCCTGCCCAGGAAGACCAAAGCAATTTGTTGCACAAGACAAAGTCTCTAACACACATAATGAGGTGCATGTTTTCAAAAACTTCTTCCCCATTTAATTTGATCAAGCTTCCCTGATGTACTGCACAGACATTTTTCATTATAATAACCCGCTTCATGATCAAGGGTGTATATATACATCCTTGGCCATGTTCCCTCCACTTGACGTAAGCTCACATCTGAGCTCCCATCACCCACCACACGTCAGCGGATCTGATCAGCAGATGTGTAGAGCACCGATCAGATCAGTGATGCAATCAGCACTGTTAATCCTTTGGATTGTGCTGTCAATCATTGACAGCGCGATCCAAAGCACCGCAGCGGGGATCAAAAAATTCCCTGCCAGCATCAGCTGCCCCGTGAAGCGATCACAGGGCCTCGATGTGTTGCCATGACAGTGCGGGGTCAGCTGATGACCCCTGATGCTGTCATGAATCACTTCCTGTTGGCGCTGCCCGAGCGACGCCATCAGTATAAAGTATTCACTTGTGCTATGCAGGAAGGATGCTGAAGCATGTCTCTGAATAACACAAGTGATTGCACTGTGCAGTGGTGAGGCTCCCCAAAAGGCAATGTAAAATAAAAAAAAAATTAAAAAAAATGTGAATAAACCCCCCCCCCCCACAAAAGTTGAAATCACTCCCCTTTTTCCCCATTCACCGCGTTCAGAAATGCCGGATTTATCAAAATATAAAATCAATGAATCTGTAAACTGCAAAATTAAATTTTTTTGGTCACCATAACATTGCAATAAAATGCAATAATAGCGATCAAAACAGCGCATTTATCCAAAAATGGTATCACTACAAATGTCAGCTCAAGGTGTAAAAAATAAGCCGTCACACAGCCCAGACCTGAAAAAATGAAACCGCTGCGGGTCATGGAAAATGGCGCCAACAGCACAATTTCTTTTTTTTTTAAAAACATCTGAATTTTTTTTTACACTTCGATAAAAAGTAAAAGTATGCCTGTTTGGTATCTACAAACTCGTACCGACCTGATACATCATACTGCCACATCAGTTTTACCATACAGTGAACATGATGAACAAAAAAAAACCAAAATCGTGTATTTGCACTTTTTTTTTTCCAATTTCACTGCACTTGGAATAATTTCTCCTGTTTTCAAGTACACTATACGATAAAATAAATTATATAAATTAGTATATGATTCCAAAGTACAACTTGGCCCGCAAAAAAATAAAGCCCTCATATGTTTATATTGCCGAAAAAATAAAAAGTTATGGCTCTTGGAAGAAGGGGAAGGAAAAATGCAAAACAGAAATCAGAAAATTGCCCAGGGGTGAAGGAGTTAAACATTTCCCATTTATTTCTAAATAGAGCAAATTAATAGGAAAATGAAGCATCAAAAAAAAAAAACACACGCAAACATGGGCTTCTATTATCTGCAGAGCAAATAATCCTATAATAAAGAGCACTGTGTATTCATCCTTTGAAGTATTTCTTTTATTCACTCTTAAAGATCTCCAGCCAAAAGGGTTCCAATAGTCCAGTACAAACGTCATTAATACCTCTAATCTTGTCTTCTGTCTCATTCGAATTGTGACTGTTATCAATAAATATATTTATTCAGGACATTTTATAATAAAAAAGTCCTACCCTGAATTGAAGTCTTATTTCATAAATGACTTATGTTCTGTGATATAGATGTAATTAGGTAGAACTGGTTATGCAGAGCTGATACATGTTGCTATGTATGTAGAAAATAATAGCTTAAAAGCAGCTGGGGACCAAACCACATAAGAGACAAGTCAGACAGGCCAGTCACCGGTGGTCTGTCCATACAAGTGCACACAGTGAGTATGTCACTCCAGAGTAGCGGGCAGGGAGAAGCCACTGGTGACCCGCCTGACCGACTAGTCTACTGTGCGGTTCTTTTCCTGGCAGCTTTTAAGCAGTGTTTTACATAATGCCCCTAGATCGGGCAGCAGTCAGGTTCTCTTTAAGTTAGATAATGGTAGTTCGATATCTCCAAAAGGCAGAAAAAAAGTAAACCAATTTCTATCGAAAGGTGCACATACACCTTCAATAACTGTCCACACCAACCACTCTCTCTCCCAGTCCCTCCATAGGTAGGAAGGCATAGCATTGTCAATGTGGGAGTGCAGTAGGCTCATATTCCATGAGATGAAGACAGGACACTGAAATTCAACATGTCTGAGCCTATTTCCTGAGACATTGTTTGTCAACGGACTCACCTCCAAGTCCCTAATATTTATCTAATGTGTACTGAGGTCCATATGTCAGCCAATCAAAGATAGTTAGCAGCCATCTTCCCTATAAATGTTTGATTGACTTGGCTGATCATTTATTTATAGTACAGTGAAGAAACTAAGCCGTCCAAAATCTTTCCCCCTATATATCTCTGAACTAATCTCCCGATATCATCCAACTCGTAATCTTCAATCCTCCCAAAACGTCCTTCTTTCCTCCACACTTGTATGTTCCTCATCTAACCACCTTAAAGGCCCCATTCACACACTGCTTTTTTTGCTGTGTATTTTTACGCACAATCAAAACCGGGAGTGGCACACTCAGAGGAAAGGTCTAATAGAAACAAGTTCTCCACTTATATGTTTAATCACCCACTCCTGGTTTGTGATGAGCTTGTGCTTAAAAATACGCAGCAAAAAAAGCAGTGTGTGAATGGGCCTAAGACTTCGCCCAAGCAGCCCCCATTCTCTGGAACTCTGCACCCCATCACGTCCAACTGTCCTCTACACTTGGAGCCTTCAAGCGGAACCTGAAAACCCATCTCTTCAGAACAGCCTACAACCTGCAATGACCACAGTGCCACCTCACCACCACTGGACCCGGCGCTCCATCTCCATTGGACCTGGCACTGCAGCACCACTAGACCCAGCGCTCCACCACCACCTGAGCAGACCCAACCTACTGTCTCTCTCCCCATTGCCCCGTAGAATGTAAGCCCAGCAAGGGTAGGGTCCTCTCTCCCCTCTGTATCAGTCTGTCACTGTTAGTTGGTTCATTGTTTTTTAACTTGTCTGTATGAAACCCTTTCTCATGTACAGCACCATGGAATAAATAATAATATTTGTGTGTAAAAGTAGTATTACTTGGAGGTCGACAAAATGACTGCACATCGTGTCTGTGCATTGTGGGACAGATTAATATCTGCATGCACTCCACACTTACAAATATTGTAGCTGCTCCGCTGTCCGGGGTCCCCACTCCACACCCTGTTTCCCCCTCTTCCCGATCTGTTACCTGTCCTTCCCGGGGTCGGGGTTCCAGGGTGCCGATCATCCACAGGCGGCTCCGGGGTGCCCTGACATCTGCCTGCAGCTCTGAATGTGCTTCCTGCTTCCTCTCTGGGATCTCAGTAGGAGGCGGGGCCGCTCTCTCAGCTCCTTTTATAGAATCTGGGTGCTGATCAGTCTGCCCTGCCCGCTGGCCAATCATTGCTGTGCTGCAGGATTATAAACCCTGCATTCACTGTCAGACCTCGCCGGGGCAACTTCAGTCCTTGTGAAGCTGCAGCCCTGGTCCTGCTAGTCTGTTTATTGGCTTGCTAATCTAATACCTGTCTTTTGTTCCTTTTGCAGTTGTGCTGTTCCTTTGCTGCGCCCGGATCTTCCTTGTGCTGCTCCTTTGTGGTCTCTCGACCGACCTTGCTTTGGTTCCTCTGCTGTTTCTGGTCTGGTCTTCATAGTGCAAACTCGGGTCCTGGCCTGACTGCTCCTCTTACTTCTGGGTCCGCTCTTTGAGTTCTTTGATTTTGCATTTTATGTTTTGCCCCCTTGGGCCGGTGATGCGCAAGTAATGCTCCACCGGGCACCTCGGTTAGCGGGTCCAGGTGATATCCCTGTCCTATGGGGTCACCTATCCTGGGCACCTTACTGAGGGGTACTTGTGTTGTATCCTTGCGGTCTTCCCTTGGGGCCACCTTGCATTGGCCTTTGGTTTAAATAAAGCTTTAAAAGTATTCAGTTGTCCGGTTCTCTGTCATCCTGGTATTGGCATCCGCAATAGCTGCGGTCCAGTGGGTCCACACCTCAGGTTACGCCCTAGGGCGTGACAAATATGAAGTTGCCCTAAAACAATATAACTGTGGATGTGACATTTTTTGGATACTTTTCTAGCATTTACAATGTTTTTGTCCAGATTTGATTGTGGCAGAAAATGCAACAAACTAGATCAGTGCAGCAACAAACTGTTAGGGTACCGTTACACTTCGCAACATTGCATGCAATTTCACTGGCAATTTGCTGGTTACAGTGAAATCATGGACACATTGTTCTATTTTGGTGCCGTGTACAAATGTTACAATGTGTCCATGATTTCACTGCAACCAGCAAATTGCCAGTGAAATTGCATGCAATGTTGCGAAGTGTAACGGTACCCTTATAGGGAATAGAGCAAGTCAGTCAAATTGAACTTAAAAGACTTCAGATGTAATGCCATATTTCTTGCTCTCCACAGAGATAAGGTTCATATCTGCTGCATTTCAGCTGATGCACTGTATTACCACAGATCACAAGTTCTCAGTCTGATAATGAGAAATAATACTTCTGTCACCAATCTACTGCACACCAGTGCTAAAACCTAGCCATCCCACTAAGGATCTAGTGAAGTCATTCTAAAGCATCTTTTCAATGAGACAGCATTATCTTGAGGCAAGTTCCTAATTGGATATATTAACTCTTTAGTCTGCTTACTAACTGAGCATGTCAAATATTTGTGGCGCCCCGCAACAAGTGCGTCACAGGAGGGTATTGCAGCCACAAATGCAGCCGCAATATCCTCTGACTCAGCGATGAAATAGTTAACTTGGAGATCCAACCCAACATGCAACACCTAGAACAGGGGACCAATCATAGGTCCTGGTGGGTGGAGTGTTAGGGTAGTGTAGGAGAACACACAATAGTCTAGAGGAGACTGTAGAGAACGAGAGAGGATCTAGAACCTGACAAGAGCAGACTAGAACTTGGAGAGGAGCGGGGGCTCCGCACCCCGTGCGGGCCCCTGGGCCGTCACCGGTCGGGTGTCAGCACCTGAGGCCTTAACCACCGGGATTGGGCATTTCTACACGGGTTCCCAAAAGACTCCCGTGCCCACAACTCACAGCCGGTTCACTGGTACCGAAGCTGGCAGCAGTTCACCTCTGCCACGCGAACCAGAAGAGTGGAGGATCAGCTTTACAGGAGCACCCCACCACCAGCCAGTTTCCAGTCGTCTAACCAGCGGTGTACCCACTGAGGGATCCAAGGCTCCCCAAAGCATCCAGAACGTACATCATGGATAGGGCATTGAAGCAGCCTCCCCGTACCCGACCTGGTATTCCTGGGCGACGCTGGCAGCAAATCAAGTTAGGTAGAATGGAGGAACACTTGCGGATCTCTGAGGAACACTATCACTGCTGAGTCCACCCGGTCTACTACTCAACCACTGTATGTCATGTACTGCCTGCTGGTTACAGTAAAGACCCGTTGCAGAGACTACCTGTGTCCGTGCTTCCTTATGAACTATCTGTCCGCACAACAAAGTAACCGCAGCTGCCGCACAACATCTTGAGCAGCTCCAGCCCCCGGGGATCACCGCTCAGCCTGTGGGGAGCGTAAGATCTTGCTGCTGTCCATCCCCCGGGGGTTCCGCAGCGTCGGTAGCCCTTACCGAATCTACTCATAGGTGGCGTCACGAATAAAACAAATTAAACCCCTTTTAATCTGTTCCACAAAGACGTCTTCACTTTTGATCTGCACTACACCGGGCCCCACTACCGACAGGCGCGGTCCACCCGTGACAAGGAGGGAAGAAGAATCGCCTGTCTAAACCGGAGTCAGCCGGCCGCGGTGAGTCATATTCATAAAATGATCAAAATCGTAAGAGAAGATGCAATGATATAAATTATTAAAAGCTAAATTGTCAGGCTACTACTTGGTACAAAAGGTAAAGGTCATTGACTTCATGGCTCAATCCGATGACCTTTGGCTGTGTGATCGGCTTCCCTCGCTCTTGGATCATGGCCTGTTTTGTCTCAGTCCGGCTGCTGATAGTTCTCTTGTCTTTCCTTTCCTTTGCCTTGCTTTCCTGTTCATGTGTTTTCACTTTTGTTTTGTTTGCCCTATTACATCTTTGTAAGGACCTTTTAAATTCACCATGCACATGCCTTCTTTGCTGGCTATATATTCCAATTACAAAAAAACGGAACAGCACAAACGACATAAGTTCGGGTGCAAAGCCCTCCTACCACAAATTCTTAGGTTTGATGATAAAAAAACGGATGGCAGAGTATTGTATTTTCTTGATGTATTAAAACGTGTACTTAGCATTATAATACGTAGTCTCTTGTCCTATGATTACCTTTGGTAGCTAAATGCACTTCTTTATTCATTGTATTATTATTTTTTTCTTCTATAATGATGTACTGCCATCCATTTTTTTTTCTGGCTATGTTTCAAGATAGATGGATGTTTGGGGTCCCAGCTCCTCTGCGAAGGATTATCTTGTGGATTTATCTCTATTGCTTTTTCCTGCAGTTTGTTTGCTTTTCCCTTTTCAGATCATATCCCATTCTGTTACATGTTCTGCAGATTTCCACATTCTCCATTGGTCTATTGGATTTATTCTGTCTTTCCTCCATCTTTTCCAGGAGGACTGTGTGAACACATTTTTACTCTGTGGGTGTCTCACCCTCTGCTTGTGTGCACTTCATTTATTGTTATTGCTATTTTGTGTTACACTTAAGGCCCCGTCACACCATGTGACACCGCCGGAGATGGCGGCGACGGGCGGGAGCGCACACGCTTTTGGCGCCCTGCCAGCGTCGCCGCCCCCCATTTACACAGGGAGACACCTCTGGCGATGCCCTGGCGAGCTGACAGGCGGCATCGCCGCGGGGTGTCTCAAAACCCCAGCGGCGATGCAGCGCCTCCCATCGCCTGTCAGCTCGCCGGTGGCCGATTACATGGGGCGATGTATACACATCGCCCCAGCTCGGCCGCCTAGTTTCAGAGCACTGCTCTCAAACCAGGCGACCAATAGACGACGTCGCCATCGCCCAATTACATTAGGCGATGCAGGGGTGATGTTGGAGCTGATAGGCCACACCCCTAATAAATCGGCGGTACGGTCGCCCCGTGTGACGGTACCCTTAGGTTTATAAATGAGGGTACAGTTAGGGACACTCGGGATGAGCAGATGTTGAGTGGGAGCACCATTGAGTTGGTTAGGCAGGGACAAGCCAGGGTCTGATTTCTAGTCTAAATAAAGACCAGTGGTTTGCAGCGATCACATCTCTCCTGTTTTGTCCATCCTAGTGTGAGTGGTGGGGCTCAGTCAGGGGTGCACCAAGCCCCCCTGCTGCCTGAGCCAAAGGCTGAGGACCGGGGGGGTTGGGGTGCTGTCAGAGCCCAGCACCACCGCCCCTATCTAGCCGCGCGTGAGCCCGGGGGGAGGGTGGGTGCTCTCAGAGCCCAGTACCGCCGCCCCTCTGGCCGCGGGTGAGCCCGGGTGGGGGGTTGCTGTCTTACCTGCCCCGAGCCACCGGTGCCTGACAGAGGGACGCTGTGTGCATATGGCGCCGCCCCCTGCTGCACAGCCGCTCCCCCTGCCTGTTGCCGCCTGAGTGAAAGGGCTCACACTGTCCAATGGACGGTGCGGCCCAGGGCTCAGTCATAATAGTAACCTTTCTGCTTACTGTTCTTTGCACTTAAAGAATTGTAAGAACCCTACCATGCAAGATTTGACATGTATACTCAAACTAAAAATATCTGCTACTCTAAAATATAAAGTAAAAAAAATTGAAGAAAAAATATAATTGATAAATAACTATAATAGAAATAATGAAATCCAAAATAACTTTATTGATACAAATATTTTATTAAAAATAATCTACATATCCCCTAAAAGAAAAAAAATTGTGGGTTAGAACGAGATGATTAAATATTCTGAAAGTCAGACAATTTCAATGTGATAGTTAAAAATACAAAATGGATTTTGTGCTGATGGTTTGATAGTTTTCAATCATTTACAGTATGATCATGTACAAGGCTGTAATACTGTTCTGTGTAAGATTCAAGCTGTAGGGCACAAGTCTCAAACTCAGATGGGTTAATGGCAAAAAATTGATATCGGGGGACCACATTCCTTGCAGGACTAAGTGACATTTTTAGTAATGATATCATTTTTTGCTCATTGTAGTAATGTCCAAATCCTAATTCACTTCTTGTAGGAATGTCCCCACCCTGATCTCCTTTTTATAGTAATGTCCCCAGCCTGGTCTCAGTCTTGTAGTAATGTTCCCATTCTTTTCCCTTTTTCATAGTATTGTTCCTCAATGGTCCCTATGTGGATTTTGTAGCTATGTCCACCATCTTGATCCCTTTTTGTAGTAATGCCCCACCCTGGTCCCCATCCTATATTAATGTCCCCATCTAGTCCTCATGATGTAGTAATGTTCCACCCTGGTCCTCCATTAAGTAATGCCTCCATCCTGGTCCCCATATTGTAGTAATGTCCCATCTGGTCCTCTCCTGTAGTATGTCTCCAAGCTGATCCCCATTGAGTCATGCCTCATCCTGGTCCCCATTTTGTAGTAATGTTCCCTCCCTGGTCATCTTGTAGTAATACCGCATCCTAGCCCTCATCTTGTAGTAACGCCCTATCCTGATCCTCGCCTTGCAGTAATGCCCCATGCTGGTCCTCATCTTGTAGTAATGTCCCCATCCTGGTCCCCGTGTAGTAATGTCCTCCATCTCGAACCCCTTTTGTAGTGCTGTCCCCCATCCTAGTCCCCTTTTGTAGCGATGTCCACCATCCTGGTCCCCTTTTGTAGGATGTCCCCTATTCTGATGCCATTTTGTAGTGATATCCCCCATCCTAATGCTATTTTGTAGGGATGTCACCCATCCCGATCCCCTTTTGCAGTGATGTCCCCCATCCTTATGCCATTTTGCAGTGATGTCCCCAATCCTGATGCCATTTTCTAGTGATGTACTCCATCCTAATGTCATTTTGTAGTGAAGTGCCAAACTAGTCTCTCTTCCTTTTGTACACACACACACTCTCTCTCTCTCTCACACATACACCTTAACAATGTTGTGGTCCATTGTGCAGGGGGCCGCCGCAGTGCCCGATTTATTATGACTTCCAGGTGCTGCTCAGACAAGCTCCTTTGGTCATGTACATCAATGTGGCCCAAGCAGAGACCCCCAGATGATGTCATATGCTGCCATCAGCTGCGGACTTCTGATTGGCCTGCCGGCTTGCATTGATGTACATGAGCGAAGGAGCTTGTCTGAGCAGCACCTGAAAGTCATAATAACAAAGTATGGACCACGGTGGCCACCTGCACACGGGACCATGACATACTCACATTGTCCACGGTGCCGCGGGCCACACTGTGAAACCTCAGTGATCGCTTGCGGTCCGCGCGTTTGAGACCCTTGCTGTAGGGGAATCTATTCGGGAGCCATATGTAACACCCTATGCTTCCAATATCATACAAATGGATACATAGGATTTTTGGGGGGAATTCATATTTACAGTGCCTTGAAAAAATATTCAACAACACAAAGTAGCAAGTATTTGTAAAAAGTTTAGAAAATAAAACATGATTTTTAAATATTTAAAAAATATAAATCTGAAAATTGTAATAAGCATTTGTATTAAGCCTCCGTGCAGTCATCACTCCTGAATAACACCTAAATGTAATCCATAATGACCAATTGCCTCCAAAAAGTCACCTAATTAATAAATTGCGTCCACATGCATGTAATTTATTCTCAGTATAAATACAACTGTTCTGTGAAGACCTCAGAGGTTTGTTTGAGAACATTAGAGATTAAACAACAAGAAAACCAGGGAACTCCCCAGACAAGCAACTGATAAAGTTCAGGGGCGGACTGGCCCAGGTGGCCCCTGGGCTGGTGGTATAGCCCCCACCTAGGGCCGCCCACCCACAGAAACGGGCCGCGGACCTCACTCACCCACCCTGCAGCAGGCAGTGAACAGACCCGCCGTGAGAAAAGAGGAGGGGCCCGCCGCAGAGGAAACAGTGTCAGAGAGAGAGGTGGCACTGCAGCAATTCCTCTTCCTCTAGGGAGAAGTGGAGGCATGGAGGGGCCTGCAGTAGAGATGAGGAGGCGGGGCCCAGAGAGATTGACTGGAGATAGGAGGACCTGTGTGACGTGAGCCCTTCACATCACCTGGGTCCTCCTATCATCAGTCAATCTATGGGCCCCGCCTCCTCATCTCTACTGCAGGCCCTGGAAGTTGTTCCAACTTCCACAGCGCGGGAGCCAGCAAAATGTGTAAAGATAAAGAAAAAGATCATGATGAGCTGCAGCAGCTGGTGGTGGTGGGTAGTGTGTGTGTGTGTGTGTGTGCGCGCCGCTCTCTCTTTGTGTGTGTGTCTTTCTGTCTATGTGTCTGTGTATGGCTGGGGCTGTGTCTGTGTGGCTGACTATTTGTATGTGGCTGGGGCCTTGTGTGGCTGGGGCTCTGTGTGGCTGGGGCTCTGTGTGGCTGGGGCTTTGTGGCTGGGGCTCTGTGTGGCTGGTTGTGTGTGGCTGGGGCTTTGTGGCTGGTTGTGCGTGGCTGGGGCTTTGTGGCTGGTTGTGTGTGGCTGGGGCTTTGTGGCTGGCTATATGTGGCTGGCTGTGTGTGGCTGGGGCTTTGTGGCTGGTTGTGTGTGGCTGGAGCTTTATGGCTGGTTGTGTGTGGCTGGGGCTGACTATGTGTCTATGTTGCTAGGGCTGTCTGTGGCTGACTGTGGCTGAGGCTGCGTGGCTGGCTGTGTCTATGTGTGGCTAGGGCTGGCTGTGTGTGTGTGGCTGGGGCTGTGTGGTTGTGGCTGGCTGGGGTTGGCTGTGGCTCCGTGGCTGGCTGTGTGTGGTTGGGGCTGTTTGGCTGTGTGATTGGCTGTATGTCTGTGTGTGGCTGGCTATGGCTGTCTATATTGCTCGCTGTGTGTGTGGGTGGCTGCGCCTGTGTGTGGCTGGCTTTGGCTGTGTGTGTGGCTGTCTATGTGGCTGGCTGTATGTGTGTGGTTGTATGTGTGGCTGGCTGGCTTTAGCTGTGTGTGGCTGGCTGTGTTTGTGTGGCTGTATGTGTGTGGCTGATTGTGTGTGTGGCTGATATTGTGTGTGTAGCTGACTGTGTCTGTGTTTGGCTGGCTGTGTCTGTGTGTGCCTGTGTGTGGCTGGCTATGGCTGTCTATGTTGCTGGCTGTGGCTCTGTGTGTGGCTGGCTGTGGCTATGTGTGTGGCTGTCTATGTGGCTGTGTCTCTCTGTGTGGCTCTCTGCATCTGTGTAGCTGTCTATGTGGCTGGCTGCCTATGTGGCTAACTGTTTTTGTGTGGTTGTGGCTCTGTGTGTGGCTGTGTAGCTGGCCACTGGGACATCCAAATGCTGTGCGAGTGTCCGACAGTTTTCTTAGATCACATCTATGTGCAATCTGTTTTGTTTCTCAGCAGCTATTACTGTAGAATCATTTACAGGAGCATTTTACAGTTGTCTCAGCTGAAGAATGATAATGTATCAGTGAAAAAAACAGTTGCCTCTCGGATGGTCCGCGTGCGGTCCATGATTTTGTTGGACCCATAGACTTGCATTGGCGAGTCTCGCACATGAATCGCAGACTGTCGCAGCATGTTGTGACTTTTTTTCCCATCCAGAATCTGGATGAGAAAAAAGCGTTCGACACTCGCCAATGTGTTTCAGACGTTGATTAACTGACTGCACTGCGATAAAATCACACATTGTACTCATCCGAGTTTCACCCCAGTGTGTCTGTGCCCTAATAATAAAATCCATATAGCAATCCTACAATGTCTGCTGGACATGGTATGAGGAAGTTTATGGCTCAGTTAGTACACACTCCATACTTCTTGTTATTAACCAGTTAATGCTCTCTTGTCCACCACACTGCAGTGTCAAAAGAGGAAGACAGCGAGACAGGCAGCGACATGGCATCAGAGAGTCCCTGACCTCGAAATAGAAGATCCTCAGATCCTGGTATTGTGACGACATATGAAGAAATATTTTTTTACATTTATATTACACTATGAACTCCACAGCACTTTACATACATCATCAACACTGTCCCCATTGGGGCTCACAATGAAAACATCCTACCAGTATGACTCATATTGTATATCGCCTTTCTTTGATATCACCTTTACAAATATTGCATTTATTGCACTTGTCAGGTTTTGGATGTTTTAACCTCCCTGGCGGTCTGTTTAGTTCTGGAAATTGTTGCTAAAAGCGGGCTACCCGCGTTCGCGGTAGATGCGGTTAAAAAACCGCATCTGCCGCACTTGCCGCACTTGTGCCGCACTTGTGCCGCACATGCGGCGCGGTTGCGGCGCGGTTGCGGTAATCTGCATACGAACCAACCACCTCTGATGACCCTCATACATTGTTAATATGTGCCCCTGCAGCCTAGTAAACCATTAGCAGCACTGTTGTTGTGTGCTAAGTGGCTGCAGTAGAAGTGCGATAATGATTTTAGACACTTACATGCCTGCGTACTTGAGGCCGTCTCCCTGTGTTTGATGGGACTTGTTGTGCTGTGCTCATCATGTCTGTTCGCCCCCTCCCTTATGCACGCCCCCTCTCAGCCTGCTATAGTGCTGTGAGGCTGATTGCGTCATAAAGGGGCGGGGCTACCGTGATGCCGCGATTTAGCCCCGCCCCTTTATGACGCAATCAGCCTCACATCACTATAGCAGGCTGAGAGGGGGCGTGCATAAGGGAGGGGGAGAGCAGACATGATGAGCACCGCCCACACGTCCCAGCACACACAGGGAGACGGCCTCAAGTACCAGGCATGTAAGGGTATGTGCACATCAGTCGTTTTGTGGGCTGCTTTTGGACGTTTTCCGTCGGCGTTTTCAGCTCAGTTTTATGTTAATTTATGTTAATCCTATCCTCCGGTTGGATTAACATGCTAGTCAATGGATTTTAGAAAACTCTGTCTTCACTAGAACGGTTTTCTTCTGGTCGTTTTCAGTCAAAACTGAGTTTTCTCAGTCAAAACTGAGTTTTTCCACCGGTTTTCCAAAAATAGAGCAAGTGACTTCTTTCCTCCGTTTTTCCAGCGGTTTCAGCTGATCAAGTGCACAAAAATCTCAGTTTTCAAAACCGCCGAGAAAACCGCTGTAAAACCGGGCGGAAAACGAGCAAAAAACGAGGGACACTGCTGAGCACAGAAAACTCAGTTTCTGCTAAAAAAACCCAGGTTTTTGGACGGACTGCAGAGATGCACAAACGTCAGATGTGCACATACCCTTAGTGTCTAAAATCATTATCGCACTTCTACTGCAGCCACTTAGCACACAACAACAGTGCTGCTAATGGTTTACTAGGCTGCAGGGGCACATATTAACAATGTATGAGGGTCATCAGAGGTGGTTGGTTCCTATGCAGATTACCGCAACCGCGCCGCAACCGCGCCGCAAGTGCGGCACAAGTGCGGCACAAGTGCGGCACAAGTGCGGCAGATGCGGTAGATGCGGCAGATGCGGTTTTCTCACCGCATCTGCCGCGAACGCGGGTAAGCCCGAGCCTGACTCGGGGTTAACGCTTCTGGTAGTGAATGTTAACCCCGAGTCAGGCTCGGGAATAACGCTAGGAAGGTTAAGATTGCATTTGTTTGCAGGATGTCATAATTGACTCTCAGAGCTGCTGGTTTGACGGTTAATGTCTTACAGCATCTTAGATTTTTTTTGCTTAATGGTACTTCCAAGTTTCTCAATAGGACTGAGATCAGGGGAGACTGGTAGCCACACCATGGTTTTCTCTACTTTTATGTCCATAGCAGCCAATTACACAGGGCTATGCTCTGTACCAAGAGATGGTGCATTGTCATGCATGGGGATGATTTTGTATGAAGAAAAAAAGTGGTCAGTCTAAAAGTATATATACTTTGCTGTGGTCCTTTTCACGCCTTCATGGACCCTATAGGGGCAAACTAGCTCTCTCCACATGATTACGACCCAAAACATGACTGCCACCTCTTTGCTGATGTGACATGGTGGGGGTCATCTAGCAACCATCCACTACTCCAACCATAATGGGAACCTCTAGGCTCCCTTTAGCTACTCCTCTGTCTGCAGGGGGGCGTGGCGCGATGGAGGGGCGCACCGCTGACAGTGCCTAGGGCGTAGGAACTCCAAATACGGACCTGGCTGGAGGGACTCTGAGATGGGCCGCCGAGAATTTCCGACAGCACTCCGTCTCCCCCCCCTGGTCCTCACCTAAGGGCTGGAGGGACTGAGATGGGCCGCCGAAAATTTCCGACAGCACCCTTCCCCCCTGGTCCTCACCCAAGGGCTGCCGGAAAAATTTTGCCACCCAGGGTTTGCGTCGCCAGTCAGCCCCTGATAAAGTTGTATAAGAAAGTAAAGCAGATTTAGATTATGAAAAAAAAAAATTAGCCCACATTCTCAACATCTCACAGAGCATTTTTCAATCCATCATCCCAAAATGGAAGGAGAATAATACAAATGCAATACTACAAAGACACGACCATCCACCTAAACTGATATCCAAAGCAAGGAGAGCATTAATTAGAGAAGCAGCCAAGAGGCCCATGGTGACAACGGTTAATGTTATACTCCACAAATATGGCCTTTATGGAAGAGTGGAAAGAATACAGCCTATTTTGAAGGCAAGCCATAAGACCTTCCAAATGCAGTTTGCAAAAAGCCATGCAGTGGAAACAGCCAGCTTGTAGAAGCAGGTGCTCTGGTCAGATTATATCAAAATAGAACTTTGTGCGCTAATTGCAAATGGCAATGTGTGATGGAAAACTAATGATATACACCTGTATACACCATCCCCACAAAAAAACATGGTGGTGGCAGCATAATGTTAATGATTTCCTTCAACAGGCAGAGAGCTATTCACAGAAGGTATCTATCCAATCTCACTGAGCTAAAGCTAGTTTGCAAATAAAAATAGGAAAACATTTCGGCTTTTAGATGTGCAAAGCTGGTAGAGATATATCCCTAAACACTTGCAGCACACGTCCCAATTTATCATGCCAACACTAAATGCAGAACTGTAGCCAGACCCTTTAGTGTTGGCTGGTTAAATTGGGGTGTCTTGCCTGTGGTGATGAACAGTCAAGCGCAGCACCGTGCGTCCCCATTATAAACATAGGGACTTGTGGTGGCTGCCCTCACATGGCAGTTCCCTTCCGCAGAATGCTGCGGAGGGGAACACAAATGTGAAGCCAGCCTAATTGTTGATTGTGTTTTAGCCGCATTGTACTTCCTGTCGATGTGCTTTATCCTTACCTTTCCTGCCTATTAGTAAACCTTTTCCCTTGTTTTTGCAACCTCATTTTGTGTACCATAATTGAACTCTGCCATGGTGGTACTCTGGCCATCACTTCATATGAACAAGGTTGTGTTCATGAAACACAACATTTAAAAATAAGCTTATAATGCCAGCATTAAAGTTTGTTCTAAATTTTTTTCTACTTGAAACTTGAAGATTGAAGCAGAGTGGCAACAGCAAGGAGACTTGGTCTGGAAGTCACTAATATTCAATACAATAAAGGAGAAAGGCAGCATGCCCAAAAGAGAATACTGCCGCCTTCACATTTATTAGCTCCAAACAGTTGTGTCTGTCTAAGCTTTAACTCAAACATTTTCCAAATGATTATCATGTACTCCTATCTGGCTTTACTTAAACCAGACAATACAACTGTTTTAGACAATGACAGGTCCACCGGTTTTTGTCATAACAAAAAAGGAATTGAAAATAGAGCATTCTCAAAAAGTTGACCGATTACTGGGTGACAAAAAAAAAAAAAAAAAAAAATCTGCCAACACTACTCAGCCCATCAATACACCCTAACATCTCAGTGTTCCTCTGCCAGCTTTAGTTTACAAGTTGCCAACATGAGCCAGACAACAAGCATTAATAATCAAAAAATCCTGAGGCATCAGAGTTGGTCAACAGGGATTAGAAGAGTAGAGTAGGTTTACCCCCCTTCCCAACAATCAGATGACCCCCTTAACATGAGAACCCAAAATTATTAAGGAATATGACAAAGTGTGCAAAATTATTAAAAAGCAGAAGTAATAAACCTCTTTTAAAAGTACTCTTTATCAAGCTTTAACTGGTGCCCCAAGTGCTAAAGATATATTGCCAATTACTGTCATGTTAATCACAAACCAGTTCTGCAAGTTTCTCAACAAAGAGGCAAAGCAATCATTCATTAAAGGGGGTTATAAGCTAAAGCAGCTGTTGAAAATGAACAGCTTATTCATTATTAGTTGGCAAACTTGTTAAAAATTAACCCTTTGTCGCTATGCACACAACAGTGGATCTGTAATCCAGAAACTAGTTATTACCGTAGGAGACAAATCAAGCAATAAGGTTATGCACATAAATATCTATGTATGTAAATCCACATCAACATCTTACAAGTGGATAATTACCACAGATTCCTTCCTACATTCAAAATGATAAATGCCATTATAAAAATCAACACAACTGGTGTAGATTTATTATATTATTATTATGAAATATTTATATAGCGCCATTAGGTTCCATGGCGCATTACATGTGTAAGGGCAGACAAAGACAAGAACAGAAAAGGACGACACTTGAATCATACAGGTACAGTAGGGCAGAGGATCCTGTCCTCGATGGCTCACAGTCTATATGGGATGGGTGGAGAGACAGTACGAAGGGGAGAGGTGAGGGTGAGGTGGTGCAGCGGATTAGGTGTCAGTGTGGGTTGTAGGCTTGAAGGAAGAGGTTGGTCTTCGGGTTTCTTGAAGATTCGCAGGGCAGGAGAGTGTCTGATGTGGTGGGGGAGAGAGTTCTAAAGTATGGCAGATGAACGAGAGAAGTTTTGAATGCAGTTGTGTGAGGAGGAAATGCGAGGGGAGAAGAGAAGGAGATCTTGAGGAGCGAAGATTGCGTGAGTGGAGGTTTCGGGAGACCAGGTCGAAGATGTATGGAGGGGACAGATTGTGTATGCCCTTGTATGTCAGGGTTAGGGTTTTGAATCGGGATCTATGAGAAGTGGGGAGCCAGTGAAGGGCTCGGCAGAGGGGGGAGACAGGGGAGTAGCGGGGAGACAGGTGGATGAGTCGGGCAGCGGAATTGAGGATGGTTCGGTGAGGTGCGAGGAAGGTAGCGGGGAGGCCGGTGAGCAGGAGGTTTCAGTAGTTGAGGTGGGAGATGATAAGGTCGTGGACAAGTGTTTTAGCAGTGTCTTGGTCAACGAAAGAGCGAATTCGGGTAATGTTTCTGAGCTGGAGTCGGCAGGCGGTGGCGAGGACTTGGATGTGGGGCTTCAAGGAGAAAGAAGAGTCAAGGATTACCCCGAGGCACTTGGCGTGGGGGACAGGTGAGAGTGTGCAGTCACTGACAGCGATGGATAGGTCGGGAAGCAACTAGGGGGAAAGACTATGACTATGAACTCAGTTTTGTCCATGTTGAGCCTCGGGAAGCAGGTGGAGGAGGATGAGATGGCGGACAGGCATTGCGGAATTTTGGATAGTAGGGAGATGTCGGGGCCGGACAGGGAGAGTTGGGTGTTATCGGCGTAGAGGTGGTATTGGAGGCCGTGGGACTCAATGAGTTGACCTAGGCCGAGCGTGTAAATGGAAAAGAGTAGTGGCCCCAAGACTGAGCCTTGGGGAACTCCAACAGATAGGGGGTAGGGCAGGGAGGAGGTGTGTGAGTGTGTGACACTGAAAGTCCGGTCCATTAGGTAAGAGAAGATCCAGGAGAGGGCTAGGTCAGTGATGCCAAGAGATTCTAAAATGTTAAGGAGGATAGAGTGGTCGACTGTGTCGAAGGCGGCAGAAAAAGAGAATTTTGTTTACGTACCGTAAATTCTTTTTTCTTTAATCATCAATGGGAGACCCAGACAATGGGGTTTAGGGCACTGCCCTCCGGAGGTCACACTAGGTACTACAAGTTTGTAGACACCGCCTCCTCCGCTTATAAACCCCTACCGCAGGGAACATCCTCAGTTTGGTCTACAAGCTGCGAGGAGGAAATAAACCACACCCGAAACATCGGGAAGAATGCCGTGCACAAACGGTTCAACAACCCGGCAAACACTGTCTCAACAGAGAACAGAGCAAATGCAAAACATGCAAAGGAACAACTGGGTGGGTGCTGGGTCTCCCATTGATGATTAAAGAAAAAAGAATTTACGGTACGTAAACAAAATTCTCTTTTTTCTGGTCATCATAATGGGAGACCCAGACAATGGGGATGTCCTAAAGCAATACCCCAGGGCGGGAAGAGTTCCTCAACAAGACGGATAACACATGGTTCCCTTTTAAAGGTGGGCAACCGCCGCCTGGAGAACCCGCCTGCCCAAACTTGCATCCGCAGAGGCATGGGCATGCACCATATAGTGCTTAGAGAAAGTGTGCAGGCTGGACCAAGTGGCCGCCTGACACACCTGTAGAGCAGACGCTCTATGTCGCAAAGCCCAGGAGGCACCTACGGCTCTGGTAGAGTGAGCCTTCAATCCCACCGGGATAGGCAAACCAGAAGTCCGGTAAGCCTCCTGGATGGAAGCCTTAATCCATCTGGCCAATGTCGATTTCGACGCCGCGGACCCCTTACAGCGACCTGTCATAAGAACAAATAAGGAATCCGAACTCCTAAAGGAGGCGGTCCTAGACACATAAATGCGTATAGCTCTCACGAGATCCAGAGTATGGAGGTCGCGTTCAACCTGATGAACGGGAGCGGGGCAAAATGATGGGAGAACAATCTCCTGGTTCAGGTGGAAAGTTGAAACCACCTTCGGCAAGAATTCTGGCCGTGGACGTAACACCACCTTGTCTTGGTGAACCACCAGAAAGGGTGACTTGCACGATAGTGCAGCCAATTCTGAGACCCTCCTCAGAGATGTAATCGCCACCAGAAAAGTCACTTTCTGGGATAGACGAGATAGAGAAACCTCCCTCAGAGGCTCAAACGGCGGTTTCTGCAATGCCGCCAGGACCATGTTAAGGTCCCAAGGGTCTAGAGGTCTCTTGTAGGGCGGGACCATCCGTGACACCCCCTGCAGAAATTGACGGACCTTCGGGAGGAGCGCCAATCGCCTGTCAAACAGCACAGAAAGTGCTGATACTTGACCTTTCAAAGAGCCAAGGGATAATCCCAATTCCAAACCCGACTGTAGGAAAGCCAACAACGTCGGGATGGACAAGGGCCACGGAGACCGTCCACCAGAGGCACACCAAGTAAAAAAGATTTTCCACGTTCTGTGGTACATCTTCCTGGAAACTGGCTTCCTAGCCCGATTCATAGTGGCAACCACCGTAGGGGAGAAACCCCTGGATGTCAGCAGCCAGGCCTCAAGAGCCATGCAGTCAATCTGAGGGCCCTGGAATTGAGGTGGAAGAATGGGCCTTGCGCGAGTAAATCTGCGCGTTCTGGAAGAGCCCACCTGTGTCCGCCTGACAGTTGCCACAGGTCCGGATACCAGGACCTCCTGGGCCAGTCTGGAGCCACTAGAATGGCTACGCTGCACTCCGACCTGATTTTCCACAGCACCCTGGGAATCAGAGCCAGAGGCGGGAACACATATGGTAGATGGAATCTGGACCAAGTCAAGATCAGGGCGTCCGCTCCCAGAGACTGGGGGTCCCATGACCTCGCCATGTATTGCGGAACCTGATGATTCAGCCGTGAGGCCATCAGATCCACGTCCGGAGTGCCCCATCTGCTGCAGATGTCCTGGAAGACGTCTGGATGAAGAGACCACTCTCCGGCGTCCATCCCCTGCCTGCTCAGATAGTCGGCCTCCCAGTTTTCGACCCCTGGGATGTGAACTGCGGAGATCAGACAGTTGTTGTCCTCCGTCCAGGATAGGATGCGGTGGACTTCGGCCAGAGCCTCTGCACTCCTGGTTCCTCCTTGATGATTTATATAAGCGACGGCCGTCGCATTGTCGGACTGAACCCGAATGGGTTGTCCTGAGAGGAATCTCTGAAAAGCCAGGAGTGCCAGATAGATCGCCTTGATCTCCAGTACGTTGATCTGCAACGCCGACTCCGACTGAGTCCAGAGGCCTTGGGCCCTGTGGTGCAAGAACACCGCCCCCCAGCCCTTCAGACTGGCGTCGGTGGTTACCACTAACCATGACGGTTTGATGAAGGACCGGCCCCGAGACAAGTGATGTGGCTGTAGCCACCACTGCAGGGAATCCCTGGTCGGTAGGGAAAGGGTCACCAGCCAATTCAGAGAAATCGTCCTTTTGTCCCACCTGCGGAGAATCTCCAGCTGAAGAGGACGGAGGCGAAATTGTGCGAACGGCACCGCCTCTATTGCTGCCACCATGCGCCCCACCAGCTTCATCAACACCCGTAGGGATGATTGTGGTGACAGGAGGACTGCTTGTACTCCTGATTGGATCGCCATCTGTTTGACTCGTGGCAGAGACACCAGGGCTGAGGCTGTGTTGAAGTCCATGCCCAGATATGTCAAAGACTGGGTCGGAACTAGCGTTGACTTCTGAATATTGAGGAGCCAACCGAACTGTTCCAGAGACCGCATGGTCACATCCAGGCTCTCTTGACAGAGGTGTTCTGATGGCGCCCTGACCAGCAGGTCGTCTAAATAGGGAATGACGGCATGTCCCTGCATGTGCAGGAGAGCCATCATGGAGGCCATCACTTTTGTGAACACCCGCGGTGCCGAGGCCAACCCGAACGGCAGCGCCACAAATTGGAAATGTTCTTCCCCCACTGCGAATCTCAACCAGCGCTGATGAGCCGGTGCAATGGGCACGTGAAGGTAAGCGTCTCTGATATCTATGGACGCTAGGAAGTCCCCCTGTGACACAGCTGCGATCACGGAGCGCAGTGATTCCATACGGAACTTCCGAACCAACACGTGACGGTTGAACAACTTCAGGTCCAGTACTGGGCGGAAGGATCCGTCCTTCTTTGGGACGATAAAGAGGTTGGAGTAAAAACCCCTGAACCTCTCTCCGGAAGGCACCGGGACCACCACTCCGTCTCTGCGGAGACCCTCCAACACCTGGTAAAAAGCCTGAGCCTTTTCTGGTGACGGGACCGACCGATGGAATCGGGATATCGGCTTTGACGTCAGCTCTATCCTGTACCCTCGCGAGATCACGTCTCGAACCCACTGATCTTGAACGTGAAGCAGCCACTTGTCCTGAAAGCGAGACAAGCGGCCCCCCACCTGTGGGGAGGCAGGATGAGAGAGCGAGTCATGTAGAGGCGGGTTTGGGGGTGGCAGCTGCCGCCCCCGCCGGCTTCTTTGGACGACTCTTAGAGCGCCACTGGGAAGCGGGCTTTCCCCCTCGGTCCGTGCGAGCGGACGGTGCTGATGACTGCGAGCTGGAACGAAAGGACCACTGTTTTGGGTTCCTTTTAACGGTATAACCGTGGCTTAGGCTTATTCTGCGGTATCTTAGACTCAGCAGAATCCTTAATCAGCTTGTCCAGTTCGGTGCCAAAAAGCCTGTCACCAGCAAACGGAAGATTCTGCAAAATCTTCTTGGATGTGGCATCTGAGTCCCAAAGACGCAGCCACAACAACCTGCGGATCGCTATAGCATTGGCCAAAGCCACAGCTGAGCGAGTGGCAGTTTCCAGAGTCGCCGTCCTGGCGTAGTCCGCATAGGCCCTTGCCCTTTCGGTAAGTGCTAGGACCTCTGGACTGGATCTTGCCATGTCAGAGATACCATCCAAGCAGGTAGTAATCGCTTGTAAGGTCCAGACCGTGGCAAAATTAGGGGCAAATGAAGACCCCACAGCCTCATAGGAAGATTTGGCGAGCTGCTCGACCTGTCTATCCGTCGCATCCTTCAGTGAGGAGCTATCAGAGGCAGAGAAAAGTGAGCGTGCAGCAATCCTGGTCATGGAAGCGTCCACCTTCGGGGACTGCGACCACTCCTGAAGCACCTCCTGGGGAAAGGGGAAGCGATTGTCCTTGGTTTTACGGACATAACGCCGCCCAGGATGTAACCTGGGAGCTCTAACCACCCTTCCAAAATTAGTGTGGTCCATGAAGGAGCCACTTGGTCTAGCCTCAGGCCGCAGCCATTGATAGACCTCCTTCGGGTGCACCGTCACCTCCTCAGGGGTGTCACGAGACGTAAAGTCTCGTTGATAGAGGACACCAGATCCTCCACCCCGTCTGGTGGTTCAGATACAGACACAGACCCGAAATTTGAACCCCCATCATCGTCCTCACCATCAGAGGAACGCTCCTCCTCAGAGAGAGCCTGGAGCTCGGGTGACTCCTCACGACGAGCCCGCTTAAGGGGTCTCACAGCAGAAGAGGGAGACACCCGGGGTAACTGGACGGAGTAGCTGGGCTATCCAGCCTCCTATTAAGTGCCTCCAGGGATTGCGACATGGAGGACAGCTGAGACAACAGATTTTCATTGATCTTATTCTGAGTCTCCCATGGCCCTGAGATCACCTGAACCTCAGGGTATAGCACCGGAGCTGTTGACTCAACAGTGCCAGCCCGGGCCTCTGGGCGTCCGCAGTTATTGCAGGACCCCTCCACCAGTGTTCCATTGCATGTAGCACAGGTAATGGTGGTCTCTGCCGCCCTAGCAGCACGCTTCCCGGCTGAGGACATCGCCACAGTAGGGGCAAGATAAGCCAAAATGCAGACAACAAAACCGGGAGTCCCGGTGGCTTACCGACCGCAGTAAAGCGGTATGAGGAAGCGGTGTGTGTGTGTGACCTCCGCGACGGTTTCCGGTCTCCCCTCTTGGAGTGCAGGCGCACGCTGCATACAAATCCCAACCGGGAAGTGAGGGTAAAGATGGCCGCCGACAGTGAAAATGTGGGCGGCGCCGAAGACACGCGGGAAACACACACACACGCCCATCGATGACGTCACCGCACGGGCTGCTTCCCATCCTCCAAGCAGCCTCAGCATGAGGGAGCCGGAGCCCGCAGCGCGGGAAAAAGTGTAACCAGTTATACACAGACTGCATGTACAAACAAACATCCGCAGCCCACGGCCTCAGCCCCTGTGACACACAGGGCGGTCAGCCAGGGTGACCCCAGCACAGGGTACACTCGCAGAACCGCGGACCCGAGGGTAACGCGCGGTCTGAGTGTCATGAAACACATAAAGTGCCAGACACTACCCCCAGGCACACAGGAGACACAGAGTGCCTCAGTGCCGGTCCGGTCTGTAAGCACCATTTAGGGAGGCCTCGGACGGGGGTGCAGCACCAGTCCGGAGTGTAAGCACCATTTAGGGAGGCCTCGGACTGGGCTGGCTCCAGTCCGGTCTGTAAGCACCATTTAGGGAGGCCTCGGACGGAGCGGAGCTGTGCAAGGCTCCCATCTCCCACTCTCCAGAGCCCCCCAGAGAGGGATGGAAAGGAGCGCAACAGCGTACCGGGAGAACACAAAGTGTCCAGGCCCTAGGCCCTCCGGTACCTCCACCAGCGTGTTCCACAAGGGTGAGCGGGGAGGCTGTCGCAGGTCCCGACTGGAACCTTTTTACCTTGTCTTCAGACGCCATCACGTAAGCTGTGAGAATGCAGTGAAGTGCAAGCAAAGCGTGATCCTCCGAGCACACTAAGTTTAAAACTGAGGATGTTCCCTGCGGTAGGGGTTTATAAGCGGAGGAGGCGGTGTCTACAAACTTGTAGTACCTAGTGTGACCTCCGGAGGGCAGTGCCCTAAACCCCATTGTCTGGGTCTCCCATTATGATGACCAGAAAAGGTCGAGAAGGATGAGGATGGAGTAGTGTTGCTTACTCTTGGCGGTCAGTAGGTCATTGGTGACTTTGGTTAGGGATGTTTTGGTGGAGTGGCAGGGTCAGAAACTGGATTGTAGGCAGTCAAAAAGGGAGCTGGAGGAGAGGTGGGAGGACAGTTCGGAATAGACGTCTTGTTTAAGTAATTCTGAGGTGAAGGGGAGGAGAGATATGGTGCGATAATCGGAGACTGTTGCAGGGTTGAGGCGAGGGTTTTTTGAGGATGGGTGTGATTAGGGCGTGTTTGAAGGATAAGGGGAAGACACCAGAATGAAGAGATATGTTGAAGACATGGGTTAGGGATGAGGTGGGAGGGGAGTGGGTCGAGGGCACAAGTGGTGAGGTGTGATCATGCTAGAAGGGAGGAGAGGTGATCTTCAGTCATGGGCAAGAAACTACATTTGGGCAAGGGGGGTTGGGCGCTGGAGGTGGGCCGAGGGGATTGTGGATGAAAGCTTTGTCTGATTTTATCAATTTCCCTTATGTCACCAAAAAATCTCTGATCTACTGAGCGATGGACTTTGCAAAGACCCATGAGGATGTCCAATAGTATTTGGCACCAGTAGCATAACAGCAGATCTTTAAAGTTTTGTAAGGCTCTGTCTAATCTCGGCAAAACCCACCAATATAGACAGGGCAGCAGACACTCTGTTTGGGAGCCTCAGGCAAATTTATTGCTATATCAACCTGGTATATCCTGGTATATCCAATTTTACAATGTCGATCTTTTTGCTCTCCTGCAGACAAGTCACTATGTCAAACATGTCTAGTGGGAATGGGAGTGCTGGTTGAAATAGTTGATGGATGAATCATCAGCCAGAGTATCGTTTGGCCTACAGCCATCTAATGTGTATGCTGCAATTTAGTTTTTCAGCATAACCCAAAGATGTTTTATCGGACTGTGAGCTGACAATTGGACATTGAGAAAATGAAAATATGGATGGGCATATTACCCTGCCAAAAAAGGCCACTGCCATTCAGTCATCCTTCTGCCAAGAATAGGTATAATTGTTTTTTTTAATAAGATTTAGGTAGGTGGTATCTGTAAAACATTAAAATGAATGCCAAACCCAGAAGGATGCACAATGTCTAATGCCTACCTCCGTGACTTTATGCTGATACACTTTTGCACGTGAGCGAACACATCCACTTGTCTCACTACATGATACGAACAAACAAAAATGCTTCATTATTTTAGGACACCTTTTCCATAGTCCAGTGCAGATTCTCATGCACATTATAGGCATTTGTCAGTGCCAGGCAGGATTAATTATGGGCGAACTTAAAAGACAAAATGTGTTCTGACATCTTCCACAGGTCAGCTCCCATGGAAATGAACAGGAGCTAAACTATAGTACCCAAGAATGGCCAGTATACAGTGTAAGGAAATGTACAGAGCAAGACACACTATGTGCTTCCAGTGACCAAAAGAACCTGCGAACAGCTCATTGGTGGGAATGCCAGGTCCCCATTGATCTGACATTCACAATCTATCCTCAAAAGTAGGTTTTCAATATTGTAAAGCTGAACTGCCACTTTAAAATATAGCGACATTGTGCCTTGGTTTGCCTTTATCAGTTTAGAGCATTTGAGCCCTTACATATACACTGCATGTGTTTTCTGATGCACAGCTCACTTCACACTTGTTTGCTGCCATGTAACCCTAGTCTACAAATTTGCACAGATTAACTTCCCACTAGGGAAAACTAGCACTGACCACGAGAAAGCCAGGTTGTACTTCAAGGTGAAGGACACTTTGTTTTCCACGGTAAGAGGAAGAAAACTTTACAGAAAATATTCTCTGTTTATAAAGGTGTCACAAGACTATAAAACATCTGGACATTTTGCAGTGGCAAAGATTCTACGAATGACTGCTGGAGTGGAAATTCTACAGGGACATCAGATCCTGGGAGATTTTAAGTCACACAGCATCAAGAGAAAAGTCTAGACACAGAGAAGATTTCAGATCAATAATGTTTACAAGATGTGGCAAGCAGAGTAAGGTACAGAAAGAAAACAAGGATCGCCAAATGTGGCCTGCTGAATTTCAAGAAACTGATCTGCCTTCTGCTCAGTATCCGCAATGCATGTCTCTAGCACTCTAAATAATGCATCACAAGGCTATCACAATCTAATATTTTACGGAAACAATAAATCTCTTTGGAAGAGAACTGTGGATTTCTCCCTTAAATACTATTAAAGACTAAATGTTTACAATTTTTACATTAAAAGCTCGGCCCAGCTACCGCATATGGCTATGAGAAGACATTTTTTACATTTGTAAACTAAAATAAGACATTTAAATAAGTAATTAAACTTTGCTAGAAATGGAATCAGTCAGCATAATTTCACCTCCAAACTATTTATATGTGCATGTAGCTAATGCACAGACAAGCTCATCGTTACCTTTGGCTAGCCAGTCCATTTTTCTGATCCTGAGAAATTGCAGCTTGAACCATTATGCTATAGAGGTTCAAGTGCTTTAGGAGTGACAAAGCACTTCCCAAGACTCTGCCTCCCACCTTCATTCCCCACCCAGCCCTGCCTTATCTGACTTGACTGACAGATCCTTTGCTTTATAAATTCTAACAAAAGAAGGTGGCATAGAGCTGAGGAGACAAAGGCTTGGGAAGAGCTTCATCACTGCCAAAGCACTTGAGCCTCATTTGGAAATTAATTTAAATGGTTATTTTGTGATAATGGAAGAAAGCACTGTATACCTAAAGATATTGATGTGTAAAACAGAATAAGGCTGCTTTCACATCAGTGTTTTTGCTGATTTCTGGCAGATTTACCGCGTCTGCCGCGTAACGGATGACTTGCGGCAAGCCCCCATTCATTCTCTATGGGGCTTGTGGTAAGGTGCGGTGAATGCATTTTTTACCACGATCCGGCAAATCTGGCAGTTGCGGCAGGTCAAAAAGCGCAGCTAGCAGTGTTTTTTTCACGTGCATTAAGTGCCGGATCTGGCAAATCACAAGCCCCATAGAGAATGAATTGAGGTTTGCCCAAGTGTGCCGCAAGTCAAACCGTTATGCCACAGATGCAAATCTGCTGCAAATTTTAAAAAATGCTGATGTTAAAGGGGTCTAAGAAGAGAGGCGCTCCTGTGTGTACCCAGTGATCTTTAAGAGGAGAGGGGCAGGGGATAGAAGGTTACTAACCTTGTGTGGTTGTGCACCCCTGCACAACCACGGACTAAGTGTACACTGCCCGGGTCTCTGGTGTACCAGCTGACCGGATCACCTCACATGTAAAAATATTGATGGATTGTTACGAGAGGTATACTGTAAGTAAAAATGAACAGTTTGGGGAGTGAAAAAAGCAAAAGCACAGACATGACAGTGCTGAAAAGTGTTATGGCACACAGGAGTTCAAAAGTGTCAAATGTCAGGTCTTTAGTAATGTGCATTGATGCAGTAAATAGCTATTGAAAATGTTTTCTACTTTTTGATCATATAAACTGCATCTAGACTGGGTTCACACAATGTGCCAGAGACCATAAAATTCACTATGGATAAGCAATCAATATGTTGGTTCTGGACAACCCCCTCAAGAACTGTAACAGGAAATTTACAATTTTAGGCTGCCTTCACACTTGCGTTTGCAAGCGCAGCGTACCGAACGTAGCCAAACGCTTGAGCACTGCGTTCCTATGTTTAACATGGGAACGCATGTGCCTGCGTATTGGGTGCGATCGGTTGCGTTTGGATGCGCACATTGTGCGCCCTCCTCCGCCCTCCGAACGCAGCATGTTGCATGTTGCCCGCAAACGCACAAATAATGCATGGATCTCAATGGATCCGCAGTGTCCTCCGCATGACAGTGCAGGAGAACGCTGCAGATCACATTGAAATCTCTCCCGGTGGCCACCGGGAGATCAGCTGGAGCCTCCACTGATCTCCCGCCGGTGTCAGCGTGGGAGATTTGAAGACACAGCTGATCTGACAGCTGTTTAAATCTCACGCGCTGACACCGAATAGGTGATGTCGACGCGGGAGATTTGAAGCAGCGATCAGCTCTTTCATATCTCCTGCACTGATATCACCCTATTCGGAGTCAGCGCGGGAGAGTTAAACAGCTGTCAGATCAGCTGTTTCTCCCCGCTGACACCGGCGGGAGATCAGCTGCGGCCAGGAGGAGGAGATCTCGGCCGCTGATCTCCTCCTGGACGCCCCCAGAGACAGCTGATTGGCTGCCCGGGCACCATACTTATGTGAACTCATGCGGAGATTCTCCGCTGAGTTCACATAAGTATGTGCTGCGTTGCACTGCGTTTGCGTCTGCATGCCCTGCGCACGCACACACAAACGCAAGTGTGAAGGCAGCCTAAGACATAGAAATAAGGAGCACTAATAAAAACTGCCCATAAATAACTAGATAAATTAGCAATCTGTCAACAATTTTTGTCAAGAGCAGTATCATTAAAAAATGTTACAGATAAAAAAATGTAGTTATGTAGTAAAATCATAAATACTTGTAGAGGGAAGAGTTTGCCCTCAGAAAAAAAATATTTAACACAGATCTAGTGGTCATCTGCAGTTAAACGGCATTTAAATCATGTGTGGCTGCCTGTTTGCGTGGGTTTCCTCCGGATACTCCGGTTTCCTCCCACACTTGAAAGACATACTGATAGGATGTTTAAATTGTGAGCCCCAATAGGGACAGTGTTCAAATGTATGTAAAGTGCTATGGAATTAATAGCGCTATATAAATGAATAAGTATTATTATTACTGGAGAAGGGAAAAAATGAAGCTATATTCTCCCTTCAGCCTCTGGTTTCCAGTCATTGAACTTGATAAATTTAAGAACTGAAGCCAGCAGCTGAAAAATATAGTTATGCTAACATTTCTAAATTCCCATAAAAATGTATCAATTATAAAATAATAATGCCAGAAAATATACACAGATATTTTTTAAAGAGCCGGAGTCAGTGTATTTTCACAAACTCAACAGCCCTCAACAAGCTCATTAAGGGGCCATTAATGATTTGCTTAACAGACATCCCAATAGATTGAAATGTAGACCACTGCAAGACTGACATCTAGAAGTGCTCAAACCTCTACTAAGGATACAGTGGGGTAAATAAAATAGAATTACCATACTACAGCCTAACAGAAGGGGCGCACTGTCATAAAGTAGTCATGCTAGGGGTGAAATAGTGTGAAATAATCAACATTTCAAAAATAGTAGAACAGTTATTTCCCAGCATGACTAAGAAAAGCAGCTGAAAGCCTTCCCGGCAGGTAAGGAAGGCATACGCTCAGTGCAGCTTAAGATGCTGTAAGGATAAATGAGGTTTTCTTCCTCATGTAATGGCATAAAAGCGCTGTAATAGTATTTCAGGCAAGATGACATCATGCAGAGTGGGAGGGGGAAGAGCCACACGCTGAATCAGGCAAGAATAAGGAAAGCAGCACTGTCTAGAAACAGACACATCTTTCTTAACTCTTCACGTGCTGAATCTTGGTTTATAACTTGATATGTAGCTGCCCGAACAACTATCCTTGATTAGTGGGCCCATACTTTTTCCTGGCATCACAACTCGAAGAATGTTATGTTCCATACAGAAAGGACAGTCTGCAGCTGCTAAAAGGCTTAAAAAAAATAATAAAACATAACAAATTTTCAATCTATCCAGGAAAGGCTGCACAGTAAGCTCACATGACTTCTTGGCAGAGGCGAAGAGAAGAATAAGTCATCTGTACAGCTCTGCTGCCCTCTAGTGCCTCTTTCACATTCCCCTCCCCCAGTCTGGAATTTTGTTGAATTTTTAGAAGCAAACAATGTTATAAAGTCTACATTTTCCTAAAATATTACGTATCTATATAGGGTACTTAATCCTTGAGGAAGAATAACAATTTAGAAATAAAGATTCAATGTAATAAAAAAATGCAGACACATTCACAGGTGACACTTTATAGTATAAATAGTTTTACTTTCCTTCTGATCATGTAGCTTGCTCATAGACATGAATATTGTCAGCTGGATAAATAATCAGACTTTTGCTGGTTTCCCACTTCTAGGTAAATAAAAGGAATTAAAACGTTAAATCCTACCAGTTTGATTATGACTAGCCCGCATTGCAGCCAGACTGTTCCTATAGCCGACCAGTGGGAGCCACTGTCAAACTTTCCATGCCTATGACCCACTAAGAAAGTTCTGCTTTGGAACCTAAGTAATGGGTCCCCCAAGAATGACCTGATCGCAAGGATAGATGGGATATCTTGAACACTATAACTACGTCATAGTTACATAATAAATTAGATAGGGTCGAAAAAATTATTTGTGATGTTAGACCGGGATTGTCGAGGAAACTACTTCAACTGAATGGTGAGAACAAATCCTAAGTCATATTAAAAGGCTTGCTAAAGAGTCAATTATGACTTTTAGGATTGATAATTTTATTAGGTGGCATTAAGGCCCTGTTACTCATAGCGACGCCCCAGCGATCCCGACAACAATACAACCTGGCTGAGATCGCTGGTGCGTCACTACGAGGTCGCTGGTGAGATGTCAAACAGTCAGATCTCACCAGTGACGCAGCAACGATACGGCAGTCATTGGGAACCTGTCAATCTCGGGCGTAGTATTGAGATCGCTGCTCGTTGTTCCTGTCAAACACAATGATGCACGCTGCCCAGCGGAGTGCAACCACCAAAAAATGGTCCAGAACACTTTGCAACGATTAGCGATCTCACAGCGGGGGCATGGTTGCTGCTACGTGTCACACATAGCAGGATCGCTGGTGAGGTCACCGTTACGTCACAAAACCTGTGACATTGCAACGATATTGCTAGTGCTGTGTGTGAAGTACCCCTTAGAGTTTGTCTACTTCCTCACTGAAGTGACAATTTGCATATATCTTCCCACAGAAATACTAAATGGAATCACTATTCTATTAGTTTAAACATTAGTGAAATGCAGGTGTGAACCACATCCTTGAAACACCGTAAACATTTGGTCTTTGCTATTTTGCTGCCATAATTCTGCCCTGCTCACAGGTGGAGTTTGAATCCCTTTAACCACTAATGATTATATAATACACTGGTGATATAGACTTAGCATCATAATAGTCAGCATAGCAATGAAGCTGGGAACAATTTTACTGAATGTATGGTATATACAATATGGAATTCCAAATTAGCCTACTCTAATAACGTGACTGTCAGAGAGAACATAAAATTGTTCCTACAGATAAAAAGGAGCTGAGCTGCATAATATATCTTCATTGGCATGCAAAAGTTTGGCCACCCCTGGTCAAAATTACTATTATTGTAAACAGTCAAGCAAGTTGAAAATTAAGTGATCTCTAAAAGGAATGAAGTTAAAAATTTTCTTTGGGGGGGTGTGGCTTGGATGCCAGTGTGAGCGGCTGTGTGTGAGAGCGCTCCCGCCAAATACCCACCAAAACTATCCTGCAACTAAGTGTTTGGAGGTCCCTGCTGGCCTGGATTGTGACCCGGAAGTGCTGAGGAAGCTGTGGAGCGACTGAGACCTGTTGCGGAGGAAAGATTACCCAGAGAAGGCAGAAATACCCTGGGGTACTGGGGATGGAGGCGGCCTCCAAGATGGCGCCACACTGAGAGAGGAAGCTGAGAAGGCAAACGCAGCCTGCCAACAGCGCATGGCGGCGGCTGCAAAGCTGGAAAACTTTGCCAGGGTCGAGGAGGGCAGTGTGAAAGCGGCTGCAGAAGGAGGTGAGGAGGCTGGGGAGGAGGAGGAAGCCCTGGAGAACGAGGGGTCTGATGTGGAGGAGTCCCAAGAGGAGGAGTAAGCTGCAGCTGCAGGGAATAGCCAGGCCCAGGAAAGCTTGCATGAAGAACCTACTTTGAAGGATGTCTATGCAGTAGTATCCTACTGCAAGGAAGCTTTAAATACCCTAACTCAGCAGGTCCTAGGTGTACAAGGAGAACTGTCCACTATTAAAAAGGACTTAAAGAAGGTTGACAGCATGACAGGGGCAGTGGAGGAATGAGTGGGGACTGCTGAGGATCAAATAGTCAAGATGCAGAAGACTGAAAAGAAGTATATACAGCAGATTTCTGACCTGGCTGCAAAGACAGATGATCTGGAAAACCGGTCCAGACGCAACAATCTGAGAATAGTGGGAATTCCGGAGAAGTCTGAGGGAGGAATCCCACTAAGTTCATTGAAAGCTGGCTCAGGGATAAAATTGGCTCGGACACTCTGACTAGGCTGTTTGCAGTGGAGAGAGCACACAGGGTCCCTATGCAGCCTCAACCGCCTGGCAAGGGCCCGCGTACTATATTGGCAAAGATCCTGAACTATAGGGACAGAGATATTATCTTGCAAAAGGCCAGAGAAGTGGATGACCTTATTATCGATGGGCAAAGGATTTTCATCTACCCGGACAATTCTGTCATTGTTCAGAAGCAGAGAATGAAATTTGTTGGAGTGAAAAGACGCCTACGCAAATTGGGTGTACAATATTCTATGATATTTCCCGCCAAACTGCGAGTGACGGCGTTGGAGAAGACCTATTTCTTTGTGCATCCGGAGGAGGCATCGCAGTGGGTGGATACCAATGCTAAACGCATCAAAGAGGTTGGAGAACACACTTGAAGCTGGCTGCAGAGGACTGTCAGTATGTAGTGACAATGCCTAATCAAGGTTTATTCTGTTTTTCCACATTTTTTATTTTTTCTCTTGTTGATGATGGATGGAGGAGGGCCGCAGTAAGTTTTGTCCTCCACTAGTTATTTTCTCTCTGGAGAGGCACTCACTTTTTAGACATTTTCGGTCCTTTTCTTTTTTTTCTGGGACTATTTGAATAAATGATTATATATATATATGACCAGATCTGACTTCCTATGCTATACAGTGAATACTTTGGGAGTAGAGGGGGGAAGTAATGCAGGAAGAAATATTTTATATAGATTAAGATCTCTCAGGTTTTTCACCCCTTTTTTGGGGGGGGATTTACTGTTTTTCTGAGAACACTAATTGAATGCACTTGGTTTGATGATGGGGTCGGTGTGTGGCGGGAGGAGGAAGAGTGAGTAGATGATATGGGAGTGTGTAGCACTAGGTCTAGTGGTGTGGGACCCAACTCTGGTTGGGAGTTTTGCAGACACAAATGGGACAGCAACAAAGGGGTTTAGCAGCATCTGTATGGGATTGTAATTGTTACTGTGGAGGATGAGACTAAAATCATCTGTTGGAATGTGAGAGGTCTGTCAGATGTGTCAAAAAGAGCTGCGATTCTTCAGTATGTGTTGGACCGGAAGCCGTCGGTAGTGTGTCTGTTGGAGACTCGCCTAACTACTGATACAGCTGATGTGTTAAATAAACGGTGGGCTCAGAAAGCATATCATTCCACATTTTCCACCTACACCAGGGGAGTGTCGGTGTTGATACATGTCTCAGCAATGTATGAGAAGGTGGAGGTTAACATCGATGCTGAGGGGCAATACGTGATGGTGGTTTGCAAACTATATGGCTGTATGATATGTATTGTGGCTATTTATATCTCGCCACCGTACTCCAGTGTCACACTGAGGAAGGTGAGAGAAACGGCGGAAAGGAGGGGGGCAATGCCTCTTCTAATTATTGGAGATTTTAGTAATGTAATGGATGCACAGCGGGATAGGAGTGTCACATCTGAAAGGGAGCGGAGAGGTACTCTGACTCCGTTCGGGGTGCTAATTCAAGAGAAAGGCCTGACGGACTTGTGGAGGGTTAGGAATGAAGAGAGGAGTTGCTTTTCATGTTTCTCGACCTCGCATGAATACCTTTCTCGTATAGATCTTGCACTGGGGAATGGTTTACTTGATGAACTAGTGGAGGAGGTTGATTACTTGCCCAGAGTCATTTCATATCACAGTCCGGTTCTTGTCTCTATCCGTCGGAGGGGATCGTAGGGACGTGTGGTGAAAGATTGGAAGATTCATCCAGCATGGATCAGTATTTTAGATATGAATCAGATTGGACGGGAGGTGGAGGAATTTTACGATATTAATAAGGGGAGTGCAGATACACTGACTGTGTGGGATGCTATGAAGGCCTTTTTAAGGGGGATTCTATTTAGAGACATCTGTAGGCGTAAATCTCAGACTAAACAGCAAGAGGAAGATTGTTTGCGAAGATTGGAGGAGGAAGAATTGGGGGCGGTGAGACTGGCAGATAGTGCTTTTAGGAAAATTCTGAGGGAAGTACAGGAGGAGACGAATAGAGTCCTGGCAGGGAAGGTGGATAAGAAATTGGCATTTCGGAAAATACAATTCTATGAGGATGGGAAAAGAGTGGGGCACTTACCGTCTGTGATAGTGGCAGCGCAGAGGGGGAATCAATTTGTATACTCCCTGGAAGGGGAGGGAGGAAAAAGGGTCACAGACACGGGGGATATTCTGGATATATTTGAGAAATTTTATGGGGATTTATACACCTCAAGGATGGACACTAGTGAAAGAGAGGTACGGGAGTTCCTGGATGCGGCGGAGTTACCTAAGCCTCCTATAGACCTATCTCATTGCTGACGGCGGATGTGAAAACACTGGCAAAGGTGTTAACAGGACGATTGGCAGCGGTGGTTTCTAACTTGGTACATTCAGACCAATCTGGCTTTATGCCGAATAGATCCACTGCTGTCTATTTGCAGAGATTATTTTTGAACTTGCAGCTGCCGTCAGACAATGTTGGTAGGAGGGTTATAGCATCATTGGACGCCCATAAAGATTTTGATAGCGTTGAGTGGAGGTATCTCTGGAGTGTATTGAATTGTATGGGCTTTGGGCCACAGTTTATCTCCTGGATACAACTTCTATATACTCAGCCTGTCGCAAGGGTTTGTGTCAATGGTGCTGTTTCCCAAGGGATAGAGCTGAGGAGGGGTAACAGGCAGGGGTGCCCATTGTCGCCTCTAATGTTTACCCTGGCGGTGAAGCCACTGGCTGCTACCATTAGAAAGACAAAGGAAATTGCTGGTTTTAAGCATGGGAGGATTGAGGAAAAAATTAGGTTGTACGCAGATAACATTTTGTTATTTATGGAGGATCAGGGTGTCGCATTGGACCATGCCATGCAAACCATTGAGACTTTTGGTGGATTTTCAGGGCTCACAAACTGGAATAAATCTGTGTTATTTAAGGTGGATGAGAGAGAAGAGGAAGTGGAGGAGAGGATGGGGACGGGAAAGTTAAAAAAGGTGTGCCAATTTAAATATTTGGGGATACAGGTGGCCTTGCCCATTTCGGATTATCTGCAGCTGAATTTTATTCTGTTGTTGGAGGTCTTGAGGCGTAAGGTTATGCATGGAACAGGCTGTGGCTGTCCGTGGTGGGTCAGGTCAACCTAATTAAAATGGTTCTGATGCCTAAGATACTGTATGTGTTGCACAATTCTCCAGTGTGGGTTCCTCAAAAGAGGTTTAAGCTGATTAATGATCAGTTCAGGGCTCTAATATGGGGTAAGAAGCAAGCCAGGATAAGACTGGAGACCCTACGGAGGCCAAAAGATGAAGGTGGACTGGCACTGCCTCATCCGGGGATTTATTTTCTTGCTGCCCAGAGTCAGCACTTGAGGGGATAGGCCAGTGGGGCGGAAAATGGTTCCATTCAGGAAGTGCTGGAAGTGGTTGTTCATAGATCCCCTCTGACGGCTGGACTGGAAGATGGGTCACTGAGGAATATGGGAAGGAAGTACCCGACGCTTGACCTTGTGTATAAGATATAGGATAGAATTAAACTACTGAGAGGGGTGAAGGGGTTAACACAGTACTCGCCTATATGGGATAATGAGAAATTACCAGAAATTCTTAAAATGGGAAGGCTAACTGACTTGGTTCTAAGGGGATTTAGACATGTGAATCAAATAAATGACGGACAGAGACTGAAATCATTTAATCAGCTAAGGACGGAATTGAATTTATCTCAATCGGGTTGGCATTTATATATGCAGATGAGACATGCGGTTGGGGCAGAAGGGGGGAGAGACCTGACCATATATAAAGATATAGTTCTTGACTACATTAGTAGTGGAGGAATCACAAGAAGGGTGATTTCAAGTATTTATAAGAACGTGCTGCATACATTTATACTGGCCTTTCCTATTACAAAACAAGTGAAATGGGAGGAGGAGGTGGGTCCCATGTCCGATGATGTTTGGAATTCTATCCTGGAATACATTCCTAAGTTGTCTCTAAGTGAACCGGCTAGATTGTCACAGTTATATGTGATACATAGAGTCTATAAATCCCCGTCGTTACTGTATAAAGCCGGACTGAGGGAAAATTCTGATTGCCCGAGATGTACTGGGGAGGGGGCTGGCATATACCATATGATGTGGTCCTGTCCAAGGTTACTCTCATTTTGGATCGCGGTTACCAAAAGAATAGCTGGAGCATATGGATGCAGTATACCCAGAGACCCAAAAATGTGTCTGTTGGGCTATGTGGAAGAGGTAGCTCTCGATGATGTCTCAAAAGTTGCTATTGCCGAACTGTTATTTACGGCAAGAAAGTTGATTGCGAGACACTGGCTACGGCAAGATCCTCCAAGCAGAATTGAGTTTGTGAAACAGGTAGATGAACTGATTCAGATGGAAAGGGGAATATGGGAAAAAAAGGGGAAAATCTGACAAATTTGAACATATGTGGGGTCCATGGAAGGGATATGGATATTGAAAATGTAATAACGGAATTTTGATGATATATACCATAGGGAGGTCTCTGACAAGTAATTTATGGTTGTGAAATGGTAACATTTTTGATAACTGCTATTAGCTGCTGGTGGGGGATGCTGTTGCTGAGGGGTGGGGGATGCTGTTGCTGAGGGGTGGGTGAGGGCGGGAAGGGAATTGTTACCTTGTAATATACTGATGTACATGAAGATATGACTATGTATGTTCATTTTTGTATGTTATGAAAATGCTTAATAAAAATATCTGATTTTTGCATTTGAAGCCCTCAGCTAGGGTCAGAATTAACGGGTCCCTATCCGACCAGTTCTGTATTCAGAATGGAACAAGGCAGGGGTATCCATTATCCCCTTTATTATATGTTATTGTAATTGAACATTTGGCTAAAGCCATTAGGGATAACGGTGATATCAAAGGGATACAGGTGGGAAATACCAATCAAAAAAATGGCCTTGTTTGCAGACGTTTCCCAATCTGCTATTTCCTTTCCCGTCTTGCTTCAGGAGTTCAGTACTTTTGGGGATTTAAGTAATTTTAAAGTCAACTTTTCAAAAATGGAGGCTCTAAACATAACTCTGCCTCTGTTGGGGGTTGCTTCCCTGGCGAGGGACTTCCCCTTTAGGTGGAGAAGGGGACAGATCTCCTACTTGGGTGTGAACCTCCCCGACGACCTACATAAACTTTACTCCCTGAATCATCAAGTCATACTAGACAGGGTAGGGTCTCTCCTGGAATCCTATGGGCCATTAAAACTATCTTGGCTAGGTAGGACTCATTTTAAGATCATCTTAAGATGGACATCCTACCAAGATTCCTATATATATTCCAGGAAGTCCCTATCTGGCCACACAGATCTTTTTTTTTCCAAAGTCCGCTCCCTGATTTCTCGTTTCATTTAGAGGGGAAAAAGGCAGAGGGTGGGATTTATGACTCTGTCAGCGTTACGACAGAACGGAGAAGTGGGACTCCCAAATCTTCACAGGTACTGTCAGTCAGCCATTCTAGTTCGACTCCTGGACTGGAAATATAGGGAAGCCTCCAAGAAATGGGTCCAAATTGATCAGGCAGGGATAGAAATACCTCTTCCATACCTACAATGGACCTCCAGGCATACCATCAAAGGCCTTGAAAACCTTGCATTCCTCACTATAGAAACACTCAAGGCATGGCAAGCCACACTAGATAGAAATCTAGATACGCAGATGGTGAGTCCCTTGTCTCCTATATTTCGAAACCCGGCATTCCCCCCAGGGATGATGAGGGAAACTTTCCTGGGTTGGCAGTTCAGTGAAGATATACGCATCAGGCACATCATACAACACAGGGATCTTCCCACTGTTACTGTATTACAAAACAATATGGTTGACACTAAACTAAAATGGTGGGAGTACTTGCAAATACGTTCTTTTCTGCAATCCATAAAGATATCGGGGGGCCCTGATATGCGGCTATCACCCATGGAAAATCTCTTTACTCGTGAAGACCTGCCATCCTGGGGGATATCTGCTATTTATCAAATTTTATCAACAAGAGAGAGCAATGACAAGCATAATACCAGATTACTTGGGAGAGAGAGCTGGGGAGAACCATTTCCAGTGAGGACTGGGAGAGGGGCTTCTTGATGGCTCATAAGTTGCCAGGCTCATGCGACGCACGGGAAAAGTGCTATCAACTGCAATTCAGATGGTATATTACCCCAGATAGGTTGCATAGGTTCTCATCGACTGCCTCCAATTGTTGCTGGAGATGTGGGTCCGAAGAGGGTACGCTGCTCCATATTTGGTGGGACTGCTCCCTGATCAGAGTGTTTTGGGAGAAGGTATTCCGTAACTACAAGTTGGTTACGGGAAGACACGTAGTGGGAAACCCTGAGATGGCCTTACTCTTAGTGTTACCTGGTTCGGTGAGGGCCCAAAGGAGAGACATTCTGAGATTTTGTCTTTCCGCTGCTAGAGCGGTGATTCTTCGCCATTGGAGAGACCAGAATCCGCCCACTATAGTGGAATGGTACTCTGAATTGGAATCTATTTACAGATTGGAAGAGGTATCGGCTGGGCTTCTACAGACAATGAATGCCTTTACAATCACTTGGTCCGAATGGATCTTATTCAAAGATGCCACCAATTATAAAGAACTCTTCTCCTAAATTGAGATTATTAGTACGTTTTTAGTAGTTCATGCAAGAACTTATGAACGCCATTCTCTAGTTATCAATATCATGTCATTGAGTTCTGATTTCTTAACTCTTAATTTCTATAGTCTTTTTCCCTCTTCTTTTTTCCATTTCCCCCCCTCCTCCTTGGCGGCTAAAGACAAAGAATTTGAACATAGGTCAGCAACGACCTACTAAAAATAATATACTAGAAATATGATTAACATGACTCTTGTTAAAATCCTCAACCTGTAGAGGAGATTTGTAAATACACATATAAATTTTGCATTTTGCGTGTTTACCTATAGCACTTGTCTCGTTCTAAAGACAAAACTCTAAAGCGTAGATAAATTGACATACTTTATCATAATAGAAAAGGAGTTTGGTGCTAAGTTTATCAATGTATAATTATTATGAAAAATGAACAATGACTGTTTTGAAAAATTTATTGATTTGTTAAATAAAAACATATTTACCCCCCAAAAAAATATCTGATTTAAAAAAAATTATAATTTCCTTTGTATTTTCGGCAAAATAAAACATTTTAATCTTTTAACATTTTAAAATGCAAAAAGGAAAATGGGTCAACGCAAAACTTTGGACACTACTGGACATTTGTGAGGTCAGATAACATTGACCAAGTTTTCAGACCTTAATTAGCCTGTTATAGTTATGGCTTCTTCACTATCATTGTTAGGAAAGCCAGGTGATGTACCTTTCACAGTGTTATAAAAACCCAGCCTCCAGTAACCTTGTGCCTAAAAACAGCAGCCATTGGTTTTTCTAAACAGCTGCCTAGCACTCTGAAAATGGAAGATAGCAAAGCGTTTTCAAGTTGCCCTTTCCTTAGTTTAAAATGTAATTAAGAAATGGCAAAAACTGGAACAGTGGAGGTCAAGATAAGGTCTGGAAGCCCAAGCAACATTTCAGTGAGAGCTGCTCATAGGATTACTAGAGAGACAAATCAATTGCCCCGCTATGGCTAGGGTCACATTAACGTTTATTAGGGGTCACACTAAAAACTTAGACTTTGGCAACCTTAACGCAGTGCTAACGTCGTGTTAACGATGCTAATGTTACCCTATGGAGAGGCGGCTCATAGATGTCGGCATTGGAGCCGCGTTAAGAGAAATCTTGCGTTATTTCCTAACGCGATCAAAGTCGCTTTAGAAAGGTCTTTGCTAGAGTTAGGAAATAACGCAAGCTTTCAATCAGATGCCAGCATTGGTACCACGTTATGGGCGGGATCTCCATAGGTAAGCATTGGCAGTGTTAATGCATCCCTACCATGGCGTTAGCACTGCGTTAATCCTGCCAAAACCTATGCTTTTAGCGCGACCCCCCGGGCGCGGGTAAAAAAGTTAATGTGACCCTAGCCTATCAGACTGTGGAGTTATGGTACATTGTTCTATTGTTCAAAGACACGTGCACAAATATGGCCTTCATGGAAGTGTCATCAAAATAAAACCCTCCTGTCTCCTCACCATAAAAATCAGAATCACAAGTATGCAAAAAAAACACCTAAACAAGCCTGATGCATTTTGGAAACAAGTCGTGTGTGCTGTTGAGATTAAAATAGAACTTTCTGTTACAATTATCAAAGGTATATGTGGGGAAAAAAGGGCACAGAATTTTAGGAAAAGAACATCTCACTATCCATTAAGCATGAGGGTGAATTAATCATGCTTTGGCGTTGTGTTGCAACAAACAACACAGGGAACATTTCACAAGTAGTGGGAAGAGTGAATTCAATGAAATTTCAACTAATTCTTGATGCAAACATAACACTGTCTGTAAAAAAGCTAAAGTTGAAAAGAGGATGAGTTATACACAAAAGGATTAAGATCTTAAACACATGTCAAAATCCACAATAGACTACCTCAAATGGCGCATGCTGTAGGTTTTACAATGGCCCTCACAGTCCCCTGATCTGAACATCATTGAAAATCTGTCACTGGACCTCAAAAAAGCAGTGCATACAGGATAACCCAGGAATCTCAAAGAACTGAAGACTTTTTCAAGTAAAGGCCACATTACACACACAGATATCTGTTCAGATATTGTTCACAGATCTGTGGTTGCAGTGAAATCGTGGACAAATTGTTACATTTGTACACGGCCACAAAATGGAACTATGTGTCCATGATTTCACTGCAACCAGAGATCTGTGACCAATATCTGAACAGATATGTGAGTGTCTAATGTGGCCTTAAGAATGGATGAAACTATTCTTTATATTCTCTTTACTTTCTTCTTACTCTTTTTTTCTCTTGTTCCTTTTAATAAAACTGTACCAGTCCTTGGAGTGGTCTGGTTGTAGCTTATGGCCTTTGGCCCTAATGACAAGTGATGATGTTAAGGTCCATCATGTTTGGATAAAACCGCCTAAAAATGGGGCAGAAGTGAATTGGTCTTATAATGTAATTCAAAAAGTACAGCAGCTGGGCTTACTCCTGCCTACGCTGGCTTAGGCCAGCGCTGTTGTGTTATGTAATAAGAGGTTCCAAAAGAGTTAACAGAAAGTGCTGGGTTTCATAGATTCATCGCGCTGACCTCCAAGTAAAGGCAAACAGAGTGATAGATAAGACTCTTTTTAATGAGTAGTTTGCCTACCGGTTTCGTGATCTCAATTATCACTTCATCAGGGCATCCTGATCCTTACTCTTGCTGGACACCTGCTGCAGGATCCTTACTCTTGCTGGACACCTGCTGCGACCATAGGAGAGAGTGGAGTTAGTTGCTTGTGACGTGCACAACCAAATCAGGTGAGTCCTTCCACAAAAGGGGGCACTGAGGTTATTGGTACAAAAGAATATTACTCTATGTGCCTCCATTTTCCTTTTTTTTATGTAATAAGAGGATCAGACCATATATCTTCAGTTGTATGATTGTGGTACATTATTTGTATTCAGATGTCATACATTTTGGCTTTATAACTGTCCTATGTTGTATTGATATTGCCCTTTTATAAATAAAAAATTAAAAGAAAAAAAAGAATGGATGAAAATCCCTCGAATAAGAACTGAAAGACTTTTGGCTGATTACAAAAAGCGTTTACAAGCTGTGATACTTTCTAAAGGTGCTACTAGGTATTAACAATAAAGGGTGCCTAAACTTTTTCATTGGCCCATTTTTCTTTGTGATTTTTAAAATGTAAAAGATGAAAATGTTTGTTTTTTTGCCTAAAACAAAAAGGAAATGTGTCATCTTTAACTATACCTTTTGAATTTCATTTTTCATTTCATCCCCAACTTGCTTGACTGTTCACAAAAACAGTAATTTTGACCAGGTGTGGCCAAACCTTTGCATACCACTCTATTTGTCTGGTGGGTAGCCTTACTCTGTGATTGATAGCTAGGAGACAGTTTTCTCTTAGGCAGAAGGACATATTTGCATAGTACTTTTATCAGGGTGCACTGCCTTGCCTGTAAGGAGTACTGCACACACAGAGATACCGTTAATGATATCATTGCAACGTCACAGGTTTTGTGTTGTTGCAGCAACCTTGCCAGCGATGTCGCTGTGTGTGACACACAGCAGCGATCAGCCGTTCTGGACCATTTTTCGATCGGTGATCTCCCACTGGGCAGGCTGCCTCGCTGTGTGTGACAGGGGCAGTGACCAGCTAACCCGTTGTGTTCCCTGGTAACCAGGGTACACATCGGGTTACTAAGCGGGAGAACACTGGTGGCCAGTGTAAACATCAGGGTTACTAAGTTAAGCACTGTGCTTAGTAACCCTATGTGTACCCTGGTTACCAGCGCGCTGTGCTTGGTAACCAGGGTAAACATCGGGTTACTAAGCACAGCGTGCTGGTAACTAGGGTACACATCGGGTTACTAAGCAGAGCGATGCGCTTAGTAACCCGATGTTTATCCTGGTTACCAGCGTTCTCCTGCTTACCCCAGGGTAGCGAACCTCGACATGGTGGAAAGAATATTTTATATATTATTTTCCACTGTGTCGAGGTCGTTACACGGGTGGTTGTTTGCTGGTGAGTCTGCTGTGTGACAGCTCACCAGCGATCAGATAACGATGTAAACCGGCCTTAAGACTCAACATTACCTCCCCTAGGAAGAGACTTTGCATTTTCCTTTGTACTTGTGCATAATCAGCCATCTATAGATCAGTATCTAGACATATACCTCTTATAGGGGAGACTCTGGTATGTCTCAAACTTTGTTACCATATATTAGAAGGCTTCTAAATGGTCAATGACTTTTAGGGTTGCAAACTCTCATCAGAGACAATAGAGAGATTTGTTTGTGGAGGAGAGAAACATTTGCACAGCTATTTACTCAAAAATGTATACAGGTAAGGAAGAATACATGACAAGAATTAGACACACTACAAAAGTGGGGCAGATGAGCACTAGGATGACATCAGGATAACAATACTAGCGTGTGTGAAGAAAGAAGGATGAATTAGATTTCTGCTAAGAGATGTTGGACCTACATTGATCTGAATGATTGTTGTGAATAAAATGTTTTTTGCCCCTTTTAGCACAATTCCTTTAATAAATTTAGTTAGAGAGATAGAATAACACTCCTAAAAGCGTTGGGGCTTATTCAGACGACAGTTTTTCAGTTAAGCGTTCTATCAATGTTTTTTTTACAACAGGGCTGATTGTATGCTGTGTATGTTTGTGGACCCAGTGACATGTCTGATATTGATCCAAGCCATGGATAAACACGTCAGTGCAAGTATATGGATTTGTGAAAAAAATCGGATGCCTTCTGTGTGCTGTCCATTTTACATGGTCTGTTTGACTGGACAAATTGGAGAAACCGATAATAAAAACTCACACAATGACCAAGCTTATGACGCTGCAGAAGGCATATTACATGATTCGACAGGTTATAGGCAACAGTATTTTTTTTAATTCTTTAACTTATTCCATCATGGAAAAAACAAAGGAAACCTGTGATGTAAAAAAGTGCTATTAACCTGCAGATATGGGGTTAATCTGAAGTGCCCACATTGAGTATTTGGTTACAGAAATGTCTGCATCTCTTGGCAGGAAAAATTCAATGGAAAGCCATGCGTTTTCAGTGAGTTTTTGGAGCAGTTTTCACTAGAATAGGTGAAAAACACTTCAATAATGCTGCAAGAATTGAAATGCCACAGATTTATTTCTGCAAGGAGAAAATACTCAGAGGGTACATTACACATCAGCATTCTCATTGATTTTGCTTACATGAGTATTTGCTTTTAGTTTTGTGAAAAATTTGAACTAAAAAATGCATCAAAAACACAAGAAATACACAATGTGTGCACAAAAGGTCTAATAGTATTCTGACATTGTGAATCCACCGCGCTAAGAGGTCAGCTGCCGGGAGTAAATTCAATTTATTCCTCCAGCAGCCTCAGGCTTTCGGTCATAGAGGAATGAATGGTCAGTGCAATTTCAGTCACCGATCTGTGCATAGTGAGCGGTGGCTGTAAGTGACTGACAGCTGCCTCTGTACTGATCAATATGACAAACTGCACTGACCATTCCTTTATGACTGAAAGCCTGAGACTGCCGGAGGAACAAAGATCATTTCTTCCAGGCAGCAGGGCTCTCAGTGTGGCAGCCGCGTGGCATGAGAAGATTAAACCTGCAACTTAACCCCATACCTGCAGGTTAATAACATTTTTTGTTTGTTTTATTACATGACAGGTTGCTTGTAAGTATTCTGAGAAAACCTTACATTGCTGGACTTTTTAAGTTTGGTAATGAAAATGGGATTAAGAACACTGATGAATAAGGTTATGTCCACACATTGCGCTTTTTTGCGTTTTTCTCAGCGTTTTGCACCCACGCAAAAAATTCACATTGCGTGTTTTTACGGGGCTACTTCTTCAGTGATGTCATAGAGGGGAGGAAGAATCCTGTTCCTCCTCCCCTGTGTGAAATCTGTCACAGCCCCATTGGATTTTGCAGTGCATTATACACTGCAAAAACAAATGTAAAAGTCAGTCAAATTTATTAAAAATAATAAAGATTTTTATACTTACCCTCACCGGGTGTTCAAGATCCAGGAGCCGGGAGCAGCAGCAGGCATCGACCTGCCAGGACCTTGCTTGATGTCATAACGACATTGGGCGCTGTGATTGACTGCTCGCGGTCATGTGACATGTGTGTCACATATCACATGACCGCGAGCAGCCAATCAGTGCCCATGACGTCACGCAAGGTCCTGTTAGATCGGTGCCTGGCTCCGGATAGCACGAACAAGCTGGTAAGTATTAATTTTTTACTATTTTTAATACCTTGCCTTTCTTTAATTTAGATTTCGCAATGTATATTAATACACTGCGAAATCAAATGGGGACAGTCACACATGTCACAGAGGGGAGGAGGAACCAGGATTCTTCCTCCCCCTCTGTGACATCAGATCCAGCAGTGCCACCCCCTATGGGAAAAAAGCGTCAGCACTGCTGCGTAAATAATAAACATGTCAATTCTTTTTACGCTGGAGCTTTTTCCCATAAAAGCGCTGCGTAAAATTACGCAGAGTCTGTACGGCAAAGTGAATTTCACATTCACTTTGCTGGCAGACAAAAGGGACATTGCGCATTTTTGAAAAGCGCTTGTAAAAAAGCGCTCAAAAATGCGCAGTGTGTGAACATAGCCTAAAGTTTTTTTGTTTTTTCCGTACAAGAAAAATCAGGAAAGCACGTAACAGAGGTAGCAGCTTTAGCTTTGGCATCTTTCTAAAATATCTATAAAGTGTTTACTAGTATCTTAGTGTACTTCAATAGAAACAGAGCTGCTTCATGTTGAAAGGATTCATCTAATACAATAGATAATAGCACGGGCTGAACACATGGCCTGGGGATGAACCTGGACCTAAAAAACACTTAAAAAAAAAAAATAGTACAGTATAATGACAAAGGACAAAAGAGTTGATTTAAAGCAATGCCACAAATAAAAAAAACTAATAATGTGAATATTGCTAAACGGGTTATTATTAGTTATGTAACAAAACGCAATTAAACATATTGTTCTGAGATGCCGCAGGGTGCACTATTGCAACACTACATTATTGTCTTAACATAGTTCTTGCCAATTTCTCCCAGGCTGTAACCGTCATTGAAATGAAGGTAAACCATGACATATAGAGATTGGATCCATGGTTCTCTTCAGTCTATCAGTCTTATTTTAATTGATACAGAAGCACAGTATCTATGATATGGGAAACACTAAGGCTGGCTTCACACTACGGCTAGGATCTGATCCGTGGCTGTCCGCTTGAGGCAGACAGCCGCGGATCGGTTCAGCACACAGAACTGGAGGGCTAATTTGCCCTCTGGTCCAGTGTGCAGCCGCACACAGCTGCCGCTGCTGATAACTCAGGACTGTGGCTCGCGGGGAGCTAGCCGCGGTCCTGAACTGTCAGGAGGGGCCAGCGCTGAGCTTCAGCACCATGGAGCTGTCCCTCTGACTGATCAGGAACGCAGCTCACTCCTTGCGAGCCGTCGTCCTGAGTTATCAGCGGCGGCAGCTGCGCCGGCTGCACACCGGACCTGTGGGCAAATTAGCCCTCTAGTTCTGTGTGCTGATCGGTCCGGGGCTGACTGCATCAAGCGGACAGCCACGGATCAGATCCCAGCCGTAGTGTGAAGGGAGCCTTAGATCAGTTTCACATCATATTTTAAGCCAGTGTTGGCATCTGGGTAATATTTACAAAATCAAACCTGGTTAAGCCAATTTCACACCCAAGAGGAAGTACGGCATCGTCTAAAAATCACTAAAATTGACAAATCCTTGGGCCGGATGGGATACACCCCAGAGTGCTGCAGGAATGAAGTACTGTCATAGATAGACCATTATTTTTAATATTTAAAGATTCCATAATAACAGGGTCTGTACCACAGGACTGGCGTATAGCAAATGTGGTGCCAATATTCAAAAAGGGGACAAAAACTGAACTTGGAAATTATAGGCCAGTAAGCTTAACCTCTACTGTGGGTAAAATCCTAGAGGGTTTTCTAAGAGATGCTATACTGGAGTATCTGAAGAAAAATAACCTCATGACCCATTATCAACATGGTTTTACGAGGGACCGTTCCTGTCAAACTAATCTGATAAGCTTCTATGAAGAAGTAAATTCTGGACTGGACCAAAGAAATGCAGTGGATGTGGTGTATATGGACTTTTCATAAGCTTTTGATACGGTGCCACACAAAAGGTTGATACATAAAATGAGGGCGAATGGGGATAGGGGAAAATATGTGTAAGTGGGTTAAGAACTGGCTTAGTGATAGGAAACAAAGGGTGGTTATTAATGGAACACACTCATAATGGGTCACAGTTAACAGTGGGGTACCACAGGGGTCAGTGTTGGGCCCGCTTCTATTTAATATATTTATTAATGACCTTGTAGGGGGCATACAGAGTAGAATCTCAATATTTGCAGATGACCTAAACTCTGCAGGGTAATCAATACAGAGGAGGACAATTTTATATTACAGGAGGATTTATGTAAACTAGAAGCTTGGGCTGCTAAATGGCAAATGAGCTTTAATGGGGATAAATGTAAAGTATGCACTTGGGCAGAGGAAACAAAAGGTATAATTATGTGCTTAATTGTAAAACTGGGCAAAACTGTCACTGAAAAAGACCTGGGTGTATGGGTAGATGACAAACTCACATTTAGTGGCCAGTGTCAGGCAGCTGCTGCAAAGGCAAATAAAATAATGGGATGCATTAAAAGCGCATAGATGCTCATGAGGAGAACATCATTTTACCTCTATACAAGTCACTAGTGCGATCACACTTAGAATACTATGTACAATTCTGGTCTCTGGTGTATAAGAAAGACATAGCTAAAACTAGAGCGGGTCCAGAGAAGAGCGACAAAAGTCATTAGAGGACTAAGGGGTCTGCAATACCAAGACAGGTTATTAAACTTGGGGTTATTTAGCTTGGAAAAACGAAGGCTTAGGGGTGATCTTATAATAATGTATAAATATATGAGGGGACAGTACAGAGACCTTTCTAATGATCTCTTTACTCTAAGGCCTGAGACTGGAACAAGGGGGCATCCTCTACGTCTGGAGGAAAGAAGGTTTAATCATAATCACAGACGTTGATTTCTTTACTGTAAGAGCAGTGAGACTATGGAACTCTCTGCCACATGATGTTGTAATGAGTGACTCACTACTAACATTTAAGAAGGGCCTGGATGCCTTTCTTGAAAACTATAATATTACCAGTTATATATACTAGATTCTTTGATAGGGCGTTGATCCAGGAACTAGTCTGATTGCCATATCTGGAGTCAGGAAGGAATTTTTTTCCCAATGTGGAGCTTAGTGTTGCCACATGGTTTTTTTTTTGCCTTCCTCTGGATCAACATGTTAGGCTATGGGTTGAACTAGATGGACTTAAAGTCTTCCTTCAACCTTAAAAAAAAAAAAAAACTATGTTACTATATATTTTTAGATAATTTTTTTTTGCAAAAAACAGATCCTATAAGGAACTGTTTTTTGCCCATTCATTTTCAATCGAGCCCGGTAGCATCCGGTTGCTTCAGGTGGCTTTTAGTTGCTGCCAGATCCAGTTTTGAACGAGCCAAAAAACTGCAAATTGTAACTTTTTGGACTCGTTAAAACGGTATGATCTGGCATCAATTGTCATGGCAGTCAATGGGAGCCGGATCCAGTTTCATTGAATTGAATTAAATTTGCCTACTGAGCATGTGGGTCTCACTAGAAGATTGATAGATTGAGCTCACCAGTCTCTCGCTCTCCTGCTGCTTACTACCAGGGCTGCTCATTACGCTTCACAAATATTCACTGCACTGAACTGCAACGGCCAATCACAGACACTCATTCTCTTTTTCTATTTGAGAGTGTCTGTGATTGGCTGTTGCACTCAGAGTGCACCCCCACAATCTGTACCAGTGTCTGTGCTTGGTTGCCATTTACATTAGTGTATGGCAGCCAACCTGCCATCATATGCGTGTAAAATAAATAAATAATGGAAAAAAAAAGTGTAGAGGGTCCCCTGTATTTTTCATTCTTAGCACAGATAAAGCAGCCATGCTGAGAATACCAGCCCCAGCTGTCTAGTTTTATCTTGGCTGGCAATCAAGAATACAGGGAAGTCCATTATTTATTTATTTTGTAATTATTTAAACTAAATAATTGATAAAAAACATGTGGGGGCCTTCGCCATATTTTTGATTGCCAATCAAGGTAAAAACAGGCAGATGGGACTGGTATTCTCAGCGAGGTGAGTGTCCCCCCACGCTACAAAATAGCAGCCCATAGCTGCCCTAGAAATTGCCGCATTCATTAGAACTGCCAATTCCTGGTACTTTACCCAGCTCTTCCCGATGCTCTGGTGTGGTGGCATCGGGCTGATAGAAGAGGTCAATGACAGTTGAGTATTGGCAGCTTGTCATTAAGCCCAAATTGGTAATGTACAGGTGTCTATGATACCTGCACCTTACCAATCTGGTAAGGAAATAGTTTAACACACACAAAAAAAAATCCTTTTATTAAAAACACACAGACAATCCTTATTTTCCCATTTATTAACCTCAAACACCTTTGACGATAATCCACAATGATGGTGGTGGAATATGGCACAAAAAACGCATTTTGATAAAAATACACATGCTTGCTATCTACGAACCTGTACTGACCTAAAGCATCATACTAGCAGGTCAGTTTGTATAGTAGTGAACATGGTAAGGAAAGAAAAACCCAAACAATTGTGAAATTGCACTTTTTTTGCAATTTCACCACACTTGGAATTTAATTTCCCGTTTTACAGTATACTATAAAGTAGAATGAATGGTGTTATTCAAAAGTACAACTTGTCATACAAAAATCAAGCCTTGATATGTCTATATTGACAAATAATAAAAAAAAAGTTATGTCTCTTAAATAAAAGGAGGAAAAAACTAAAAATCATCAGGTGGTAAAGGGGTCAATGGGGTTGTCCAATAGTTCCCCTGAATGAAGTAAGACAACCTTATACTCGCCTCTAGCCAATAAACAGAGGCTGACTTGCCGCAACGTTTATTATTTCGTCAGCTATGATGTCCAATCTGATTAAATAACCGACATCTAATCAGCAACTGCTGATTACTCGTTTCATGATCACTGCAGCCAATATCACATCAACCATCATTGCTGGAATGGTAGTGTTGCGAGAGCTAAGCATATATTGTAATTTTCATTATGTATGGGGCATTGAATGGAGAAAGCTATGGCTGTCCAGTAATAGACAACAACTTTAAATCTCACTCCATAATAAAATGCTATGCCACAGACAATGTCTATATTTGGAACATGCATGTGATAAATATCAGAGCAAAACAGTTTGACCATTTTGCTTCTAAAGTGCCTGTGAATGACCTAAACCAAAAGGCACCTCCGATTTGGAACGAGTAGCAAACCCTAAACTACACTGTGTTCCAAAATATTATGCAAATGTTCTTTTTCTCTGATTTTCCTAAATGGCCAGTGCAAATGACAGTCAGTGTAATAAGTCATTACCTGTTCGAGTATACATCGAATTTTATTGAAGAAACCTCCCAATGATAACAGTATAACCTTAAAAAGTAAAAAAAAACTCTAAATGCACTGTTCCAAATGATTAGGCACAGAAGAGTTTCTAAACATTTGATATGTTTTAAAGAACTGAAAATGCTCATTTGTTGAATTTGCAGCATTAGGAGGTCACATTCACTGAAATAAAAAGCTATTAATGCCCCATTCACACACTGCTTTTTTTGCTGGGCATTTTTAAGCACAAGCTCATCACAAACCAGGAGTGGGTGATTAAACATATAAGTGGAGCACTTGTTTCTATTATGGTGGGTTTACACGTCGCGATATCGGCGTCCAACTCCGACCCAACTCCGACCAAAAGTCACGTGGTTCGGGCGTTGGAGCCGATATCGTTCCTGCGTTGTACGGTCTGAACATCAGATACGATGCAGGAACGATGGCAAACCGATATCGGGGGTCGAATGAGCGTGCTATTCAACCACCCGATATTGGATGCCAGTTGTAGCCGCATCGTCCCGTCTGACAGTCCAACTCCGATGTGTACTGCCACGTCACCCATTCACTCCCATGTTAAATGGTCGTTCCTGGGTTGGGGGCGTACACATCGTCGGGACGTTGTATCCCGATATCTGGCTGTCTAAACCGGCGATGCGATGGCGGGAAAGGCGCGCTCAAAAAGCGCGCTCCCGCATCGTTGGCTACGATATCGGCCCAATATCGCGATGTGTAAACCCACCATTAGACCTTTCCTCTGAGTGTGCCACTCGCAGTTTCGATTGCTCCACTCCTGGCTTTTTATGAGCTTGTGCGTAAAAATATGCAGCAAAAAAAGCAGTGTGTGAATGGGGCCTCACTCCAAAACATCCTAACAGGCTAAGTTACATGTTAACATAGGAACCCTTCTTTGATCTCACCTTCACAATTCTTGCATCCATTGAAATTGTGAGTTTCTGGAGAGTTTCTGCTTGTATTTCTTTGCACGATGTCAGAATAGCCTCCCAGAGCTGTTGTTTTGATGTGAACTGCCTCCCACCCTCATAGATTTTTTGCTTGATTATACTCCAAAGGTTCTCTAGAGGGTTGAGGTCAGGGGAAGATGGTAGCCACACCATGAGTTTATCTCCTTTTATGCCCATAGCAGCCAATGACACAGAGGTATTCTTTGCAGCACAAGATGGTGCATTGTCATGCATGAGATGATTTTGCTCCTGAAAGCACGTTTCTGTTTTTTTGTACCATGGAAGAAAGTTCTCAGTCAGAAACTCTATATACTTTGCAGAGATCATTTTCACACCTTCAGGAACCTTAAAGGGGCCTACCAGCTGTTTCCCCATGATTCCAGGCCAAAAGATGACTCCTCCACCTCCTTGCTGACGTCGCAGCCTTGTTGGGACATGGTGGCCATCCTGGCCATCCACCAATCATCCACTACTCCATCCATGTGGACCTTCCAGGGTTGCTCGGCACTCATCAGTATAGAAGACTGGTTGAAAATTAGTCTTCATGTATGTCTGGGCCCACTGCAACCATTTCTGCTTGTGAGCACTGTTTAGGGGTGGCCTAATAGTAGGTTTATGCACCACAGCAAGCCTTTGAAGTATCCTACACCTTGAGGTTCGAGGGACTCCAGAGGCACCAGCAGCTTCAAATATCTGTTTGCAGGTTTGTAAGGCTTTTTTAGCAGCCGCTCTCTTAATCCGGTGAACTTGTCTGGCAGAAACCTTCCTCATTCTGCCTTTATCTGCACGACCACATCTGTGCTCAGAATCAGCCACAAATCTCTTCACAATACGATGATCACGCTTAAGTTTTCGTGCAATATCAAATGCTTTCATCCCTTGGTCAAGGCAGTGCACTATCTGTTGCTTTTTGGCAGCAGAGAGATCCTGTTTCTTTCCCATGTTACCTGAAAACTGTGGCCTGCGTAATATTGTGGAGCACCCAGTTTTCCTTTTATTGGGCTCACCTGCCAAACTAATTATCACAGGTATGTGAGATTGATTTCAGTGATCCAAAAAACTCTGAGACACAATACCATCAATGGGTTTCATTAAAAAAAACAAAAAAACAACCCTATGACACTTAAAACCAATTTGCATAATAATTTGGAACACAATGTAGTTACCACTCTTTAATTTTAGAGTTAAGAAAAAAATTTTGGGGAGTGCCATGTACATTTTTACAATTGAATCACATGTATTAGGGAGAGGATTGTGTGGATGGCATTTCCTGATAGATCTGCTGGGGGAAATGAAATTATGTTGTCTACTGTACATATTACTAGTATCTCTGGTTTTCCTTTAACAAGTTCTGAGGAAAGGCCAATGGATTCTGGGGTTACACACATTTTTTTTATGTAGTGGAAAAGCAGATCTCATTTATTATGTAACATTATTGTGCATCTACCCTGGGCATACATGAACATTATGGAAATTGAAATGATTTATGTATAATAAGCTACATCATGTATGGGTTTGTCTTCCGGGCTCCAAGTCTGTTGCATGTTACCAAGTTTGTGTAGTACCCAAGTGGGATGGGCAATGGTGATGAGCAGATGAAATGCTGCTCAAAGTTGATGTGCTTGTTGGCTTTAGGGATAGAAGAATTAATGAGAAAATTAGGAAGCGGCAGATGGTGTAGCTGTACTCCTCACTGCACACGTCCTCCTCTTGAAGCAGTTTCTAAACATGCAAAGCTCCAGGGCCCCACCTGGTAGCGGTATAATTACCCTAAATGTGCACTTATGTTTCATTACACCTTAGCTATTACTATGCGCACTGATTATAAGTATCAATCCCTTTCATTTCCATTCACCTCTCTGCAGTCTTACAGCATACAGCTATGAAAACCCTTCACTGTTCTCCTTTAGAGCATGGCTCACGCTGAGAATGCAGCCGCCAGGAAATGATTTGTCACTCTGTGGGAGTCCTATTGGGCCTGATAAGGATGACATCACCCTTCTCTTACCAATAACAATGGTGCTAACAAGACAACACAATCAACAAACCTCCTTTAGCTCTTGGCTGAAGCTGCGGCAGGTGCGACATCTAATACTTAAAAATAAGTCCAGCATTAGCTTCCAGCTCAAAACTGCTCCTTTTTGATCGCAATGCAAAGCAGAAGTTGGCTCTTTCCATAAGGCTGTGCAGCTGCCGCTGCTTCCACTGCAGATGCTTTCATTAATTTTATCAAGGGCACGCTGAAATAAGTGCTTATTCAGCATGCCGGCTATTTGGTAGCAGCTGGAGGTATAAAACAAACTATCTGAACAAAACTGCACTAACTCATCTTAGAAATTAAAAAGCTTTGCCTTCGCCTGTGCGAATGAGCTGGGAGCATTATTGTTTTATTTTCAGAAAAATGCTGTTTTTTTGCAGCTTAATTGACCTTTTAAAATGTTACAGTTACATCTAATTGGAGAACGCTACATACTGTAAATAATAAAATAAAGATTAGATGTTTTTGTTTAGTGCTTGGGACAGAACTGCGAGACAGACTATATTTCTTATTTCACTTTTACATTATTTGCATCCTGGAAACAAACAAAAGCAATTTATTGCCCCAGCTTAGATGAGAGAAAACTGAAATGTATTTCATGTTAGCAGGAAAATGTACATTTGTGTTCAAAAACATGAGAAGCCCAAAATCTTTGTAATACTAATTATTTCCATGCATTGTGAACATTGCATACCGTTTTATAAGTCCGAACATGGAGAGAAATGTATATATCAAAAAATGAATGTTGGACTGTTCATAAAAAAATAGCAGTGTCTGCAATTGTCTTTACAAACTCAAAACTGTATTTTTATTTTTTTTTAGGATTTACCATTACTGTGAATCACTAATCTAATATTTACTTGTATAACCACAGTTTTTAGAACTACTTCAAATTACAGTTAGGGCCAGAAATATTTGGACAGTGACACAAGTTTTGTTATTTTAGCTGTTTACAAAAACATGTTCAGAAATACAATTATATATATAATATGGGCTGAAAGTGCACACTCCCAGCTGCAATATGAGAGTTTCCACATCCAAATTGGAGAAAGGGTTTAGGAATCATAGCTCTGTAATGCATAGCCTCCTCTTTTTCAAGGGACCAAAAGTAATTGGACAATGGACTCTAAGGGCTGCAATTAACTCTGAAGGCGTCTCCCTCGTTAACCTGTAATCAATGAAGTAGTTAAAAGGTCAGGGGTGGATTCCAGGTGTGTGGTTTTGCATTTGGAAGTTGTTGCTGTGACCAGACAACATGCGGTCAAAGGAACTCTCAATTGAGGTGAAGCAGAACATCCTGAGGCTGAAAAAAAAGAAAAAATCCATCAGAGAGATAGCAGACATGCTTGGAGTAGCAAAATCAACAGTTGGGTATATTCTGAGAAAAATGAATTGACTGGTGAGCTTGGGAACTCTAAAAGGCCTGGGCGTCCACGGATGACAACAGTGGTGGATGATCGCCGCATACTTTATTTGGTGAAGAAAAACCCGTTCACAACATCAACTGAAGTCCAGAACACTCTCAGTGAAGTAGGTGTATCTGTCTCTAAGTCAACAGTAAAGAGAAGACTCCATGACAGTAAATACAAAGGGTTCACATCTAGATGCAAACCATTCATCAATTCCAAAATAGACAGGCCAGAGTTAAATTTGCTGAAAAACACCTCAAGAAGCCAGCTCAGTTCTGGAAAAGTATTCTATGGACAGATGAGACAAAGATCAACCTGTACCAGAATGATGGGAAGAAAAAAGTTTGGAGAAGAAAGGGAACGGCACATGATCCAAGGCACACCACATCCTCTGTAAAACATGGTGGAGGCAACGTGATGGCATGGGCATGCATGGCTTTCAATGGCACTGGGTCACTTGTGTTTATTGATGACATAACAGCAGACAAGAGTAGCCGGATGAATTCTGAAGTGTACCGGGATATACTTTCAGCCCAGATTCAGCCAAATGCTGCAAAGTTGATTGGACGGCGCTTCATAGTACAGATGGACAATGACCCCAAGCATACAGCCAAAGCTACCCAGGAGTTCAATAGTGCAAAAAAGTTGGACATTCTGCAATGGCCAAGTCAATCACCAGATCTTAACCAAATTGAGCATGCATTTCACTTGCTCAAATCCAGACTTAAGACGGAAAGACCCACAAACAAAGAGACCCGAAGGCTGCGGCTGTAAAGGCCTGGCAAAGCATTAAGAAGGAGGAAACCCAGCGTTTGGTGATGTCCATGGGTTCCAGACTTAAGGCAGTGATTGCCTCCAAAGGATTCGCAACAAAATATTGAAAATACAAATATTTTGTTTGGGTTATGTTTATTTGTCCAATTACTTTTGACCTCCTAAAATGTGGAGTGTTTATAAAGAAATGTGTACAATTCCTACATTTTCTATCAGATATTTTTGTTCAACCCTTCAAATTAAACGTTACAATCTGCACTTGAATTCTGTTGTAGAGGTTTCATTTCAAATCCAATGTGGTGGCATGCAGAGCCCAACTCGCGAAAATTGTGTCACTGTCCAAATATTTCTGGCCCTAACTGTATATTGCATAGAGTCAACCAACTTCTGGCACCTTTTAATTGTTTTTCTAGCTCAGGATGCTTTCAGAGTTTGGGGGACGTCTGATGAATTGTCTACAGTCCTTGGACCCAAAAAGAACAATTTTACTTTCATCAGTCCACAAAATGTTTCTCATATTCTCTTTAGGCCAGTTGATGTGTTCTTTGGCAAATTGTATCTGCTTCAGTACGTCTTTCTTAACAGTGGGTTTTGCTGGATTAGCGTCACACAGGCGTCTTCTAACTGTCACATTCGTCACAGGTAACTTGAGACTGTCTTTGATCATTCTGGAGCTGATCATTGGCTGAGCCTTTGCCACTCTGTCTAGTCTTCCATCCATTTGAATGGTAGTCTTCCTTTATCTTCCACATCTCTCTGGTTTTCCTTTCCATTTTAAAGCAGTGGAGATCATTTTAGCTGAACAGCCTTTGATTGTCTGCACTAAAATAAAAGCATGCTGTTCTTCTGAACAAGGTCTTGAGCGATCCATACTTCTCAGGTTTTCAAGGAAAAATACATGTACAACATTGAGTTGGATTTACCCTTCACACTTGTTTATTCACAGAATGATTGACCTTACTAATTGAACTCCACACTGCTATTATTTTAACATCCCCCCCATTCAATTAACTATTAAAAAAACATGCATATTAATGTCTGGGGTACATTATGTACCGACCCCCCAGATGGCTCTGTTGTCCCTAATACCCACATCTGTGTCCTCCGTGAGTAAAGGGATTTTGTGTTTTTGCCTGCTGGCAGCAAGGGCGATTATACCTCGACGATGGAGGTTGGCCGAGGCACCTACCCTGCTGGAGTGGGTGGCCGAGATGGACAAACTGAATCGTATAGAATCGCTGATGGCAGATGATCTTCCGTCTGGGTCAGATCAGAGTCGCACATGGTTCCTGTGGCAATCCTTTAAAGAGAGCCCGAGTTTCATGGCCTGGCTATCACAGCCCCCTGTCGTCTCCCCTGGCCCCATAGTCTGGATCTCTCACTCCCACAGCCCCTCTTTCCCAGCTCCGTTTCCTTCTCTGTTCCAAAGTACCCTCCTGCCTTTCCCACCCCATCCCTTTCTATCTGTTCTCCTTCCCTTTTCCTTGTTCCCCCGGCCTGTTTCGTCTGGGGTCCTAGTGCTATAGATCACTTCAAAGCCGAGGGACCTCGCCTTCTAAGTGGTTAAATACCTATTTCTTGCCTGCGGCGGATAGCTGGAGGGCCGTACTATGCAGAGGGCGCTATGAGATCCCTGATTTACAGCAATAATCATAGTACTTGTTGTTTCCCCCTGGACTAGATGATGGTGTAACTTTCGCCTGTTATGTGTTTTCAGTACTTTATATTGTGAAAATTAATAAAAAGATTTATTGCAAAAAAAAAAACATACACATCATGAATATTGAGTCTGTTGGGTTTTCTACAAATCTACAGCAACAACTGGTAAATTATTTAACATGTGGTAATATAATTTATCCCAAAAATAGGGAATAATCTGGTCAGTCATATTAGACTGCTAGTATTTTGAACACTACAGTAAGTAGACATAGTAGAATGATCTGTGCAGGTGGATTTAACAGATACACATATAAAAATAAGCTTTTCTTCAGCTGTTCAAAATATTACAAAGCTAAAGTTATGGAGGTCTCTGGTGTCAAATGCTCATTCAAGAGGGTCAGTCACCAAAAGCTTACAGAACTCTTTGGGGATGTCTTTAGGCTGCTCTGCATTATTAGGCCTCATTCAAATTATAGTTTTCTCACGTACAATGAAAATAGCCTGATTTTTTAGATTAGCATTTTATCCAAGTATCATCAGTTTGGTCTAAGTGATATTAATTTTTCTCATATGAGGAAAAAGGAAAAACACGCCTCTATTTTTTTCCTAATCCAGCAGTGTGAAGAATCTGCAACAGAATAGCAAGCAAGTGTGGCCCAATTTTTTTCAGGAACCCATAGACTTGCATTGCCAATTTTTATCTGATCCTGGGATCAATATTGTGGGTATGTCTCTGTTATTTTGCATGGACCACTGGGTTCGAGTAAAAAAAAAAAAAAGACAGACATGTGAACAGTCACATGTACTATAATTTGAAAGAGTGCTATCTATGAAAAAAATAGAAATATTAAGTGTGAATAAGCCCTAAAGGCCCCATCACACACTACGATGTCCCAGCGATCCCACCAACGATCGGGATCGCTGGGACATGATTATCTGATCGCTGGTGAGCTGTCACACAGGCACACTCACCAGCGATAAACGACCAGCAAGAATGCTGGTAACCAGGGTAAACATCGGGTAACTAAGCAGAGCGCTGCGCTCAGTTACCCGACATTTATCCAGGTTACCAGCTCCCAGCGTGTGCTGTGCGGTGCTGGGAGGTCGTTGGTCTCCCACTGTCACTCACGCCGATGCTGGCCGCCCAGTTGAAGACTAACGATAAAATAATGGTCCTGGCCATTATACCACGATCAACGAACTTATTGTTGGTCGTTGATACGTGTCACACACAACGATGTAGTTTCGACGTCGCTGCAACGTCACAAAACTGGTGACATTGCAACGATATCGTTAACAATATCGTACTGTGTAACGGGGCCTTTACTCTGTGAATCATGCAAACAGGTCTTATCAACATCACTAGTCACTCCAAGTAAGGCCAGGGTCACATTTGCGCTTTGACCCTAGCCTGCCGGATTCCGTTTCAACTTAGAAATTTTTCAAGCACCGCATAGCGTTACCGCTATGCGGTGCTGGAAAACGCTGCCCTTAGTTACCCGATGTGTACCTTCACGACCTGTCATACAGGCAGCGGCTCGGAGTGCGATTTACAGCGCCGCACAGGAAACCGTGTCTGCAACGTTTCCTGTGCGGCGCTGTAAAGCGCACTCCGAGCCGCTGCCTGTATGACAGGTCGTGAAGGTACACATCGGGTAACTAAGGGCAGCGTTTTCCAGCACCGCATAGCGGTAACGCTATGCGGTGCTGGAAAAATTTCTAATATAGTACCGGAATCTGGCAGGCTAGTGGTACAACGCTAATGTGACTCTAGCCTAACTCTTAATTGCTATCTAAAAAAAGCTAAACAAAAAAAAAAATCTACAGCTTTTGCGTGAGCATACACATAGAACAGAGTAAGGATTCAATTAAATAGGCTTTAAATTTGCTACCTCCTCCTCTTGCCTGAGCACCTTTAGGGGAATAATTAATTGATCATTATGTGTCCCAGGACCTGCACAATTTGCTTGCACTTAAAAAGGAACTAGAATATATATAGTTAAAATTTTTAACAGTTTAGTTATTCTTTTAGGCTGGGTTACACTCGATAAAACAGCAACAAGTAAAAAACCGTACAGAAATGCTGACTAGACTGGCGTTTCTTTCCATGGCCTTGCTCTGCTTCTCATCCTTTTAAAGATGACCTGTCATCCCCCTGCTGCATGGCAAACTAAGTGCAGCACTGAATGCAGCATGTCTGCTGTATTCAGGGAAGGGGTCCCCCATGTCTCTAGCCCCCTGTAAGCTTTAAAAAAAAGACATTAGAAAACTTAAAGATGAATGGGTGGAATCTTAAGAGGTTTTCACTCTCTCTGAACAAAGCATAAACAGGGCGGGAATCTGGCGCTGACGTCAGGCCAAATGCTTTGATGCCGCTCTGACCAACCTCTGTGCAGCAGGTTGAGTGACAGAAAGCAGGAAAAAAGGAGGGCAGAGCCAGCAGAACAGGAGGCAGCGCCGAGACATAGAAGGAGGCGGAACAGACAAGGAGGAGGCTGGAGGACTGTGCCAGCAGTGAAGACCTCTTAATAACATCCCACCCAATAGACTTCTTATCTTTAAGTTTTCTAATGTCTTTTTTTAAATTTACAGAGGGCTAGAGACATTGGGGAGCCCTTCCTTGAATACAGCAGACATGCTGCATTTAGTGCTGCATTTAGTTTGTCATGAAGCAGGGGGTGACAAGTCCTTTTTAAAGTTCTGGGTAGACAAGTGCTGACCAGTAGCCCATTGAGGAGCGATTGAGGGCTCTGATCTGCTTTTACATCTTCCTCCTTGAATTCTTAATCCCACAGATGCCTCTGACCATGACTTCAAGCATGTGCATTGGACTATGCTCATGTACCAGAAACTTGTAGTCACACTGCGCATGTCTCGGAATTCTGTTAGATCCATGCTTCTAAATCCTGCAGATGCTTGTAAAAGCCGCGACTTTGAGCAGGCACAGTGTGCATGTAAACATATGTCCACTGTACATGCTTGAAGTTGTGGTGTTAATGAGCAGACAGGGCAATTACAAGTGCACATATGACAGACTTCTAAGGTATGCACGGAGTGACAATATGCATATGGCACGTAAACATAATTATTGAAAAAAAACACGAGGTTGCCAAGCTCACAAGCATCTGCACAACTTAGACTTCAAGGAGAAGAGTTCAGATACGAGACCTCAGTCTAACATTAGTGGGCATGTGATTGGGATACTGAGCAGAAAGGGTCCTCATGGTATGTATGACTTTTGGACTAGTTTTATTCAAAAGAATATGCTGAGAAAGAGCTTTAAAAAGGTAGGAATTGTAAACTTTGCCCAAACAATGTGATTGCCTGAAATCACCTTTAAAAGACAAATGCAGCTATGCGATTACTTAATAGGGGTCAATTCTGCAGGCAGGTTCCATTTTAAAAAGTTCTGGTTTCAATATCCAATGAGATTAGCTGCATTTTGACATTTTCTGTTAAATCCAAGCTTCTCAGGAGTAGAGTCAGGATTCTGGTGAATCAGCAATGGTGCTGGAAGCAGAAATGATCTAACAGAATATTTATTCTCCCTCGTCCTGGAGGAATGTCCAGGTAACAACTAATGAAAAGAGTAATAAGAATTAATTTCAAGTTTTTAGATAATGTATTTTTACCAATTGAAAAGGCTAAGGACAGAGGAGAAGCATCATTTGAAAGACATGGATTAACCCCTTCATGACCGAGCCTATTTTGACCCTAAAGACCTTGCCATTTTTGTCAATTCTGACCAGTGTCCCTTTATGAGGTAATAACTCTGGAATGCTTCAACGGATCCTAGCGATTCTGAGACATATTGCACTTCATGTTAGTGGTAAACTTAGGTTGATAATTTTTGCGTTTATTTGTGAAAAAATTGAAAATTTGGCAAAAATTTCACAATTTTTAAATTATGAATTTTTTTTCTTTTAAACCAGAGAGTTATGTAACACAAAATAGTTAATAAATAACATTTCCCACATGTCTACTTTACATCAGCACAATTTTGGAATAAAAATATTTTTTTGTTAGGAAGTTATAAGGGTTCAAAGTTCATCAATTTCTCATTTTTCCACCAAAATTTACAAAACCATTTTTTTTAGTGACCACATCACATTTGAAGTCCTTTTGAGGGCATACATGACAATAAACACCCAAAAGTGACACCATTCCAAAAACTGCACCCCTCAAGCTACTCAAAACTACATTCAAGAAGATTATTAACCCTCCAGGTGCTCCACAAGACCTAAAGCAACGTGGAAGGAAAAAATGAACATTTTAATTTGTCAAACGAAAATGTTCTTTTAGCCTCAATTTTTTCATTTTCACATGGGCAACAGGATAAAATGGATCCTAAGATTTGTTGGGCAATTTCTCCTGAGTACACCAATATCTCATTTGTAATAATAATAATAATAATAATAATAATATTTATTCATTTATATAGCGCTATTAATTCCATAGCACTTTATATACATCAGTAATGCTGTCTCTCTTGGAGCTCACAATCTAAATATCCTATCAGTATGTCTTTACAATGTGGGAGGAAACCGGAGTGCGCGGAGGAAACCCACGCAATCACGGGAGAACAGACAAACTCCTTGCAGATGTTGTCCTTAGTGTCCTTGGTGGGAATTGAACCCAGAACCTCAGGACCCCAGCGCTGCAAAGGCTGCAGTGCTAACCACTTGAGTCATAAACCACTGTGTTGGCTGCTTGGAAGGGAAGGAGCGCCATTTGACTATTGGAGCTAATTTTTCATTCAAAAAGTCAAATGGTGCTCCTTCCCTTCCGAGCTCAGCCGTGTGCCCAAACAGTGGTTTATGACCACATGGGGTATCGATGTACTCAGGAGAAATTGCCCAACAAATTTTAGGATCCATGTTATCCTGTTGCCCATGTGAAAATGAAAAAAATGAGCCTAAATGAACATTTTGGTGAAAAAAGAAAGTACTTTTTCAATTTTACGCATCAATTTGTGAAGCACCTGGGGGTTCAAAGTGCTTACTATTACTCTAGGTAAGTTCCTTGTGGGGGCTAGTTTCTAAAATGGGGTCACTTGTAGGGGAGCTCCAATGTTTAGGCACACAGGGGCTCTCCATATGCGACATGGTGTCTGCTAACAATTGGAATTGCTCGCAAGTGACCCCATTTTGGAAATTAGATACCCCCAAGGAACTTAACTAGATGCATAGTGAGCACTTTGAACCACCAGCTGCTTCACAAATTGATCCGTAAAAATGAAAAAAATAACTTTTTGTGAAAAAAAAAAGTACTTTTTTATTTTTATGGATCAATTTGTGAAGCACCTGGGGGTTCAAAGTGCTCACTATGCATCTAGATAAGTTCCTTGTGGGGTCTAGTTTCCAAAATGGGGTCACTTGTTTGAGAGCTTTAATGTTTAGGCACACAGGGGCTAACAATTGGCGCTAATTTTCCATTCAACTTGTTAGCGGACACCATGTCACGTATGGAGAGCCCCTGTGTGCCACCAGCACAAGGGCAACTGGAAGAGTTGGGGTACAGCACCAAAAAATGGTGCCTCTAATGAATTCAATATTTTCTGGAGTGGCTGTGGGTTGTAATTTTCAGCGTGGGGGGCCCACAATGTTTGGGTCTCTCCACGCTGAGGATTGCAGCCCCCCCAGCTGCCAAGCTGTACGTGGCTGGCAAAAATACGGCAAAGCTCCATGACATTTTATTTGTAGAAATAATTTTTAAAAAATTGACATTGGGCTCTGCCAAATTTTTGTTCCAGCCAGGTACAATTGGCAGCTACGGACTGCCACCAACCCCCCAGCTGCCTCGTTGTACCTGGCTGGCAACCAAAAATACAGCAAAGCCCATTTTTTTTATTATTCATAAAACTAATTTTAGAGAAAAAAAATGACGTGGGGCTCCACCATATTTTTGGTCCAGCCAGGTATAACTAGGCAGCTGGGGGCTGGAATCCTCAGCATGGAGAGGCCAAGCGTTCTGGGCCCCCAATGCTGCGAATTGCAGCCCGCAGCTGCCTCAGAAAATGGCGCATTCCTTTAAGCGCTATTTTCTGGTGCTCTACCCAGACTCTTCCAGTTGCCTTGATGCCGGTGGCAAACTGGGTAATACAGCTTTTTTATGGGCAGATGGCACTAAGCCCGAGATCCATAATGCCGGACCAATGTTAGACCCGGCCATTAGGAATCTCTAGTAAATAGTCAAAAAATACACCACACAGAGAAAAATCTTTTTATTTGAAAAGAACCACAAACAAAATTCGGACTCCATCTTTATTATAAAGATTCGAAGTAGTCCACAACGAAGGTCCCACGACGCTCGATCACCTCCGACGTAGTCCACAATGAAGGTCCCACGACACTCGATTGGCTCTGCTACATTCAGAGATTGCAGTAAGGGATCAAGTGTCCTCTTGTTGCAGTCTCTGGTGTCATAGTCATGATGTACTGTATGGCAGGTCATTGCCATACAATGCTGCACCACTGTGCAAACCCAACTCTGAGAGATCACATGATTTCTGAGGCTTGGGTCAAGTGACCCGACGTTGCAGTGATGTGATCTGACAGCCCTGCATGGAGATTGGGGCTGCAGAGATGGGATCTCACAGCCTTGGCACAGTGATCACATAACAGATAACTGCACCAGGGCTGTCAGATTCACTTCATTGCAGCCTGATCCCTCTGCATGGGGATCGGGCTGCAGAGAAGCAGTCTGACAGCCTGGGCACAGTGATCCACTATGTGATCCCTGTGGCTGGGATGTCAGATAGTGGATCACTGTGCACAGGCTGTCAGATAGCCTCTCTGCAGCCTGATCGCCCTGCAGGGGGATCTGGCTACAGAGAAGCAATCTGACAGCCCAGGTACAGTGATCTACTTACTGCGCTGGGCTGTCAGCAGGGTGGGCAGAGGGGGTCTGCGGTGGCTGCAGCAGGCAAACGGGGTCAGGGCGGCAGAAGCAGGCGGTGGGCACAAGTGCCTGCACCGCCTGCCATGCTGATGACGCTGATGGTAGGAGTGATAATGAGATCATCCCCATCAGCATGGAGAGGGTGATCCCCGCCTTCTCTAGCACCCTCAGCCTATAGAAGGGGCTCTGACCGCCCCTTCTATAGGTGGATACAGCATCACTGTGATTGACTGTTTAAACAGCCAATAACAGTGATCCTGGGGGCTGGGTGGGGAATCCACCCCCCGTGACCTCAAGCTGCAGTGTTCTCTGATAGGAATCAAAGAGCACCAGGACCCGATGGCGGTGACCGCGGCAACATGCAGCGGTAACTGCCATCACGTTGCACAACGTCATGGGTCAGGAAGGCACCGACTTTTATGATGTTGTACAACGTCAAAGGTCGGGAAGGGGTTAAATGAAGATGCACTTCAGTCCACAATGATATTATACTTTGAGCTTGTTGATTTACACAGAGTTGCCTCATGTAACAGTGTATTCCAAGTAGCAAGAGGTTCTTAAAAACAGACAGATTCTGTTTTCAATGTAGGTCAGTAAAGTTTTGGATAATCAGTTTCAAGGTGTCAAAAAAGAATTGAATTTGCAATTTTTTTTGAAGGGAGGCATTAATTCATTTTTTTCTTAAAAGGTATTTGCATTTTCACAGAATAAAAACAAGAATAAAAAAATACATAGATACTTGCACTAAGAAAATAATTAGTAATTCATCTAAAAAATAAAGGTAAAATTTAATTAAATATAATTAATAAAAATACTATTAGGCTTGGGTCACATTGCGTTTTTGCTGTCCATTTTACGGATATGTTAAATGTAGCTCGTTTAACTGAACGTAAAAGTTGAATTTTTTGCCACTTTGGTACATCAAAAATGTATCCATTATATATGTAGCTAAATAGAATAGCTGATAAGATGAGATCAATCCAGCTACCCTATTATCGATCTATTATTCTCCTGCGTTAAGCTTCATACATATTTATTGCACTGATCAGCAAGAGCCAATCACAGACACACAGTGAGTCACTGAGGTCACTCGATGACACCTCAGGCAACAATGGTGCCCGCTAGCCATAGCGGTTACATGAACTGTGTCTTCAGGTGATGTCACTGACTCAGCACTCCGACAACCACAGCTCACCGGGTGCTCTCAGTGTGTGCTTGGCGGCCGTGGTGAGAGGATGCTGCAGGGATCGTGGAGGGTATGTGGGAGTAATGTCTGCCGCCTTCGACACGGTTGAACCCCTCCCTTCTTCTCCGGATCCTGGAATCCCTTGGCATCACCCACCTTGCCCTCTCCTGGATCTCCTCATACCTAGCGAACCGAACCTTCAGCGTCTCCCACTCCCACACCTCCTCCTCACCCTACCCCCTTTCTGTCGGAGTCCCCCAAGGTTCGGTCCTGGGACCCCTACTTTTCTCCATTTACACTCTCGCCTAGGGCAACTCATCGAGTCCCATGGCCTACAGTACCACCTCTACGCCGACGACACCCAAATCTACCTGTCCGGCCCTGACATCACCTCCCTACTCTCGAAAATCCCTCAATGCCTTTCCGCCATCTCATCCTTCTTCTCTGCTCGCTTCCTTAAACTCAACATGGACAAAACTGAATTCATAGTCTTCCCCCCAAGAAATTCCACCCCACCTCCCAACCTATCCATCTGCGTCAACGACTGCGCCCTCTCCCCAGTCCTCCAAGCCAAGTGCCTCGGGGTAATACTTGACTCCTCCCTATCCTTCAAACCCCACATCGAGGCCCTCACCACATCCCTCCGGCTCCAGCTCAAGAACATCTCACGGATCCGCTCCTTCCTCACCCACGACACCGCTAAAACACTCATCCATGCTCTTATCATCTTCCGCCTTGACTACTGCAACCTCCTTCTCAATGGGCTCCCGGCTAACTCCCTCACACCTCTCCAGTCTATCCTCAACTCCGCTGCCCGACTCATCTATATGTCCTCCCGCTACTCCCCTGTCTCCCCTCCCAAGCCTTCATGCTCCCGTCTCCAAGAAATCCCAATTCAAAACACTAACCATGGCGTACAAAGCCATACACAACCTGGCCCCACCATACATCTCCGACCTGGTCTCCCGATACCTACCCTCACGCAACCTCCGCTCCTCCCAAGAACTCCTCCTCTGCTCCCCCCTCATACCTCTTCGCACAACCGAGTCCAGGACTTCTCCCGGGCATCTGCCTTACTCTGGAACTCCCTACGCGAACACGTCAGACACTCTCCTACCCTGAGTAGCTTCAAGTGTCACCTGAAGACTCACTTGTTCCGTCAAGCCTACAACCTGCCATGAGACCCAGGCGAACGCCCCATACCTGACATTCCCCCATCCTACTGTATCCTAACCCGCCCCTCATAGAATGTGAGCCCTCGTGGACAGGGTCCCTGCCCCTCCTGTACCTGTACGTCCTGATCGCCTAGATTTAGTGTACTTGTTCTTGTCTCCCTAATCCTCATGTAAAGCGCCATGGAACCTGATGGCGCTATATAAATAAATAATAATAATAATAATAATAAAGATCGAGTCAAGATATGGGTTTGTGTTTTTTCGTTATAATAAAATGATTTGTCTCTGTGTGTTTTGTCTTATTTACTATTTAACAATGATTTCTATAGCAGGGTCTAACATTGGCTCGACATTATGAATATGCCAGCTGCCAATACAAAGCTGGCATTAATCCCGTATTACCCAGTTTGCCATTGGCACCAGGCCAACTGGAAGAGCCAGGTAAAGCGCCAGGTATTTGCACTTCTTATGAATGCACCAATCTCTGGGAAAGCTGCAGACTATTCTTTAGCATTACAATGAGAATACCAGCCCTTAGCTGTTTAGTTTTACCTTGGCTAATGTAAAACTAGACAGCTGAGGGTGGCAGCTTGCAGCTCTCCGCTTTATCTGTGCTGAGAATGGAAAATACAGCGAAGCTCTACGCATTTTCTTCCCATTATTTCTTTTACACACTATGACGGCAGGTTGGTTGCCATACACTATTGTAAGGGAACCAAGCACAGACACCTTTCAGATTGTGGGAGTGTAGTCTAAATGCAACAGCCAATCACAGATGCTTTCACAGACAGTGAGCATCTGTGATTGGCAGTTGCCTGTCTGGTGGACGACCCCATTATCCATGTCCCAGCATGCATTGCTGGGTTGCCGTTCATGCTCTAGTGTCCAGACTTCCAGAAAATGGCCGTGGATCGCAGTTCGCACATGCATCATCTCCGCAGCTATTTTCTAGAAGTCTGAACACTACAGCAGCTCGGCAATGCATGCTGGGACATGGATAATGGCGTCATCCACTGGAAGCTGCCGGGACCCCTCTTCAGCTTTGTGCTTTTACTCCACCCTCTGTGGACCCTTGGAACCTGGCTTCTGCACCCCCACTCCACTCACACAACCCACCTTGGTAAACCAAGGTGGGAGATATATGTGCCAGAATGGGGGACATATATATCAGGAGAAGGCACATACACGAGAATGAGATCCTATATACCAGGATGGTAGACACATATACCAGGATGGGGCGGTCAAGTCCAAGTATGAAGGACATATATAATAATTAAAAGACGAACATTGGGATTGTAAGATGGACCCCATGTAACATTACAAATAATTTTTTTCTCGTTTCTTTCACCAAAGTTGGGGGTGTGTCTTACAATCCAGTGCTTCATATACAAACAGTGCAATACCGGTCAACATCCATGAAATATCAACCTAAGTAAAGCACCCAGCACAAGTTTGAGTCATGTATCGATCTTCAGGACAACCACAGAGCACAGATAGTCTTTACAGACAGTCTTTACATTATTTGCTATGTGCACTTCAATACACCCATTGATTGGATTATGAGTTTGTGCTACTGTCAAACGTATCCGTTAAAACGGACAGCAAAAATGCAACGTGAACCTAGCCTTACTGTTATTTATTTAATTACCGCAGGGTATCTATTTATTGTTTTTATGCTGTTTTGTCTGCCAATGTCTGCAGTGTGAATGTGCAACTAGACATTGCACTAATACCAATTAGTATGTGTGCCAAGTTTTTTGGGTTTGCCTTAGTTTCTTATACTTCGTACATGTGGGGAAGGGCCCACTCCCCTCTGGTATAAGCCTGCAGTCTAGGTAACTTTCCACAGACAGGTGAAAAATACAGATTTAGGTCCAGCTCTTCCTCCATATATAAGAGGTTATGACTAAGAGGTGAACACCTTGAAATGCGTAAACTGTAGCATGGCTTGTTATATCTGTCTGTTACTCCTCTTGTACTTTTTTTCATGTACTAATAAAAGCCCTTTATAGTGCTGGATCAACATTGTTTTTTATTGGATATTGCTGGGGTTTGATACGGAGCACTTAAAACAGGCAAGCTGGGTTTATTTGTTTAAATCTCTTTTAAAGCACAAACGCAGTCACCCACTACTACAAATTATGCAGTCAGTTTCCCACACTTGAGAATATCACAGGGGTCAGCACATCTGGAGTGCACCCTGGGAGAACCACCTTAGTGATTATGGTATCTACCTTGCCAGGTACAGTAAGTATTTTTAAACACACAGCCTCAGTTGTAATTTTGAGGCTATGGTAATAATATGCACATTAGTGCTACACGGATGGCTAGTTCATTGGCAGCTTAAAAAACATATCACGTGATTTTTGAAGATGCAAAAAGAAAAAAGGGGCATTACAGTAACAATAAGCACACTTGCGTATAATTCTAATACAGTTTTACAAAATCTACATGAATTGGCAGCAAGCCATTAGGCCAGAGAGATAATGTTTAATCATACTAGAGTGGCTGGGCACCATAAATGTAATACGTTTTCACACTACAGCTTTGATTTACAAGACTTTATTGGTTATAATTGAGATCTGTAGTATCCTGGACCCATGTAATTAAGCCTTATGAACAATTTATAGTTACCTCTAATATTTGGAACTGTGCATATTACTTTCATTGGATATATTAGTTTGTCTTGGGTTTCTTATGGGCTTTGTATCAAATATTACATATGCATATGTGACACTGTACATGAGAAAGTCCCTGGACACAATGTGTAAATTTCATATTAATTGATTGGGGAGATGGGGCATAGCCTCACTGTGCCCTGAACCAGGCTTGCCCGAAGGGACATGAGTGAGTACCTACCAGGTCTTCACCAGAGCCTATGATGGTGAGATTGGACTTGGCTGATGATAGACACGAGGTACCACTCCAGGGTTCTCGTGCTCCACCAATAGGTTGAACAGCGTACGGCGATAAGGATGGGGTGGGAACTGCTGCCTCTAGGGAACCAAATGGATAGTAACCCCTGGTCACTTACCCTGAGAATCCATGACATCTCTAGAAGGTTCTTTAATCCCATGTGGTGATCACGTGCCTACCCCCCCTCCCCCCCCCTCCGTCTTATCCACAATCACGACCCTGTCTAGTGAGCAAGGCAGCAGTAACTCTAATCCTGCTCTATGATAATGACACAAACAGGATAAGACAGACAGGAGAAAAATAAAATGCATTCACTTAACATGCATCCCTAACAACAAGTGGGTAAAGAGGAAGGAAAGTGAAATAAATCAAAAGGGAGATAATGAATGCGAAGACACCAAACAAACTTCCAAGCAGCAAACTAAGGATCAAATCCAAAAAGATTACTCTTTCCACGGCTCACAACTTTATGCCATAACCATGTAATAGCAAGCCATCACTGGCAACTAGCATGGCAAAGTGGTGAGTAAGTATACCAGATGAGGATGAGAAATTATAACAGCTGAGATAACTCAGGTGGAAAGCCAAGTAAGACCAAAGGACATGCATAACCCTAGCAGCGCCATCACAAACTATAATATTGCCACTTATATATATATCTTTGATAGGGCGTTGATCCAGGGATCTAGTTTGATTGCCGTATCTGGAGTCAGGAAGGAATTTTTTTCCCCAATGTGGAGATTAGTGTTGCCACATGGGGTTTTTTTTTGCCTTCCTCTGGATCAACATGTTCAGGCTATGGGTTGAACTAGATGGACTTAAGGTCTTCCTTCAACCTTAAAAACTATGTTACTATGTTACAAGGAAACTGCACGAATAACTGGAGGGCACAGCAGATCCAACCAGTGCAGGCGTATGTGCAGCCATGGGCTGCAACCTTCTGACCCATGGAATAGGGGAGACCTCTCTGTCACAATACCCCTAATGTAATCATCTGTTTTTTTTATATTTACGTATTTTTTTTTTTTTTTAATCTTTTTATATTTGTGAATAAAAATCATTGTATTTATCAAATATGTGGTCATATTTGTAGGTTGTGTAGTAATACATTTACGTAAAACAAAACACGATACATCATAATTAAAACCAAAAATGACTCCAACACTCACAACCAATAAGTAAATATGTGATATCCATGATAAATGTAATAGGATGGGTTCCGACCCTAAATATGAAATAGAATATACGGTATATGTGGATATGTCTGAGAAATATCTATACTCTGAGGTAGTATCACCTCTGACAAGTGGTATCTATAATTTGAGAGTAGTATCAACCAGCAACAAACAGAATCACAAAAGATATAATAAATATATTATACTAATTTTTAAACAGAGTCCAATCAAAGATACCTGGTAAAGTTCACATGCTTAATACGTGGCACAAATAAATCATTCAGAAAACAACAATTAAGAATTACCATGCAAAAATTAACTGAAAATACACACATCTATGTATAGTTGATCAATGCGTCATACTGCTGAAATCAGGTCCTTAATATGATATCCAAGAAACCAGAGATATGTAATAAGGATGTCAGCGGAGGCAAGCCCCATGCGTATCGCTGCTATGAAGCAGCTTTATCGGGGAATATGGAGTGCTTTTCTAAGACAAACATTAATCTGAATCAGTAGAATCCAAAAGCAACCAGTAAAAATCACACACTGTGCAACATGCTAAGTAATTTGTTTTTCACATCTTACGTTCTTGCTAAAAATATGTCATGCTACCAATCTATAACTAAAATGTACAAGTCTGGACAAATGCACCAAGATTGTCAGCTCAAATACAATGGGGACTGTAATTCAACATCATCTGAAGAGACAGGAACATTAGCAATGATGAAAAGGTAATCTCTAATGCCAAAATGAGTATGAGCACACTCCAGGCTGGAAAACCACAATCCATCCAAAAGGACAATAACTTGTTCTTGAGTTTGTCATTAAACCCCCTCCCCAATCAATGTCATTATGTTTTTGTCACTATAGCATACTATTATCTCACCGTTGCTACTGGAAGCACAGCAGTTAAATGCTGCTTTTTGGTGCCCTTGCTTAATTCTGTTATGTAGAGACACACCAGGCAGGACTCTGTGGTGCATTAATCATCCTTTACACAATTTCACCTATCATTAATAACATGAGCTTCTCAGTACCTTTAGCTGACCACGCAATCTACATCTAGTCCCAAATTAACTGAACACCTATTAAACAGGAGATCAACATTTTCACAAAATATTACAGAATTTAAACTGCAACTTATCCCTGAATGTGCAGTGAAAACCTGAACTCAGCACCTGAAAAAGAAAATGACACACAATTGTACAAGAAAGTTGTTATTTTGTAATCACCAGGTATCATGAACGAGTCACTTCAGCTTAAAATAAAAAAATGAGGGCTTGATTACTATAAAATTTATACATTTAGACAAAAATAGTTTAATGTTTTGCCCACAGATTACAAAAAAAAATGCACCACTTGCCATGGTTTTCGAAAAATCAAGGCAAAATGTTGCATCTTTATGGTGACTGCGGCAAACAAACACACTGCAACCGCAACGTGCAAGTGAAACCTTAGTATATATTGACATTGACAGATAGATCAATCACCTAACAGCAAATAACCTAAACCTATATATGTCATGGTCTAGGCGCATGAAAGCTTTTGGTGGTAAGTGGAGCAGTTGTATTATTAATAGAGATGAGCTAACTTGTTTGGGTTAGGAGTGCGGGTAATTCCCATATGAACATCACTGGAGCAAGCATTGCTGTGTTTGGCACAGTGCGAGCTGTCTGCAGTGTTTGCTTGCACTGGGAGTAAAAACAGTGTTATCAGCTGCAGTGTGGATGTTAAAGAAAAAAAAAATAAAACTCCCCGCCATCCCATTCCTGAAAGTGGCTTGCTTACGGCTGGCTGTATGTGGGCGGAGAGCTGAACAGCCAATCAGTGACTCTGCAGGTCTAGTTCGGCTTCCGAAAATTGCCGCCGAACCCAAACTCTAATTACTAACACCAGGTACTCTGAGTACATGGATGCTATCTCTAGGGCCACATCTTATAATTGTATAAGATACTGGACACGTCACATCACCAGCATTATAAAGGGTATATGCCATCCTATTAAAGGTCTATCATTTACTGAATATCTAGTGAAGGAAAACAACCTAGTTTGAGGCAGGCAGCCTGTGCCCCATACAGAAGGAGACATCTCCTAAATACCAAAGTTCACATAAACGGGGGCCATTAATAACCTGATATGTATGTCTGCATTGTTGCTGAATAATTAAGTTCTATTCTCGCGTCAGCTGCACAATCATACAGCTTTGCCTTGGGATTTCATTTGCTGAACTTTATTTCTTCCTTTGCTGCTGGCAATAGTCTGCCTTTGGGTTTCAGTGTCAAAGTTCAGTTTAGGCTCCAGCTGAGAGCTAATCAGGGCATCTGACCTGGTCTGCCAATAAATGGAGAACAAAGGGGGGCTTATTTTTCTCCTCTGTCCTTTGGGGAACTAATTCTTTGAATGCAAAGCTGACATAGCCAAGGCTAGGTCAGAAATATAATTACCTTGAATTGAAAGCAGGCCCAGCCTGCAGTCCTAGATAAACTGGGCCTTGTTTTCTACAATTTAGAAGTGTCCTGGACTTTATAATCTATTTTAATCTACTAGAGGCCTGGTTTATATAAGTACTTGTACAATTAAAATTTACAGCTCACTTAATGCCATACCAGGGAATGAGGAAGCCTAATAAATAAGCTACCATTGAGGTCCATGGAGGGGGTCTATAAATAAATAAATGCCTTGTGTCTCAGCTCATATAGCTTGATCCTTTCTTAAGGATTATCTAGATGTATTTCAGAACATTAAAAGATGGACAAACATATGCCATCAAAGTTAATTCTATCTAATGTTCCCAAGTTTTTCTACCTTCAGAAAGCTTCACTGTTCCAAGGATTTGAGAAAGTGTTCTCACAAAAATACACTGTCCCGGTACCTTTCCTAAGCCCCCACGGGATCCCAAGGCTGTCATAAGCATCACAGAGGCACCACACAACAGAAGCAATATATATAGTGTTTTGAGCTTTAAAAGAAGCACAAGATATTAAAGACATAAATTATGTTGTACATTGTGGTTTAGAAGTGTGCCAGGAGTATTGTACAAGTCCGGCACACTCAATAATAGTGCATTAGTAACATTTCCAACAACTACAGTGCTATGCTAGGTAAGCCAGTGTGTTTGTCTGGTTTCTATTATTCTTTTTTTTATTATTCCTCACCTTACCATTTGCCAAATTAGATTTTTTTTAAATCCAACATTCAGAAAAGATAGGGTATTTCAATGAAATTATATGTACATACATGTAAATTAAGGCTTTAGATGTGCTGTCCTCCAGATAGAATTTTTAGTTGTTCAATTTGTATACAATAGGAAATAAGTTTTGCATTTGTTCGTTATTTGTTGAATCTGTAAGGCTCCATTCACACTGTGCGTTTTTAGTCTGTTTTTGCTCGTCGGTTTTTGTAGCCAAAACCAGGAGTGGGTGATAAATACAGAAGTGGTGCAGGTGTTTCAATTATATATACTCGTGTATAAGCCGACCCGTGTATAAGCCGACCCCCCTACTTTTGCCCCCAAAAACTGGGAAAACTTATTGACTCGCGTATAAGCCGAGGGTGGACTCCAGCACAGGTATACAACCCCCAGGAGTGAGGTAAACAGCCCCCAGAAGTGTGGTATACAGGCCCTCCCAGTGGTATACAGGCCCCAGTAGTATCGTATACAGCAGGCCCCCAGGGGTATACAGCAGCCCCAGGGTATATACAGCAGCCCCAGGGGTATATACAGCAGGCCCCCGGGGTACCATACAGCAGGCCCCCGGGGGTACCATACAGCAGGCCCCCGGGGTACATATAGCAGGCCCCCGGAAGTACATACAGCAGGCCCCCGGGGTACATACAGCAGGCCCCCTGGGGTACATACAGCAGGCCCCCGGGGTACATACAGCAGGCCTCCGGGTACATACAGCAGGCCCCCGGGGGTTTATACAGCAGGCCCCCGGGGGTATATACACAGCAGGCCCCCGGAGGTTTATACAGCAGGCCCCCGGGGGTTTATACAGCAGGCCCCCGGGGGTATATACAGCAGGCCCCAGTGGCACTCGCCCCCCCCATCATGTTTAGAGGCCCCCACACTTTGCAGAGCCCCCCCCCCCGCTGCATTATCTTACCATCCAGGGTCTTCTTCACCGCGGGTCCTGCAGTCCATCCTCGCGCGCTGCTTTCCCGGTCTCTTGTGACCCGGCGGTCGCAGTGGAATGACGTCATCGCGCCGGGTCACGTGAGACCGGAACGCGCGATGATGACTGCAGGACCTCCGGTGAGCAGCGGGGAGGCTCTGCAAACTGTGGGGGGCTCTGCAAATGATGGGGGTGGCTAGTGCCACTGGGGGCTGCTGTATACACTGGGGGGGCTTTATGCACGGCTCCCCCTGCCGCTGTGATGGGCGGGGGGAGCCGTGCATATCTAATGAGCGCTCCACGTGACGGACCGCTCAGTCAGCAGCCCCCCGCCTCCTCCAGCCTCCCCACCATTCCTTACCGTATTGACCCGTGTATAAGCCGAGGGGGTGACTTTCAGCCCAATTTTGGGCTGAAAAACTCGGCTTATACACGAGTATATACGGTATACTTTTCCTCTGATTGTTCCACTCCTGGTTTTGGCTACAAAAACTGACGAGCAAAAACTGACCAAAAATGTACAGTGTGAATGGAGCCTGCTATGCTGGAGTCTGCTGGCCAGTTTTTTTTAATGCCACTTACGTTTGTCTGTTTAAGTTTGTTCAAACTTAGGCTACGTTCACACATTGCGTATTTTGCTGCTTCTCTGCGTTTTTTACTGCGTTTTCTATATTTACCAGCGTTTTTTGCAGTGAAAACGCAATTCTGGATAAGCAGCCCAGCCACACCTATGAGTTTTGACAAAATCCATTCACACACTGCGTATTCTTGCTTTTATTTACGAGTGCGCTTTCACTGCTAAAACGCGCGCGTAAAAAGAATCATCTGTCAATTTTTTCTGCAGTTTTTCTCTGCGTTTTTCCATCGCCCCCATGATAAATAGGCTCTGAAAAAGCGCAGAGAAAAAAGCAGAAAAAAACGCAGTGTGTGAAAGGAGCTGCGTATTTCACAAAATATGCGCGTAAAAAAGCGCAGCTGCGTAAAAAGACGCAGTGTGTGAACGTAGCCTTACTGTGTCATTACTTGGCGGTTGGTGGGTCACTCACTGAAAGCAGCCATTTTGTATTGTGTCGCTGTGAGGCTAGGACCACATCTACTGGGCACGTGATGGCATCAGTTTCTGACCAGCAACAACCCACGTCAGCGGCTTCAGACAGCTGCAGTATTTTAACATCTACAACTATTTTACTGTATCTGGACTTAAATAAACCAAGTTTTGATTTGCACCTCACTGTGGTTCTAAATTTGTGTCTACTGAAGCTGAGTCTGCACAGGTCCTGTCTGCTCCTCGTTTGGATACAGAGGTAGGAAACTCTCACAGCACCCATTAGCCGGCCTAAGGATGGGTTCACACATACGAACCCCCTCCGCAGAGTTCTGCAGAGGGAAACCGCCATGTGAGCGCAGCCACCGCAAGCCCCTATGTTTATAATGGAGACGCACAGTGCTGCGCTCGACTGCGCATGACCGTGCGCTACCATTCATTTGCCTGTGACATGTCACGTTCCTGGAGCGGACGAGAGTGTGTGATTTGTGCGCAGGCATTCGCCTGCGTACAAATCACACGGGCAAATGAATGGGAGTGCACAGTCATGCGTAGTAAAGCGCAGCACCGTGCGTCCCCATTATAAACATAAGGGCTTGCGGTGGCTGCACTTAGCTTGCGGATCCCCTTTGCAGGACACTGCAGAGGGTCCGCAAGTGTGAACCCAGCCTTACCTCTTATCGCCTTGTGAGGAGACTGAACATAAGAAAAGGTACATTACAAGTCAGCCTAATGCCTGCACAAAGTTTTACTCATACATTAACAAATAAATTTAGAACTGGCCTGACTAAGGATTTAAACAATGCAGTAAAATATAGCAAACTATACTGCAAGCAATGTGCGTCTGTGCACTCAGAACCAAGCTGGATCACACCAGAATCATCCAACATTCCTATGAAAAAAAAAAATTAAACTGCCCATACAATTGGGCAAATAGTTAAATCAGGCCAAAATTATTCCACACTGAAACGTTATGCCCAAAAGATGTTTTGCGACTTGGATTGTTCTGGCTAAAAGAGAAAAAAGTTTGTTCACTTTTTTAGTTTTTTTGTCCAGTTCTTGTGTTTGGGGCATTGGTATTTTGCCTCAATTGATTCAGTATCCAAATTTAAAGCATTTTTTTTTCCAAGCAGAAACGCCTTAAGAACATACTAAAAAAATACTAAGTTTGTTCTCCCGTTTAAAATGGACCTGTCACCAAACCAGGCATGGTGATCTAATTACTGCACTGGATGCAGCATGTCTGCTGCATCCAGGCAATGGGTCCCCCAGCACTTGACCCGCCCTGTACCCCGAGTAAATACACTTAGAAAACTTTCATCGTGCAGCCATAAAGGAGGTGGCTAGAGGCTGGAGCCGAAGGGCAGATTCACACCCCCTGCATGTGTAATCTGCCCACTGCTGCCAATCAGTGTCTCCCTCTTCTGCAGCATAATAGAGATTTTTCCCCCCCAGAAATGGCTGTTTAGCCCCGCCCCCTGCGGTGATGTCACTGCTTATACCCACCCTGCTCTATGGTTAACATAAAGCAAGGCGGGTATAAGCGGTGATGTCACTGCAGGAGGCGGGGCGGCCGGCTTCCTGCTCTGACATCAGCACCTTTCCCTGCCCTGCTCTATGTTAACCATGGAGCAGGGCGGGGAAAGGCGGTGATGTCACCTCAGGGGGCGGGGCTAAATGGCCATTTGTAAAAAAAATAAATAAAATAAACTCTGTGTTATGCTGCAGAAGAGGGAGACAATGATTGGCAGCGGTGGGCAGATTACACATGTGTGGCGCCCCTGCGTCCAGGAGGCCACAAAGGGAACTGCAGCCAGGCAGGTAGGACAATTGTTGCACAACAACACCCTCACAGCCCACACAACCCACTGCAGTAGATGGCAGCATCCAGCCCTGAGATTGGTGACTCTAGGCAATTGAGGGGTGGTGGATTTAGAGGAGTGGGTTGGGCACACACGTAGTCAGGTGACTTGACAGTAGAAATAGTGAGGGGGAGGAGGAAGGAGTTCAGTAGGCCCAGGGTGCCGAGCTGTAAAGACCAGAAGCTGAGGAGCACAGGCCAGAGAACAGCAGAAGGTTGAGTGAAGCTGAGCAGACAGAAAGACTCACACGTCCTGAGAGTGTACGATGTAGGAGCGAAGAATCTGTACAGAGCCAGGGTGAGCCGGAGGAGAGAGAAAGCACGTCCGAAGCCAATACCACCAGGAGTGTGAGAGAGAGAGAGAGAGGGACGGTGATACCCGGGCCCTAGACATACAGCGAAGCGACCGACTGCAGGCGGAGTAGCCCTCCTATGATACCAAGAGACGCAGAGAGAAAGAGCCTGGTAGAGCCTCACACCTGAGGACTGCTGGAGGCTGGGCTGAGTAGAGTGTCGGCTCTAAAGGGGACCGTAGTTTACCCGGCATTCCCAGACACCGACGGGGGACCACAGCTACACGTTAGGGTCCCTACCCCAAAGGACAGGCAGCTCAGTGACAAACAGGAGGACCCACAGGGGCCTGAGTCACCGCCATACTGTCCGGAGACACCCACCAAGTGTACAAAGAAAGTAAACAGCCCGGAAAGGACACAGAGAGAAAGAGACCTGGCTGCAGAGTAAAGGGAACCCGGAGAGAGGGAGAGTGTGCCCGTGTACTTGTACTGAACTTTATAAGAACTGTAACTGACTTGTGAACTGTCTGAAGAACTGAGAGTAAACACGGAAAACCCTGAGATTGCCTTCCTTGTGTCTCTGCATGAAAGCGATTCTCTCCATACAGGATTACAGAAAGCCCTCCACCTGCAGAGTCACAGCACAGCCTGTCAGCACCAGCATTGAGGAGAGATTCCTGCAGCGTCTGCACAGTAAGTGTACTGAACATTCCACAATAGACTTAATCCTTACTGCCCCGGGGAACACAGTTCTACCCACTGGAACTATTACATCTAAGCTGCTATTCCATCATCCCCGGAGGTTCTGCAGCAGCGGCGGCCCCATCACTGGCCGCATATAGTGGGTGGCGTCACGACTGACAATCCCCTGTAAATATTCCCCTTTTATTGCCGAGCCCGGGGCACGGTCCGGACCAGGACCACCCGTGACTTCCCTTGTAGCAGAACCGGTCCGGTACCGAGTACCCCCGTCCCAGTGGGCCGACACATGCAGGGTGTGTGAATCTGCCCTTTGGCTGCAGCCTTTAGCCACCTCCTTTATGGCTGCACGATGTAAGTTTTCTAAGTGTATTTACTCGGGGTACAGGGTGGCTAAAATGCTGGGGGACCCCTTTCCTGGATGCAGCAGACATGCTGCATCCAGTGCTGGAATTAGATCACCATGCCTGGTTTGGTGACAGGTCCTCTTTAAATCAACAAGAAGTTTATACAAAGAGTATTTGACATGGCATAATTGTTGCAAACCTTTCTGCAATTTAAGTTTTCTCCAAGTCCCAAATGCTGACATTTCTGTAACATATCTCCCACAGGTAAATAAACCAAATATATTTGTATAGATTTGGGTTCAATAACTGAAGCAAATGTAAGTTGTCTTATGGAAAACACTTTAAAGGGAACCAACCACCTCAGATCACCCTAATACACAGTTAGTACATGTCCCTGCACCCTAAGAATACCTTTCCAGCACTGTTTTTGTGTAAAATCTTGCATTAGTATAACTCATATAAAGACTTTATAAAGTTACTAGCCTGGTGACTTCTGGGCGTATCCCTCCTTCTGTTATACTTCAGGACTGTGCATTCATTGCATGGTTGTGCTCCCCTCCCTCTGTGCAGAGGAGATAACGATCACACCCATCAGGGCAGGGCAGCAGGCACGGAGGGAGGGGGAGCACAGACATGCAATGCACAGCCCTGAAGTATAACAAAAGGAGGGATACGCCCAGAAGTCACCAGGCTGGTAAGTTTATAAACTCTTTATGAGTTATACTAATGCAAGATTTTACACAAAAACAGTGCTGGAAAGGTATCCTTAGGGTGCAGGGACATGTACTAACTGTGTATTAGGGTGATCTGAGGTGGTTGGTTCCCTTTAAATACTGTGAAACAGAGTGTAAAAACAAACGAGGGAAGGCATCGCTTATGCCATAAGAGTAGAATTTGCAATGAACAGGCATTAAAATGACCAAAGTAGATTAGTGTAATAAACAAGCACCAAATCCACAAGGAAATCATCTGTTTGAGTGTCAGCACCTAAGAGAAACAGAGTGGCTTTTTTTCTCAGGTTTAATCTCAATTCCATCCATATTTTTCTTCTCATTCCATACCTCTCCTTTTAAAGCTGATAGGCTATCTGAAATGTTTTTTTTACTGATTCTTAGCAAAGGACCAGATAAAAATGGATGAAACTGGAATAGAACATTGAAGTACACAATATGATGTTCTGTGTTTCATCTGTTTTACACAGATTTCTAAAAGACTGTAATTACCATGTATTTAGCCCAATTACCATGTGTTTAGCACAGTTTTCTTAAAAATGGATGATAATAAAAGGACATGCTGTGAGTCTCATGGCCTGGAGACAATAATCTGTTTTTAAAGCCTAAGGGTGCGTTTGCACTAGTCAGTCATCGGGAATGAGAACTCCTAGAAACATTCGTTTCCAGATTATTGCCATGTCCAAGAAAGTTGCTAATCCCCAGACGAACGAGCAAAATGCTTTCTTAAAAGTCATCCAAGTCAGAAGCACATTGTTAGTTGGCGCAAACAACAATCGCATGGAAAAAGGCTAATAAATGACAAGCCGAGCTGATTATTGAACAGCCATGATCCACCAGCATAAATTCACCCTAAAATGTACTTTTCAGTATACTCGAATCTTCACCCTCTAAAGGATCATTCTCCAGAACGTAATGTTCAAGGTAATGAAAGTGCACTACGGAAACTGAGAAAACACAACTATTCAAACATAACTGAAATAAAAAAGGATTAAGAGCAAGTACTATGAAGTGAAACATATAGCCCTAATGTATAGCAAGCGTGATGGGAAGAGGGCAATCCATAGTTAATGCATGAAGACATGGTAAGAAACAAGATTTGGTTTAATAAAGCACAGGCATATTCAAATAGTCTGATGGTGAATAACATCTTAGACGCACATTGATGTGGTCTGATATGAAAATAAAAAAAGTCTATTAATTTTCATACAGATTGTTATAATGTCAGAATTTCCTAATACCGGTTTCCAATACCAATGCTAATACTATGTTGGGGAGAAGGTAGAAGGGATAGAGGTCACTACTCTCCCCTAATATCACAACCAATATATATCAAATCAAAAGTGTCGCAAAATCTTTTCAAGGTATATTGCTGGGTAATGCAATGTCGTTATAGCTCAACCCTTATGTGGCTGCTACAGGTAATAGATAAACATAAAGCCAAGACTATACATCTTGACTCTCTAAATATCAATACATACAAACACTATAAATATACCTCTTTGCATCGGATCTCACCACTAATTCTCTTATGTAGAACCTTCCCATATTATCCAGAGCAGAGAGTGCGTAAATTGGGTCAAAATAGCCAATCTTGTCTAATATATACACACTGGATAAAGATTTTTAAGTGGATCATGTTAGACATAGCCAGCTTTACCTATGAGTGAGTCGTGCGGTGGCACTGGGCACTGGCAACCAGGGGGCGCTGCAGGGCGATCAACGGAGTATGGGGGAACGTACTGCCCACTGAGGGGAAAATAGCAGAGTTTGCCTCCTCACACAACAGCTATGTTGATGAAAGTAAGGCTTTATAAGGGAAGTTGAGCAGACTGAGGAGTAAGGTCTGGGACCTAGAAGACTGGTCCAGACAAAATAATGTGCGCATAAGGGGAATACTAAAAGCAGTGGGGGCTGATGGCCTCCCAAAGATCCTTACTGATTTTCTACAATTATTGCTGCTTGATCGATCCCCCAGGGATCTCATTATTGCTAGGATCCACAGGGTCCCAAAGCCTCCACACATAAACAAGGATCTAACCCGGGACACTCTAGCCCGTTTACATATCTATACTGCAAAAGAGGAATTCTCCTGGTTCTAAGACAAAAGTCTGTCCCGTTATTTCCATGCCATCGTGAAAGACTACTCTTTTTTTTTTTCCAGCACACAACGCTCATATAGTCTAATGAATTTTTTTCTTATTCATAGCAAATCTCTGTATTTATGTAAAAAAGTTGTTGCAGGTCTTATTACATGGTTTGATCATGCCCGGTTTCACTAGAAAATTACAACCTCACAATGTATTACTTCTCCCTTTAGCTGGCGCCTAAACCACCGTCTACTGATTAATGACTTGGTGGCCAGGGATATAAAAACTCTCTCAGATTTTCTTAATACTAATGACAATAAGATGGTCTCAGATGAAACATCCTGGGCAGCCAATAAAGCCTATATAAGGGGATCTTTATTCAAAGAGCCTCTTTAAATTTTTTTAAAGGAAATGAGTAGATCTAGTTTAATCTCAAAAATCCAACATTTATAGAACACAAACAAACTTTCAACCTCACACAGAGCCTCGAAAGAACTCACAACACTTACACTCCAACTTCGCTCACTTTTCATTGACAACTACGAAAAAAATCTTAGAAAGTCCATTGCCTTTTTTGATGCATTAGGAGACAGGGCAGGAGCACTTCTAGCAAAAAAAAAAAAAAAAAAATGGAAGCCAAAGACAAGATAGATTATTTAAAAGGCCCAGGCCACACCCAGCCAGAAAACATTGGAGAAGCCTTTGCCTCCTACTACTTTCAACTTTATAATCCCAATAACCCCCTCCACTCCCAAACCATCCCAACAAGATAAAATCCAGTTTCTGAATAGTTGAAATCTCCTAAAACTAACACAATCAGTTAGGTTGGAAACACACGGGCGTATGAAGAATCTGATTGTTTCTCATCCAGGATAGTAGGACGAGTGGTCTTCCATGTGTCATGCAAGTGCCATCAGTGTGTGATTTTTTTCCACACCTAGCATACATATGAAATCTGTGTGGCATCTGTGTGCTGTCCTTATGCAATGCAGTTTTTCTTAGCAGCTACTACAGTACAATCATTTACAGGAATATTTACAGTGTTCTGAGCTATACAATTGGTAAATTAGCATAAAACTGATGCCACTAGGATGGTCCGTATGCTGTCAGTATGCTGTCCGTTTTTTTTTTCTGCACCAATTGACTAGAATTGACGAATCTAGCTCGATTATTGGATTACTAGCAGCATGTTGCAACTTTTTTGTCATCAAGAATCTGGATGAGAAAAAAGCTGAACACAAAGGCTCATCTGCACTGACTCATTTAATAACATTGATAAGAGTGAACTGCTAGATTTTCTTGCATTGTACTAGTCCGATTTATATGCCCATGTGTCTGAGCCCTTAGAAGTCCTGAATACCCCTCTTGGAAAGGCTGACCTGGAGACCATTGTAAAAACGAGTAAGAGGCACTCTGCCCCAGTCCCAGACGGGATCCCAAAAAATTATATAGACAAAATCCTCTCTACTTACTTGAGTAAACTATTTCAACTTTTGGCAGGACTCCTTAGAGATCACCCTAGAAAACCTGGAAGTGACCATAGAAACGATCCGTAAGCCTGGGAAATCCCCTGACACTCCTGGCAATTTTTGCCATCTCTCTAGGCAATTGCGATCTCAACAACTTAATCAACTCCCGGAAATACGCCCGAATAGTCATCGCCTCTAGATTGAGATCTGACTCTCTCCCCTGCTTTTCTGAGCTCACAGCCCAGATAAACATTTCCACCATGAATATATTTTATCCCATAACTACAAGGCCAAACTGCAATGTGTGGCTGATTGGGACCATTGGATTTCTAGTAAATGGGTTATTTTTTTCCAACAGGTGTCTAATGAAGTAATGTGTACTGAAGCAAAGTGTAATGAGAATCTGACTCAGCTATGCTCCACGTTCCCCCCTTTTCCTATCCTTCCTCTCTTCCCCTTAGTTTAAGTGTTGGATTTGTTACTGTGTTTGGTATATTGGTATACCACTTTCTTGCTGAAAACCAATAATAAAAATTTATCGTATAAAAAAAACTACTCATTTCAGGCCAGTCAGAAGTTATGGGCACAAGATGGTACCACAGAACAGGAGAGGCGCTCAAAACAGATGAAACTGCCGGAGGGCAAGTATAAGACGCCAGTTAAAGAATAGCTTTAAAGTACCACTCCAGTTGTGAAAAAAAAACACAACACTGGAGTGGTGCTATAAAATAATACTCCCCATCTTTAGAACTGTTATGTTTATTAAAATGTGCAGCTATTGTTCAGATATTAAGACTTTTTTCTTTTGTTTACAACTTGATGTATAGGACTTCAATGACCGTTAAAATCTAGCTTATTTACTGCACTGAAGCTGGCCAGGATTAGCATCTAACTATGCAGTTCTAAAATGTAAAAATCTTAAGAATGTCTTCAAATTTTAACAAACAGTAAATTGCAAAAGTGTTTGGTTTTACAACCACTATACAACAATACCCACCCATGAAGATGTGAATACATTTTTAAAGCTCTTTCACGCCATTTTTCAGCATTTTAAAGTGTCTGTAAAGAGTGTTAACCTTTTAATTTAAATTATTTTTTTTTTAACAAGTACTATTATGTATTTTATTTTATATACCGTAATCCTCAAAAAAGCTTATAGAAATAATGACATAAAAACACAACATAATGCTGTGTGCTCACAATGGGTTTTTCACACTGTATTTTTACTGCGTCAAAAATGCAATGTCTGAAGGCCCCGTCACACCTGGCGACGGGGCTGGGAATGTTGCCGTCCTTTATTTACACGGGGCGACATCTCCAGCCCCGCGACGGCGAGGTGTCTGAAAAACTGACAGGTCGCCGGCGGCCGGTTACATGGGGCGATGTGTACACATCGCCCCATGATGGTCGCCTGGTTTCAGAGCACCGCTCTGAAACCAGGCGACCGCTCGGCAGTGCCGACATCGCCCCTTTACATGAGGCGACGGAGGGACGATGACGCAGACGATAGGCCACGCCCCTACGCCGCCTATGTAATAGGCGGCGATATTGCCCCGTGTAATGGGGGCTTTACAGTTCCGGCGAGGTGGATGGAATTTTTAGAAAACTCCTGCCCACTGTGCTTCTTTTTTACTGATTGTAAACTGACCTATAGAGCGTGTTTAAATTCTGCAACATATCTAATTCTCTTGTGTGTGCACTCAGGTTCATACTCAGATTTTCCCCATGAACTTGCCTTAAGGTGCCGTCACACACAGCGATGTTCCAGCAATCCCGACAACGACCAGGATTGCTGGAACATCGCTGTATGGTCGCTGGGGAGCTGTCAAACAGGCAGATCTCCTCAGCGACCAGGGACCCACCTCCACATCGCTGGGTAAGTGGAAGGATGCTGGTAACTATGATAAAAAGCGGGTATCTAGGCAGTGCGCTGCTTAGTTACCTGAAAAGTAATTGGAGTCTGGTGCCTGTATCTGTACATCAACTGATTATTCAAATAACCAGTGCTGCTGTTTCTCTAATGTTTGCACCACTGATCTGTTAGCAAAAGGGTGACAAAGGGTTTATCTGGTCTCTCTACAAGTCTGCGGTCATTGTATGTGTGCAGACTAAATCGTCAGATCATACGCACGGGTGAGGCTTTGCTGGTGTCAGAGACGGAACGGCGGTCATATGGCTGCAAGTATGTGTATTGCACACTACTAGTCTCATTCTGACAAGAGAGGCATGGCCTCACTCTATGCAAGTGTATTGAGTAAGGCAATGCCCATCTAGTCTGATTCAGGCGAGGATTATGCAGATCGCATACTTATGGCCATGTGACTGCTGTTTGCTACCCTGATTCCAGCAAAGCCTAACAGCGCAAGGTTCGTGCAATTTGAAGATTTACAAGTCTACAGACACATAGAATGACCTCAGACTTGTGGGTTTAGACAGGACAACCACTTTAACAAGAAAACTGTTGTGCAGTTATTGGAAATGGTGTTAAAACCTTTACCTCATTTATAACAAAAGAAAATTTTAACATCAAATTTAGGGTCGATTGCCAAACCTCATATATTGTATACCTTTTGGAGTGCCCATGTGGGATCCAGTATGCGGGCCGTACTGTGCAGGCGATGCATAATCGTCTTAATGGGCACATACACAATATTAAATCAGGATACCTCTTACATAGTGTTTCCAAACACTATGCAGCCTGCCATAATAAAGATGCGAATAAGATGAGAATATTAATAATAGATCATGTCAACAAGGGGGTCTCTGATCGATTGGATACCCTTATTAAAAGAGAAAATTATTGGATTTACAAGTTGGGGACACTGAGCCCAGAAGGCCATAAAGTGATATTGGAAAATGTGGCCATGATTGATGAAAAATAAATAATATGTGTGTGTGTGGATATATATATATATATATTTCTTGTTATATATTATGTGGAGTTGCAGGCTCCTTAGCTGCAATGTGCACCCTCATTAACCTACAGGTGATCGAGGGTATAGATGGTGTCTGCCCACTGAAAAAGTGGGGGGGTGGACAAGGAGGGCAGGGATGTCAGATAGGACTCATCATGCCTGAAGTCACTTTGTCGCAGTTGATGAGCAAGCAGACATTGGCCAATGTATGTACTAAGAACTTCAGAATTAAAAGAATGATTTTTGAGTTTTTTGAAAAAACGTAAGTTTTTGAATTTTTTCCTCAAACACATATGGCTTATAGCACTTGTACATCATTGATAGTAGCTGTGTGCTGCAAGGATTTTTATCAAGTTGTTTGACTCTGCATCTTTGCTTGCACCAGTTCACACTGGTCTGCGAGTGCTGTGCAGCTTTTCTTGTTATTTATTATTTATGTGTTATATATATATCCATACACATTCATTTTGGGGTATAGGTCACTAATACTTCTGCTATAATCCTACCGAACATCAGTTTTCCCTCCAATAAATAGACAGATATAGCACAATATATAGTTCAAATGGATCATATTTATGAATATATGCACAATTTTATGTTGGCAATTCTATGATGATTTTCTATGATTAATTTTTCATGTATTTTTATAATCAAAAAAAGTCCTGTTCACTGGGCACTGCTAAGTTAGGAGAAGTGCTTATTTTTTCATATGGGTATATGCGAGGTGGGGCATTGCTGGCCGCCTCTGGGTGCCCGCTATTTATCACATCAATAATAGCATAAAAAGAAAAAAGATAGCGGCACTCACCGGGCGTGTTTCAAAGGTGCTTTATTTGGGTACCCTCATTCCAGGGTCCCACTCAGGAGGGAGGGGGTGCAGAGACAGCAGAGATGACGGATCTCCGTTTCGGGGCTCCTACCCCTTCCACGGACCTCAATGTCTGGCATATGACGTCACTTCTGCCCTTATATAAGGGCCGGTCAAACGACATCATCGCCGCACCGTGTAATACAAAGTGCTTAATAAGTGACACATGATAAAAACAGGTATTAATTTACAACAATGACAATGTGTGCGCTAGATCATTATAAAACTATATACATTGAGCATAAATGTGTTTCATTTCAGTTAGCATATATTATGTGCAGGTCAGTGCACTACCTTACTTGGTTTCCTCATGCTATCCATGCAGTTACCGTATTACTTCTAAATGATGCTCCTATACCAACATGTCTATAGTAAAAAGTCCTCTTTCACTTGTCTGGGAAAACTGCTTGAATAGCAATTGCTAATCCCGCAGTTTATCCCTGGACCTGAATGGAATTCAGTCCACTGGAATCACTATATTGTTCTCATGCATCACCAGTGTATGCCGGGTATGATTCCCAATCACTATATTTTAAATATTTTTTTACCCTTTACGTGCTTTCATCCACCGGCTCAGTCAAGGTTTCCATATTTATATATATCTCAGATTATTGACTGGAAAATGTCAAGAATCCGTATTGAATTCCTGCTTAGGCACCAAAATACAAGGATCAACAGGGATCGGTACCCTAATAGGGATTATACATTATATTATTTAATTTTTTTAGATTTTTTATTTTATATTTTTTTAAAGGAAAGGAAATAAATCATTTCGTTCATTTAATCCCATTGGTCCACAAGCTTTTGTATTATTGATCCATGTGCTTTCGCGCTGCAGGAGTTGTTTATGGGTGTCACCGCCCTGACGTGATGGAGTCACCCGTTCTAAGCCTGTGAATGTCAGCACATCAGCGTTTCCGTTGTGGTATTCCCGTACATGTTGAATGAGTCTTGTGCAGCCCACTCCTGACTCTACAGATTTGTAGTGCTCTCTGAATCTCACGTACAGTTCCCTCACAGTTTTTCCGATATAATACCGCACGCAAGTGCAGAAAAACCGCATATACCACCCACTTCGATTTACAGCTTATGTATGAGTGTACATTACATTCAATTCCACCTATTATTACTGGGTTTTCCGTTCTATGTGCTGAACAGAATTTGCAGTTTCTGCACCGGATGTTGCCAACAGGTCTATGGCTATCCAGCCATGTTTTTTGTTTTTTGGGTTCAATTCTGTTCCTGATGACCAAATCCCCCAAGTTATGGCATCTTCTATATGCGAACAGAGGAAGGCCTATATGTTTTGCTCCCAAGTCTCTGTCTTTTTCTAGGATATGCCAATGTTTTCTCACTGCATTCGTTATTTTTTTATACATTGGTCCATATTTAAAAGAAAAAATGAATCTCTTGGAAGCTGTTTCGTTTTTTTTCGGGAATCTATCTTCTTTGTCCTATCAGACTGCGTTTCATTCAGTCTGTCACCAGCTTCTTTTAACACATTTTCAGGGTAACCTCTTGCCCGCAAATTGTTTTCTAATTGTTGATATTGTCTGTCAAAATTTTCTTTTTTGTTGTTCATTCGTTTAATTCTTAACATTTGACTATACGGGAGTGGCGTTCCTTGTGTGTATTGGGGTGCGCACTGTTAAAGTGCAGCAATGAATTAGAGCTGGTTGGTTTCCGATACAGGGATCTTACAATGTTATTATTTTCAATCTGGATTTTCATATCCAAAAACTCAAGGGATTGGTCACCAAAAGACAGAAGTGAATACCATATTGTGTTGGTTGGCACTATTCAGAAAATCAACAAAAGATCCGAAATTTTTTTCATCACTTTCCCATATTATGAACACATCATCCACAAAACGGGCATATAATTTAATGAATTTCAGATATGGATTGCTAGAGCTGTATACTAATTTATCTTCCAAATGTTGCTAGGGATAAGCCAGCCAGGTACAAGAAACGGGTGTACCCATTGCCGTACCTTCTGACTGCCTATACCAGGTATCACCAAATTCAAATGCATTATGGGACAGGATAAACCATAGGGCCTCTGAGACTAAATCAATCATTTCTGGGTCCTGTCCATCTACTGCTAGAATTTCCCGAATGACAGACACTGCTAGTTGTTGGGGTATCCTAGTGAATAAACTTTCAACATCTATGGAGGCCAGTTTATAACTTGACCTCCATTCAAACTGATCCAACACCATAGCAAACTGGTTGGAGTCTTTGATGTAAGATGGTACTTTTTGAGAAGTGGCCTCAGTAGCCAATCTACATACTGAGACAGTGGTTCGGTTAGTGAACCCACCCCTGAGACAATAGGTCGTCCGGGGGGGTCCACTAACCGTTTGTGCATCTTAGGGAGATGATACCAGAAAGGTTTGCGTGGGTACTCAAGGAACAGCCTTTCTGCCAATTTCTTATTTAAAGCGCCCCTTTCCACATACTTACGTAACAGATTGCGTAACTCAGTGTTGTATTTCCAAGTCGGGTCCCCCCCCAGCTTTATATAGTTTCAGAGGACATTAACTGCCTTTCGGCTTCTTTTATATAATCCGCCCTGTTCATTAAAACTACGCCTCCCCCTTTATCCGTTTTTTTTACCAGGACATCATGCCATGATCTAATTTCCTGCAGGGCCCGTAATTCTCCCTTTGTTAAATTTTTTTTGGGTTTGGGGTATATTAGTGCGTCTATCTCTTTATTGACCAATTCCTCAAATAGGTCAATACTGTTGCCTGGGGATACAGGGGGGTAAAAAGTAGATTTTACCCCTCCTGTAAACCGGGAATCTGTTTTATCACTCTCGTCTTTATCTTCTAAAACTTCTGGGGCAAGATCTAAAAGGAATGCTGTATCCTCTTTTACCATCTCTAATGAGCTATCCTTGGCAAAAAACCCTAATGCTCCCAACCGTATTTGTTTTTTTGATGCATTATCATTTATTTTAGTATACCTCTCACTTTTAGAGCATTCATAAAACTTAAACAGATGAATCTTTCTAATGGCTTTATATAGGTCCACTCTGAAGTCCATATGGTTGAACTCCTCCTCGACACAGTAATTAAGTCCCTTTCTCAAGAGGCTTTCCATGTCTGGTGTTATATTCTTGTTGGTCAGATTGAAGATTTTTAAGGCATCCTGTTCAACTAGTCCCTCCAAGTGACCGTCTTTCTTTTCCCATGGTATGCGCTGCTTTCTCCTCCTGCACCTGCCCCTCCGGGTCCTCCTCCTAAAGGGTAGTCTCCTGAATCCAGTCTTTCTGAAGTGCTCATTTTGTGCGGTGGGGATCGCTCCATGTCGTTCAGGTCACTCTCTATTTCTGATGTGTCAGATGGATCACTGCTTTCTTGATCATTATTGTGTCGGTGAGCGTTATTTTTTCCTTTTTTTCTATTCTTATTTTTATTTTTGGCTTTTCCACTATCGCCTGTTGGTTTTTGAGGTAGTTCAGGTGGCTGATTCTTATTTTTATTTTTATTCTTATTTTTATTTTTGTTTTTCTAGGGATTTGGACCAGGGGTTTACTCCACGTATACGGGTTCCCCCCTCATAATCTTGCTTATCCCGAAGAAATTTTGTCTTCTTTTTTACTTTTATATCCTTCTGTAAGGGAATGAGTTTTTTATCCAGTTTTTGTAAGAATGTTCTCCATTCGGATTTTTTAGTATATCGCTTCATTAACTCTTTTCTTAGGTCAATCAATTCATTATTAACCTTCTCATGTTCTTTTTGATTTTTCTTTAAAACGATTTTCAATAGATTCATAGAACTTGTGGCCATAACACCTTCCCATTCCTTTACAAAGTCCTTATCCTCTATACCATATGCCATCGCTTTGCTGAATCTCAAACCTCTTGGAACACGGTTGCATGATACATAGCTTTTCAAGGATTGCACTGTCCAAAAGATCTTGATTTCTTTCTCAGCTAAATTGCTGATTTGTTGTTCTAACATTTTAGTGCTCAATAATGCAGAAAAGTCAGCGCTTTCACATGTGTCAAAAAATGTCTCTGCATCCTCCCTCCCTTCAATTAAGGAGTGTGACAAATCAGCTGCTCCCCCAGGATTATCCACATCCGATTCCTGATCCATTTTTACCTCTACCCTTTTCAATAGCACCTGCTTCACTCCCACTTATGTGCTCACAGTGTATATAATACAATGATCAATAATTAAGCCGATATGACGCAAATCGCATCATATCCGGCTTTACCACGTCAGTACGCCCATTAGGTGTACAGTGAACAGACCTCACGCATGCGCAATTGGCAGCACGAGGTTGGCAGTACACCCTAATGGGTGTACTGACGTGGTAAAGCCGGATATGACGCGATTTGCGTCATATCGGCTTTACCGCCCCTTGCAGCCCAAGCACAGCCTGTCTGCTCTATAGCACGCCCATCTGGGCGTGAATAATTTACAAATAGGCGGCGGGGAGAAGCACAAAAGACCGCCTTTTGCGGCTTCTCAAATAATGAGAAGCCGCAGATCTACAGGTATTAAAACAACTTTTAGAAACTTTACTATAGCGCATTAATAACAAAAAGGATGCCTAGAAATGTATTAACATGATGCAGGGACAGGTTAAAAGAGCCTGGGGGCTCATTTCTAGAGGTCAGGTTCCCTTTAACCAGTGACTTTAGAGATGGAAAATGACTCTGTTCTGCTAAAGAAATCCTTCTCTACTAGGAAGCTCTGATCAAACACATGTCCAAGGATACTGACCTGCATTGTACAAGGTCTGATAATCCATAAGATGTCATAGCTGCAGAGCATCATGGGGAGGTCCGCATGGCAACACAAATGTTTGTCTGCTCTGCGATCTTTCAGCAGTGTGAGAAATGGTGCTGAACAAGTTTTTTTAGGGGGTGGGGGGACTGTGAATCAAATCTCAAAGTGTTTAGATTTGCATATAATTGCAAATGTTATGAAATTTGACTTGAACTGGATTCTCCGTGGATCCATCAGCTCATCTCTAGTTACTTGTCAACCTTTTTCTTCTGGAGACTCACCAGATAGACTACGATAGTGCCTCATCATTAGTAGTAACACAATGAAACATACTCCTCGGTTATCTTTTTATTTTTAATACGTTGTACATTATAATAACTACAAAATATGACTAATATGCTGCTAACTTAGAAATGTATTTAGACCAAAAAGGGGGAAAGCTCACAGTTTAAAAATAATTAATTTAGGATATTGCAGAAATGTATCCAAAAAGAAGCCAACCAATTAAAGGATGTCTCTGCCATAAACTATTATATGCAAAATAATTAGAAAAAAAAGCGCTCCTGTGTAATACTAAAAAGTCATAGTGTGTATAATATACAATTTGCACTTGCCTGTTAGGGTTGTGCAGCAGGCACAATGCCGATTGAACGGACTCGCAAGCAGTCCCCCGATCCCCAGACCTCTGATGTTTCCTCAGAGGATATGTTCACCTGCTCTGTGAATAGGTTACCAGTCATTGAAGGTGAAGTCAAAAGCTGATTAGATGGATCTTATTCCTCAGTTCACCCACCAAAGTTTGAGTGTGGCATGGGTGAAACCAGTGATCCTGGGTGTACCGCCCTGCATGCAGCACAAGCTGACTCCCAAGGGAGTAAGGAAGTAGAGGAAAAAACAAACAAAAAGGGCTTTGAGTTGGCGCTGCGATTAAAGTGTAGCCAGCAGGGGCGTAATTACAATAGGTACAGTGGTTGCGATCGCACCCGGGCCCTGTAGCCTAGGGGGGCCTACAGAAAAAGACTAATACTATTAAAGATTTGCAATTATTGGGGGCTTCGCTGGAGCTTTCGCATCGGGGCCCCTGGGCCAGAAGTTACGCCATTGGTAGCCAGTCCATGACTTGGTCGTCCATTGAGTTACATTACATAGTTACATTAAGTTATTAGATTCAACAGGTTGAAAAAATAAATACATTTCACACTGAAGTTTATAGAACATCCAGCTTACGAATTTGGACACTAAAATGAGATCAGAGATCAAGCAAAAGATCACTCAATGGGTGAAATTGTTTTCATAATAGCTGACAAAAAATGTTTTTCTTGCTAATTAACCTTGACCTGAAGTGAATAAACTACCATATATACTCGCGTATAAGCCGAGTTTTTCAGCCCAAAAATTGGGCTGAAAAGTACCCCCCTCGGCTTATACGCGAGTCAGTGCTGTATACCGATGTATACATCGGTACATACCGATGTATACATCGGTATACAGCAGCCCCCGCATCCCCAGTAATGCAGGGCCCCCCCAGGGTCTCTCCGGTCACCTGTAAAGCAAGCTATACTTATCAGTGTCCCGCTCGCACCCGCCGCTGCCGACATCCACGATCCTCCATCTTCATGCGACTCCTCTTCCTGTTTCTGTGCGCGTCGCGGGCAATGACGTCATTCCCGGCGACGCGCACAGGAAACAGGAAGAGGAGTCGCATGAAGATGGAGGATCGCGGATGTCGGCAGCGGCGGGTGCGAGCGGGACACTGATAAGTATAGCTTGCTTTACAGGTGACCGGAGAGACGCTGGGGGGGGCCTGCATTACTGGGGCTGCCTGTATACTACCGCTGGGGCTGCTATATACCTCTGGGGCACTGTATACTACCACTGGGGCTGCTATATACCTCTGGGGCCCTGTATACTACCACTGGGGCTGCTATATACCTCTGGGGCACTGTATACTACCACTGGGGCTGCTATATACCTCTGGGGCCCTGTATACTACCACTGGGGCTGCTATATACCTCTGGGGCACTGTATACTACCACTGGGGCTGCTATATACCTCTGGGGCCCTGTATACTACCACTGGGGCTGCTATATACCTCTGGGGCACTGTATACTACCACTGGGGCTGCTATATACCTCTGGGGCCCTGTATACTACCACTGGGGCTGCTATATACCTCTGGGGCACTGTATACTACCACTGGGGCTGCTATATACCTCTGGGGCCCTGTATACTACCACTGGGGCTACTATATACCTCTGGGGCACTGTATACTACCACTGGGGCTGCTATATACCTCTGGGGCCCTGTATACTACCACTGGGCTGCTATATACCTCTGGGGCACTGTATACTACCACTGGGCTGCTTATACCTCTGGGCCCTGTATACTACCACTGGGCTGCTATATACCTCTGGGGCACTGTATACTACCACTGGGCTGCTAATACCTCTGGCCCTGTATACTACCACTGGGGCTGCTATATACCTCTGGGCCCTGTATACTACCACTGGGCTGTATAACTACCACTGGGGCTGTATATACTACTGGGGCTGCGTGTATACTACCACTGGGGCTGCTGTATCTACCTCTGGGACTGGTGTATACCACACTGCTGGGGCTGTATACTTGTGCTAGGGTCCACCCTCGGCTTATACACGAGTCAATAGATTTTCCCAGGTTTTGGGGCAAAAGTAGGGGGTCGGCTTATACACGGTCGCTTATACACGAGTATATACGGTAATTAGACAATCCATTTATAAAAAGTAAATTTATGCTGAATTATACAAGTCAAAATATTCAAAATTGAAATGTTATTCATTTTTCATCCTATAAACAATATAAACTGAACTATATTGACAATACCTGATTTCACCAAGTTTTCCACAGTAAAAACAACATAGAAAAAAAACAGCATTCCACTCTAGAATAAATGTAGCTGGGAATAACAAAGCGTTTATTTCATTAATCATAATTTATACCTGACCATGACAATTGCATGTGAACAGAAGAAATGGCAGCATTGTGAAGGAGCTGAATACGCATTTACAACATTACACAACAGCTTAATATGAATGGAAAGAATAGGAACCATATCTAGTGTACTTGCTCCAATTAGCAATTTTGCCACAGTACTTTTAGTCTCTTTGTGCCATTGTTTAACACGTGTCCCAATGCAGACAACACAATTGTGCAGTCAGGTGCAGAGAGACGCTTCTTCAAAATGTTTAAACTCCATATCAGGAGTTCAAGGCCGTAGCGATGGCAACGTGTCTGTAAATTCTTGAGAGGGTGAGGTTTCTATTGAGAGACATTATTGACTAGTAATGGAGCGGATTATTTAAAGGGATAAAGATGGTTCACTGTATACTTCATAAAATGCACAAATTCAATCTAATGGAACCAGATAAGACGCAAGAACATATATACATCACAATGTATTATTAACTGCAGGGCTGGATTGGCAGCATTCCCTACACGAAAGCTAATAAGTCAACGCTAGTCATTTGCTTGAATAATAATAGTAATACATTTTGCCATTTCTTACTCAAGTCTGCACAATGGAAGGATGATTCCATTTAGGAAAAAAAAAGCGAATCTCAGGATTGTTCTTGCAGCACATTTTGTTGCTGTTCTTACATTTTTATTTTGCTTTTATACTAACACCAAGAAAAGAGATAGGAACCATTCATATCTGTGTTTGAGCCTTGAATAGTTTCTGAAAAATCTAAATACTGTTCAGACTTTGCATTGTGGATTCTGTCAAATACACTGAAAAACAATGCTGCATGGTGCCCTATCAAGGCCATTAGCCACAGGTAAAACAATGGCACATGCTGCACTATTTATGCCCAGTAACAATACCAATGTTACACTATTATACCCAAAACAATGTTCCATGCCTCATATTATGGTCAATAACAATGGAAAAAACAATGGTGAATGCTGCACTATTATGCCCAAAAACGATGTCTCGTGCTGCACTATTACGTCCAATAATGATGTCTCATGCTGCCTGATTTTGCTCAATAACGATGTCTCATGCTGCACTAGTACATCCAATAATGATCTCTCATGATGCACTATCATGCCCAATAATGATGTCTCATGCTGCACTATCATGTCCAATAACAATGTCTCATGCTGCACTATCATGTCCAATAACGATGTCTCATGCTGCACTATTATGATCATAATGATGTCTCATGCTGCACTATTATGATCAATAATGATGTCTCATGCTGCACTATTATGATCAATAATGATGTCTCATGCTGCACTATTATGATCAATAATGATGTCTCATGCTGCACCTATCATGTCCAATAACAATGTCTCATGCTGCACTTTTATGCCCAATAACAAGGCCTCATGCTGCACTATTATGATCAATAATGATGTCTCATGCTGCACTATTATGATCAATAATGATGTCTCATGCTGCACTATTATGATCAATAATGATGTCTCATGCTGCACTATTATGATCAATAATGATGTCTCATGCTACCCTATCATGTTCAATAACGATGTCTCATGCTGGACTATCATGTCTAATAATGTTGTCTCATACTGCACTATTATATCCAATAACGATGTCTCATTCTTCAATATTATGTCCAATAACGATGTCTCATACTGTACTATTATGTCCAATAATATTGACAAAACAATGTTGAATGCTGCACTTATCGTCAATAACTATTCCACACATTGCAGTATTTTTTGAGCAATAATAACGGATGAAACAACACCACGTTACAGTATTATGCCCAAGAGCGGTTCAATTTCGCATGCTGCACTATAGCACCCAGTAAAATGTGTAATTACATTACTGTGTATGAAGGAGAAAAAAAAAAATAAACCAAGAAATATCCTAATTCCCTAACTGACTTCTAAAATTATTTAATGAAATAGTCAAGAAGTTCTCCTCGTTTCTCAATAAGCATAGCCCTAAACAAATTTTCTAACATTAAAGGAAAACTTTCTACAGAACTTTAAAAATATATGGATCTTAAAATGAGACGTCGAGTTTTATTGTGGACCGTCTCAAAGGAGTTTTGCAGAAACAGTGTAGGCAATTGTAGTTTATGTGTCTTTATGTGGACATTATTATTATTAAAACTGGTGCAGAAATGTGATGAAATAGCAATGGAGATAGAAATAACACATAATTACAATAAATAGACAAAGCATGGCTGCCATTTCTTATTGGACATTTTCATTTTATCTCATAGATTGTAAGCTTGCAAGCAGGGACCTCACCTCCTCATGGTTTTTACATTTTTTTGTTAGGCTGCCTTCACATCATGATTTTATGCTGTCCGTGGGAATCCTTGCTTTTGCAGGATCCCCCAGCCAGCCACGGATCCAAACAGATCCCTGCAATTGGTTGGCAAATAGCCATCTGTTTCCGATTCTATGCAGGATCCGTGTGGATCCTGTGGTCTCTCTGTCTCTCCCTGTTCTCCCTGCTACTACATCATTCTTGTCTCCCTGTTCTCCCTGCTCCTCCCTCCTCTCCTCTCCCCTCCTATTTCCTCCGGTATGTAAAAATAAAAAATCTCCTCATGGAGGATACTTCACCTGCCCAGCACCCCCGAGGATGCGACCGTCTGGCTGCAGGACCTCTTCGCATGTCACCGAGCTGATCAACTCACACGTCAGCTGATCTGCTCGGTGACGTAATAACAGGTCCTATAGCCACGATGGAGACAGTCGCATCCCCGGAGTCGCTGGATAAGTGAAGTATCCTCCGTGAGATTTATTATTTTTAACATACTGGAGGAAAGAGAGGGGAGAGGACAGGGGAGAGGAGAGGGGGGAGAGGAGATAGAGGAGGGAGGAACAGGGATGAACAGGGAGAGACAGGGTTATGTACTGAACACTGCTTCTCGGCATGCTCAGTAGATAACAACGGAGCAGACACCGATCCGATGTCCATAGGCTCCCATGGTAACTTCTAAAGGACCACCACGGTCTGGCGATTTTTCCTTTTTCATTTTCGCTTTTTGCACCCCTGCTTCCAAGAGCCATAACTTTTTTTATTTTTCCATCAATATAGACATATGATGGCTTGTTTTTTGCGGGACAAGTTGTACTTTCAGATGCAATCATTTATTTTACCATATACTGTAGTGCACAGGAAAGTAGGAAAAAAATTCCAAGTGCATTGAAATTGCAAAAAAAGTGCAATTACACATTTGTTTTTTTTAGTCGCCATGTTCACTATATGGTAAAACTGATGTGACGGTGTGATGCCTCAGGTCGATACGTGTTCGTAAATACCAAACATGTATACTTTTACTGGTAAAAAAAAAATTCAGAAGTTTAAAAAAAAACAAGAATCACACTTTTTGCGTCATATTCTGTTACCTGTAACGTCATTTTTCCAGATCTGGGACTGTGTGAAGGCTTATTTTTTGCCACTTGAGCTGACGTTTCTAATGATACCATTTTTTGGTGGATGCGCTGTTTTGATCACTCATTATATTGCACTTTATAGCAATCTTGCCAGCGACAAAAAAAACGTAATTTTGGAGTCGGGACCTTTTTTCTATTACGCAGTTTACGGCTCTCATTCATTGATTTTATATCTTGATAGATCGGGCATTTCTAAATGCGACGATACCAAATGTGTGTATTTTTTTTTTAAATACTTTTATTTTGAACTAGATGGGTGCTCGATGCACAATGCATCGGGATTCTAGCAGAGCGAGTCTCTGACTCGCAATGGCCGCTTCGCAGCCAATGCTTCGCGCTGCTAAGGCGACTCGCCATGCCCGCTGCGCGGGCATAGCGAGTCGCCTTAGAGCTGCTCGCAATGGCCGCTGCGCGGCCAATGCTTCGTTCGTATCCACATGACCACGCTGACTCGCAGCGAGAGCGGTCTCAAAAGGGGCAAAAAACCCATTCGTGATTATATAATAGATGGGGGAAAAGGGAAGTGATTTAATCTTTTGTGTTTTCTTCTTTTTTCATTTTTTTTACTTTATTTTTTCATTCATTCTTCATTTTACACTGCTCCATACGGCGCCACACTGCTGCACAGTTTGTTAGCTTTGTCATAGGTCCCGATGAGCTGGAGTACATCGGGACCTGTCACAAATGTGCACTGTAACTGATTGGCAGCACTTGCCAACCACTCACAGGAAGCGAACTCTGATAGCTTCCGGGGTCTCAGTAGGACTCTGGGCTATCATGTGATGGTCAGAGATCTCACAATATTATCACTAGACCTCCGATCATGGTGGGGAATGGAGCGTTCACCGCCGCGGTGCTTTTAGATCACGCTGACACTGAATGACAGAGCGATCTAAGGGGTTAACAGCACCAATCAGAATCCGGATCTGATCAGTGCTTTAAGCCCGACATCTCAGCTGATGACATCAGTTGAGATGTCGGGTGTTTGATGTGAGCGCCACAACGGAGCTTACATCAAACACCGGAACCCGACCCATGACAGTGTATTACGTCAAGGGTTGGGGAGGGGTTAAGGAATGGAGCAGATTTCTCAAACTGAATCTCTGCTCCATGCAAATAGGAGAAAATCAACTGTGCCTCTCTGTGCTATTGTTTACATAAACTAAAGGCTTTATTACCTGGTGATTACCATTACTGGACTCTCGTCACGCGAGCAGTTATCCGACATGCTCCCTGCTGTGATTGACATCTCACTTTTAAAAATACAGTATCTATGGAGAGGCTGGGGTAGGCAGGAGCAGCTCTCCCAGCTCTGCTGGTTGGCTAAAACGACATGCTTTGATTGTGTCAGAACGAATGCACCCAGTAATCTTAATTGAATATAGTTGGATTCAGGATCTCTTTGCCTACAATATGCTGCTCTCAGATAAGGTAGCAAAAACTTGTTGAAAGGATTCCCTTTAAAAATAATCTTTCACTAGGTTATTGCCACCCTGAGAGCAGCATAGTGTAGAAGCAGAGACACGGATTCCAGCGATATATCACATTTAAGGCTGCTTGCTGTAGTTTTGATAAAATTACTCTTTTCTCTGCTGCAGATCTAGCATTTCTCACCTACAAAAATGATTGGCAGCTTTCTGTCTAAGCAATGTACACACAGAAAGCAACCAACCAGTGGTGGGGTGGGGTTACATAGAGCTTATGAATATGGGGACTACTTGGCCACAGGTTTACTAGTCCTCTAGTGATAAAAATCACTGTTTCATCAGCAAAAGAATATCAAAACTACACCAAGAAGCCGAGAAATTTACACATCCCTGGAATTGGGGTCTTTGTCGCTACACTATGCTGCTCTCAGATTAAGTGCCAAAAACTGAGCTCACAGCATCTTCAATGTACTGTTGCCAGCATTCCAATTTATAATCAATGTGTTAGACATAAAGAACCAGTATTCAGTTAACTACATAAACAAATGGAAAACACACACAATAAATTACCGTACATGCTTACTTATTGAGCGTGTGACAAGCAGAGTACATAAAATATCAGCACACCGATTTAACACTTTACATTGCAGTTCAGTAAAATGTACATCAGCATGTATATTTTATGGATCACTCCAGTTATGGCTGTGACTTGTCTCACCAATGATTTGTGATGTTCTTATGTTTTTACTCCTCCTTCAGCACAAACTCCCATAACAAAAATATATAACATTCAAATGGTTTAAATTCTCAGATACATTTCTAAAACTGTGATTTCTAAATATACACATTCTCTGGAAAAACTTAAAGGTCATAGGGGATAAAGGAAATAAGGCCAAGAAAAGAATTTTGGTTGACGTTTGCAGAGTTGTATATTGAAACTGGACAGGAACCAATAATGAGGTTGATGCATGCATCATACACTCCGCATTAAAAAAAAAACATCTAAATAATGAGAGAAATCAGGAATGTTACAGGGGATGCTTACAAAATTATTTAGCATCGATCTGATGTTTAATGCCAAAATGTAAAGCATCAAATTGACTTACCGTATATACTCGTGTATAAGCCGACCCGTGTATAAGCCGACCCCCCTACTTTTGCCCCAAAAATCTGGAAAAACCTATTGACTCGTGTATAAGCCGAGGGTGGACCCCAGCACAGTTATACAGCCCCCAGCAGTGTGGTATACAGGTCCCCCAGTGGTAGTATACAGCAGCCCCCGTGGTAGTATACAGATTCCCCAGCAGCCCCAGTGGTAGTATACAGATTCCCCAGCAGCCCCAGTGGTAGTATACAGGAGCCCCAGCAGCCCCAGTGGTAGTATACAGATTCCCCAGCAGCCCCAGTGGTAGTATACAGGAGCCCCAGCAGCCCCAGTGGTAGTATACAGCAGCCCCAGTGGTAGTATACAGGAGCCCCAGTGGTAGTATACAGGAGCCCCAGCAGCCCCAGTGGTAGTATACAGGAGCCCCAGCAGCCCCAGTGGTAGTATACAGGAGCCCCAGCAGCCCCAGTGGTAGTATACAGGAGCCCCAGCAGCCCCAGTGGTAGTATAACAGCAGCCCCAGTGGTAGTATACAGGAGCCCCAGCAGCCCCAGTGGTAGTATACAGGAGCCCCAGCAGCCCCAGTGGTAGTATACAGCAGCCCCAGTGGTATACAGCAGGCCCCCAGGGTACATATAGCAGCCCCCAGGGGGTACCCAGCAGCCCCCTGGGGTACCAACAGCCCCCTGGGGGTACCAACAGCCCCCAGGGGGACCAACAGCCCCCAGGGGGTACCCAGCAGCCCCCTGGGGGTACCAGCAGCCCCCTGGGGGTACCAACAGCCCCCTGGGGGTACCAACAGCCCCCTGGGGGTACCAACAGCCCCCTGGGGGTACCAACAGCCCCCAGGGGGGACCAACAGCCCCCAGGGGGTACCCAGCAGCCCCCTGGGGGTACCAACAGCCCCCTGGGGGTACCAACAGCCCCCAGGGGGACCAACAGCCCCCAGGGGGTACCCAGCAGCCCCCTGGGGGTACCAGCAGCCCCCTGGGGGTACCAACAGCCCCCTGGGGGTACCAACAGCCCCCAGGGGGGACCAACAGCCCCCAGGGGGTACCTAGCAGCCCCCTGGGGGTACCAACAGCCCCCAGGGGGTACCAACAGCCCCCTGGGGGTACCCAGCAGCCCCCAGGGGGTACCCAGCAGCCCCCTGGGGGTACCAACAGCCCCCAAAAGCTGGCACTGTCCCCCCTTGTAAGGCCTCCCCCCCGCTACTTATACATTACCCTCCCGGTGTTCTGATCGGCGCCGCTCCTAGGTGCTGCGTCGCCATCTTCATCCTCCCGCGCTGGCTGCATCCAGGATCTCCGGCGGTCGCGCGATGACGTCATATCGCTGCGACCGCCGGAGAACCCGGATGGATGCAGCGAGCGCGGACGGGAGGATGAAGACGGCGACGCAGCACCGAGGAGCGGCGCCGATCAGAACACCGGGAGGGTAATGTATAAGCAGCGGGGGGGGGCCTTACAAGGGGGGACAGTGCCAGCTTTTGGGGGGGCCATATGCACTGCTTCCCCCTGCGCTGATTGACAGGGGGAAGCAGTGCATATATAATGAGCGGCCCCACGTGACGGGGCCGCTCATACAGCAGCCCCCCCGCCTCCTCCAGCCTCCACAGCCCCCACCACACAGCCCCCACCACACGGGTCTACCGTATAGACCCGTGTATAAGCCGAGGGGGGGACTTTTCAGCCCAAATTTTGGGCTGAAAAACTCGGCTTATACACGAGTATATAAGGTATTTCATTCCATTAGGTATCATGCCAAAAGGAACAGTTTCCAAGTAGAAGCATCTGTTTCACATGAGAAGCAGAAATGTTATGCTTTCTCTTGTACGAATTTGCAAGGGCACGATCTACATTACAAACACACATGGCCATGAAGTTGTAATACCTTGTCTTTAATTCACCAGGTATTTCTGCTTTCTCTCTTTGTCATCCTTGTATACTTTGAGTATTATTAAAGGAAAGCTGCAATTTTTTTTTGTATTATAATTATTAATTATACAATTATTTTTAATAAATGAATACATTAATTCAACAGTGTTTTTTATATCATGGTCATTTATTTGCAACCACTGGGGGCTGTCGTTTGCATTTGCTGATGATTTGCCGACACCTCAAATACAGCAACCCCTGTACATGCGAGATTAGTCAATGTCGGACTCCGACTGTAGCTGACTCATGCTGTGACCTTGGCTTGGAGGATATCAGCTCCATTTTTGTGAAGCCCACAGTGTATGCTGTTGGCTACACTTTCCCCCTATAACCGCTCTGTGCTCAGAGCGAGCCGAGCGGTGACAGGAGCTGGCAGAACACCAGAGAGGAGGAGATGCAGGGGCAGTGTTCCTGGAATGAGAAGCGTGTCTGTGGAGGGGAGCAGTGATCACAAGCCTGGGATCAGTAGTGCAGTTGCTGGCTGCTGATCACCATCTATGTCAGCCTGCAGTTCAGAGCTCAACAGCGTAATCATCATATTCTGTTCTCTGAACACTCATTCAGCCCTATTATACCAATGTAAGCCTCTGCAGGAGGAGGACATAGCATTTTTCTCATTGATGCACATTCTGCACCCCATCTTGACTGAAAAAAACTCAGAAATGTAGAAATTTTTGCAAATGTATTAAAAAAGAAAAACTGAAATATCACATAGTCATAAGTATTCAGCCCTTTTGCTCATCACATGCTGGCTATTTCCTTGTGATCCTCTTTGAGATTGTTCTACTCCTTCATTGGAGTCCAGTTGTGTTTAATTAAACTGATAGGACTTGATTTGGAAAGGCACACACCTGTCTATATAAGAATTCATAGCTCACAGTGCATTTCAGACCAAATGAGAATCATGAAGTAAAAGGAAGTGCCCAAAGTACTCAGATACAGAATTGTGCAAGCCCCAGATCTGGCCAAGGTTACAAAAGAATTTCTGCAGTACTCAAGGAACCTAAGAGCACAGTGGCCTCCATAATCTTTAACCTGCTAGCGTTATTCCCGAGCCTGACTCGGGTTAACATTCACTACAGAAGCGTTAACCCCGATAGGCTCGGGCTTACCCGTGTTCGCTGGCAAGATGCGGTGAGAAAACCGCATCTGCCGCATCTACGCATCTGCCGACTTGTGCCGCACTTGCGCAGCGCGCGTGCGTAACATAGACAACCCTGATACCTATCATTGTTAATAGTCCTCACCTATAATTAGCAGCATGTTTTTGTGCTAATGCTGCGAGAATGCAATATTAGACACTACATGCTGTACTAGCGTCTCCGTGTGAGGAGTGTGCGGTGCTCATGTTGCTCTCCCTCTTACACGCCCTCAGCTGTAGTGATGGATCGTAAGGGGCTAATCGCCTCACGCCGCCCTTAGAGCATAGCCCACCAATAGAGCGAGAGGGTGCATAAGGGGGAAGCACAACACAGCACACAGTCAGCACAGGGAGAGCCTCAGTACAGCTGTAGGTCTAAATCTTTGATTACTGCAGCATTAACACAACGTGTGCAAGTTATAGGCAGGCACATATAAAATGTAGAGTACAAGGTGGTTCTAGGATTACCGACCGCCGACCGCGGCATGCGGCACAATGCGGGCTATCGCAGTGCGAGGTTTTTAAGCATTACGCGAAGGTAGCCGCTTAGACAATTCAGAACTAACAGAGCCAGAGGTTAAATGGAAGACGTTTGGACCACCAGTCCCAGGAGATCTACATGAAAGAATGGGTAACATATACTGTGTGCCAACCTTGTGAAACTTACAAAAAATTTTGAACTCTGTCATTGCAACAAAGGAATATAACAAAGTATTCAGATGAACTTTTGTTATTGACTAAATACTTATTTTCCACCTAAATTTAATTATTTTTTTTTCCTCAAATCAGACAATGTAATTTTTAGGATTTATTTTCTAATTTTGTCTCTCATAGTTGAGGTCTACCAATGATGTCAATTACAGGGCTCTCTTATCTTTTTAAGTGGGAGAACTTGCACAATTGGTGGTTGACTAAATACTTTTTTCTCCACTGTATATATTTAAATGTATATATAGCCATGCTTGTATTATAGATAAGTGAATTGCCATTTTCTTCAAAACTAAAAAACTATGTATATAGGAGTGTTATTAAAATATTGTGTAAAATAAGCCATCAAATGCTTCTCATATAACAGGTATAGTCACCCACCTTCTATTGCAAACATTACATGCATTTGGGTCAATAATGACAGTGTGCCGACACCACTAGGAAAAGAGCTCAGCACTTGACACATGGTCACCAAGGACCAACTCTAACTGAGCCACTGAGGGCTGCCATACTCTATGCCAGGATGTCAAAATTTGCAGACATTGATGCTACATTTGGTCATTGTAAAGGGGCATTGTGGTCTTAACAAGTTTTCTGGATAGGTCATAACCTTTTAACAGTGTAATGATGAGGACAGTGATGACAATACACTATAAAAGTAAAATAAACAACTGGGACTTTTGTCACTGGTCTCCCCTGTTTCTCGCTTGGTTTCAAGACAGCAACAAAGAAGCTAAATTTTAAGGGAAACTGCTTTATATAACTATTCAGAATGTGGTATATGTGATACAGCTATTGTCAGTCGACATAAAGGTCTTGGGAGCTGTATATCTTCAGTACTGAGACTTGACTAAGGCTGGGGTCACACTTGCAGTTTTTTCATGCTTTTTTGGAGACCTGTGTTTTTAAAAAAGCATGTAAAAACGCACCCATAGGCCCCCATGTAAAAAACGCATGCCCTAATAGCATAAACGCATGCCCTAATAGCAAAAATGCATGTCTTAATAGCAAAAATGCATGCCTAAAGTGCCATGCGTTTTGGCATGAGTTTTTGCACTTATGTGAGTAGCTGCCATCAAAAACACATGCAAAAACACATGGTACAGTAGTACCATTTAATACCATCCAAAAATGCATGCGTTTTCCATAGGGGCCCATGTTAAAAAAAATGCATGCATTTTTAAAACAGCACCAGAAAAAAGTTCATGAACTTTTTTTGGGAGCTGATTCAAAAACGCATGTAAAAACGCATGGGTGGTTTAAGGCACCTAAAAAAACGAATGCAGAAATGAAAAAAGCATGCAGAAACGCATGCTTTTTTTAAGGCACCAAAAATACTCATGCTAAATGTGACCCTAGCCTTAGACATGTAAAATCAAAAGAAAAAATTGCGCCATGGTGAAGACCCGTGATAATGGAGGAAGGTTATGGTAGATAGATTTGCACTCACCTGGGAAGGTTGTGCATGGCCTCTGCACAACACGAGTGTGGGCTGTAGGTGAGGCAAACAGTCATGATGCGGTCAGCTGGAAAATAAACCCTCCTATGATCGTCAGGTGACTAGTCCCGTGATCAGAAGGGGTGTCGCCGTATGACGTCACTGCAGGTCCTGTGTGTAATCCAGGAATCCAGCGACGATTTAGAGCAGAGTTCTCTCAGAATCTTGACTGCCCAAAGCTGCTACCACACCGCTCTCCCCATAGGGAGATTACAGGCAAATGAAAAAGGAATAATGCGGTGTTTAAGGAGCGCTAAGGCTGCAAGAAAGGACTCAGAAACGAATACTGACCTATTCTGTTTTATTACTAAATTAGCAAATTGCTCTCTGTCGCCACTACGCGTTACGATAGCCCCCGTTATCTTCATCAGGTGGATAGAGAGCAAGATTAGTGATGACCTTATATATTCCCTTAACCCAATGGGATTGAACCTGTGATTATGATATCAAACGAATTCCCAATCACAAGATAGCAACAGGAAGATCACATAATAAAATGCCCATATATAAGACAATATGGCAAATATAACCAACTGATAAAAACGCATTCTTAGACTTATACAATGTATTAAAATGTACTAAAACTAACCAATTAAAAATAATAAAAAGGTGCAACATATTAATTCAATTTAAAAAAGAGAGAGTTTTTTTTCCTTCCTTTTCCTCTGTAAAGCTGACATGCAATGATAATCAATGTATTGGTCCACAAGTGCATTCACAATTCTTAATGGACAGCCTTTTCAAATCTTAGTGGGTGGTCTTTTCAATAGTCAGGGTGAGGCCTTCTGGGGTGAGCGTACCTAACTTGAAAATCCAGTAGCAATCTTTATTGCATAACCACAGAAACCTATCAGGGACATTCTCATCAACCTGATCAATAATTGTAAAACTTAAATGAGATGGATACTTCTTGTGTATTAAGGCAAAATGTCTTGAAACGCTATGTAACTTTCACAATGTTAAATCTGTGTTTGCACAATCGTGCCTGCATAGTTTGAATAGTGCGGCCTACATACTGTTGGCTACACGGGCACTCCAGAAGGTAAATAACATACATTGAGTGACAGTCTAAAGATTGTTTAATGCTAAAGGATTCACCCGTGGTATTAGAAACAAATGTTTTTACACCATTACGTATGGTTGTACAACATTTGCATTTGGTCGAGTCGCATTTGTAACAACCTGGATTGCCAATCCTGGAGGGGATCATATCCGGCCCAAGAAATGTTTTTGACTCTGTTTTACTAGGGGCTACCATAGTACGGAGATTCTTTCCTCTCCGAAAAATAACCCTGGGTTTATCGGGAATAACTTTAGAAAGCACAGGGTCCCCTTTCAAGATGAACCAATATTTTTGTATCATATTAAGAATGTTCTTATATGACCGATTATAGGTAGTAATCAGATCCCAACCCGCAAATTTATTAGCTGTGGCAAAACAGATGCCACCGTTGTATTGATTAGAGGTATGTTCAGATAATGGATTCAATTTATTGAAACAAGAGTCTTGTGATAATAATATACTCTTTTGAAAGGCATCGGACAATAGTTTTCGGGGATATCCTTTTACTCTGACTCTTTTACTCAGAACCCTAGCTTCACGGACAAAGTCTGTGTCCGTAGTGCAATTGTTCCGAACACGCCAGAACTGTCCATAAGTTACATTAATTAATCCACGCCGGAAGATGACTGCTCGTGAATTCAAAGTAACTATTAACGTCTACCTTCTTAAAAAATGTAGAAGTAGACAACTTCCCCTCCGTATCAATCTGTATCGAAAGATCTAGATATTGGATGGAGGTACTTGATATGGTGGCCGTAAATTTTAAACCCCAAGAGTTGGAATTCAGTTCCTCTACCATCCCCAACACTTCTTCTCGGGTTCCTGCCCTCAATACAAATAAATCATCTACATATCGTTAATAAAACCGTATATGTTCATGTACATAACGAGACTGTGCGATGGAGACGGACTCGAAAACCCCCATGAAAAGATTTGCATAACTGGGAGCAACCCTTGTCCCCATCGCACAGCCTCTAATCTGTTTATACACTAATGTTTCAAATGTAAAGATGTTATTTGTGAGGATGAACAAAATTCCAAGTTTCAAAAATTCTTTTTGGGGTTCAGCCATTGTATAATCCAAATTTAGAAAATGATCTATTGCAGATATACCCGAAACTTGACTTAGGCTGGCTTCACACCACGGCAGAGTCCGGTCCGGGGCTGTCCGGTGTAAACCAGACAGCCCCGGACCGGATTTTGGCCCCATAGTATCCTATGGGGCCGAATGGAGCCGATGGCAGATCTCTGCCATCTAGTTTCCATCTCTCCGGCAGAATCCAGGAGGAATCGGATTTTTCTCACCATACACAAAAACGTTGCTTGCAGTGTTTTTGTGTTCAGAGAGAAAAATCTCCCCAAATTGTAGTATCCCGGATTCTCTCGTATCTGGTGTAATCCAGCGATCCCTAACATGGGAGCCTATTGGGCCGGATTGCAATAGTCTGGGAGGATCCGGGAACCGGACACCTGCGGTTGCACGCTGCTGTTATTTTAGGACCGTGGCTAGCTCCCCGTGAGCCGCGGTCCTGAAAAATCAGCGGCGGCAGCTGCGTCCGGCAGCACACCGGATCGGAGGGCATATTAGCCCTCCATTTCTGTGTGCTGATCCGGTCCGGGGCTTTCAGGGTCATCCCTGACAGCCCCGGACTGGACTCCGCCGTTGGGTGAAGCAAGCCTAAGACAGGCTGCAATGTGAATTTTACCAGGGATGCCATTTTATGTCACTCCCAGAGAAACCCTTTAAGGCTATGTGCACACAATGCATTTTTGATGAGTTTATTTTGGGTGCAGCTTTGTCACAAAACTGCAAGCCAATCATTATGAGCGCAAAGTCAATGAAAATTCTGAAGTTTTGTGCACGTTGCTTATTTTTCCCTTGCAGATTTCATTTGCAGCATGTCACTTCTTGCTATTTTTTCCATCCCAAATGCATGAAAAATGCATGGGCAAAACGCATGTCAAAAATGCATAAAAATGCACCAAAGACGTGTCAAAATGCATTGCATTTTTAGTGCGCTTTTCTACCAGGAAGTGCAGATTTAATGCAGAAATGTCAGAGACCAAATACTCAACGTGCGCACATAGCATAAGGAGTCTATGGCATTAACAAAGATAACTAAGTGCGTTCAGTGCAGCTGTTGCAGAAGTCTTATCATTATCATATACATGGAAGCATCCAGAGAACTATTTAGGTAGCATCGTTATATATACTTTAGGCTGTCTTCACATTTGCGGGCTCCTCCGCAGCGTTCTGCGGAGGGGATACGCAATGTGAGCGCAGCACCGCAAGCCCCTATCTTTATAATGGGAGCGCATGGTGCTGCGGTTGACAGTGCATGACCGTGCGCACCCATTCACTCCCATATGTGATCTGTGCGCACAAAATCAACCGGTCTCGTCCGACATGTTGCATTTTTGGTGCGGACGAGACAGGCGTCCGCCTGCACACAGATCACATAATAAAGGTAGGGGCTTGGGGTGCTGCGCTCACATTGCGGATCCCCTCTGCAGAACGCTGCGGAGGGGTCCGCAAATGTGAAGGCAGCCTTAGTGATATGATAAAAATGAAATACACACTGAATGAATGGGAACAACTACAAGAGATCTGCATGTTTGGCTTTGTTCTTGGTGGATTTCGTACGCCTATATGTTACAATGAAGTTAATTCTGCTATGTCTTATTATTCAAATCTGACATTTGTCTTCATTTTAAAAAGGTACCAGTGCTGGATTGACAAAACTGCTGGCGCTACGTATTTAGATCTGTGCCAGCCTGACATCTTGCAGAAGGTCAGGACAGCAAATCACCAGGTAGCAATATCAGTTTCATATCTTTATGTGGTTATTAAAATCACATTAAACAAGATCTTCAAAAGCCAATTTAGCCAATGCAATTAAGCCAAAATGATCCCACAGAAACATTTGATACAATGCACTGAATAAAATATTGAAAAGGAAAAGCCTCAGTTGAACTTTTGTTTCCTTAAAAAAAAGAAAAAAAATCCTTGTTGCTTTCTTCCCTGGCAGCATTGCCTGTTCTTCAGTGTGGTACATTAAAAGAAACATAAGCAGAAACATGTGGCAGGTGTGGAACGCTGCCCATATGCCTAAAGTAGTATCCCCATGTACCTGACCACATTAGCATACCAATGGTATTTTGTGTACTTCGCAATATCTGTTTGCTAGCAAACTCCTACACTTTGGCTAATAAGAAGAAGAGGTCAATGTACTAACCTTCCAATCATATAAAAAAATCCCAACAAAACACTACAAAAGAATTACATATCTTATAAGAGGAATCATCTTTCAGTTTTAAATACTCCTTGAAATGGATTTTTAATACTGTATCTGTAAAAGTGATTTAGCAATTGCTTATATTTCCCCAAAAAATTACAATGCTGGATTTATTATTTTGAAAATGTATGAATAAATGTATAATTCTTCTTAAAGTGCATCTGACATTTTGTAATCAGTACTGACTTCAGGCTATCAAGCTACACATGGGAATGGCATGGCCCAGTTGTCAATTTACTCACACATTTTTAGGAAAATTAGGTTAAAAGTTTTATTCCCATCTCTAAGATCCTATCCCAATATTTAGTAGGTATAAATATATTAGCAAATCTCTCCAATTAGAAATGTAGTATAGTTCTCCTGATTAGCTATGTCTCTTAACACATGTGCAGCGCATTACAGCTTAGGTATCCATGGTTATGACCACTAGTAAGTAACACTTTTTATAAGCGTGGTTTTAACTATAGATACTTAAAGGGAACCTGTCACCCCCACAGTGCCTACTAAACTTAAAGTGTCACCTTCAGCAGCGTCTATACTGCATTTTGTGGAGTTGGCTACCTAAATAAAGGCTGTAAAAAATTTCCCACCCTGTATGTTAATGCTTAATTTAGGTCCAGAAGGTACGCTTCCTTTGCTGGACCTGAATGCCGCACTGGTGTTACTGCTCCACCTCTTTCCTCCAGGACCCTCCGCCTTTCTCTTTCTAGTGAAGCTGACATTGTCTCTGCCTGAGCAGATCCGTCAGTTCTTGGACATGCACCATGAGCTCTGCCTGAGAACTGAGATCTCATGGCTGCGTATAAGGCAAGCACTAGATCCCGCCATGTGTTGTCTTATGATGTATGCAGATGTAGGGTTGGGAATCTGGTGAATGAGGAACAGGCACAGTCATGCTGTTTGCGCAGGTGCCAAATTCCCAACCCCGCAGTCTGCATACAGCATAAATTTAACCCTGACACACATCAAAAAAGTGAAAACATGATAGTTGCTTTTCAACAGTTTTTTTTTTATTTTTCTTGTGCAAAGGTGTATTGTTTCCAAAATACCGACGTTTCGGCTCAATCAAGCGCCTTCGTCAGGAAGACAATCTCTTAGAAGTGATGGTGACAATTATTATGGAGTATGCTGGTATAAATGTCCTTATGGTACCAGTTGCAGTAATTTATTAGTACTGTGGTAGAAGTTCACTACTTCAATTGAAAGATATGGTTTTTATCCTGTGATACACTATGTTCCTTGTGTAAGCCAGCGGAGGGGTTCTGGAGATGAGAGACCCTTATGATTGTCCTGGTGAAGGAGCTGTTTCCTTATGGGTAACAGATAGGTGGAGCAAAGGGATCCTGGTTCAGGGAAAGGAAAAAGATGGTTGCCTTACAAGTGTAGAAGGTAATGCTCAGGATATTATCTATAGTAGTGGGGGGGCTTCATGTATCCTTCATGACAATTGCTACAGCTGACGTATGGCTCCCCCCTGTGTCCTTGTGTGCATGCCGTTTGCGCCCAGCCTCCATACAAATGGCATGAACACAAGGACACAGCGGGAGCCATATGCCAACTGTAGCAATTGTCATGAAGGATACATGAAACCTCCCCCCACTACTATAGATAACATCCTGAGCATTACCTTCTACACTTATAAGGCAACCATCTTTTTCCTCTCCCTGAACCAGAATCCCTTTGCGCCAGCTATATATTACCCATAAGGAAACAGCTACTTCACCAGGACAATCATAAGGGTCTCTTCATCTCCAAAACCACTCTGGCTGGCTTATACAAGACAACATAGTGTATCTCAGGATAAAAACCATATCTTTCAATTGAAGTACTGTACTTCTACCAATGTATTAATAAACTACTGCATACCTGCCTACTCCCATCATAATTTTCTGTATCTCCTCTAAGAGATTGTCTTCCTGATCAAGGCTCATGCTTGAGCCGAAACGTCTGTATTTTGGAAACCATACACCTTTGCACAAGAAAAATAAAAAAGGGGGGCGTGGCTTGGCTCAACATGGTGATGGCTGCATGATCTGAGAGCTCCAGGACCCACAGGTATTGAAGCGGCTCTAACAGTCTCCTCAGCCCTTCCTCATCGCCCACACAGAGATTTACAGTGTCCGGATCGCTGCTGGAACACATGGGCAAAACTAGAAGCACTGGAGGGGGCCCCCCACAGAGAGTGACAGACTTTTTCCTTACCTCCAGACCCTCAGACCGTGCAGCTAAGATGGCAGCGTCTCCCCAGCACTCAGTACGCTCCTCTTCCAGGAGGGGGTCGGTGGCCTCCTCTATATCTACCAGAGGGGAGAGGGACGATACCCCTGTGACACATGGGAGCATGAGAGAAATGCTCTCCTCCATGCTCTCCTCCCTCCGTACTTCCTTGCAAGCTGACATGAAGGAGATGGTGGCAGATCTCAGGGGGGAGGTGCTGGAGATAGGAGGACGTACAGACAAACTGGAGAGGAAACTGGCTGAACTTATACAGTCACATAATGGCTTAATAGATGAGCATGTGGAGCTGAAAAAGGAGATGGGAAAGGTTCAGTCCAAACAACTGGACTTGGAGGATCGCCTGCGGCGTAATAACATCCGCATCAGGGGGATAGATGAAGCTGTGCAGCCTAAAGATCTAAGGCCCCTGCTGCAGGACTTTATAATGGCTGCCATGCCAGAGGTGGAGAGGAAGGACATTATCATAGACAGGATCCACAGGGTGCCTAAACCTTCCCATATCAATCCTAGCCTGCCAAGAGATGTGATTGCTAGGATACATTTCTATGAACTGAAGGATGATTTTTTATACTGCCTGCGAAGCAAGCCAGCTCTCCCTGAAAGGTTTTCAGCACTGGCAGTATTCGCTGATCTATCCCCTGGCACCCTGGCGCTCCGCAGGGCCTTTCAACCCTACACGGCCGTGCTTCGTGATCATGAGATATCCTATGTCTGGGGCTTCCCAACGAAGCTAATTATACGTAAGAATGGCTCTACACATACCTGCCTTCTCCCTGAGCAGGCTGCAAAGCTCTTGGCTCAATGGGGTCTCCGATCGCCTGCAACCTCGGCTGAATCTTCCTCAACTGCTGACAATCATAAAAAGCACGTGGACCCAGAGTGGGCCACAGTCTGAAACAATTATTGCCTGTGGGACCGGGCTTCCCGGAATCTTTTGGATCATCTGCCTATCACTGGCTTGCCTCTTTTTTAGGCACACTGTCTGTTTTTGGACCGATTGCTTTTTAATCCCAGGACTTCCATCTGTTCTCCTGGGTATTTGCCCACAGAGTGAATTTTTTCTCACTCATTTGTGACTTTTGGTTCTTTTTTGGTGCTTGTTGCTTTTTTCCCGGCTTCCTTTATGTCAGGAGCCATTGTTTTATATTTATGTCTCTGTCTTTGCACTTTTCTTCAACCACTTGTGGCTTTTCTTTTCTCTTCCCCTTTTTTTCCCTCCCCTCCTCCCTCTTTCCCTGCTAATGCACTGGATTTGTTTTCTTCTGCATACCCTTTGTCTGAGGGTGACCCCTGGTGGTCGCTTCTTATACAACAGATAGATCCCAATGTTTAATATGAGTGTGTCGATATTATCAATTAATGTCAACGGTCTAAATTCTCCGACCAAACGATCTATAGTATGGCGTCACCTTCTCAAATCTAAATGCGATATTGTCTTTGTTCAGGAGACACATCTCCTGGAGGGGGATAATGATAGAATGCATTGTCACAAATTTCCTCACCGATTTTTTGCTAGTGGTCCCTTTAAAAAAGCTTGCGTCGGAATTTTTATTAGAGATACTGTCTCCTTTCAGCTTGGGAGCGTAGTTTCTGATTCAGATGGTCGATATTTAATTTTGTTATGTTTAATTAATAATGTGAATTACACTCTGGTCTCGGCCTATGCTCCCAATGCGGGTCAGAAGCAGTTTTTTGGGTCCCTTATGGACAAGCTCCAGATTTACGCTCAAGGCAACAAATTATTATGCGGTGACCTAAATATGCCGCTACTCAAGCGCTTAGACTGCTCAAACCCCTCTCAGGCTCGAGGTGAACTACAAGCTTTGGTGTCTGAAAATAATTTTCATGATATTTGGCGATATCAACACGGCTCACAGCGTGACTATACCTTTTCTCACCCAGGTATCACAGCTATAGCCGTATAGATTATGCATTAGTGGATGATGCCTTATTGAAACTGTGCTTGACCTCAGAAATCGGCCCTATCTCATGGTCAGATCATGCTCCAGTTATGTTACAATTAGCAGATCCCGCTGGAGTTAGACCCCCGTTCGTGTGGAGACTAAATAACTACCTATTGACGAACCCTGAAATAGTTGAGGATGTTTCAAGACAAATCAAGGAATATTTTGCTACCAACGATACTGGGGAGGTGGGAGACGAGGTCCTATGGTTGGCACATAAAGCTGTCATTAGAGGGGCATTTATCAAAATTGCGGCACACGTTAAACGAAAATACACGGCAGAGTTAACAAATACATTACGAGACCTTCAAACATTGGAGCAACAACATAAATCCTCCCCTACCCCCGCACTTTTAAAATTACTAACTGCCACTAGGAACCGACTACGGGAGCTTCTGCTCCAAAAGGCCGAACGGGACCTTAAAAGAATGAGGGCGAAATATTACGCTATGGGGGACAGGGCAGGTGCCCTTTTGGCTCGGAGGGTGAAGAAACGATCGGCTCGGTCTAAAATCCCCTTCCTTGTTTCACAAGCCGGGGACCATATCCGTAACCCTATAACTATAGCAGCGGAATTCCGTTCGTTTTATGACACTTTATATAATCTCAGTCGAGATGGGACTACTTCTCAACCGTCTGCAGCATCTATATCCTCCTTCCTAGATAAGGTCCCGCTTCCGAAATTGTCTTCACACCAATGTACTTGCCTTAATGCCCCAATTTCAGAACTTGAAATTAAACAAGTCTTAAAATCCTCAAAGAAACACACGGTACCCGGTCCCGACGGTCTGTCATTTGCGTACTACGCACAATTTTCTACTTTATTGTCTCCGTATTTACAGAGGCTATTCACGACGTGGGGGTCCAAGGGAGAGATCAGGAGAGAGGGTTTGGAAGCTATCATCTCCACTTTGCCTAAACCTGGGAAGCCTCCCACTACCCCGGGCAACTTTCGCCCTATCGCGCTGCTCAATTGTGACACCAAATTATACGCGAAGGTGTGGGCGGTGAGATTGATGATGGTATTGCCATCTCTCATTGGCCCAGACCAGGTGGGATTCGTACCAGGCCGCCAGACGCGAGATGGAACCAGACGGCTTATAAACATTCTAGATATTTTAGAAAGAGCCGACTCCCCCAGCGTGATCCTGTCTCTGGATGCTGAAAAAGCGTTTGACAGGGTACACTGGGGGTATGTTGAAGCAGTTTTGAACAAATTTGGTTTTATTGGACTAGTTAAATCAGCCATTATGGCCTTATATTCATCGCCAAATGCTTCCGTCCGCGCCTCCGGCTTTCTCTCGACTCCATTTGACATTTCCAATGGCACCCGCCAGGGATGTCCACTTTCTCCCCTCATATTCGCGTTGGTAATGGAACCCTTGGCAGCGAAGATTAGGGCGAATCCAAATATAAGGGGGATCAGAGTTGGAGACGTTGACCACAAGATCGGCTTATATGCCGATGATGTAGTGTTTACCTGTGTTGATGTCCTCTCTTCACTCACAGAGATAATGGCAACATTGGAGGAGTTCTCAGCAGCCTCATATTATCGTCTCAACGTCTCCAAGTCAGTCCTCTTCCCGGTGAAGGTTGACACGTTAACTCAGAATATCATTCGAGATCGTTACTCTTTCATTTGGGCTCCGGAAGGCTTTAAGTACTTGGGAATCTTTATTACTAGCACCCATAACATTGTAAAGGCGAATTGCGACTTACTAATTAAAGAGATAAACTCTGAATCAACTAAGATTTCCCCATTTTGCCTCTCTTGGATGGCTAGGATCCAGGTGGTTAAAATGTTAATTCTCCCAAAGATCATATACCTATTCCGATGTCTTCCTTTAAATTTCCCGCGAACCTGTACGTCCAGATTGCAGCGTTTGCTCAACTCATTTATATGGAATCATAAACCGCACCGTATACCTCACAAATTCATGATACTCCCACTAAATAAGGGTGGACTAGGGGTACCCGACGTTCTCTCCTATTATAAGGCCGCGCTGCTCGAACCGGCGAAACTCTGGTGGTCAGGGGATACAGTCTCATTACATTGGCTACAAATTGAGTCATGCTATGCGCCAACACGTTCTCTTAGAATTCTCTTAGAGATATGACTCCTCCAAGTACCGACACGAGGCAGCTTACTCCACTCTATGATCACTCTCCTGCGGATCTGGCACTCCTTTAGTAGATCTAAATTTTTGTTTTTGCACAAATATATATCTCTGCAAGCAGTGGAAAATATGATCCCAGACATATCTCTGGGCCACTGGAAGTCGAGAGGAATTCTTACAGTGGATAAGCTCATGGATTCAGACGGGTTTCTTCCCTTTTCTGCAATCGCCCTTAAATACTCCCTGCCCAATATTTTGTTCTACCAATACTTGCAAGTTCGCCATCTGCTGCAGTCTTGTGCTTACTCTCTCCCAGACACTGTCTCTGTTGATGACTCATTAATGGGTTACTTTAAACCAGCATGTATAAGTAGCCATGGCATATCTATTATATATCATGCTTTCCTCTCGCTCAATGATAGGTCCAAATTACCATACATGGAGGCCTGGGAGCGTCGCCTCTCCTTCTCAGCCCCGATAGAGGCCTGGTACGAGGCGGCCTCATACGCCTCTAAATACTCATCTTGCATTAATCATTTAGAGCAAACAAAAAAGGTTCACTTAAATTGGTACCTAACTCCCGTACGTTTAGCTAAGTTTCATACATCCTCTTCCCCACTTTGTTGGAAGGGTTGTGGTCAAATAGGCACCATGGAACATATGTGGTGGCTTTGTCACAAGCTCCAACCTTTTTGGCACTCGGTTGAGCGGGTCCTGCACAAAGTGACAGGTGTCCCTATTGTCATGTCGGGACAGATGGCTGTATTGGGTATTGGGCTGGGGGATATTCCCTCAATTCTAAGACCAATGGTTGCTAATATTTTAATTGCAGCTAGAATATGTATAGCCAGAGTATGGCGCCAAACTTTCCCACCCACAGAGAAGGAGCTGATAAATCAATTGGCGCTGCATTTTCAGTATGAAACAATTTTGGCACATGACTTACAGACTAAAAACAGAAGACTTGGATGGTGGGATCTTTGGACATCTTCGCAGTTCGGGCATAACCATCTCTGATGAAACTCTGGTCGTCTGAATTTACCCCACACTTGCTGAAGTAGCGTTTGGGATTATATTACGAGAAGTGCAGAACTAACTGCGTTCAGGATTAATAATTAAGACATTTGACATAGGGATGATATGAAGTTGTGTTTTTATTATCATTGGCAGGGTGATGTTTCCCCCATGTATTTCCCCCCCCACCATCTTTTTCAGCCTCTTTCAATCCTTTTCCTTTCTATCCTCAATTGTGTTCTTCCTAACATGTTTGTTATGAAGCATATTGCCGAACCGATATTCTCGGCTGCATTTGTTTTTGTTTTTTTGATATGCCTTAAAACTTTAATAAAAATTTAATGTTTAAAAAAAAAAAGAAAAATAAAAAACACTTGAAAAGCAACTATCGTGTTTTCACTTTTTTGTTGTGTGCCAGTGTTAAACTTTTCTCTGTAGGATGATGTGTCGCACGATCCGCGTTGCTGCCCAAGAAACACCAGGACACCGGAATATCTGGAAATGTAGCTTTATTCCTCCAATCCGACGCGTTTCGGAGCTGAACCCAGCTCCTTCCTCAGGGATTAATCCTTGAGGAAGGAGCTGGGTTTAGCTCTGATACGCGTCAGATTGGAGGAATAAAGCTACATTTCCAGATACTCCGGTGTCCTGGTGTTTCCTTGGCAGCAGCGCGGATCGTGCGACACATCGTCCTACAGAGCATTTCTTGCACAGCGGTGACCCGTGGATGTGGATCCTGCAGTAGCTGACCCCTCGCGGTCATGCTTGGTTGTGGGTATACACAACAGGACCAGGTGAGCAGATTCTGATTTATTATCTGCATTACCCTTTTCATATAAAGATAAAACCCTATTGCACAATTTTCTCTCATTCCTTGATAGTGTTAAACTTTTGTATCGATTAGCCCCTTACCCTTGAGCACCTAACGGTGGTTAAGCTTGATTCTATTCCTAAATGTGTACAGCAAAAGACAACACAGGGCGGAATCTGGTGCCTGCGTTATATGCAGTCGGAAAGTTCCGAAACCACGTGACCTCAGTTCTTGGGTAGAGCTCACAGAGCATGCTCGAGAACTGAGGGATCTGAGCAGGCGACGTCAGCGTCACTACAAAGAGAGAAGAGGAAGGTCCAGAAGGAAAGAGGAGTAACACTAATGAGGCATTCAGGTCCAGCGAAGGGAGCATACCTCCCAGACCTAACATACAGGGCAGGAAATTTTATAAAGTCTGTATTTAGGTTCCGGGGGGGGTGGGGGAGTTGTAGGGGGACTGTAGCCACCTTCACAAAATGCAGCAGGTGCTGAAGGTGGCACTTTTAGTTTAATAGGACTTGGGGGGTGACATGTTCCATTTAAACTTCACATGATCTAGCTTATCAGGAGAGCTATACTACATTTCTAATTGGAGGGATTTGCTAATATTGTTATTACACCTACTACATATTGGGATAGGATCTTGGAGATGGTAATACCCCTTTAAGTCCACACAATTAGTTTGTGATATTGTATATTTTCTCCAAGCAAAAAACACAAACCCTAGGCCTTGCACACGTTGGGTATTTGGTGAGATTTTTACTTGACTATTTATACACCAAGAACCAGGAATGAGTAAAAAACACAAAAGTGGTGACATGTCTCTAATATATGTTTACTCCAATTGTTCCACTCCTGGCTTTTGTTTAGAAATAGAAGGTAAAAAAGAACCCGAAAAAACTTGCAGTCGGTTACTGTGGGCAACACCATCACTGTGGGGCTTGGGAACATTGGCGCAAAACAAACTTTAATTCGCCCTGAATTTGTGTGACCTGATGAACTCATCCCTGGGAAAACCCTGACTGTCATCAGGTTTAGGGGTGTGCACCAGTCTCTGTCAATGGCCCAGATTTTCTGGACTGGGGGCAGTTGGTTGCTCAATATGTACCTGCTAACCCTACACGATTTGATACAATGCCTTGTGAAAGTATTCAGCCCACTTGAACTTTTCAACCTTTTCAGGCTTCAAACATAAAGAGATACATTCAAATATTTTTGTGAAGAATCAACAAGTGGCACACAATCGTAAAGTGGAACGAAACTTATTGGATATTTTAAACTTTTTAAAAAAATTAAAAACTGAAAAGTGCGGCAGGTAAACCAGAGCTAACATCACCGGCAGGAGGCGTGTCAGCTGCTGAGACCCAGTCCCGCCCATTGCTTTCTCTGCGTCTGCTTGAGTTCAAAAGCAGAGCAGCATTGAGCGGCCGAGAGGGGAGACAAATAAAAGAGGCAGCACAGAGGGAGCCGGAGGTGGCACACAGAAGGCTGGAGGCAGGAAGGGCACCAGCAGCAGCGATGACTCATCATTCAGTGACAGGCTGCATTCAGTGGTGCATTTAGATTGCCAAGCACCTGGGGGTGACAGGTCCTCTTTAAATTGTACTAAGTTTACAAGATAGATGAAATGTAAACTGAGCAATTTTTCTAATTTTGGTATCTGACCACAGATGATAAGGCCAAGGAATCATTTTCATCTTTTTTTTTTTTTTTCCAAATATCTTTATTAAATTTTCATAGATATCATATAAATCACGTTATAAACAATAAATGAGTCTGTTACATCCAACAATCTCTCTCCAAAAGAATAAGGTCCCAACAATAAACCATCCAAAACTATATAACCCCTCCCACCCACCCCTTTAGCACCGCTTCACCTCATTCCATCAGATATCCCTGCAAAGCCTAGCATTCCGCCCCACCTGGCTGTGTGGCGATCAACCTTACTGCAATTCCAGACGACCCAATGATCCCCGCAATTGTTCCGTCAAGTACCATTCTGAATTTTTGAAAGGTGTGACCACTATCTTAATCTCTGTATCCGTAAGACTATGCGTAATAAAATTCCTCCACTTTTTGAAAAACTTAGTCGTCAACTTATCTTTGTTTGACTCCGCCTCTATTCTTTCTAGTGTCATTGCCTTCTTTATGTCTGATATTACTCCCCCTCGAGACGGTGGCGTAGCCTCCAGCCATGCCCCGAGTATCGCCCTTTTAGTAAGGATCGCTATGGTGTGCAGTAATTTCTGAACGTCTCTGGGTCCGTGAGAACTTGTAATGCAATGGAACAGCCATCCCTCCTTCCCCAATGTCATCCCCATGCCCGTCACCGACCTAGCCAAGCTCTCTACGAACTCCCACAGTGGGCGAATTTTAGTACATTCCCACAACCCATGTAGCAGATCTGTATTATCCGTTCCACACCTCGGGCATGATTGCCGCCTGTCAGTGTCAGGGTTTTGTGTGTATGTCCTGAACCCATAAATTGCTGAGTGCATGATCCTAAATTGAGTATCTCGCCATTGCTCATTAACCACGTTGTCTCTTAGGGCTCTCCACCCCCTTAATAACATGTCTCCCGTACCATCTGGTCCCAAACGTCGTTTCCACCCCTTGAAGAGCCCCCCTCGTTGGGTAGGTAAGAGCAGTCCCCTCAAGTCCCTGTAAAGCGACGATACACTGGTGTTATTTGTTCCCTTCTTTACCAAATCGTCCCAGGCATTCACCACGCATTCTGTGTGTACCCTATCTAACTTTCTCATGATGTGATATTCAAGCTGGTTATATTGCAGTATGTGAAAATCTGATAGACCCAGAGCAGATACTAATTCTCTCCCCCCTAACCATCTAGCTTCCGACGGGCACAGAAGATCTCCAGCTAACTCCACCCCCTTCTCTTTCCATTGCCTAAATAGAACATTCTCTCTTCCCAATGGGAACTCCGGATGTGTCCACAGATTCACATATTTAGACATGCGCCAGGAAAGACCCATTTTTTTGCGAATTAATTTCCACACTGCCAGTGTATCTCTGAGCACCACCGACTGTTTGATCCCACTAGGGAGTTTTGCTCTCGGGGTGTGAAGAACCGAGGCCAAACCCCAGGGTCGGCATAATGCCGATTCCATCTCGAAATCGGAGAATTTACTGGTCTTCCCCAGCCAGTCCAACACATGTCTAAGCAAGCACACCACGTTGTATCCCTTGACATCCGGAATTGCCAGCCCACCCTCTTCTCGAGATAACATAAGTGTGCTTAGCCCAATCCTAGGGCGTCTTCCCTGCCACATGAATCTGGTGAAGGCCCTATTTAGCCGTGCCACATCCCCACTACGGAGCATCAGAGGAACCACCTGCAACGGGTACAAGAGCCTGGGAAAACACATCATTTTAAGGAGGTGACCCCTACCCAGCAATGAGAGAGGCAGTTTCTCCCATCTCCGGAGGTCACGTTCTATTGCCTGTATGATCGGCAGGAAATTTAATTTGTAAACTAGATCTGCAGTTCTAGCTATGCGTATTCCCAGGTATTTGACCGAATCTTTCGCCATCGGGATTCCCAGGATATTTGGTGTCCTTCTCCTAGCCTCCCCCTTATTCCCTTTACTGCCTGACAGATAGAAAATTTCACATTTAGATTCATTCAGTTTAAAGCCCGAAAAAGAGCCAAATGACGTAATCTGAGGAAGGATTCGTGGCAGCTCCTCTCTCGGGTCATTCAAATAGAGTACTATGTCATCGGCAAACATGTTGGCCCTCAACCATACACCACCCACCGATATGCCCTGGAAACTCTCCCCACTTGTTAGGAATGCCGCCAATGGCTCGATAGCTAAGTCAAACAACAGAGGCGACAGGGGGCAGCCCTGGCGCGTCCCTCTACATAACGGAAAGACCCCAGATAGGAAACCCGGTAATTTGACCCTCGCCTTTGGTGCCCCATATAGTGATCTGATATAGTTTCTGAATTGGCCCGTCAGACCCACCGCATCTAGTACTTTCTCCAGCCATGGCCACCTGACGTTATCAAATGCCTTCTCCGCGTCCAAGGTGACCATGGCTGGATCCCCTCCTAGTAGGCCTTTCTCCCTCTGTGCTACCGCGTCCACAGCTAGCATTGCCCTCCTAACATTCCCAACTGCCGAACGGCCCTTGACAAAGCCCGCCTGGTGGCGTCCAACCAGCTTGGGAAGGAAGTGAGCCAATCTGTTCGCCATAATTTTGGATAAAATTTTTAAATCAACATTAATGAGGGAAATTGGTCTATAATTAGCTGGGTTCTCCAGATCTTTATTCCCCTTGGGGATCAGCGTGATATGTGCCGTATTCATCAGTTCAGGTATGGCTCCTCCTCTCATTATTGTGTTGTAGAATTTAGTTAATGTGGGCACCACCAGTGGACCTATCGCTTTATAAAATCCTCTCCCCAAATCCGTCCGGGCCTGGTGCCTTATGGGCCCCTAATTCTTTTATCACTCCCAGCACCTCAGCTTCTGACACATCTCTATTTAATTCTAGTAGGTCTAGTTGGTCTAGGCGAGGCAGAGGAAATCTTTTCAGCCAGTCCTCCTCCCCGCCCTCTAATTCTATGGGTTTGCTATAAAGTTTAGCATAATATTTACCCAATGCGTCCACTATGCTACTAGGGTTCTTCAACAAGTCTCCCCGTCTGTCCCTAATGGCCATAATAGATGTATATTGTCTCTTTCCTCTGGCTAAGTTAGCCAACAATTTCCCCGCCTTGTTCCCATAGTGGTAGAGTGTAGACTCCCAGTGCTGTCTCGAGATTTTTTCTTTCTGCTGTGCCCATCCATTGAAATCCAACCTCTGTCTCTGCCATGCTTGTTTGTTATCAGTCGTGGGGTTCGCTATGAAAAGACGGTATGCTTCCCTCACCCCCTCGCTGCTTTTTTTGAAGTATGCTTCTATCTGACGTTTCTTCGTTCTAGTAAAGGCCAATATTCTGCCCCGCAGCACTGCCTTGGCAGCCTCCCAGAATAGAGCCGGGTTAGAGGAATGCTCTTCATTATCCCATGAGTACTCTCTCCACCACTCTTCTAATTGTCTTTTAAAGTCAGGATCCTCCTGTATTGCAGTGGGAAACCGCCACAGGAAGTCGCTACCCCTTGGGAATGTGTCAGCCACCCACAAGCATATCGGGCTGTGGTCTGAGATCACTAGGTTCTCAATTGTCGCCTCCACTATTCTAGGTAGGAGAGAATCCCTTACCAATAGAAGGTCAATTCTTGACCAAGTGTCATGTCTGTGTGAAAAATGTGTGTATTCTCTGTCCTGAGGGTGACTTAATCTCCAAGCATCACACATACCCAAATCTCCAGCAAAAGAGGTCAGCGCTGTATTTCCTCTGTCAGGCGGTTGTCTAGCGTTAGCGACCAGTGTACTACGTCTTTCCCTATTCATTGATCTATCTTCATCCACATTCATTACCAGATTAAAATCTCCCCCTACCACCAAGTTTTGTCTAACATCACGTGATATGTGGCTTTGTAAAGATTCCAGGAAACCCTCCTGTCCCGCGTTTGGCGCATAGACATTATGTATACTGAATATGTCCCCACCGCATTCAATCAGCAAATGGAAATGTCTGCCCTCAGCCTGACTGTCATGGGATAGCACTTTATATGCCAGATTCTTGTGTATCAAAATAAGTACTCCAGCTTTTCGTCCTACCGCCCCAGAGCCCAGGACCTCACCCACCCACATTTTTTTCATTCTGAAAAGTTCTTCATGTTTCAGGTGGGTTTCTTGGAGAAGAACAATATCTCCTCTTAATTTTTTCAAGTGTTTGAGGACCATGGAGCGCTTAGTCGGGGACCTCAGTCCCTTAACATTCCATGACAATATCTGGACCATGTCTGAACGTCAGAGTTGGATCTGATTCCCACCAAGTCCGCGGTGCTAAATTCCCCGATTTAAACTTTAACAACAGACCTATATACAATAGGTCTTTTCTTATAAAGTAAACCCCTCCTAATTTTGCAACACAGCAACAAATTCCCTGTCTCCCCAACCTCCGCCCTCTCCCTCCCCCCCTGATCCCCTCAGATTGTGTTTTAGGAGCTCCCATATTCCTGAGTATTAGTTCCTTACACCTTGCTCCCGCCCACTCGCCATTTGAATAGCTTTCCCAAACTGCAGCAAACCCACCGCTATGGCCTGTGGCATATGTAACTGTTTCCAGCCAATCCCGCTTTGTTAGTCCAATTAGTCCAGATCAGCTCCCAAGTCATTGATTCCCGTGATGCCAATTCTGTCTATAGGGACTGAAGTAACTGACACAACCCCCCCCTTCCCCCCGTCGTCCACATTGATCAGAGACACGCGGAGGCTCGCGACCGCCCCACGCCTTCTCTTCGGCCAAAGTGTTAACATGTCCCATCAGTCAATTAGTCCAAAACGTCATTTCTTGCATCTTGCTGGGTCTGAGGATCCCTGGGTTCCCTCGAGGCACTCCTACGGTTACGTGACGGGCTAATTTCGCCACTCACAGAAGACCCCATGTGGCTTCGCCGGTCTCTTTGCTCCCTGGGTGATCGTCTCTCGTTGTCATTTAACGTGAGCGAGCGTAATGCCTCAGCTGCGTCCGTGAAGAAACGTGGTGCACCATTCCTCCGCCAACTTTCAATGTTGCTGGATACAAAAGCTGGAAGGGAGTGTGTCTTTTGTATAGCATGGAGCACACCTCATTGAACTGTTTGCGTCTGCGTGATACCTCCGGTGAATAGTCACTAAACAAAAGAACTCTGGCTCCTTGCAGTGTTAATGGCTGACGTCTCCGCTTGAATGCTTGTAAGATCTTCATTTTATCTTTATAATCCAGGTATCTCATGATCACCTGTCTTGACTTCTGTTGATTCTGGTAACTATTCTGTAGCTGGGGGCTGCTTCCCCCTCTCTCCCTCACATTAGCGGCACGTGTCAACTGCGGAGGGGGTGGTGGGCCAGTTCTATGTGCTCTCTCTACTCTGCACAAAGCTCTTATTCCCAGCACCTGTGGCAGCTCTTTCTCACAGATGTCATCCAATAACTCATAAGGCACCGTTTCAGGGAGGCCCACAATCCTCAAATTATTTCTGCGTGATCTATTTTCTAGATCATCTAATTTAGCACCCATTCTGGCAGACTCCTTGCACATCGATTCCAGCTTTAACTCAAGAGCTTGCACTCTATTTTCTGCCTCCATGAGTCTCTGCTCTGCCTCAGTAATCCTAGTCTCTTGTTGTTGGACTGTAGTTTGCAGGGCTGCTAGGCTAGATTGCACAGTGTCTCTGATCGTTTTATTTAGTTCTTCTGCTAAGTATGCTTTAAGCTCACTTATCAACATAGGAGATAAGGAGCCCTGGTCCGTTCCTCTCTCTTCTACAGACCCGGCACACTTCTCTACAGAGCTCTTCTGTTGTTGTTTGCCATGTGCAGCTGTCTCTGGGCGCTGTGTCCCGCTGCTTTTTCTAATCTCCTCCTGGCTCTTATCTTTCCTCTTGCCGGCCGGCTGCCGCCGCCATCTTTCCTCCTCCTTCTCTGCTGGGGCCCCCGCGTCTCTCACCTCCAATGCTGCCCGCACTGCGCAGCCACGGCTCCATGTAACACCGCTCCGTTCGTAGTGCCAACCCGCACCTCACTCTTGTGCGATCCCGGCGGGTCGCGGGTGTATTTTAGCGATATTGCAGCGGTGGGCGTCCGGAGCTGTGTCTCCTGCGTCCTCTACATCAGGAGCCGGAACCGGAAGTATTTTCATCTTTTTAAAGATACCAGTGAGTTTCCAATTAGTTTTGCTTTGCATTGCTTTGCCTAAACTAGGTGCATCTTACAGTGAGGTGCTTTTTATATTCTGGTATTTGAGACATGTATAGAGCCACAGTACACGTGTAGGAAGCATGGACACTGGAATTAACCATTGTAAAAGTTGTAATAAAGATGGTGATGATGCTGATAATTCAGGAATTTGCACATTAAAGACTGTTTATTGAGGCCTAAATCCTCCACTATTTAAAGACACTACACAATAAACCATTGTATATACACAGGACAGGATACTTCTTAGGGTATATACCGACCGTGCTTTTTTAGTGCAGAGACGTTATGCAGCAAAAACGCTACAAAGCTACACCCCGTGGCAGGAAAACACAGCACAAAATGTTGCTTTTTTTGGTGCAGACTGAGGTCGTGTGCATTTTCTACTATAGTCTATGGCTGGATGCTACAAAATGCAGCAAACAATTGACATGCTCATTCTTTTGTCTTGACCACTTGCAACTAAACTGCTAAGAAAAAATAAGCATTGTGGGCATAACACTTCAGAATTCTCAAAGACTTTACTGGAATAAGGATAGCCATGCAGGTTTGTGAAAAAACAACGCATAAAAAATGCAGTGTCTGCACATACCCTTACAGACACAGATTCTCTTCATGATATATTAGCTCAGTGTAGTTCTATGGAAGGTAGTGATAGAGCTTCATGATCTTAGTAAATGCTGCTCTGTATACATTAAGATGTAATTCTAACATTAGATATATGTTAAGTGAAGCTTTTTTTTAGCTTAAGAAACACACGCTTAGGCCCATTGTGGCTTGCATCATTTATTGCAAATCATCCAGCTCAGCAGCTTTTTGCTGTACTCCCTCCACTAGATATTGCATGCTTTGCAGTACTTGAAAAGCCGTCTTGGGTTATAAACACAACGGCCAGCACTAATGTCCCCATTTGTCATACCAATTACAGAGCAGACCAATGCCATCACTAAATACTCACACTGCAAGCTTCAGAGCTCATTCAGCTCGTAAATTAAGTGTTTCTGTCCTTTTCATAAGGTGCACAGTGACTTAATTACTGAAGCTGAATGTATCCCATGTAAAAGGTTTCATAAAACCTAAACTAGCTCCTTAACATGGCTCACTGCTCCAAGCTATGTTAGGTGTTTGACATAATGAATTTACCAGAACATAGAGTAAAGCATCAGATGGATTTCCATCACTTAAAGGGGTTTCTGGTGTAAAAACAAAACTGGGCTCCCACCCCCTCCCCAGGTCCAGAATCTCCACCATAGCTTCTGGTGTCCGATATGGTCTGCTGTGACATCTTTTCGACAATGTTGGCGCTAAAAATAGAACTCAGTGGCTTTTCACAAGTTAAGGACATGAGCCGCTCAGCTCACTGATTGACTACAGTGTAGCAGGCGTGACGTCAGCGCTGCAGATAATAACAGACACTGGGAGTAGTGGCAGAGACTTAGTGCTGGACCCATTGATGGTGAATAAACAATTTTTTCTTGTGTAGTGAAATATGTATCTCAGTGACTGGACACCAGAACAGTTAAGGGGTTAAATTCCATGTCAGTCCACAAAGAGGTCACAACCTGCTTTTTTATGCACAAGCTAGCTCCCAGTGACACTGACTCTAGTCTCCCCGGGTGGGGGGGGGGAGCCTCAAAGAGGAAGAGAATTGATAAGAGAGATAAGCCATCTCAAATAGTGAGCCTCAAACAGACCCACAGATGGGAAGCAAAATCAGAAGACAAAGAACATTTTAAAACATAATATATGCATGGCTAAATTGGTAAGTGTCCAATCATAGACCTAGAATAAGATTATTAAAATGGAAGGCCGGTCTACAAATCTGACCCTCCCAGTCTGAGTCTATAACTGGATTCTCTCAGCCAAGGCAAAGTGTCACAGAGATGGGTCAGCTGAACTGCTGTGATCATCATTCCATATATCACTGCTCTCCCCATCAGGCAACAGAAGTCAAGTTTAGGTTTCTGTAAGTTTCTCCTTTTAATTTTATTGTTTGCACATTTGTATGTCACTTTTTATTTCCTTTTTTTATCTTGTATTGTAAGCACTGTATCTTTTATATTAAAGCTTTAAACTTTAAGTATGAACCCTGTATACTCTAAAGAATTCACAGCCCTAGAAAGGTGTGACTTTGTTGATTGATAAGTCTTAGTTTAGGGCAACTCATCGGCCCCCCCAAAATCCGGTGGGTGGCGGCAGCGTGTGTGAAGCGGGGTGCGCAGTCTGAGTTGGGGTGTGATTGATGCTCCCATTCAGCAAAGGACATAGGTCGAGTGCTGGATTGAATGAGAGGAGATAGATTAACCCTTGCAGGCGCAACCCCAAGTCACGTGCTGAGAAGTAAGCACATGACATCTTAAAACAAACTGCACGTGTATAAAGGTAAGGTTTTTAAAATCACAAAACCCGATTACCTTAAATATTGGCCTACTATTCATTTCTGTTCTGTGTCACTGTTTTGTGTCAGAGGGTTGTAAAGCTACCACCATTGATTTGATCATTTATTTTAAGAAGGTATTAGAAGGATTTGTTAATTAAAGCTTTTTCAAAAGCAGGGGATTTTTAAAGGCTTGATGTTCAGAGGAAATATAAGCTTTTTTTAAATAACGTTTTGCCTAGTTATGCTTGCTTTTCTTTTTATTTTTATAAGTCTTTAATTTAAAGGTCTATTCAATAACATTTAACCTGATAATGGATTCTCCCATGCATTGTAAGGCTTTACATGCGCACTATGTACCCTATAGCTCTGTCACTACAGCACAGCTAACAAGACCTTATTTTAGGAGAAAATTGATTACTTTTAAGTCATCTCTCTCAGGACAGGAGTGCCAGGACAACAGAGCGATTCTGTCAACAACAATGTGTGAATTTCTCCATCATTGGCTCTTTAATTGAAAATACTATTGTAGGTTTATTCTGAAAATTGTTATCCTTTAACCCACAAGATAGGGAATTGTACTCATCGCTGTGGGTCCGTCACAGCTGGAACCCTCAGTGAATCAAAGGCCTTCAAAAAAATAGAGGTGCGCATGCCCAAGCTTCATAGTCAATGAGACTGCCAAGAATAGTCAACTACAGCACTCGGCCATTTCTGATAGTCCCATAGTCAATAAATGCTCCATTCATTCTCATGGAGCACTTCAGAGTCCCCTTCTCATCAGTCATGGGGTCCCGCAGGTGGAAAGATGAAAGTAGGGCTGAAGAGTTAGTAAGCCAAACCTCCCGACTCCTTCAATTTCATGGAATCCAACTTTGACTACACAACTCTGACCCTCTCATACATGGCTCATGGTTAAGTGATAAATTTATTGTAGTACAATATGAACATTGGCTTTTAATCATTATTATAATGCAATAATCAAGATATTTAGATACAACATAATAATAATAAGTCATAATATTCAGAAAAAACTGTGCGCAATTTATTAAAAGTTTTAGGAGATTGTCTATTTTACACCGACTCCGACCCCATCAAAATGCAACTGACTCGACTCTGACTCCACAGCCCTAGATGGAAGAGGGCCCCTGTGACACATCAGTACCACTAGTGGGCACCTCTTCGTGTTTGTGACAGGATCTGCATGCAGATTTCAAGGGAGAGGGGCCCCTTTACCTCCTGTTCCCCTGTCCGGTTGCACCAATTATACCCCTGGTGATTCATTCCAGTACGGGACAATCCCTGCATGTTGCCTTTTATTGGACAAGAGACAACAGTATACTAGCCAATTAAAGTGCATCAAAGAAATGTATCTTATGCTAAACTTTTAGCAAGACAAAGCACAAAAATATTATCTCTGTAAGAGCCCTTTCACATTAGCGTTTTTTTCAAATCGCGGCAGATGCGGTGAAAAAGAATGCATCTGCCGCGATTACCGCATACCGGCTGCACTTGCGGCACGGTTGCGGCCGGTTGCGGCAAGCCCCATAGAAAGTATAGGCGGGCTTGTGGCAGGTGCGGCAAGTGCCAAAACCGCACTTGCCGCACCTGCCGCAAGTCCGCCTATACCTTGTATGGCGTTTACCGCAACCGCGTCGCAACCGTGCCGCAAGTGCAGCCGGTATACGGTAATCGCGGCAGATGCGTTTTTTTCACCGCATCTGCCGCGATTTGAAAAAAACGCTGATGTGAAAGCACCTTAAGACACTCGTTATAGCGCATTCATAAAATAAGTGTTTTTCATGTAGTAAAAATAAGCTGAAGAACGTTGCTGCCTGAGGCATGTCTTGTTAGAGAATAAACTGTACAGAAGATCATTATAATAAAACAAAAGCTTACAAGACAAATCAGTAAACTTCATACCCATCAACTATACGGAACAAATAAAAATAGGACCGGTTTATCTTTTGCTAGTAGAGGTGGAGATACACGTGTTTTGCAAATTTTAAATAAAATACAGATTATTGAAGTAAATGTACACAAAGGAATACCTCTAGGCCCTGATTGTAAATTCAGTCACATCTATGTGTCAAAATTGTGCAAATCGACTTGACAGGGAGAGAAAAAAAAAGGGAGTTTGTGTGTATGGAAAAAGGAGGGGGGACAACACAGATGCAGGTTGGACATGCTAAGCAATTCATCATACTGCAAATGGATGAAGGGATACCAGCAAATCAAACCCAGAGTACCATATGTTCCCATTACAGGGAAAATTTTATCTTGCATAAATTGATAAAAGCCATGCCAACTGACAGTTGTTCCTTCTGGTTTATCTACTCCTTTTTCTCTTTTAATTTACTAAGATTGCATTACATTATCTTAGATGACAATTTTTATGCTCTAGTGTAAGCGGAATCTTGCAACCTGCAAACAGAACAAGTCCTAGAGGATCTGGAACAAATGTCTGACTATTTTACCAAGTGACATGCTAGTGTTGTAACATCATACAGATGAATAGTGTGGTTTATTGCAATCACTGAGGCAAGATAAGGGTGCAATATAATGCTTTAGCCTATAGCATTGTAAAGTTATTACACTTTCAAAAAACTAAAATTCTTCACTGTGAAAATCCACAACTCATTATTGCAAACTCCATAAATAATACAATACGGTATAAAAAGAAAAGTACTGAAAAACTAATCATCTGATGGTAAACTATAAAATTCTTCAATTCTATGCCCATAACAAAGCTGTTCTCAAACGTTATCAATTTGATTTGTCTAAAACTCAAACTAAGCTAGTTTGTTAAAAAAAGTCAAAATAATATTTTCTTCTATTAAAACAATGTCCCAACAAATACATAGATCAGTGATCCCCAACCTTCTTTACCTCCACCAGGGCCACATTTGGCTCCAAAAGACACTATATGACAGCCTAAACTGCCCCACATATATTACACTGGTTAACACTGAAATTGTTATTGACAGATCCTAATTTGTAGTATCATGATGTGCTGTACATAAATACGACCATGGAAATTTTTTATTGGCTCTCGTTTTGAAGATATTTCATATAGTGCATTTTCTATGTTTCACTGTATAAATTTATCCAGTAGCATTGCATAATACTATCATGCACACATCAAGAGTTTATTGTATCATTTTCTGATGCGAGCAATACTACTGCCAGAAGCCTGCTGAAGTAAACAGACATCAGCAGTGTACTACATAAAGCCCAGTCAGAAAAGTTGAACATTTAAATATTTCAGACTTCGTTGGATACAGTTAAAGCTAGTTATATAAAACGTTATTATTTTATCCATTTACCATATTTTTCGCTTTATAAGACGCACTTTATAAGGCGTGTAAGTGGGGAGTGTGTCTTATAAAGCGAAACTAGTAGCTGTGCTGACTTGGAGGTGGAGGGTGGGGGGGAGCTGTGGAGTAGTGTCTGGGGGCTGTCTGGGGCTGTCAGGAGGCTGGAGGAAGCTGCAGCAGTGGCCCCGTGGTCACGTGGGGCCGCTCATTATCTCCTGTAATATGCACTGCATCCCGCTGTCAATCACCAGCGGGAGCAGCCCATATTACAGGAGTGTATGGAGCGGACCCGCAGTTCAGCGGCTGCAGCAGCATGTGAACTCCCCATTAGCAGCCCCAGCGCATTATCTGCCCCAGCCATTGTACCCTGCTGGCCACCATAGCCACCACGGTAAGCCTGCTTTCTCTTTGTCCCCGCCGCAGCCGCCCGTGTGTCCCCGAGGCCGTTTGTAAGATGACAGGTGAGGGAGTGGGTGGGGAGACCGACTCTCACCTGGTTATGGTTGTGTCGCCTCCTCAATAAAAACACGTCACCAGGGCCTGTTGGTGCTTGTACCCTGCTGGACACAGCTCCTGCCGACTTACACATTCAGCCCGGTCACATGGGCTTGTGGTCATGTGATCCAGGGGTCTGACATCATCAAAGGTCCTCAAGCTTCACAGGTCATTCAGGGTGGGAATCCCACAGCTCCTGGGACCTTTGGTGAGCCGTAAGTGTTGTTGCCGCTGCCCGTAACAAACAGGTGGTGAATAAGGAGCTGAGAGGAGATTAAGTGTCACACTGTCATTAAGTTGACGTGCACCTTGCGCCCGAGCTGGTGCTGCTGCCACACAAAGGAGGAGGATGGTGGAGGTGCCCTCTCCCTGCACTGCACTATGTGACTGAATATTGTAAGTCACAGCTCATCCTCTGTACATAAAAATAGTGGGAATGCGTGATTTACACCATCTCAGTCCCACCCTCTCCAGACACAGCTAAGGTGGCACCGTGCCATAGAACACTGAGATGACATTCTACACGGAGGTGCCATATAGACCACACTGAGGTGTTGTGCAGCAAGGAGGTGCCATATATACCACATTGGGGTGTTGTGCTGCACGGAGGTCCCATATATACCACACTGAGGTGTTGTGCTGCACGGAGGTGCCATATATACCACACTGGGGTGTTGTGCTGCACAGAGGTGCCATATATACCACACTGAGGTGCTGTGCTGCACGGAGGTACCATATATACCAGACTGAGGTGTTGTGCTACACGGAGGTGCCATATATATCACACTGAGGTGCTGTGCTACACGGAGGTGCCATATATACCACACTGAGAAGACATAGTACAGTGAGATGCTATAATAGTACACTGAGTGTTGTACTACAATGAGATGCAATAATACTACTAGGCAGAGGTGCCACACTGCACTGAGGTGCCATAGTACTACAGTGAGGTGTCCTACTACAGTGAGGTGCCATAGTACTATAGTGAGGTCTCCTACTACAGAGAGGTGCCATAGTACAGAGGTCCCCAACTCCGTCCTCATATAGAGTATATGATTTGTAAGACGGACACTGGCATTATAATACAGACCCCATTTTACATTAAAAATTATTTTTTTTTCTCTTTTCCTTCACCAAATTTGGGGGTGCGTCTTATAATCAGATGCGTCTTATAAAGCGAAAAATACAGTACTTACAATACTTCTAGAACACTAATACCTCAAAAGTGCATTAATACTGTGGACACTATTTGCTTTATTTGTGGGAAAGTGACATTTGCCAACCAGAAGAAAAGAATAATTTCTCAAGTAAAGAAGGCATATCTACTTTACCTCAGATGCAAGATCGGTGACCAAGGACAAGCCTTGGGCCTCGCATATGCTACATGTGCAACACAGATTTCATCTACGCAGGTTTCTCAACTCGAGTCTCAGGACCCACCAACAGGTCATGTTTTCAGGATTTCTTTAGTATTGCATAGGTGTTAGTTTAATCACCTGCAAAGGGGATCATTCTAACACCTGTGCAATACTAAGGAAATCCGAAAACATGACCTGTTGGTGGGTCCTGAGGACTGAAGTTGAGAAACACTGATCTAGGGTTTACAAACTTTCTCAGGAATGTTAGCGCAGAAACCTACAACAAACTAGTAGAAGACATGCTGATGCAATATCAGAAACTTGGTAGCAATATCTTATTTGTGATCCACTTCTTTAATCCCATCTACATTTCTTTCATGATAACTGTAGAATAGTTAGTGATGAACATAACAAACATTTACATTAAGATATCACAATAGCACAAAGAAATCAGGGAAAATGGTCAACTACCATGTTGGCTTACTTCTGCAGGACTGTTCCCAGAGATTCTCCTGAAACGCTGTACAAGAGATAGACATAAATCTAAAATATAGTCTTGACGTAGACTTGATTTTATTTTTTTTTTTACAGGTATTCACCATAGGCCTGTTACGATTGGTATGCATTTTGTGATGTAAACAATAATTGTAGATTGCAAACACTAGAGCTAATTTTGTCGTTTTGACTCTCATACTTGTATTGAGCACATAAAAATTGATAAGAAATTACTTATTTTATTTCAGTAACATAACTTTTGTGAAATTTTGTTGACCAGTGTATACAAAGGCAGTATACTTGCACCTATGGTTTCCACATCAATCTCACAATCATTTTGTATTCTTGCAGCAAAGATTCCACCACGCATCTGGCTTCAAGCACCCCCTCTATCTGGCAGTATTATCCTATTTCCGGCTCAACACTTACTTAATTTAGCTCTCCAACCTCAAGGCCAGTATATGGGCATTCAGATAAGGTCTCTTATCTAGGGTTACTCACGAAAGTCAACAGTCCTGTTTTTCATAGCAGTTTGAAAGATTTTGGGCTAATAATACACATGTGGCTCCCAAGCAACAGGTGGGGATCCCTGTTCTAGACGAACGTAGCTGGAATTGTGTGCTTTAATTATGCTTAAATCCTTTTGCCTTTTTAGATGTCTCCATTCAATCTCTATTGGTACCTTTACACGCCGCGACGGCAGGCTGGATACATCGCGCTACAAGCTACAATTGTAGCTTGTAGCGTCCATATCGCCTGTAGTAGCGGCGTCTGAAGAGGCGACGCTACAGCCGGCGACAGATACATCTGTTTATGGGCTCTGCTCATAAACTTAAGGCAACATCGCCGATTGTAGCGAGCTGTATCGGCGTGTAAAGAAGCAACGGAAGGCAACTCTGGACACCCGGCGATGTGGCTGCCATGTATCTAAGGCGTGACACAGTCGCCATGTTACCGCGCCCCATCTGCGATCATTGGAGGTCGCTCCTGCTTTATGATTGGTAGTCGCAGCATAGGGCGGGATATTTAAGGAGCTGACCAGTCACACTACACAATTACTCGAGCGTGCTCTATTAACCAGCCTCCTGCGATGCCTGGCCAATCCTGATGATATTGCGCTGTCCTATCATCATACGGACGGCTCGTAATCCAAGATTGTTGCACGCCTATGTGCTATCCCTGCTGCACCGGGTCCGCCCATAGTAGCTTGTTGGAGCGGTGTGTAAACATGGTACGCTACGCTACAGCTGGCTACTTGAGACACCCGGCGATGTAGCTAGCTATAGATGTAGCGTGGCGTAGCGCACCTTGTCGCGGCGTGTAAAGAGGGTGCGTTGACCGTTTGTAGCCGTTTGAGCGTGCTCGTGCACGCGAAGTAGCGCGATGTATCCAGCCTGCCGTCGCGGCGTGTAAAGGTACCATATGGGATTGCTGGATATAGCATAGAACAGTTACAACACTACCATCTTTTATTGGGCAGAGAAATTAATGGAACTCCATACTGGCAGGGCAAGGACACCAGCAGTAAGACATGGCGATAACTGGATAAATGATAAAGAATTATACCCGTCATTAAAAGTTAGGATTATGTTCACATGTTCTTCAGGCCACCCATAAACAAGAGCTATGAACATACACTGCTATCTGTAGCAAAGCAGCAATCGTTATTATAAGTCAAAATTATGTAAACCTTAATGGAACAAAAAAAAGCCAATGTGTATTGTCTGAAGCAGGTACAACCTAGTAGCAGCCCTGGAAAATACATCAGGTGGAAAATGTGCTTTTTACTTAATTTGAAAAGTGATCTGAATATTTGCTAATAGTTTCCAACAGTAGGCATCACTTGTAAAGTTGAAATCAATGAAATGATGAGCCACATTGCTTTATCTTGATTTTTTAACCAAATTACAAATTCTATATTTAAGATAATGGTCTTAAGTATACTTAAATTACCACCACAGCTGAGACAGACACTAAAGATGAACACGCCAGAAGGAAATTTTTAAGACAGGGTGACTTACATTTGGAGTACGTACCCAGCGGTGGAATAAAGCTGGTGTGGTACCTAATGGCGATTCAAATAGAGTATGTGGAGCCTCATTTAGGAGTCTCAACACAGGACTAGCCAGATCTTCCTCTAGTGAAGGACCTAGCCATGATAACCACCATATTAAGTGGCCCTTTGAGTCAATATCCAGCTCTTTACAAGCTTAAAGATATGACAAGGGAATACCAAGGCCAGGTATCCATCCACAGACAGCTGTTTCCTGTGTTGAGACTCCTAAACGAGGCTCCACAGACTCTATTTGCATATTCAAAATTCCCAGGGGGCAATGGGCCTAGGAATTCACTGTGTTGAGCGCTTTAGCTGGCTGCCTGCAGTGTTTTCTTGAACTGGTCTCCCTGAGATCAGTGAATATTTTGTTTTAAAGGCGATTCAAAGGAAGAGTATCAAGTCGTTCAGAAAAATTTGCAAAGATTTCTATATCCAATATCAGATTTCAGGGAATATCCTTTATGACCTTTTAGAAGCAGCAGATCTTCCCTCTTACCTTCGAAAGACTGCTTTGCTCGATCGACCAACTCTTCTATCGAGTAACTGGCGAGTTCTCCTCTTGCATGTTTTGTCTTGCAATATGTGCATGCATTTAGGCAGCTGTAAATAAAATCAAAAGAGAAATGATAAGACATAATTACAATTTGCAAATCTCTTGAAGAGCATGTGCATAAAACTAGTACACTCTGTGATTAATGCACAAAAACTTCAAAAGTAAAATAATATGGAATATTAATTAGCATACAACTACAAACAAGAGGGTAAATAATAACAAAAAACAAAATAAAATAATAATAGATTACAACTTCTAGTGAAGAGCTCCCAGACTCCAATGTACATTTTGCACTAGGCTTTCTTAAGAAGTCTTCACTAATAACAGTAATTTCTATTATATGGCAGGTTTTATAGCAGATTTGGATTTTTTTTTTTCTGATTTACTATAATACTGCATGCACCATCAGATTTTACCTTAATGATTACTATAATTTATTTTGCCTCTTTGAGAATGCCCTGTTCCAAATACTCCCCACTATTTAATTGTGTTAATTTTATTGAGACCGATTTAAAATTAACAAAATGTCATATTTTTTGTCATTATTGACCCCCTTTTGTATGTAGTTGCGCTCTGTGATTTTCAAAGTTATCATGTGCTTAGGCTACAAGATTTAGTATCTCCTATTCCAGTAATTCCATCTTCCTTGCCTTATACATAGGCATACAGTACTCCAAGACCTAACTAATCTGTTGTGAATAGTAGTAAGTAATTTACCGCCACTACCAATTGAAAATACAAAATAATCTATATTTCATAGTAGCTATGCAAAGTAACGATACGATAAATGACTGAAATCTTCATCAAACCAATGAGGGATATAAAGAAAAAGGTGTCAAATATAGGGCACACAGGATCAGAATACGGCACATGAGTATCAACAGTACGACACATTGGAAATGGGACAACATCCCTAAAGAAGCAGACCTGTTAGTTTTTTTTTTAAAGGGAACCTGTCAGGTGGTTTATGTCCCCCCAGCTATCACTGTCTGTAGCTGAAGCTTTATAATACCAGTCAAATCATCCCTGTCTGAGCTCATAGTGTAATGTGAAAGGTGAAAGAAAAGCATTTATACACTTACATTTCAGTCGCCACCTTGGAGGAGGGGGACTGTCTGGCAGGATAATAGTTAACTCACTATTATCTTGGATGGCTAAAGGACCTGTGTGATGTAACGATCATGTGACCACAGTGGGCGGAGCTAAGGCAGCAAATGTATTATGTTCTTGAGAACTAAGCTCCGCCTATGGTAGTCACATGGTTGTGACATCACATCAGGTCTCTCAACATGTTCTAGCACAAGGCTGAAATGTTAACTATTAACCTGCCAAACAGTCCCCGTCCTCCAAGCTGGGGACTGACTGCCTCATTACATAAGGAAATGTAAGTGTATAAATGCTTTTTTTCTCACCTTTCACATTACACTCTGAGCTCAGACGGGGATGTTAGGATATTATTATGAAGCTGCAGCTACAGACAGTGATAACTGGGGGGGGCATAAACCACCTGACAGGTTACCTTTAAGAAGCCCTCCTACTCTGTACTCATTACCTGTAGTAATTGCACCTGCTTGAACGTATTAGTGTTGCCTGTATAAAAGACACCTGTTCACACACTCAATCACACTCCAACCAGTCCAGCATGGCCAAGACCAAAGAGCTGTCTAGGGACACCAAGGCCAAAATTGTAAACCTGCAAAGGGCTGGGATAGTCAACAAGACAATATACAAGCAACTTGGTGAGAAGACAACTGTTGGCGAAATTATTAGAAAATGGAAGAAACATAAGATGACTGCCAATCTTCCTCGGTCTGGGGCTCCATGCAAGATATCACCTCGTTGAGTAAGGTGGATCCTGAAAAAGGTCAGAAATCAGCCCAAAACTACACAGGAGGACCTGATCAATGACCAGAAGAGATTACTTTTAGCAACACTCTACCGTCATGGATTAAAATTCTGCAGGGCATGAAAGGTCTCCCTGTTTATGCCAACACATGTTCAGGCCTGTTTGAAGTTCTCCAATGACCATCTAGATGATCCAAAGAAGGGATGAGAGAAGATCATGTGATCAGATGAGACCAAAATAGAACTATTTTAAATCAACTCCACTCGGTGTAAGAAGGATGAGTACAACGCTAAAAACACCATCTCAACTTTGAAGCATGGAGGTGGAAACGGCATATTTTGGGGGTGCTTTTCTGCACATGGGACAAGTCAACTACTCAGTATTGAAGGGAAGATGAATGGGGTCATGTACCGCAAGATTTTGGCCAACAACCTCCTTCACTCAGTAAGTACATTGAAGATGGTTAATGACTGGGTCTTTTAGTATAACAATGACCTGAAACAGACAACCAGGGCAACAAGGGAGTGGCTCGGAAGAAGAATTTTTCAAGGTCCTGTCTCCAGAGCTGAATCCAATAGAACATTTTTGGATGGAGCTGAAAATCAATGTTTCCCAACGACAGCCCCAAAACCTGAAAGATCTAGAGAAGATCTGTATGGAAGAGTGAGCCAATATCCATGCTGAAGTATGTGCAAACTTGGTCAAGAATTACAGAAAACATCTGACCTCTGAAATTACAAACAAGGTTTCTAATCAAATAATAAGTTATGGGTTTCTACTGTATGAAATAATTAATGCAATGAAAAGCAAATTAATTATGTAAAAATCATGCAATGTGATTTTCAGGTTTGTTTTTTTTTTGTAGATTCTGTCTCCCACAGTTGTGGTATACCTATGATAAAAATTTCAAACCTCTCCATTCTTTGAAGGTGGGAAATCTTGCAAATTCGGCGGCGTATCAAATACTTATTTTCCCCACTGTACAAACCATACTCCACCCTGTGTGCCCAAGGTATACTTTATTTCCTGCACAGCCTCCTCCATGCATTTTGTCAACAATTTGCATAATCAAATCATATTGAAGCAACAGTGCTGGCTCAAGGAACTGCAAGTCCTGCACCCAGCTCAATCCAGGCAAAGCATTATCCATGCATAAATATTCCATGCATTAAATATTCTTCCTCCACAAATGCGTTATCAAACACTGAGCACAGTGACATCCTTAGCAAAGAGATCTAGGTCATATATTGCACAGTTCTGTTAAAAAAAAACAAAAAAAAAAAAAAACAAGCTGACCCTGCCACAGGCTGAGAAATGAAGCAACATCTACCACAGATGAACTAGAAGATGCCTCAGAAAATCCCTGATTGATTAAATCATGTCAGACACCTATGTATCTTATAACATGCAACTGAGTACATAGAACTAATACTGTTATTATCAGTATGCCCAATTTTTTTTTTTTTTTTAACAGAAGCAGTAAAGAAACATCCCAAAATCATTTAGTAATTACAATAGTACAAAACAGAATGAAATGAACCATGTCTTTGAATAGAAGTCACTGCTGAGATTTCTAAAATAGAGGAAGATCATTCACAGATCGGATGCAGAACGAGGGTCCGGGAATCAGAAACAGGGAGAAGACCCAGTGTACAATTCGGCTCCTGTACACTGAAAGGTAATTAACAGAAAACTTAAAAAATAACACATAGGATTTCTTCCCCAAAGGTATCAATTTCATCCGTTTACGGACCGGGCAATTTTGTGTTTTTTGCACTTAAATTTTTATTTCCCTTTATTCCAATGGGCCATAAGTTTACTTTTTTCATCGTTATTGCAGTGTGAGGGCTTGTTTTTTTTTCAGGATGAATTGAACTTTTGAATGGAACCAGGTCAATATGATTACACAAATACCAAACCTGTATAGTTGTTGTTTTACTGAAGTGGTGGAAAAAAAATGTAAAATTTATAAGTGAAAATAAAAATAAGAACTTGTGTGACGAGTTTTCGAGAGCTGTAACATTTTACATTTTTGGAATATGGAGCTGTAAGAACTTGATTCTTGAGCCCCAAGCCAATGCTTTTATTAATATATTTGTAAGGTTTATACAATGTTTCTGTTTTTGGGGAGTGACTTTAAATTTATATACAGTTCTGGCAAAAATTACGGACCACTGCAAAATTTTCAGCTTCTCTGATTTTTCTCTTTATAGGTACATTTTTGAGTAAAATGCACATTGTTCTTTATTCTATAAACTACTGACAACATGTCTCCGAAATTCAAAGCTAAACATTTTGTATTTATTTGCAGCAAATAAGAAATCATCAAAACAATAAAAATGAAACCGTGCTTTCAGAGCTCAAATAATGCAAAGAAAACAAGTTCTAATTCATGTAGAAACAATACTAATGTTTTAACACAGGAAGAGTTCAGAAATTAATATTTGGTGGAATAACCAAGATTTGTAATCACAGCTTTCATGCAACTTGGCATGCTTTCCACTAGTCTTTCAAGCAACTTGACATGCTTTCCACTAGTCTTTCACACTGCTCTTGGGTGACCTTATGCCACTCGTGGCACAAAAATTTAAGCATTCGTTTGATGGCTTGTGAGTATCGATCTTTCTCTTGATTACATTGGGGTCTTACATTGAGGTTTCATAGTTCAGGTCTGGTGATTGGGCTGGCCAGACAGGGTCTTGATGTGGTGCTCCTTCACCCACACATTGATTGACCTAACAGTGTGGCATGGGGCATTGTCCTGCTGGAAAAATCAGTCCTCAGAGGTGGTAAACATTGTGTCATGTCGCCATTGGACTCGGTGGCTGGTGTTCCTGCCTCGGCCGCTGAGAGTCGCCGGATTCCTTCAGCTGATAGTGCCAGGGATACGGGGGCCATGTCCTCATATGGACCTGTTCCTTCGATGTCTGCCTCTGTCGCTGGGCGCCGTCGTGTTTCTGCTGTGGGTGATGTTGGTTGCAGAAGAGAGGGACCTGCAGAGGCGTCTGATAGGCGCAGCCTTCGTTTTTCTGTCAGAAGTGGGGTGGTTGGTGCCAGTTGTGCATCACAGTCTGGCCTGGCTCTAGGGGTGGTCCGGATGAGATCAGCAGGCTGTGAGCTCCAGCCTATGGGAGGTAATCACGCCCTACAAATACCTTGGAGCTCGTCTTGCAGGCCACCAGATATAGTCTTGGTTTTCACCAGCAATCTAGTGTGCAGGGGCGGGCTGGGCTGTGGGGCAGGGAGGCAATTGCCCCCCAGGAGGCAGCCGCTCAGGGCCGCTGGAGGACCAGCAGTGATTTTATGGCGCACCTGCAGTGTGCGGCCGCGTCATCCCGTTTGCCACCCGCCATTCAGCAATATGCGGAAGGTAAATTGGGCCGCCGCGGCCCCTTTAAATCTGTCTCTGCGGCCGCCAGCCGGGAGCCGCAGATTAGTGCTTCCGGCTCTGTCCCTGCACCAGCCGCTTCTTGTAGGAGGCTCAGGAGGAGTATGTGAGCTCCACTCCTCAGCGGCTAGAGCTGCTGATGCCTCCTGTTCTATAGGTAGATCCATGCAGTTCCTGCACTGCCTGACGGTACCGGGCACCTTCCCATCCACTTTCCATTCCGGCTTCATCTCCTTCGTCCTGGCCAGTAAGGGGCTGAGTGTGTGTGTGTTGAGCTGTGTGTGTGGCTGTATATGAGTGTGGTTACATATGTGTGTGCGTGGGTGCATATAGGTGTGGCTGCATATGTTTGTGTGCATGGCTACATATGTGTATGGCTGCATATGTGTGTGTGAGTGCATATGTGTGTTGGCGGCTGCATATGTTTGTTTGCATGGCTACGTGTGTGTGTGTGTGGCTGCATATGTGGGTGTGTGCATGGCTGCATATGTGTGTGAGCACATGCCTTCATGCATGTATGGCTGCAAGTGTGTGTGTGGCTGCATGTGTGTGTGTGTGTGTGGCTGCATGTGTGTGTGTGTGTGGCTGCATATGTGGGTGTGTGCATGGCTGCATGTGTTTGTGTGCCTGCATGTGTTTGTGTGCCTGCTGTTTTGTGTGCCTGCATGTGTTTGTGTGCCTGCATGTGTTTGTGTGCCTGCATGTGTTTGTGTGCGTGGATGAATATGTGCAGTGTGTGGGTGCACATGTTCATGGCTGCGTGTGCGTGGCTCCATATGTGTGTGTGGCTGCATATGTGTGTGTGCGCTGCTGCGTATGAGTGTGTGTGTGTGGCTGCATATGTGTGTGTATTCATGGCTGCTTATGTGTGGCTGCAGATGTGCATGTGTTCATGGCTGCGTGTGCGTGGCTGCATGTGTGTGCACGTGGCTACATGTGTGTGTGGCTGTATTTGTGCGCATGTGCATGGCTGCGTGTGTGGGTGTATGTGTGTGGCTGCATATGTGTGTTTGCGTGGCTGAATATGTGAGGTGTGTTTGTGCACATGTTCATGGCTGTTTTTGCGCGTGGCTGCATATGTGTGGGTGCACATGTGCATGGCTGCGCATCTGTGTGCATGTGTTTATCTGTGTGTGTGTGTGCATGAATATATCAAGAAGGTGCACTGCTGTAGTCATATACAGTGGGTGCAGCACCAAGAAGAAAATGCCAAGAAGAACAGGAAAAAAAAGAAAAGACAGTAGTTAAAGGGAACCTGTCACCCCTTTGGGTATTAAACTGTGCCCACCATTTTTCTCATGATGTAAATGGGGTTCTAGTAACTCCACTATGTGCCCAGACTGACCCCTCATACCTGAGAAAATAACTTTTATTTTGTCCAGCGCTGGCCTCCTATTGAGTCTGGGAGGCTGCTATTTAGTCCAGTTGGATTATGTCCTTGCCGCATCCTGGCGCCAAAACTCGACCTGCACTTTTTAAAACTAACGCCATCTGTGACCGACGCTTGAGTGACTGCCGCACTTACGCCTGCGCAGTGGAGCGGGTGTCTACGCTCTATTGAACATAGTGCCAATATCATGTGAGATTTGTGAAGTCTCACGAGACATCGACACTATATTCAATAGAGCGTAGACACCCCTCCACTGCGCAGGCGCAAGTGTGGCAGTCACTCAAGTGTCGGTCACAGATGGCGTTAGTTTTTAAAAGTGCAGGTCGGGTTTTGGCGCCAGGATGCGGCAAGGATATAATCCAACTGGACTAAATAGCAGCCTCCCAGACTCAATAGGAGGCCAGCGCTGGACAAAATAAAAGTTATTTTCTCAGGTATGAGGGGTCAGTCTGGGCACATAGTGGAGTTACTAGAACCCCATTTACATCATGAGTAAACTGGTGGGCACAGTTTAAAATGTCCAAAGGGGATGACACATTCCCTTTAAAAAGATGCACACCAAAAAATAGAGTAGGTCTGTAAAAAATTAAACTTTTTTATATACCCAAAGTAGAGAAAAACAACTAAAAACATATGATGACACTCCCTATAGCCCAATAGGCAACTTCAGAAACAGAACCCTGTTAGCATAAATATATGGGACTAATCACAGGACAATACAATAAACCAGCAGCACAGACAGGTGGCAGAACAGTTAGTGCTCATAGAATTCTATGGAAAGTCAAGACAGAACTATAAAAATGACAAAAAAAAAAAACAATAAATGGGCAGGGCAAGCTCCCCCCAATACCAGATCTGTGTGCTGGAATATAGTCCTGTATTTATTGCTCTGGACTTTCCATAGAATTCTATTAGCACTATCTGCTCTGCCACCTATCAGTGCTGCTGCTTTATTGTATTCTCCTGTGATTAGTAGCATATATTTATGCTAGGAGGGCTCTTTCTGCAGCTGCCAATTGTCATCATATTACGTTTTTAATTGTTTTTATATGTCCCTTTAGTATAAAGTTTGCTGTTTGTTTTTTTTAGAAATCTACTCGTATCTGGTGTGCGCATCTCTTTAACTACTTTCTTTTCTTGGTTATGCATGTATGTGCATGCCTGTATATGTATGTGCATGTCTGTATGTGTATGTATGTTTGCCTGTATGTGTATGTGTTTGCCTGTATGTGTGTTTGCTTGTATATGTATGTGCATGCCTATATGTGTATGTGTGCTTGTCTCCATGTCTTTGTACTGCATGTGTACAGGTCTGTGTAATGTATGCGTGCATATCTGCATATATATAATTGTATTTTTTATAAAATGTGTGTATGTCAGTGTCATATCTGGGGGGGGGCAGGGGCCACTGTCTGCATATTTTGAGATAATAAGGAGAGTAACTGAGCAAATATGCGAGGAGACATCATAGAGGTAGAAAAGAGGGGACTGCATGAGAGGATAGTGTGAGGGCGCAGCAAGGAAAGGACAGAAGGCTGAGGTGGGGGAGAGTGATGAGGGGACATATTACAGAGACTGGGCAGTATAGGGGGACACAGTGTGAAGAGGGGCCACAGTATGGAGAGGAGAGGACAGTGTGGAGAGCATGTGCCATAAGAGGGACAGTGCGTAAATCATATTTAGTCAGAGGCACCTTGTAGAGCAGATTTTTTTTATTCCGGAGCATTATATTAATTCTGTTATTTTTAAAGGCATCATGCCGGGATATACTGCTGAAGACTGGAGAAGATGCAAGTCTGCAGAGACGAGCTGTAAATATGAAGAGTCATCATGGCGTCTGGACAAGAGAAAGAAAGATAATTACTCCAACCAGAGAGGATGTCACCTACAAGGTACCGGGGTGTAAATGTTTCTTTGTGATCCTGCCTGCATCTCATAAGTACTGAGGTTCCTGTATGATCTGCAGTCTGATGACCGATGACAACAACTCCCTGTATCTTCTTACCATTATTAAGAACATACTGGCAGTTGGAGGTTCATGCAGTACAAATATATACAGTTCTGACCTGACATTACAATTGCTGTACTAGGTACTGATAGTAGTCCTGGTTCTCAAATTTATATACAAATAGTGGTCCTGGTGATTTAGTCATGTAATGATGGTGGTTCTGATGGTTTATGTACTAATGATGGTCTTGTTGATTTATTCATATACTAATGGTCGTCCTGGTGATGTATTCAACTAGTGGTTACTACGGGGATGTATTTCTGTTCTGCGTTTGGATCTTGTCATGTATTTCTGTACTAATGGGTTTTGTGATGCTCTCTTTATGTACTGTTGGTGGTTCTGATTATGGATTTCTTTATTGATGAGGGTAGTTGTAATGTGAGCGGTGACTGTAATGGCTTCTTGCTCTGAACCTATGACAGGAAGCGAGTTGCATCAAGGGGAATAAAATGTAATTTTCTCACTAAACACTTTTCCTGTAAGTCGGCTAATCAAGTTTAAAATGCTATTTATCTACAGATTAATCCTATAGCTGCAAATGTTACCTGTGCTACTTTAATGCAACAGCCAGAGATAATCGGGCTAAAGAAAGGCTGTCACAACTTTAGGGCCACCGCTCAGTCATTGCCCCCCGGGCCAAAATGTGCCAGCTGCCCCTGCTAGTGTGTGTTTGGTTTTAACTCTGACCTTTGCCTGAAAGTTTGACCCTGCTTCAGCCTGATGATTTTGTACCTTAGCTGCCCTCCCGGTTTGACTCAGACTCCTGACTACGTTTTTGGATACTGTTTTTTATACCCTTCCTGGCGACTGTCCTGCTCTGGTCCGCTGCTCATCTTAGGCAGCTACCTCCAGGGCTCTGCTGTAATTACAGATCTCTGTATAGGAGTAAAGGATCTTGGGGTTTCTCGGGGTGCTGCCTTGCCAGAGGCTCGGGCTCAGAACGGGTGGTCGTCACATATTGCCTGAGCAGAAGGAAGAAAGTGTTTTTCAAGAGTAACCTTGTATGCATCTTGATTCATACGTCCTTCCCAAAGATTAACCTGCCCAATTACAGCCTGAAGTATCCCCAGATCATCACCGATACCTCCACCAAATTCCACAGTAGGTGCAAGACACTATGGCTTACACGCCTTTCCAGGTCTTCGTCTAACCATTAGACGACCAGGTGTTGGGCAAAGCTGAACATTAGACTCATCAGAGATGATTACCTTACTCCAGTCCTCCATGGTACAATCCTAATAGTCTTTGGCAAACTTAAGCATGGCTCTCCTTTGCTTCTCATTGATGAAAGGCTTTTTTCTGGCTTTACATCACTTGAGCCCTGCCTCTAGAAACCCGCTACGAACCGTTCTTGCCGTGCACTTCACCCCAGCTGCCATTTGCCGATCCTTTTGTAGGTCACTTGATGTCATCCTGCAGTTGCTGAGTGACATTTGAATAAGATGACGGTCAACCCGGTCAGTGGAGAGTCACTTTCGACCTCTGCTGGTGTGTATCTTTGCTGTCCCCAATGTCTGCTGCTTGACCTTGTTGTAATGGACAGCCATCTTCGAAATTTTAAGGATGGAGGCAACATGACACTCACTGTATCCCTATGCTAGTAAAGCCATAATTGAGCCCTTCTCTTCCTCACTCAAGATTTTTCTTTTCAACTCCTTTGGCATGGTTAAAAAGTAATTTTTTTATTCAATTACTTTTTGGCTATTCTTAGCACTTGTTTTGCCAACGAGTTTGTCCTATTGCAAAGGATTGTCAAGACCATAGCAGTTTTTTTTTATACTTTTCCTCATTAAATAGGATTTGGTTTAGGTGATCACTTAATCAGAAGCACATTAAGTAGAATGAGGTGTACTTTGGTTGGAATTCAACTGACACTGGAATGGCTGTCAGACATGTAGAGGTGGTGATTTTTAGAATACTGTGCAGTGGTCTCTTAATTTTTGCCAGAGCTGTATGTACACTCCCTTACAGAAGTTATGTTGCTTATCCATGTTATGTAGATAAAAGCTTATAACCGGACGTTAAATTCATCCATTGATTGTATAAATTACTCTTTTGACAGCTGAAACCCTCCGAAATTTGGTTTAGGTTAAGAAAATAAATTGGCATCAATGCTGAAATAGTTATCATTTAATGAACACAGAAAGGTCAGATTTTAGCAAGACAAAAGTTTTGTCGCCTGGTCATATAATGCACCAAATCCTACTTTACATCCTCACCTGTGCTCAGTAAATTATTGGTTAATTAGTGGAGGTGTCTAAAAAGAAACCCAGCTCCCCAGACCTTCACTTGAACTGCAACTTGAGCTCTGACCAAAGCCTTGATTATCAAGAGGCTGAAGACCAGATCCACTGCAGGGGTGGCTGGCACCTTTACACTGTGTGCAGAATTATTAGACAAGTTGTATTTTAGAGGATTATTTTTATTTTTGATCAACAAGTATGTTCTCAATCAACCCAAAAGAATCAAATTTCAAAGCTTAATATTTTTGGAAGTTGGGTGTGTTTTTTTTTTTTTTTTAGATTTGGCTATCTTAGGAGGATATCTGTTTGTGCAGGTAACTATTACTGTGCAGAATTATTAGGCAACTTAATAAAAAACAAATATATTCCCATGTCACTTGATTATTTTCACCAGCTAAACTAATATAACTGCACAAAATTTACAAAAACAACATTTCTGACATGCAAAAACAAAACACAAAAAAAAATAGTGACCAATATAGCCACCTTTCTTTATGATGACACTCAACAGCCTTCAATCCATAGAATATGTCAGTTGCTTGATCTGTTTACGATCAACATTGCGTGCAGCAGCCACCACAACCTCCCAGATACTGTTCCGAAAGGTGTACTGTTTTCCCTCCCTGTAGATCTCACATTTTAGGAGGGACCACAGGTTCTCTATGGGGTTCAGATCAGGTGAACAAGGGGTCCATGTCATTATTTTTTCTTTTTTTAGACCAGTGGTTCTTAACCTTGTTTGAGGTACCCAACCAACCAGTTTCATATGCACAATCACCAAACATTTCTTTAGTGATAAATCTACATGCAGCCGTCGGGAGTGTGTTGACCTCCGTGGCGGAGGCTCCGCCGAAATCCTGAGACTGACACACCATACCCCTGGGGTTCGATTGAACCCCGGTTAAGAACCACTGCTTTAGACCTTTACTGGCCAGCCACACTGTGAAGTAGTTGGATGCATGTGATGGAGCATTATCCTGCATGAAAATCATGTTTTTCTTGAACTATACCAACTTCTTCCAGTACCACTGTTTGAAGTTGTTTTCCAGAAACTGGAAGTAAGTCTGGGAGTTGAGCTTCACTCCATCCTCAACCAGAAAAGGTCCCACAAGTTACCAGCCCATGCCAGTAACCCACCTCCACCATGCTAGCATCTGAGTCGGAGTGGAACTCTCTGCCCTTTACTGATCCAGCCTCTGGCCCATCAAGAGTCAATCTCATTTCATCACTCCTTAAAACCTTTGAAAAATCAGTCTTAAGATATTTCTTGGCCCAGTCTTGACGTTTTAACCTATGTTTCTTGTTCAAAGGTGGTCATTTTTCAGCCCTCCTTAACTTGGCCATGTCCCTGAGTATGGCACACCTTGTGCTTTTTGATACACCAGATTTTCCTCAATTCATGGGCAGTTATTTTGCGCCTTTTTTGCCCAACACACTTCTTGTGACCCTGTTGCCTATATGCCATGAAACGCTTGATTGTTCGGTGATCACGCTTCAAACGTTTGGCAATTTCAAGACTGCTACATCCCTCTGCAAGACATCTCACAATTTTGGACTTTTCAGAGCCCGTCAAATCTCTCTTCTGACCCATTTTGCCTAAGAAAAGGCATTTGCCTAATAATTAAGCACACCTTATATAGGGTGTTGATGTCATTACACCACACCCCTCCTTATTACAGAGAAGCACATCACCTGATCTACGTAATTGGTAGTTGCATCTCAAGCCTATGCAGCTTGGAGTAGGACAACATGTATAAAAGGTATCATGTGATCAAAATACTCATTTGCCTAATAATTCTGCACACAGTGTAATGTGTCTCAGTGTCAAGTACAAAGAATTAAAAAAAGATTTGAATACATGTGTTGATTGCAGCGAAATGGAGGACTCAACCCCCCCGGGCCTTGCTGATGTGACGGAAATAATCAATTAAATCTTTTGCTATGAATACCACTTGGCCCTAGACTCTCTGACTAAGAGCCTTACCCTAGATTCATGGCTCATCTGGGCTTCCCACCCCCTTGCAACCCCGATCCCGCCTTACTAATCTGTATTGTTATACTTTCTGATGGTATGTGCTGTCGCCTATACAATATACATTATTCGACTAATTTGTGTATTATTACATGTAATTGGAATGGCACTGTCACCCCCCTCTCCCCCCAAGTCTTTCCGAGTTAAATGTATCTTATGGCTTGACATAGTTATTAGTTATATTGCATAATCTTTCAATAAAAATGTATTGGAACCAAAAAAGATTTGAAGAGACTGGAGATGTGTTTGACAACACCAGGTCTGGCAGACCCCGCAAGACAACTGCTCAGGAGGAACGTTTGTTGGTTAGAAAATCCAAAGTAAGCCCCTCTTCCACTGCAGCAGAGCTCCAACAGGCCTGGTTACCTCAAGTCCCTGTGTCAACTAGAACAGTTTGTAGGATTCTGTCTCGAAATGGCCTCCATGGTCGAATCAGTACCCAGAAGCCAGCACTAAACAAAAGGTAAAATAAAAAGCATTTGCAAAGTCCCACAGCCTGATAACAGATGGACGCTGGAAAAGTGGCAGAAGGTGGGTTTCTCTTTTGAATCTTCAGTAGAATTACTCCAGAGCTGCCGTAAATACTGCAGACCTACTGGAGCCTGTATGGATCCAAAATACACCCAGAAAACAGTGGTGGTGGAAAGATCATGGTCTGGTGTTACATTCAGTATGGGGGTGTGCGAAACATTTGCAAGGTGGAAGGCAACTCCTTCTTAAATTCCAAATCATAAAAGGGGTCAAATTCTGCAACAGGATGGTGCTCCATCTCATACCTCCATCTCTACAACAAAGTTCCTCCAGGCAAAAAAAGATCAAGGTACTCAAGTACTGGCCAGCTCAGTCACCAGACATGAACATAATTGAGCATGTTTGGGGTAGGATGAAAGAGGAAGCTTGGAAAACAAAATCAAAGAATCTAGATGAACTCTGGAAGGCATGCATGACTGCATTCTGTGCTATTCCTGATGACTTTATTAATAAAATTGTACAAATCATTGTTGAACCGCATGGATGCAGTCCTTCAAGCTCATGGAAGTCACACAAAATATTAAATATGACGCTAATAGCACCACAACTTCATTCATCAATGTGATGCAACATATATTTGTATTTCAAGTAAATTTTTTGTTTGAAAATCACATTACTTTCTGTGGGCGACAAATCTTTTGTCTTGCCAAAATCTGACCATTCTGTGTTCATTAAAAGATCAATATTTCAGCATTGATGCCAATTTATTTTCTTAACCTAAACCACATTTGGGAGGGTTTCAGCTTTCAAAAGAGTAATTTACACAACCAATAGATGAATTTGACATCAGGTTATCAGTAAATTTCTAAATGACCCCAAACTTTTGAATGGTAGTATAGATATAAATACATTATATATATATATATATATATACACACACACACACGGGCATCTCACTGAATTAGATCATCAAAAAATTACAAAAAAATTCCGTAATTCAATATAGAAGGTGAAAGGCATTACCTAACAGTGATCTATTTCAAGTGTTTATTTCTATAAATGTTAATGTCTAAAGCATACAGCCAATGAAAACTCAAAGACCATTATCTCAGAAAATAAAAAAATAGGAGGATGAAGGGTTAAGAACTGTTCTGTCGTATTCCATGAGACATCAAAGGGTGAATATAACATTGATTTAATAGTCAACGTGTTTCAGGGCTTCTTGGCTCCTTTCTCAGGACAAATCAATATCATATTGCCATGTTTCAGGGCGTTTCAGGGAGCCCTGGAAAACGCTGACTAATACATCAATATTATATTCAATTTTTGATGTCTCGTGGAATACAGCAGCATGGTTTATAACCTTTCATCCTCCCTATTCTATGTGCACCATGCTGGTGACTGCGGCAGTCGTGATTTGCTTTTATAGTGGTTTGTGACCCTCACAACCACACAAGGTGAAGCCACTGATATCTATTTAGGTAACATTTTATCTCTCAGATGCTTACTCCTCCCTACTTTAATTTTCTGAGGTAATGATCTTTAGGTTTTCATTGTCTGTAAGCTATAATCATCAACATTTACATAAATAAACACTTGAAATATATCATTCTGTTTGTATTGAATTACTGAAATAAACTTACTTTTTGATGATATTCTACTTCATTGATATGCACCTGTATATACAAGTTTTTTGTACATTTGACTGTATTTAACCCCTTCACGACCAAAGATGAATTTATACACTGTGTGCAAAATTATTAGGCAAATGAGTATTTTGATCACATGATACTTTTTATACATGTTGTCCTACTGAAAGCTGTATAGGCTTGAGAGCCAACTACCAATTAAGTAAATCAGGTGATGTGCATCTCTGTAATGAGGAGGGGTGTGGTCTAATGACATCAACACCCTATATGAGGTGTGCTTAATTATTAGGCAACTTCCTTTCCTTTGGCAAAATGGGTCAGAAGAGAGATTTGACGGGCTCTGAAAAGTCCAAAATTGTGAAAAGTGGGGGAGTGGGATGAGTATGGATGGAATTTCAGGGGATGTTCTTACTGCTGTCTTCTATCCCAGCAGAAAGGTTGATAGGAAATGTAGTTACAAGGGACTATAGGATTCTGAGCAGGAGGTGATAACTGTGACAGCAGAGCTGATGCCAGGGGGCAGGAAATAAGGTAGAAAGGCATGACACCACATTAAACTTAGCATGGTATATGGGGATATTTAGGGTCATTATCTTTAACCATTTCTAACAAAACAGTAACTGATACAGTTACAGTTATATGTGCAGGTTGGGTAACACTACACCAAAGTAACCAGATCAACAAAAGCAATTTTTCGGCTATAGGGATGGTATGTGACTACATGCAGCAGTAAGTGCAATGTTGCTTTTTTTTATTGTTTCCAGATTAAAAAAAAAGCCTTTGGCACAGGAGACAAAGTGGCTTCAAAAACCTAATACATAGGAATCTTATTGTTCCAGGTGACACACAGGTTACTTGCCTAAAGAAAATTCCCAGAACAATAGTTGGAGTAAATACAAATTTTTATCACTATTTACACATACTTTTGTGACACACATATTTTACACAAACAGAGCCCTCCTTCCTTGTGTCTACTCAAACAAGTTAATTGAAAATATTCAGTTAATAATGGCACTGGCAAACAAAAGGCAAACACTATGAACTAAAGTCAGTGATTCATAACTGGGTACTGCCAATGTTATGTGTGCTTGTGGTTTGACAATGACTGCTGTGAAACTCTACATAACGCTAGCGCCAACATAAAATTATATCAATATTTATATGCAAACAGTAAATTCCAGTGAGATGCAGGACTACTGGTGAACGTGGGATATCTCATCAATGCATCACCTCCAGCTTACCGAAGCTCATTTCTTATAAACATATTTATAGCTGAGGTTTATGTGCAGAAAGTCTGTCCTCGTACTCTATGGCTATTCAGGGGACACAGAACTGTGCAGAATAGGCACCCATGTGCATTTGGCCTAAGAAATCGTGCACATATTGCAGATTTAATGTGGGTTATCCGCCATGCGTTTCCCCAATATTTTAGCTGCATTTTTAAGCTGTGGGTTTTGAAATCGCGCAGGTCATTTAGGTACGGAAATGTAAACACTGTGTAGATAAAAGTTACCTCTGGGGACTTTTCACAAATACAAAAAAAAAAGTTTTCTAGCCACATAATCTAACACAGGCTTCATTAGCTGTGAGAGGGAGCTTTATGACAAGACCGAACAATTGATGCCTGCAAAATGCCTTTCTTGCTTTACTACGTGGCTGAATTTGCCTTAGGCCAAATTATTACCTTCAAAGGGATATTAAAAGACCTGTGTAGGAGATTTTGATGGTCTGAATCATATTCTTAGCAAACAAGTTTCCACATCTGAAAGAGATCCCAGTTGGAGTGCTATATTGTCTAAGACAAAGGTTAAACTGGTACTGGAAGTCAACTGTTCACATCTCATAGACTGTATGTTTGACCAGACAGCACTAGGGCTAAAATCACTACAGAAGACGGGTCTTAATAGATCTCATGAGACATGAAACAGAAGCTGTCATTGTCAATGTTGTGTCAGAAACAGAAAGGCCATCTCATTACTGATAGCATGCACATAAAACGCAACCTTACGTGTAGCTTTGCTGTCACCATTTGTAAACTAAAACCAATGACATCTGATGAAAATATGTCTTTCAGAACAGCTGCCTTCATGCCAAAAGATCTGTCATAATTCTACCAGTGAACCCTATTTGAGAGACCTGAAAAAAACACTGTTGAAAGATTTATGAACTGAAACAGGATTAGTATGAGCTGGTAAAACACAGTCTGGACTGTAAAAGCATGAATTCACCATCGATAAAATGCCCGCAGATTGGTTACTTAGATTAAAAGCAAGTAGAAACAAGATGCTAAAAATCCTGGCTCTTTAAATGCCTGATCTTAACAAGGCAACAAAGTAAAAAAATAACATTTAAAGTGTTAATATAGTAAACAAAAACTACAGAAATTCAAACTACAGGCCTGCAGTCTGTGATGAGAATGATAAAATCAGTCTGCTAGGTTTGGTTCATGGCATTGTGAATCCTTTTTAATGGATCTATTAAGCATATAATGTATGCACGAGGGTCAAAAACAGAACATTTCTGGCCAATGATTTTATTTAAATGTTGACATCTCATGGGCTAGAGATGAAGGTTTGGTTTTTTTTTGGTGATAGAATAGCAGCAAACAACACTATTCAGAGTTCCAAAAAGCAACAGAAACCTGACGGAAAAGAACTAAAGTATGTGTGAACAGAGCTTAAAATGTTAATTCCATGGATTTGATATATAACCGAGTCTGCCTGCCCCTTAATTTAGAGAGTATATAGTACAGCTCAACCACCGTTTGGGTGCTCTGGGGAAAAAAGGCTGCAGAGTCTGTAAATATAGCCCCGGCACACAAAAAAAGATGGAGATTTTTGGTATCTTTCTGTGTTCTTTATTATAAAGGTTGACAAGAACAAGTTGTATCACACATCGTTTCGGCTCAAGGCGAGCCTTTCTCAAGTGAATCTTGTGGATGTCGTTAGAGTACGTGGGTAGGTTCCCACATGAGCATCCGCTTAGGCCAGTACCCTCAGGGAATACTCAGCAGGTGACTCCGTCCTAAATTCTTAGTGCAAGTGTAGCAGCAGCATAGTGGCTGGTCTGTATGGAGCGACAGGAGCCTATCCCTCCATACAGACCAGCCACTATCTTCATCTTTTTTTGTGTGCCGGGGCTATATTTACAGACTCTGCCTGCCCCTTAAGGCCCCATCACATTGACCGGGCCCGGGATTGCTGGAGCGTCGCTACCTGGTCGCTGGGGAGCTGTCAAACAGGCAGATCTCCTCAGTGACCAGGGACCAAAGAGGCACCTCCACATCACTGGAAGAGGGAGGACACTGGTAACTATGACAAACAGTGGGTATCTAGGCAGCACGCAATTCCCAACAACCTCCTATCATTCTGGATTGTTGCTGGTGAGATCTGACTATTTGATATCTCATGTGCTGCCTAGATACCCGGTGTTTATTATAGATACCAGCGTCCTCCCTGCTTACAGGCTGCGCTAAGCAGGGACGACGCTGGTAGCTATGATAAACAGCAGGTATCTAGGCAGCAAGCGCTGCCTAGATACCCGCTGTTTATCATAGTTACCAGCATACTCCCTGCTTAGCACTGGTAACCATAAAAACACCGGGTATCTAGGCAGCGTGCGCTGCCTAGATACCTGGTGTTTACCATGGTAACCAGCCTGTGAGGTCGCAGGTGGTTGGTCTCTCACTGTCACATGCAGCGATGCGTGCTGACCAGCGGGAGATCAAAAACCAAAAAATGGTCCTGAACCATGTGTAGCGATCAGCGACCTCACAGCAGGGGCCTGATCGCTGCTACATGTCACACATACCGACATCGCTGGGGTTGATCGCTGTTGAGTCACAAAAACTGTGACGGATCAGCGATCTCGCTGTGTGTGACGGGGTTTTGAAGTAACTAGTTTTAGTTAATAAATTATTAGTACAAGAAATAATAATATAATATAATATTTATTCATTTATATAGCGCTAGTAATTCCATAGCACTTTACATACATCAGTAATGCTGTCTCTCTTGGAGCTCACAATCTAAACAGTATGTCTTTACAATGTGGGAGGAAACCGGAGTGCCCGGAGGAAACCCACGCAAACACGGGGAGAACATATAAACTCCTTGCAGATGTGGTCCTTGGTGGGAATTGAATCCAGGACTTCAAGACCCCAGTGTTGCAAGGGCTGCAGTGCTAACCACTTGAGCCACCGTGCCGCCCAACAAGAAGAAAATAAACTCTGCAATATCTATTCCTACAGAAACATGCCCCGTTCTTTTTCACCAGCCTTTTGAATTGATGAATTACTCTGAATTTACTGGTAAAATCTCTCTCCAGTGCTAAGTGACAGCTCTCTAAGGGAACGATTACAGTTATTGCTCAATAAAGGGAACCTGTCATGTCTTTTTTTTTGTTTTTAAACCACCCCAATGTTATATAGATCCTGCACTGTGCATTACTAGCCTGGTTTAAAAAAAAATATGTATTTATCATAGAAAAGCACTTTAGATGCTTATATATTTGAATTATATACCTTCACAAACAGTCATAGGATGGATACTTCAGCTGGCAGTCATGTCATTCCACATTCAGTCATACAGTTTTTAAACGTAGTCATGCCTCCTGCATTGTAATACATTAACATCACTTAAAGGGGTTTTCCAATGAAGAAAGTTAATTTTAAAGTTCATTTTAATCAATAGATCTTATAATAGTAATAAGTTCCATAATTGGATATGCTTAAAAAAAATTGTTCCTGTGCTGAGATAATCTTATGTATGTGTAAAGCAATGCAGGCCTAATGTAAAGGAAATGTAGGCTTAGCTCCACCCATTAGTCACATGGTCGTGACATCACAAGTGCTACATAAATTCAATCATGCTGAGTTCTGCCCATTAAGGTTACATGATTGTGACACCCCTACAGCTTCTTAACCCAGTTCTTCTATACTGCAGTGATACCACTCAATTACAATGCAAGGGGGGGGGGGGGGTGACATAGGTCAAAAAATATCATGGCTGAATTTGAGTGACAGCGCCTGATGCAAGAAACAAGTGCCACCCCCATGACTTAAGACCAAGGCATTTAATGCATTCACCTCACCATCAAAGTCTTTTTTTTGTAGATAAAAAAAAAAATTGTTTTTAGAAAGCCGGGTTAGTGATGAACATTTCATCATTGAAAACACATTGGGAGCTGTTTAATATCACAATTCGACTTGACAGGTTCCTTTAAAGTGTAGGTACGAGTAGAGGAGCAGAGGAGGTAGGTACTTAAGAAGCAGACACATATGCTGCTGCGAATTATCTTGAAAGGATAGTTGACCGATAACTTTTATTGGTTTACTTTGTATTCTTATCAACCCTAAATTAAAAAAAATATCTATGTGGCTGAACCCCTCAGACTGACATGTCCCTGCATCACAAAATAAAGTCAAACTCACCAATTGTCATCATGGAAAACAGGTGCTACCAATGGGCTGGGAAAAACTTGTCCAACAAAGTCCAGAAACAAGGAATTATATCCAGCACAGTGTCGTATAATTAATAAAACTTACATTTATTGAAACATCTTTAAAACTCGATGTATTTACGCATTTTGACCCATGGTGCAGTCTTAATCATAATGTATTATGTTTAAGACCACACCACAGGTCGAAATGTATAAATACATGAAGTTTTAAAAATATTGCAATAAATGTAAGTTTTATTAATAAAATGTCCCTGCTGTATATTTGTGTGGGTGAATAAGCCTGTGGGGGATACCAACAAACTGCTACCATTAGTTACACCCCTCAAAGCAGTTGTAAAAGGGTGTAATGACCATTATGATCCCAAAATGTAATATAAGGCAGATAGTAAAGACTACATTTTAATATTTCTAAAGCAAGATGTATTTTTTAAATGATATTCACATTGTGATATCAGTTTACAACAATATTACATTTCTACAGTTTCAAGTTGTACCAAGTTTCTACTTTTTTGAATCGACATTCTGGCTGCAGTAACTATTTAATTTTTCTGCTGAGAAAACGGAGACATCATTTTTTTGTAGAATGAGCTGCTTTTATTGATATCTTAGGGTATATATAAAATATTGATCAATTTTTCTTACTTTTTTTGGAAGAGATTAAAAAAATTTAATACTTGGCTTGCTTTCCTTTTCAGTTTGTACAATGTTCACAGAGCAGGATAAATAATAATAAATTCAGACATTGTTTTGAACATAGCAATTCTAAAAATGTATAGTTTATGTATATTTTATTACGATACATTTTCTTGGTCATATAAACCATGTTCCAAATTATTATGCAAATTGTTTTTAAGTGTCATTTTTTTTTTCTTTAATGAAACGCATTGATGGTATTGTGTCTCAGGATTCTTTGGATCACTGAAATTAATCTCAATACCAATAAAGAGGACTGCAGCACTCTAAGTTTCTTTAAGATCTGCCTTTAATCGGCCTTCAGCTGCAAGTGCAACGTTTCAGGCTCAATGGCCCTTTTTCCAGCAACTAGTCATGGCTTAGGCAAGATTATTTATACATTTCCTTTACATAAGCTTTACATAAAAGCTATTTACACTCTCATTTTACCTAAAAACACATACCGTATTTTCCGGTGTATAAGACTTGTTTTTAACCCCTGAAAATGTTCTCAGAAGTCAGGGGTCGTCTTATACATCAGGTGCAGGGCGCCACCTACTGTCAAAGAGACACTGCGGCTGCCCAGCATATGTGCACTGTGTCCAGCCGCGCTCTCCAGGAGGAGAGAGACTGGAGCTGACATTGCTGCCTCCCCCAGCAGTTGCCAGACATCAGATACTGCAACACCCGACCACAGGTACAGCAGTCACTATTGCTCCCTGAGGAGAGTGGGGGTTGTACACAGCTCTGATTATTGAAAACATGAGGCAGATGAGTGAGAAGATAGATACTGCATGACCCGGAGCCAGGAGAATTGTGTGATTATGGAGACTTCCCCCTCCTCCCCTCCCCCTTGCAAGCAGTATAGACCTGCAGACTGGAGAGGGCAGCCGGCAGGGCTTCTCACAGTTTGTCAGAGATATTTGTATCTGCTGAGACTGTCTCCTCTCAATGCTGAGAGTTTGTTACAGTGTGCACTGTGCCTGCCTTGCCAGCCCTCTGTGATCTCCAGACTAAATCTTGTGCTATGAGACTCTCCAGGCCAGTGCAGGTTTCCATTCATTGACAGCTGGCAGAGCTCCTAGAAATTATTGAAATGAGTCTCCTGTCCTCCGGGTGACATTGACAGGAACGTTTGCCCCCTGTGTCTCTTTAAGGCTGTGTGGGGGCCATAATACAGTGTGAAGAGATGTAGGGGCCATTATACTGTATGAAGGGCTGTGTGGGGTTCACAATGGAAATCATACTGTAGAAGAGGGGTAGTCTTATACGGCGAGTACATTCCAAACTCCATATTTTAACTGGAAAAGTTGGGGGTCGTCTTATACACCCAGTCGTCTTATACGCCGGAAAATACGGTACATATAATGCTCAGTTATTAGATCTACCATTTATACCATGTTTCTTATATCTCTTGTTTAAACATCCACCTATTATTGCATTTTTTATCTTTTCATATCATAAATCATAACGCTAATAGGGGATAATAAGATGTAATTAGGTGCTATTTGCTGCAGGTGCTAGTGTTCTGGTGTAATCACGATATTACAGTGTCAATGCCTTTACCTAGCAGTTATTGCTGCCATTCTCCTCATGCTGAGCTCCAATGTTGTTGCACTCATGCGCAGTGTGTATTGCTTGTGGCCGTTACCATGGTATCACCAGATAGCCGCCTGGCGCCATCTTACTATTCCTGCGCATGCGCAGACCACTTTCTGAAGCCCACGGCCATCTTGCTTTTACCGACTCTATGTGAAGAGCATCTATAGTGCTAAATAGAATATTTCATTCTTATTAAAATAGATGCATTATTAGTACAATAATTATGTAATGTTGTTCTTATACTGTTCTTTTGCTCTTTGCACCATGTAACCTGATTTCTCAGTATGATATATAGTTATTTATTATAATCTATTATAAACTACCCTCCTTATAATATATGCTTGATATATGTTGAATTATACTTTTTGATCGTTTATGTTCCAGGTGGTATACATTCATATATTGACCTTTCACTCTTATTATTTTACCCTTCACCTAGGGATTGCTGATCCGGGTGCCATATAACACTCCAAGACTAGGTCTCCTATCAGCAGTATAAGGAAATAGTTCTACACCACCTCCCCTTTCCTGCTAGTCTTGGGGTCAATAGGGTTACATATTTTACTCCAGATCCATATACATCATTCTCTCCACCACCTTATACTTAAACTTAACAATTCTTATGCATCTAGAGGGTTGATTATTTTTAAAAGTTTTTTTTATTTTTTACTCTACACGGTTGCAATTAATAAAGTGTTATGGCCGCTTTACAAGTCGCAATATCGTTCCGATATTGCATACGATCTCACGGGAGCACGCACGTTTTTGGCACTTGTCCAAGATCGCATACTAGATGTCACTCAGGGAGATATCGGCAGGCAATGCAACTACGATGGTGTACGCCCCTTCTTTGCGCTGGGTATGAGCAACCCAGGAAACAACCATTTAACATTGGAGTGAATAGGGGAAGTTGCACTCAAATCGTAGTTGTACTGTCACACAGCATGATCCTGCCACATCGCCTATACAATATTGTACGGTTGAAGGGCTTGCACAATCTTCTTGCAATATCGTAGTTAGGCTGTTTTCGCGTCGCATTGCCCATTTACACGACACAACGCACGAACAATATCAACTGCAACGGCCACATGTGACTTTTTATCAATGCTGCGTTGCGATATTGCGACGTGTAAAGCGGCCATCACTATAAAGTGTTATAGTGAACAGTCCTCTTTATTGGTATTGTATGAAAAAAGCGGATGGGAGAGAAGTTTGGACTGATTTGCACCCTGCCACATTAAGCTGTGCTGCTCTCTTTAAATACTATTATTGAAATCAATCTCAGATACCTGTGATAATTAGTTTGGCAGGTGAGCCCAATAAAAGGAAAACTGGATGTTCCACAATATTGAGCAGGCCACAGTTTTCAATTAACATGGGAAAGAAAAAGGATCTCTCTGCTGCTGAAAAGCAACAAATAGTGAAATGCCTTGGACAAGGGATGAAAACATTAGATATTGCACGAAAACGTAAGCGTGATCATCGTATTGTGGAGAGATTTGTGGCGGTTTCTGAGCACTGACATATTCGTTCAAATAAAGGCCGAATGAGGAAGGTTTTTGCCAGGCAAATTCATTGGTTTAAGAGAGTAGCTGCTAAAAAGGCCTTACAAACCAGCAAACAGATATTTGAAGCTGCTGGTGCCTCTGGGGTCCCTCGAACCTCAATCTGTGGGATCCTTCAAAGGCTTGCTGTGGTGCATAAACCTACTACTCAGCCACCTCTAAACAGTGCTCACAAGCAGAAACGGTTGCAGTGGGCCGAGACATACATGAAGACTAATTTTCTAAAGGGGGTGTCACACGCGTCAATATCGCCTGCACGATATCGGCTGCACGTGACGTTGCAGCGATATTGACGCGTGTGACATACTGCATCAACCAGCGATAAATCGCTGGTTGATGATCGCCAGGTTTCAGAACCAGCTCAGAAACCTGGCGATTGTCGCCCGGTGGACACGCAGCATCGCTGCGTGTGACACCGGGACTAGTGATATTCCAGCTCCCAGCGCCTCTCACAAGCGCTGGGAGCTGGTATCCAAGGTAAACTGCGGGTAAACTAGGGCAGCGCGCGCTGCCTAGATACCCGACGTGTACCTTAGTTACCAGCCTCCTCCGCTCACCGGGTGAGCGGAGGAGGCTGGTAACTAAGGTACACGTCGGGTATCTAGGCAGCGCGCGCTGCCTAGTTACCCGCAGTTTACCTTGGAGACCAGCTGCTCCCGCTTCCAGCAGGCTGGCAGCGGGAGCAGGACATCGTGATCGTGGAAACAATATTTAAATCGTTTCCATGATGTCACTGGTCAATTGATCGCTGGTGAGTCTGTCTGTGTGGACAGCTCACCAGCAATCAGCCGTCAATGTCGTCAGCGATCATCTCGCTGACGACATTGACACGTGTGACACCCCCTTAACAGTCTTGTTTACTGATGAGTGCCGAGCAACCCTGGATTGTCCAGATGGATGGAGTAGTGGTTGGTTGGTGGATGGCCACCATATTCCAACAAGGCTGCGACATCAGCAAGGAGGTGGAGGAGTCATATTTTGGGCCGGAATCATTAGGAAACAGCTGGAAGGCCCCTTTAAGGTTCCTGAAGGTGTGAAAATGACCTCTGCAAAGTATATAGAGTTTCAGACCGAGAACTTTCTTCCATGGTACAAAAAGCAAAAATGTGCCTTCAGGAGCAAAATCATCTTCATGCATGACAATGCACCATCTCATGCTGCAAAGAATACCTCTGTGTCATTGGTTGCAATGGGCATAAAAGGAGATAAACTAATGTTGTGGCCACCATCTTCCCCTGACCTCAACCCTATAGAGAACCTTTGGATTATAATCAAGCAAAATATCTATGAGTGTGGGAGGCAGTTCACATCAAAACAGCAGCTCTGAGATGCTATTCTGACATCATGCAAAGAAATGCAAGCAGAAACTCTCCAGAAACTCACAGTTCAATGTATGCAAGAATTGTGAAGGTGATATCAAAGAAGGGTTCCTATGTTACCATGTAACTTGCCCTGTTAGGATGTTTTGGAGTTAAACAGTTTTTTATTTCAGTGAATGTGACCTCCTAATGCAGCAAATTCAACAAATGAGCATTTTCAATTCTTTCAAACATATCAAATGTTTAGAAACTCTATTGTGCCTAATAATTTAGAACAGTGCATTTAGTTTTTTTTTTTTTAATTTTGAAGATTATACTGTTATCATTGGGAGGTTTTTTTCAATAAAATTTGATGTATACTCTAACAGGTGATAACTTATTACACTGACTGTCATTTGCACTGACCATTTAGGAAAATCAGAGAAAAAGAACATTTGCATAATAATTTGGAACATGGTGTAAATCAAGACTACTCACACTTAGCATCCTTTTCTGGACAGCATATTTTCTTTAATCGAAAAATGCAGTTAGTCATAGTAAGAAACATTCATGTGCTTGTGTCTCATGATGCTACAATTTGATTGGACATACCCCGTTCCTCACAAGTACAGTTTTGAGTTATCCATTATACCCTGCACTGTAACAACTTTATCTTAATGGCATTCCATTCATCAATTAAAAGGTACTGCCCCAACACTTGCCCACAATAATTCTGTCACACTACAATGGCATTCATAAAAATGTCTACAGATGTATCACCAAATTTTCATTAACTCTCAAGATACTCAGTGAAACCAGAATTATCCAGTGGCTTAAATGACTAAATAGTAGATCTGTGTTTGTTTAATCTTAAATTTATTGAGCATAGAAGTCTGCCCTATTTAGGCTTATCAACAAGTTGACCTATAAAGATCCAGCAGCTGTCGCGAAACAGCTGACTTGCGGCAAGCCTCATTCATTCTTTATGGGACTTATGGTCATGTGCGGCAAGTGCAGTTTTGCCGGATCTGGCAAATCTGGCATTTGCAGCCGAGCAAAAGAAGATGCTGCTAGCAGCAGCTTTTTTCATTTGCCGCAAGTGCTGGAAAACCGCACTTGCCGCATCTGACTGCAAGTCCCATAGAGAATGAATGGGGCTTGCCGCAAGTCAGCTGTTACACGACAGATGACAAGTAAAAGTGTACTTTCTTCCAATAGCCAAACTCCTTGCTTGAGATATTTCCCCTTTTGTTGAAATGGCCTTCGACAAAGCATTTGTGAAACGTTAATCAAGTGTGTGAGAGACCATACTTTGCTATCCCTACATGTACTTTCGTACAGGGAACTGATTTTCTTTGACACCTTAACATGACTGTATTAACTTGTGTACTTTTTTCTGTACGTACCCCTAACTCCTCTTTCTTTTGTACTTGGAATGACTATACGTTTATTTAATCATTGGTTTCACTGATATTTTTGAGATGGCTTCCCTATTGGATCACCCACCAATACATTTGTCTCCTCTGTGTAAACGGTATATACATGATTAAATAAACATTATATTTCAACTATTGTTTTTACTTTGGGTGCAGCACTATATTGGTTCTTGTTTCGAGTTTGTGCTTTGGGGCCTATCACTTTGCTTTTAGTTATAGTTTTTACATTTTGATATATACCCTTAGGTCTAACATTAGCTAGAAGAAGCCTATTTGCAATGAATTTCTCTCTACAATAAGAAAAGATGGATTCAGTCTGAAACAAATTTGGGATTCTTTATCAGAAGCTCAGAATATCTGCATATCGATTATTAATCATAACAAAATGTTGTCTTTTATAGTAAAAACACTTTGATCTTTCTTTTACTCCATCTATTTTCTCTTTGCCTTTCTTACTTTGATTCATTATCTCATCATATAATAGACCACTTAACTGCATAAACTTTATGATTAACATTCTCCCTTGAGTAACAACTAATATTTGTTTCTAATCATCTGTATTTCAGTATTGAAACTTAGTCTTGCATTTATGATTCTGCCAACTCTTATTAAATGGCTATAAAACAAACATGTGGGGTACTATGGCTATGATAATACAGCATATTGGTTTTATCTGTTGGTTTAGTAAAGAAAGTACAAGCCAAATTTGTACTCTTATTCAAATGTACATATAGATAATTAAACTCATTACAATCAGACAATTGAAAGCTTAATAGTCTAAAGACAGCTATTCAGGTAGTTCATAAACTTTATTAGATTCCATTTCACACCTTCCATGGCAAGACTGCTCTTTACCATTTTTAAAAGCTTTCAAGAATAAATCATCAGCAGAAATTATAAAATAATTTTCAAATGGATCCATAACTATGTTTGGTACAGTAAGGGCCACAGTGACTACATTTTAGTAAACTCATGCCCTGTAGTTTGTAAGTAGTATTTGAAAATCCATAGTAGTGGAAGTAAAGATGACGGCACTCACCACATCATGGTTAAATCTTCTTTATCTCTACAGGCCTGAAGAAGTGTCAATGGAGACAAAACAAATACAGGAGCTAAGGGGTAAAAGAAAGCGCAAGTAGGTTCTTATCCATTAATAAGTATGATCAGTGCTTTTTTTGTAAAAGAATATTTCCCAGTACTGAGGTGAGGAGCAGGGGTGTGGGGTGCTGTGAGCGGCATTCAGTGGACAGCAGTCCCCATATTGCTCCGCCCCCTCTTCTGCATATTTTCCGGTACGCCGTACCACCACGTACCCCCACAAAAAAAGCACTGAGTATGATCTTCAAGAATGACCTGCTCACCTTGTGCGGTTGTGGTCACCACAACACAGAAAACAGTTAATATGAGAACATCTGTTGCAGAATCCACACAACCGGCGGTCAGGACTTGACGATGGTAACATGAATAAAGGTGGTTGTATCCAACCACTTTTATTCCTTTTATCTCTAGAGTAGAAACGAAATGGCTGCAGCCTACTGCTATTTGCTTCTACTCTCCTCACTTGAATTTTTTATTGCTTCAAGATAATAAAGGAGATTTTTTTTTCATGATGTAAAAAGTGGCGTCATGTTCACTTCTACTACTTGGAACTTTCAGTGACTTTTTGTATTAATGAGTACCGCTGATTATTATGGCAGCTAGCCATATGCATGGACTATATCTGTGTATATCAGTGTGCATTCCTGGGAGGAAGACAGGAGTGCCAATTGGTTGACTTGTCATCCATTCAAGTAGCGGCACTTGATGATGCTAAAGTAATGCTTACATACTTTGTTGCTTCAATTTGTTATATATTACAATATAAATCAAGAATCTGGATGAGTGACACATGCACTGCCGGAGAAGATTGGATCTGGACACTGCAACTACAGCACAGTAGCATGAGAACAGCGCAGTACACGCTCATCAGGAACACCGGACTTCATCTTCAAAAGACAAACAGAGGTTTATTCACAAGACAGAGGTTACAGGAAACTCACAGTCACTGGATACATGGTTCAAGACACAGGAGGACTTCAGAAATATCACACAGCAGGAATCCACATTCAAAGACAAGGACCTTGTTACCAACACATAGACAGGACGGGTCCAGGGACAAAGACAGGCAGACATCAGTTATCCCAGAACTGGCTCCAGGGAAGACTGGAGCTGGAGACATAGGGAGAGCAAAAGCAGCATGCTGGACTAAACACACATAGTAGGATCAGCAATCTAATGTGAAGCTCTGACCACTCCCAACAGGAAAGGGGAACTTTACAAAGGAGCTGCCCCTCAGCAATAGACTGGGGACAGTAATTCAGGCGCACATTCTACCCTTAATAAAAGCAGGGAAGGTGTGGCTGCGTGCACCCTAGGCACAAACAGGAACCAGTATACACAACACAGGATCTGAGGCCTAGGGCACCTGGCAGTGGCTGCAAGTCTGGACACACATGGAAAGTCATGCACCGGCATCAGAGGACCTCGTGACTCGCAGACAGCTTCCCCAGCTGCAACCAGGGACTGCACACGTGGATGGTCGTGCAGCTCAGCAGAGGACCTCACAGCACACAGGCTATGCAGTGGAGCAGGGAGCCGAGCAGCATCCTTACAGGTAACACACAACAGAAACCCAGCTGGTTGGGGGGATGAAAGGAGCATTGGGTAAGAGCACACACATGGAAAGTAACTCCAAGGAAACAAGGTACGAACAGACAGGTGTTACAGTAACATTGGTCACAGTGCAATGCTAGATTTTATCGCTTTGTACTCATCCGATTTAAATGCCGATGTGTCTGAGCCCTAACAGGTTTACAATGACACAGAGCAGCGCTGTAACAGGATGATGGATGGATGGAACTTCTCAGCTGACTGCAAGCCTGGTTAACACAAGAGCTTTTCTTCATGCAATCTATATGCAATTAAAGGGAATCTGTCAGCAGGTTTTTGCTATGTGAACTGAGGACAACATGCTGAGGAGATTAAAAACAGAAAATCAACTCTGCCTCTCTTAACAGGCTGTGTGCTATTGTTTATGTAAACTAAACGCTTTATCACCTGGTAATTACCATTACTGGACTGCATTGGAACTCAAATGGCAGTCTAAGGGCCCTTTCACATCAGCGTTTTTTGAAATTTGCGGCAGATGCGGTGAAAAAAACGCATCTGCCGCGTTTATCGCATAACCGCGACACTTGCGGCACACTTGCAGCAAGCCCCGTGCAATGTTTATGGGGCTTGCGGTAAGGGGGGAGGTGCGGCAGGGGTGGCAGGTGCGGCGGAAAAAAAAATGCTGTCAGCCGCGGTTTTTTTCGCGGCCGCACCTGCCGCAAATGCCAAAACCGCACTTGCCGCACCTGCCGCAAGTCCGCCTATACCTTGTATGGCGTTTACCGCAACCGCGCCGCAACCGTGCCGCAAGTGCAGCCGGTATGCGGTAATCGCGCAGATGCGTTTTTTCACCGCATCTGCCGCAAATTTCAAAAAACCTGATGTGAAAGGGCCCTAAGGCTGGCTTCACCCTACGTTTTTTACCATTCTGTTCTGTTCGTTTTTGAAACAAACAGAACAGGATCGTTTTTGCCCCCCATACATCCCTATGGGGCTAGATGGCTATTTGGCAATCCGGATTTGTGAAATCGGTGCAGGATTAGTGCCTGTGCTTTTTTCACCAGTCCCAAAAACGATGCCTGCACCGTTTTTGGGCTCTCGTGACAAACCAGGACACAAAAGAATCCTGTCTGGTCCGGCACACACAACATGGGAGCCTATGGCACCAGATCCGGGAAACAACAGTATTGTTTCCCAGATCTGGTTCCAGGGTACAGAGTATGCGCAGAACAGGAGCGCTGCTCTCTACCCATTGTAAATCTGTGTAATATCACTTTAGCAGTGTATCTATATACACTGCTAAAGTGATATTAAATAAAAAATAAAAATAATAAATTCTCACCTTAAAGATTTAAACCCCGCGCGCTGATGCCATCATGCGATCGGGTTGCCCCGCCCCTCCCAGTGACATCATGCAAGGTCCTCGAACTGCCGGAAGATGTAGTCATCGCGGGCTGTTCTGGAGTCGTTGGAAGGTGAGAATTTATTGTTTTTTTTTATTTTAACCATCCCTTTATTTAATATCACTTTAGCAGTGTATGTAGATACACTGCTAAAGTGATATTACACAGCGCTGACACAGCACTTGTCACAGGCTCTGCTCCCTGCTGCTCTTTCTGTGTCCGGATACCGGACCAGACACAGAAATGGCATTTGGAGTTAAAAATCCGGTGCGGTCTGTTCCTGTTCGTTGGATCCTGCAAAAGACAGGATCCAACGAACAGGAACAAAAATGTAGTGTGAATCCAGCCTTACATGATCTCTACTAAGAATGTGCTGTGAGCAGAGGGGCAGCTCTACCAGCTTTGTTACATAACTAAAAGCTTTGATTAATAATAATAATAATAATAAAGCTTTATTTATATAGCGCCAACATATTCCGCAGCGCTTTACAATGTAGGGTTAGCGTACAGAAAATATACAGTAAGTAATTACAGTAGAGAACAAATAAAGTACAATCATTGGATACAAAACAATAGGCAGAGAATCAATGTGGAAAAAAAAATACAATAAATAAAGCAAGAAATGAAGGTGACCCTGCTCAAAGAGCTTACAATCTACAACGGGATAGGGGTTGTGCAAGGTGCCGGGGCTTATTGCACTGGTGGTCCAGGCATCTTGAGGAAATGGGGTATAGGGCTAAGCTTACATGAATGGTCATCAGTCTGTGTAGACCTTTATGGTTTGGTGGAGTTTGTAGAAGAATAATGTCCAGAGGATAGCCCATTCACTGTCTACAGTACAATGGACATGTTAGGGAGTATGATAGGCCGCCTTAAAAAGATGTGTCTTTAGGGATCGTCTGAAGCCATGCAAGTTGTGAATAGTCCTGATTTCTTTGGGTATTTCTTTGATTGTGTCAGAATGGCTGCTCCCAGTAATCGAAGTCAAACATTGTTGGGTTCAGAGTCTATTTGACTACAACATGCTGGTCTCAGATTAGGTAGCAAACAACAGCTGACAGGTTCTTGTTAAACACTTCCTATCAAAGCTACTGAGCTTTTTTTTTATCTAAATAAATACATTTTAGTATTTTGTTATAGATACAATAATTTATTTTCTCTGAGAAGCTCTCTAAGGAAGCTTAGATACTTCATACTGGTGTAATGATATTATGTTTACACCATAAAGATGGCTATCCAAAGAACAGGTAATCTAATAGAAAAATAATGATAATGTAATCATCTAATGTACATACTGTATTTTTCAGACCATAAGACGCACTTTTTCCCCCCCAGAGTGAGGGGAAAGTGGAGGGTGCGTCTTATGTTCCGAAAATATGGGACTATGCTGTCTGTGGGGCTATACTGTACTGTGCTTGGGGGGACAGCATCTCTGGAGTTGGTTTGAAGAGGGGCAGGAGCAGGCTTCCGAGGCAGCCCGTGATCACGTGTCCCCACTCATTAGTGTACTGTAATATTCACTGCATCCCGCTGTCCACCTTTCAGTGCTGAAGCTGGCGCTGAGTGGGAGGCAGTGCATATGTATTGAACCCCCAACATCATTGTATATGCCCCCATACTGGAATATTGCAGCCCCCCCCCCCCATCACTGGATATGGCCACCCTGCTGCCAGACCCACTAAAATAATAAATGGTGTAACATAACTGTTCACCGCTACCCTCCATCTCTCCCTCTGCAGCTGCATCAATCTCTTCCTGTCTGTGCACCCCTGGGGCATCATTTCATGTGACCTGGCACTGCACAGTGATGTAATCGCTGCACGTCCCGGTCACATGACAGGATGCCCCAGGGATGCACAGACAGGAAGAGATCAATGTGGCTTCAGAGGGAGAGATGGAGGGGAGCGGCAGACAGGTATGTTACACCATTTATTATTTTCATGTGTGCGGCAGCATGGGGAGGCATATCTAGTGATGGGGGCTGCAATATCCCAGGATGGGGGGCATATACAGTGATGGAAGGAGCAATATCACAGATGGGGGGGTGGAGGTGCAGTATCTTACGATGGGGGGCTATATCCCAAGATGGGAGCTATATAACAGGTATACCAGGATGGGGTGTTATACACCAGGATGAGAAGCATGTTACTTGGACGGGGCAAGGATAACGACATTACCCCGATAACAGTGTCAGCAGCAGATTCTCACCCCCATAAGGGTGCATTCTCACACAGCATATTTGCTGCGTATTTTTACGTGAGTGCTCTTGCAGTTTTTGTAGCCAAAACCAGGAGTGGCTGATTAAAGCCACCAGTGGGTAATTAAATACAGAAGTGGAGCACTTGTTTTTATTAGACTTTTCCTCTGATTACTCCACTCCTGGTTTTGGCTACAAAAACTGCAACAGCATTCGTGTAAAAATATACAGTGTGTGAACGCACCTTAACAGTTAATTGTAACCACACTTTTTACCTAATTTTTCCCCCTATTTTCCTCCTCTAATTCTGGGTGTGTCTTATAGTCCAAAACAAACGGTACACCGTTTGTAACGGTGTCAAGGTAATGTGGATCAAATAATGCAAAAGTGCTAAAAATGAGGCTGTAAGAACAAAACTTGGAAAAAAAATCAAATATAGATAAAACCAAAATTGCAAAAAGCTACAAAACAACGATATTTGATGTAAACACAAAACATGCCTTGCATTTTCAAAACAACATTGTTTGCTTGAGTTACCACAATGTCTCAAAATTTAGGAAACTAAAAAAAAACATTTGCGTAAATGTTATAATTATCTACTGAAGAAAAACAGTTGTTCTAAATCTTGTAACATAACATCTTTTTTAAACAAACTGTGGCACAGTAATAAAAACAACCCCTACTAAACCATTTTATTTATGAGATGAATGATTAAAGAGGACCTGTCACCCCCTTGGTGCTAGGCTAATTGAATGCAGCACTGAATGCAGAGTGTCTGCTGCATTCAGGGAAGGGGTTCCCCAAGTCTCTAGCCCCCTGTAAGTTATTAAAAAGACTTTATAAAGTGTACAGATAATGAGTCTGGAGGGACTTACTCAGTAATGAATCATCGCTGTTGTTTGTGTCCTCCCCGCCTCCAGCCCTCTCTGGTCACCTCCAGCCCTCTCTTGTTCAGCCTCCGTATATGTCATCGCTGTTGCTGGTGTCCACCCCGCCTCCAGCCCTCAGGAGGCTGAACAAGAGAGGGCTGGAGGTGGCACAGAGAGGGCTGGAGGCAGGGAGAACACCAGCAAGCGATGACTCATTACTGAGTATGTAATATAATACATATCTCCACACATTGTGGGAGTGAACAAAGGATTGAAAAAAAAAAAAAACATGCTCACCTGTCCGACGGTGTCCCGCGCTGTCTCGCTCGCTCCAAGGACTGAAGGACCTGGGGTTGTCTGGCAACCCGATCAGCTGAGTAGTCAATGACTGCTCGCTGATCGGGTTGTGACATGACCGCGCGGTTTGAATCTCCCCCAATTAGCTGAGCGGTCACATGACTGCTCAGCTGATCGGGTTGCCAGGCAACCCCAGGTCCTTCAGTCCTAGGAGCAAGCGAGACAGCGCGGACACCGTCGGACCGGTGAGCATGGATTTTTGTTTGTTTTTTTAACCCTTTCTTTAACTAAATTTCACTTCCGCAATGTATGTATATACATTGCGGAAGTGAAATTAGATGGTAAGGAGCAATTTTAGTGTACTGAGCATAAAACACATAAACCGCTTTAAAGTGAACCAAACTTATACCTTCTCATACTTTACATCAACAGGAACACATACACAGTCCATTTCAATGGTGGGTACGCCCGCAAGGTTGTTGGATACCTCTCGCTACTACAGTAACCCAGTGGAGGTACTGCACTGTCCAGGCCACAGTCAGTGTACATCCTCCCATCTCTGAGGTTAGCCTTCTGTATGAACAGCTGGCTCCATTCACTTTCTTCTGACAGTTTGGACGCCTGAAACAACTGCCTAAGGGCCCTTTCACATCAGGTTTTTTGAAATTCGCGGCAGATGCGGTGAAAAAAACCGCATCTGCCGCGTTTAACGCATAACGGCGACACTTGCGGCACATTTGCGGCAAGCCCCATGCAATGTCTATGGGGCTTGCGGTAAGGGTGGGCAGGTGCGGTTTCGGCACTTGCGGCAGGTGCGGCCGCGAAAAAAAATGCTGTCAGCCGCGGTTTTTTTCGCGGCCGCACCTGCCGCAAGTGCCAAAACCGCACCTGCCGCAAGTGCCTATACCTTGTATGGCGTTTACCGCAACCGCGTCCACAACCGTGCCGCAAGTGCAATCGGTATGCGGTAATTGCGGCAGATTCGTTTTTTTTCACCGCATCTGCCGCGATTTGAAAAAAACGCTGATGTGAAAGGGCCCTAACCAGTGACCAGTATCTGTGATATACTCCAGCCTGACTGTTGTTAGTCCAGGTCCCCAGCAGGATGGTGGCTTCCCAGACACAGAACCCTTCACAATCGGCAACAATATGGACATCTCTCCATGTACTGCCAGCAAGCTTGTCAACTTCCAGGACCTGACTAGCATCAAAGATAGCATTATAATGCAGTATTATGCACGATAATGCATAAGATATATCCATGGGAGGTATGTGAATGGTCAGTCCCACCCTTCACTTCCTGACCATCCAGTGAAACCTGACCTTAAGGTATTTACAAAAAGCTCATAGAACTACAAGTCCAAGGGCAAACACTCCAGGTTCACATAGCAGCAGATTTCTGTCTGTGTGATACATACCAGCCATATACCATACAGCCGGTCACTACCTCACCAAAGTGCTTTGAATTAATCTGAGAGGGACATCTTCAAGATTTTTGATAGTACCTGTAAACTTTTGGTCCCATTCATCAAAAAGAGGACTTTGCGAAGTCAGACGTTATGTTAAAGATGTTAAAGGACAGGGTTTGGCTCACAATTTGTCTTCTATTTCATCCTATAGGTGTTCAGTGAAGTTAAGACCAAGGCTCTGTGTGGCCTGTCAATTTGTTCCACACCAAACTCCCTAAAACATGCCTTTATAAATCTTGATTTGTGCACTAGGGCAGATTTATGATGGAACACAAAGGGTTTTACCCAAATTTTCCCATAAAAACGAAAGCACAAAATTGTCCAAAGTATGTTAGGATGCTAAAGTATTAAGATTTAGCTTTACGAAACAAAGAGGCCTAGGACAACCCTTGAAAAACAACCCCATAATATAATCTATCCACCATTAAATCTTAAAATTGGCACAATATTGTCAAAGAAGGAAACTTTCTCTTGTCATTCATCCAACCCAGATTAATTAACATTAACACAGTGAAGCGTAGTTCATCATCACGACAAATAACATGTTTCCACAGCTCCAGCGGAGACCATTGGCCAGCCATGCTTTACACCACTCAGTTTGCCATTTTGCTTTGTAATGTAAGGTTTGAATGCAGCTGCTTAGTCATAGAATCCCACACCAACTCTCCAAATACTGAATTAGTAGAGTGTTGGCCACTTTTATGCATTTTAATTCATAGCAGCCAGTGACCCAGCTCTGTAACTATGTGGTTTGCCACTTTGTGCTTGAATTGCCATGATTCCTAAATTTTGAAGGAGGAAATTTCAATAACTTACATGGTACAATGATGGAATCCTCTTAGGTCTTGTTCACACTCTGCATTTTTACCGCAGGAAAAGAGACAATGAGTTTTACAGCATCAAAAAAGTGAATGAGATTTATGAAATCCGCTTTTTTTACACAGTATTTTTTTCTGCCAATTTCTACTTTTAAAGATACGCTACAAATACTAAACATGTAAACATAGTCTTATAACACCACCCTTAAAAAGGAACCTGTCACCCACTTTGGGTGTTCTAAACTGTGCCCACCAGTACAATATGATGTAATTGGGGTTCTTGTAACCCCTCTATATGCCCAGATGTCCCGCTGCATACCACAGAAATACACGTCTACGCTGGAATCACATTGTTCGTGTGATATGCGACCAAGTCGGACGTGTCACGGATGAATAACTTGGAATGACCTCCCCCCTGTCAGGACGGGAGTGTGGAGCTTCTTAGAAACACAAACAGCTGACGCTCCTGTCCAAAGAGGGGGAGGCCATTCCAAGTTATTCATCCTTGACACGTCCAACTTAGTCACATATCACATGGACAGTGTGATTCCAGCCTTACTCTCTCCCACGCAATATTGTAATGACTCCTGAAAAGGTCCAGGAGGTGTGTGTCTCAGTTGTCCTCATCACCCCATGCCTGAAATACCCAGCCTGCTGTTTTCAAATGCCGCCCCCTCCCGTGTATAACTTGATTCACAGGCACTTCTCATTCGCCTGCTCAGTGCAGTAGGTCACCATGCTCCATTGGAGACACACAGTGCCCGAAGTCTCGAGAGATCCTACTGCACAGGTGCAAGACTTCACAAATCTCGTAAGACTATAGGCACTGTGCGACCTCAATGGAGCATAGTGACCTGCGACACTGTGCAGGTGCAAGAGCAGTGCCTGTCAATCAACAGCCATACACAGGAGGGGCAGCGATTTCAAAAAAGCGGGGTGGGAATTTCAGGCAGGGGGGCGGCGAGGACCACAGAGAGCAGCGTCTCCTGGACCTTTTCAAGAGTTATTACCATACAGAGCGAGAGAAAATAAAAGTGTATTTCTGAGGTATGCAGGGGGACGTCTGGGCACATAGAGGGGTTACAGGAATCCCAATTACATCATGTTACAGCTGGTGGGCACAGTTTGTAACGCCCAAAGGGGGTGACAGATTTCCTTTAAATTCAGTGAGATGTTATAAGAAGCCATAAAGACAGACAAGCATGGCTATGCTCTGGATTTTATACACCTTTGACAACGAGATAGATGGCAAATATGAAGTCAGTTACATGTGTATCTCAATACATTTGTGCATATAGTGTACATTGTTCAATACACCAGCTTAAAAAGCAGGAGTAACCACAGCACCTCATCCAGCAAAATAAAGGTGAAATGCAGAAGAACACATGGAAAAGTTTTGTTAAGAAGGAAATGCAGACAAGTTGTTGGTCAAAGTCTGTTTTGCCAGATACATTGGAGATTTGGGATTAGACAGATTTAGGCACCAAGATTCAAAATAAACTCCAGAGCAAGCAGCTACAGCTGCAGGGAAAACACATATAAAATGCACACCTTTGGCAAAGAAAAGACCTATTGTTCCTTAAAATGCTTCTGGGACAGAACTATTTTGAGTGGTGGAATCTTACAGGAAACACTGGTCTGTGGTTAGATCTGTACTTACAACAGGTACTAGTGTCTGATTTTTTGGGAGAATAGAGAATTGTTTCCGTGTTGTGGAAAACATCCTGTAATTTTGTGCAGCTGTCAGTCATGCCGCAGTATTTACATGGATTAAGATAGTGATCAGTCTTATGTCAGCATAAAGTAATTGCATATATTCCGTGAGAACAACTCAGTCCTGAACTCTGCAGATTACATAATATTTGGGGACAACATGTAACTCAGTGTTGGATCAATCAGCTGGTTAGGCAAGCCAAAGAAAATTCCAATTTTAACATGGTTTATAAACGTTTCTGTAGATGTAGTAATTGTCACATACTATAAATTGATGGAGTCTAGAATAAATGTAGAAACTATGTAGAACCCATAGAAACAATTACCGTAGTTTTATGTCACTGCAACTAAATAAAAACAACTGTAGCTAAAGTTAATTACATACATCTAGTGGATAATATGTGAAGTTGATATTAAGTCAACAATAAGGTGAGAAAATTAGACTTTGATTAATATGACTTGATTAACAGTATATTTGTACATAAAGTATCTCACTCAACAATATAATTGAGTAAAAATGTGAAACTTGCAGTTCAAATGTTTGTATCATAAAGCTTGATTGAATTAAGTATCAAAATAGATCTTCATAACCCATAGACATTTTTTATCATAAGGGACAGCAGATGAAATTACACAATTAATATAAATTAGAAATACAAGGCATAGAGAGGTTTGTGACTGGCCAAAATCTGATTGTTATCCTTTGCCTTAAAAATCTGGAATGACCTAGGACATGAAATGCAAATGTGTATAATATATATACATTACTAGGGAGTGTCTCTTAGTTATTATCAACCTCACTAATCTCCTCATCCACATATGACTGGGTACCTGTGTGCAAACCAATCCATGGCTACCATCATCCAGGTGCCATATATTTTCACTGGGGTGTTCAATAACCAATTCTACACTGTCTTTATGTTCCTCATTTCTTCAGTTTATCAAACTGGTCTGACTTCCAAATATCTGTGGCTCATGTAATGAATAGCTCCATAGACATTTCTAATGATGCTCCATAGTGTTGTTACACTACTAGCAAAATCACTATTTAAGAGACGTTTGAGATGTGGATGAAAAACATTTTAATTCTGTTTACGGAGACCGGTGAAAATTTAAGTCAAAATAACAAGCTAGCCAATTCAAGATAATATCCACAGATATCACAATTCCACCACTCACAGTTACCTATGAACACTGTGAGTTAAAGTTCAGTTGTCCTATAGGAGCTGGGGTGGACTGAGATGTCAGCAGGGCGTGTGACAGAACAGTCGTCCAATGTGAGTCAGGGGCACGCCGAGCGTGCCAGTATTTTTATTGACAGCACAGCTGCCCAGTCGACCTGCAGGGTTTTCTCTAGATGCTACTCATCCTGGGTAATTGGCTAACTATTTAGATTGCTGGCAGTAACCACGTCACTGCCAGTCGTAGATTTGCTCAGTGGTCCTGCACTCTGATATTCTGATCTTGTTGCCTGCATTCAGGTTCACTTTTTACTACATGCTTGGATTATCCCTTTCGCCTTGACACACTCTGACCTTGGTTACCTGACCCTGGATTTGAACGCTGACTACCCATTTGTATTTGCACTTTTGACTTTGCACTTCTTGACTTCCTCGTTTCACATACCGTCTGAGAAAAGTTGCTCAGCATCAGAATAAGTCAATTTTATTGCAGATTTATTACAGATTTTTTTCAGCAGAATGTGGATGAGATTTAGTACAACCTCATCTACTTTGCTGCTATTGTAATACACGGTAGATTTTATGACCAGAAATCCTGAAGCATATCCGCTATATATGAACATATCCTAGACCGATTACAACCAAAAAAGCTAATAGCTAGTCCATTATTTGTGGGCTTCTTTTTTTAACCCCTTCCCGACCTTTGATGTAATAGAGACATCATGAAATTTGGTGCGTTCCCGACCCATGACATCTCTATAACGCCATGGCTTCTTTGCTCTCCTGCAGCTCCGGTGACAGTGCCAGTGACAAGTCACCGAAGCTGCAGGATCACAAGGACCTATACTTCTGACCGGGGTTCCCTATGCAACCCCCAATATAATGTGAACATCAGGCATTATTATGATACAATAATCAATATATTTAGATAGAACATAATCCATAATAATATTTAGCATATATTGCATTGAACTACTGTACCCAATTCAATATATATTTTAGGATTTGGTCCATTTTATGCCGACTACACAGCCCTGGACTTTCACACTCTCATCGATCAACTGCTGCATGTATTTCAGGCTGCCGTACTGAGATCTGTCATCTACCATTGATGTACAGAAGCCACTGGCCAATCAGATGCCGCCGGCATCTGATTGGCTGGAGGCTTCCTGTACATGAGTGGTGGTTCAGAGAGCTCAGAGCCGCACCGGAAAAAATACAGCAGCAAAGGTGGCGGGTGGCTGGCCGGCCAGTAAATACCTAGAATCATAACTGCATGCCCTGTTAGGTGGGCATGCTTAAAAAAAAGTTTGATATGTCTTATTTTCAGGGGATGCCTTATATTTACCAGTTCTGCAAGCCCCCTACATCTTATTATCGGGGGATGTCTTATTTTCGGGGAAACACGGTAAAAGCACTTGGAGCAGTGATCCCTAAGTTGATAAAATGGCTGCAACTGATCCCAGGAGCAACATTGGAAATCTCTGCCAGAAAAATGCAGTACTGGGAACAACTATGATCTTGCGCAGAACCCTCCAACTACCAGGCCGCTGGTAGAGGACCGGAGAATGAGGAATGAGCAATAACCACCCCACCGAGGTGAGAAGGTAGTAGTATGCTGTAATAAATAAATAAATAAATATATATATATACTCATATATATACCGCATTTTCCCAGAAATAAGACACAGGGTTTGCCACCCTGCTGAATATAAGGCACCCCCGAAAATAAGGCATGCCAATTTATTGCAGCACTGCATGACCGCCAATCAGAAGACCAGGGCATGCAGCTGTGAGTCATCCTCCAGCCCCTCGCCATTGTCCCAGTGCCCGCCCCTGTCCCAGTGCCACCGATGCATGTATTTCAGCGTCGCTCTCATCTCCCTGCCTCAGATGACTTAAGTGTACGGTGCAGCAGGGTGGCCAATAATAGGCCAGCAGCCTCGGCACAAGATGTCAGCTGCTGGCCAGCAGTCGCAGGCTTGTGATTTCCCGCTGGCTCGTGATTAACCACCTGGCGGCTGCTTGGTAATTAGTGATTGGTGCACGCGGGTACTGTACACCTACGGCATCTGAGACAGTGAGATGAGAGGTGATGAAATACATGCACCAGGACAATGGCGGGGGGGCAGGGAGCTGAGGGCAATGTCGGAATGCAGCAGCGGACCGGTGAGGTGTCCCTGTTTGTGTGAATGTTTGTTTTGATGCTGATACTGTATTGGGGATGATGGGGTTGATGTGGATACTGTATTGGGGGCTGCAAGGGGACGATGGGGATACCGTATTGGGGGCTGCAAGGGGACGATGGGGATACCGTATTGGGGGCTGCAAGGGGACGATGGGGATACCGTATTGGGGGCTGCAAGGGGATGATCGGGGTACTGTATTGGGGGCTGCAAGGGGATGATGGAGCTACTTTATTGGAAACTGCAAGGGGATGATGGGGGGTACCCTATTGGGGGCTGAAAGGGGATGATAAATGTTTTTTGTACAATAAGTGTGAATGCTTCTTCATGGACAAATAAGACACCCCCTAAAAAAAAGACATGGCACAATTTTGGGAGCAAAAATTAATATGAGACATGTCCTATTTTTGGGGAAACAGGGTACACCTAGGCCGAAAGGTTAAAGGAAGTGCTTTTTTTTTTTTCTTCATTTAATGTGTGTGGAGTACTGGCTCCACTGCTGTAATTTGTACTCCTTCCTCCATACTAAGCCACGGGGGCCATCTGATATGGTATGTATCCTGGTACTGCCCATTGTAACAGAGACCCCTAGGGTACAAGAGAGAATTAGGTGTAGACAGAGACCCTTCAGATTTAAGGTCACCTTGCCGTGGTTGAAGGGCAGGTATTTATTGGCCAATACATGCGCTAAGAACCTTATTATAAGACTAGCAGTTTTTCATTAAAAAAATATTTCCATCTGAGTTTTTTTGAGGAAACTTTTTAGTTTTTTTTTGGCAAAAAAAATCCACTAACAATTTTTTCAATTTTATATTTTGGAGTTCTTCGAGGGGATTTGAAGTTGCAATTCTTTGACCATTTAAACAGTAGTGATCAGAACTAGCTCTAGTGGCTGGCTAAAGTAGGGACCTACCATATATGCAACAGGCTAAGCTGCTGAGCCTACTTCATACACCTATACACCGCATGTTTAGTTCATGTACGAAGTGTGTTAGAAAGTGAATAAACTCAAGACTGTGAAATGTTGTTCTTCTACTGTTTTTTTTTAAATTGAAAATTTCTCTAATTTGTCTACAGATGGCCATAGGGAGCCATCTTGTCTGAGCTTCTATAAACAGCATTTAGAAACATGCTTTGCAACAGCCACATGACAAATAATATACTGGCAATGCTCACTGACATCTACAGATGCAGATTAGGTGGTCAGTAACAATCAATTATTCTCACTGATGAATACATTGTTATGTATATAGAGGACTTACCTATCCGATAATAAAATTACTTCTGAAAAGTGATCTCTACTGAACAGGAATAAGTCAGCGTCAGCTTTTATAACCAGTGGCCATAGCAAGATTTATAACTACTAAGACTAGAAAAAAAAGAGCTAAATATTTTTAAAGGAAACCTGTAAAAAAAAAAACACTATTAACCTGAAGATATGGGGTTAATCTACAGGTTAAGTGTTCTGAATGAATGTGGCACCACATTAAGAGACCCAGTGCCATGAGGAAATTACCGTATATACTCGTGTATAAGCCGACTTTTTCAGCCCAAAATTGGGCTGAAAAGTCCCCCCCTCGGCTTATACACGAGTCATATACTTTTGTGCGAGGTGGGGCTGTGTCCGGGAGCAGGAGGAGGCTGGAGGAGGTGGGGGAAGGCTATAATATGAGCGGCTCGTGACATGGAGCCGCTCATAACTTATTCATGATATGCACTGCATCCCCCGCCCATCTGCGGGGGGAACAGTGCATATCCCATTACAGGCTCCCCATAACAATATGGCGCCCCCACCACAGTAAAGCCTCCCATGCTGCCGCTGCTCAGTGTACAATAAATAGTGTTATTAGCTCTTACCCTCTCTCAGGGCTCAGTGCATTCTCCCTCCTCCCTCCTCCCTGCGTGTCATGTGACCGGCCGGTTACATCATCACGGTGAGCCCCGGTCACAGGACAAGCAGGAAGGAGGGAAGATGCACAGCCAGGACCGAGGGTAAGAGCTAATAACACTATTTATTTTACAGTGAGCAGTGGCAGCAGCATGGGGAGGCTTTACTGTGAGGGGGGGGGGGGCAGCCTGTGTATCCCCTGTGCTTCTGGGGGGCAGCCTGTATACCCTGTGTGCTGCTGGGAGCAGCCTGTGTAACCTTTATGCTGCTGGGAGCAGCCTGTGTAACCTTTATGCTGCTGGGAGCAGCCTGTGTAACCTTTATGCTGCTGGGAGCAGCCTGTGTAACCTTTATGCTGCTGGGAGCAGCCTGTGTAACCTCTGTGCTGCTGGGGGCAGCCTGTGTAACCTTTATGCTGCTGGGAGCAGCCTGTGTAACCTTTATGCTGCTGGGAGCAGCCTGTGTAACCTATATGCTGCTGGGAGCAGCCTGTGTAACCTCTGTGCTGCTGGGGGCAGCCTGTGTAACCTTTATGCTGCTGGGAGCAGCCTGTGTAACCTTTATGCTGCTGGGAGCAACCTGTGTAACCTTTATGCTGCTGGGGGCAGCCTGTGTAACCTTTATGCTGCTGGGAGCAGCCTGTGTAACCTTTATGCTGCTGGGAGCAGCCTGTGTAACCTCTGTGCTGCTGGGGGCAGCCTGTGTAACCTTTATGCTGCTGGGAGCAGCCTGTGTAACCTTTATGCTGCTGGGAGCAGCCTGTGTAACCTTTATGCTTCTGGGGGGCAGCCTGTGTAACCTTTATGCTGCTGGGAGCAGCCTGTGTAACCCCTGTGCTGCTGGGGGCAGCCTGTGTAACCTTTATGCTGCTGGGAGCAGCCTGCGTAACCTATATGCTGCTGGGAGCAGCCTGTGTAACCTCTGTGCTGCTGGGGGCAGCCTGTGTAACCTTTATGCTGCTGGGAGCAGCCTGTGTAACCTTTATGCTGCTGGGAGCAGCCTGTGTAACCCCTGTGCTGCTGGGGGCAGCCTGTGTAACCCCTGTGCTGCTGGGGGCAGCCTGTGTAACCCCTGTGCTGCTGGGGGCAGCCTGTGTAACCCCTGTGCTGCTGGGGGCAGCCTGTGTAACCCCTGTGCTGCTGGGGGCAGCCTGTGTAACTCCTGTACTGCTGGGGGCAGCCTGTATAACCTTTATGCTGCTGGGAGCAGCCTGTGTAACCTTTAGGCTGCTGGGAGCAGCCTGTGTAACCCCTGTGCTGCTGGGGGCAGCCTGTTTAACCTTTATGCTGCTGGGAGCAGCCTGTGTAACCCCTGTGCTGCTGGGGGCAGCCTGTGTAACCCCTGTGCTGCTGGGGGCAGCCTGTGTAACCCCTGTGCTGCTGGGGGCAGCCTGTGTAACCCCTGTGCTGCTGGGGGCAGCCTGTGTAACCCCTGTGCTGCTGGGGGCAGCCTGTGTAACCCCTGTGCTGCTGGGGGCAGCCTGTGTAACCCCTGTGCTGCTGGGGGCAGCTTGTGTAACCTCTGTGCTGCTGGGGGCAGCTTGTGTAACCCCTGCGCTGCTGGGGGCAGCCTGTGTAACCCCTGCGCTGCTGGGGGCAGCCTGTGTAACCCCTGCGCTGCTGGGGGCAGCCTGTGTAACCCCTGCGCTGCTGGGGGCAGCCTGTGTAACCCCTGCGTTGCTGGGGGCAGCCTGTGTAACCCCTGCGCTGCTGGGGGCAGCTTGTGTAACCCCTGCGCTGCTGGGGGCAGCTTGTGTAACCCCTGCGCTGCTGGGGGCAGCTTGTGTAACCCCTGCGCTGCTGGGGGCAGCTTGTGTAACCCCTGCGCTGCTGGGGGCAGCCTGTGTAACCCCTGCGGCGCTGGGGGGAGCCTGTATACACTGTGCTGGAGTCCACCCTCGGCTTATACGCGAGTCAATAAGTTTTCCCAGTTTTTGGGGGCAAAAGTAGGGGGGTCGGCTTATACACGGGTCGGCTTATACACGAGTATATACGGTAACTTTATTCCTCTCGGGAGTTTCGGCCTTCAGTCATAAAGGCATGGCCTATACAGTTTTCTGATACCGTTCCGTGTGTAATGAGTGAAAGCTATAACCAAACCATGTCCCCAGGAGTAACTGACAGCCGGCTCTGTACTGATGCACTGGGGAGTAAGTAACACTATTCAACAAGGTTTTTGTGTCCTGCTTGAAATTGGGTGAACCTTATTCGTATTTTCATGCAGAATTCAGAAATAATTTCAGAATTGCTCTATCACGTAAGATTTTTGAGAAAAAAAGCAGTTATATGTATTCAATGAATACTGTCAAATTTGTAATGGCATGTGATATTTCGAATGCAAGTCAGCAACAGCAGTCAAATTTAGAAATGTTTTGCAATTGATTGTTGTTTATAATCACAGTCCGATGATTGACAGACAAGATTCCAACAATAGTCAGCCAGCAATGAGGGACTCTACCTTCCCTGGTACCATTTCTCCATCTGGGAAATGTCTTGATGAAACCTTTCACCATGTTCATCACTTACAGTGCCGAGGTTTGATGGGAAAAAGTGCAGGTGTGAATGAAGGAAATGTATTTTAAGTGATATGTTGCACTTCATTGACTTGAAAGCCTGAAGACTTTCAACCTGTTCAGCATAGTCTGGTGCCTTGTAGTTGACTAGAAAATTGAAAGCAACATTCTTGATGGCTGACCATGCGACATGTTCTGCACCATGCAGAAGAACATCTAACTTGTGGGCCAATGAAAACACCCTCTTTTTTCTTGGCATCACTATTGCATGGAAACCTCTGTCCCAAGTAAGCAAAGGCTTCATTTTGCTTGTTCATTGCTTTGAGTAAGTTCTTTATTAATCCCAGTTTGATGTGCAAAGGCGGAAGAAATATCTTTTTATCTACCAAGCGTGCTGGCTGCCTTGCCATCTAAGGAGGACTTCAGGATCCTTATCAAGGTTAAAGATACATGCAGAGCCGAGATAGCCAGTGTTAAAAGGGATTTATATCACCTAAGTGGCAGGCTGGAGACCCTGGTGGATGATCACAACTCCACTAGGAAGCACTTGTCAGACTTACATCAACTTGTGACATCACAACAAGCTGCAATAGATTAGATGCAATCCCACATGGGAGGATCTGGATAACAGGGGCCGTAGATGTAATATTCGGGTCAGAGGGGTCTGTGAGGCTGAGGCTGCAGAATCCCCTGATTCCATTTTGCAAGTAATTTTCAATGATTCACTTGGGGTTCCATCCTGAAATATTACTAAACTTGACAGAGCCCACAGAGCGCTCCAACCTAATATGACAGGGCATCCACAGGATATAATCTGCTGTGTCCACGATTACTCTATTAAAGAACAAATCATGTCCAAGGCACGGATGAGAAGCACTACCCCCAGCTACATGGGTGCGGAGGTCCAGCTCTTCCCAGATCTCTCTCGTATTACTTTGCAGAAGCGGAGACATCTTAAGCTGCTACTCGTGGTCCTACAAAAACATCAAATCCCATATAGATGGAGCTTCCCGTTTATATTAACAGGAAGGAAGGAGGGGACATCGGCCTCTCTTCGCACTCCAGCTGACGTCCCGGCTTTTTGTGAAGCTCTGGACATTCCAGTCATTCATATTCCTCATTGGGCTCTGTACATACCTGGTGGAACCCTGCCCCCGGTATGGACCAAGATTGGAGGATCCAGAAGAGGGGCGAGGGGAATAGACGAGGAGAAGGTGGAAATGGCGAATTCTCCCCTCGCCCGCACTGAGGTCCTGATAAACCAGGACTTGTACATTACGAGACTTTGTCTTTCCTCGTTTTGAGATTTCCATTCTGGCCTGGACTACGTGAAGCTGTTTTTGCTGTCTTTTGTTCTTTTGGGACATGTGCTTTCCAAGTTTCCCATAAGATTATCCTGATATGGCCCTTTTCTGGGAGTATATTTACATAATAGAGACTCTCGGGATCTAGGTCAGTGGGGGCCTCGCTTGGGTTAAGGTTTTTGTCTGCCCTACTTTGTCCGTTGCAACGGATGTTTTTGACGGAGCAGATTTGGACATTCTGGACACCTTTCCCTCACCTTCTATCGGAGATTTCCCAGAGGATGTGTTTGAGATTGAGGGAGGTTTCTGTTTTGTCTCCCGATGTCGACCGCTTTGAGGGCGGGTACTAACAGCCCAAATCTGATTCTCCTCCCGAAGCCACCCAGGGATCCCCTTGACTGCGCAAATTATTGGCTCTTCTGAACTCCGATTTGAAGATATTCACCAAGCTCCTGGCTGCCAGACTTAATAGATGGTTGCCCCTATTAATACATAAAGACCAGGTAGGTTTCATCCCCTGTCATCAGGGAGGAGACAATACTAGGAGAGTGATTGACTTGGTGGATGTCTCGAATCGGAGGAAACAGCAGATGCTAATTTTAAGTCTTGATGCAGAGAATTCTTTTGACCGCCTCTCCTGGCCTTTCGTATTTGGAACAGTGCGGGCCTTTGTCATCTCTGGTAGCTTCCTGGCTGCCCTCCAGGCGCTATATAGACACCCTACAGCGTCAGTTAAATTGCCCCTCTATACATCTAAATCCTTCACTATCTCTAATGGCACCAGGCAGGGATGTCCCCTGTCTCCCCTTTTATTTGCTCTTTGTATCGAGCCTTTAGCAGCAGCCATCCGGAGGGATCCCAATATCTCGGGGGTGACCCTCGGGAGTTAGTTGTTCAAGATTGCGTTGCTCGCGGACGACGTACTCTTGACTCTTACTAATCTCCATATTTCCCTCTCAAGTCTTATAGAATCACTAAAGGCATATGGAGCCCTTTCTGGCTATAAAGTTAACTCTAGCAAAATGGAAGCTATGCCTTTGAACATTCCCCCCGAGGCTTGGGACCACTTACGTCTGAATTTTAAATTTGGATGGAAGATGGACGCTGTTAAGTGTTTGGGAGTACAGATTACATCCTCCTATGACACGCTTTACAAACATAATTTCCCCCCCTTACTCCGAGATCTGAGGGCAAGCCTGACAAAGTGGCTAACGCTTCCTATGTCGTGGATAGGCCGTATGGCGGCGGTAAAGATGACCCTGCTCCCCAAGCTTATTTTGCCAGTCAGGGTCCCCCTCTCTGAGTTGAAAGCCCTGCAAGCCGCTATTATTAGATTCATCTGGCATCACAAGAGGCGCAGAGTGGCGAGGGAGGTCTTGCTGACCCATAGGTCAAGGGCAGGGTTATCAGTACCTGATGTACTTAAATATTACTGGGCGGCACATTTGAGGAAGATTCCTTGCTGGACTTCCCTATGGGCGTACAGCAGATGGAATGAGGTGGAGAAACTTTGGATCGCCCCTGTACATCCTAATTCTCTCTTGTGGTCTCCTGCTCAATTTAATCCTACATTCCCACTGTTGGGTCCCATGCAGTTTATGCGTGAGTTATGAATTGACTGCATTAAAAGATTTGCCCTCATGTCACCATGGTCCCCTATGGTGTCCTTTCTCTATCAGCCGCTGCTCCCGAGTAGTTTGGAGTCTTTCATGGTGCATCCCTTGTTGAAAGCTGGACTATTTAAATTTGCTGATATAATTGATGGGAGGACCTTGGAGATACACTCTTTTGATTACCTCAAAATGCACTTCTCCCTCTCTAACAGGGATTTTTTCCAGTATTTACAGTACAAGTCAGGGATCTGGCTAATTCCCTGTTTGGTAAGGCGGGGGTTTCTACTCCTACGGAGTTTGAGCGGTTGTGCAGGGGGAGTTTGGACACCAGGGGCCTGATATCGGCAATATATATAGACTAATTTCTGACCCACAGGAGGACAGGACAAACCATTGCTATATAAGACAAGATGGGTTTCCGCCCTGGGGAGGGAGATTTCAAATAGAGAATGAGTTATTATCTGGAGAAATGCTGCCAAATCTTCGGTTTGTACCTTGTACAAAGAAAATATAAAGTTATGATGTCGTGGTACCACACTCGCGACCTCCTTCATGGGATGGACCCTCCCATACCTTCGACCTGCTGGAGGTGTGAGATGGACTTGGGGACCATGTTGCATATATTTTAATCTTGCCCAAAGATCATCCTCTTCTGGGTACAAGTCAAATCTGTAATAGACAAAGTGTTGTATGCTGATGTGAAATTAGATCCCTTGGTGTTTCTCCTGGGCTCTGTGGCTCCGGGTATGGGCAAGTTGTCCTCCAGACTAATGATTCATATCCTCACAGCAGCCAGGTGACAAATAGTGCAAGGATGGAGACAGCCAAGGGCTCCTTCGCTTCAAAGCCTCAGGTGTAGAATACTTGACGTTAGGCGTATGGAATATTTCACGGCTTTGCTTAACGACTCGGTGGAAAGATTCTTGGCAATCTGGTCTCCTTGGGACTATTTCGCCGCTAACCTTGGTCTATGAACCCTCTTAATCAAAATACCCTGATGAAAAATAATCCCCACGTCTTTTCGCCCTACATACCTATCCCTCCTGTCTTGTTTTGTCTTTAGTCCTTAAGTGCTTTAAATGTTGTTACGACAGACTTTAGTTTATTACTGCTTTGGTAAATGGGTTGGCTACTCTAACTATTTAATTTGTCCATAGAATTGGCTTTGCCATCCTATATTTTCTCTTGTGCAGGCTTCGCGGGGAGTCGGAGCCATAATTAGCAGGAGGAGACCTTGTTTTTGTTAGATCGTGAAGATGACGTGGTGGAATCTTGCTGTACTAACAGGTCTTATTTTATGTGGATATTTCTGGAAAACTTCTTTTGTTCAATAAAGATTTATGGTTTAAAAAAAAAAAACAGGAAATAGAAAAAAAGTAAAAATTTGTTGACCAGTGTAACTGGGGAGTGGTGACTGAAGACACGCCAGCCATTCCTCTATGACTGAAAGACGAGAATTCTGAAAAATAATTAATTTCTTCCCGGCAGATAGCCACACGGCGTTAGAATGCTATTAACCTACAGATTATCAGCAGGTTGATAGCATTTTTTTGACATGACAGCTTCCCCTTAACATAAACAACTTTTTCCTGATATTCTTAGGACATTACCTTAGGTTTAAAGCGGTGACAAACTGACAAATGTGGTTTGCAACCTATTATACTTTAAGTATTTGAAAACAAGTTACAACTTGCCATTATTAACTACTTGTAATAGCAAGTAAGGACATATAAATTTACAGCTTTAGAACACATACAGACAACATAGATGATAAAATGCATGAGAGCATAAAAATACATTGTGGGAACACTGCAGGCTAAGTCAATACACTATTTTTCTTGGTGCAGACAACTTCATAAGGTTGTTATGCTTGATTGTTTTAGTCTTGCCTAGAGTATCCCTTAAAAAACTGATTCAAGCTCAAACAGTAAAACTACTATAAAACAAATGGCCTGGATCTTGTACAAACCTACTCCTGACATGTCTTTGTTGTCATCGGACACAGCTGATTCAAATTAAGCATTCTTGGCTTCTTATACTAATGCATCTATACTATATTATGAATCAGACTAAAATCAGACCATTTTGTGACTTTGCTTATATTACATATGATGGGATGGAATAACTTACTCTAAACAGTCAAACGTTTAAAATTTCCTTATTTAACATTTTGATTATCTTTACAGTGATGGCAGAAAAAGCAGCTGTCAGGAAGAAAAGTATCCTCATATGCCCCTAACTGTTGTCTATACAATGTTTTCCTGAATAGAACTATTTAAAAAGAAAGAAAGAAAATAAAAGCCAAAAAAAGCTGAAACTATATCGAAGGTTTACAGATTATTTAAGATCATTTATAGAATTATTTAGCTTATTTATATTTTCAATATGCGTACTGCGCATGCGCTGGAGCTGGGCCGTCCCACGTGACCAGCCCCCACAATGCACCGGTCGGATATGATGTTCTGGCCGGAGCATATACATCAGAAGAGGTGGGAATTTTCAAATGGAGGCATGAACAGAAGAAGTTATGATGATGCCAACCGGGGCGTGCTGCAAGCAAGCGGGAAGGATGAATGGGCCCGGAGCTGCCCGCCGCAGACTATGGATCCAGACTATACACTGTGTGCAGAATTATTAGGCAAGTTGTATTGTAGAGGATTGTTTTTATTATTGATCAACAACTATGTTCTCAATCAACCCAAAAGACTCAAATATCAAAGCTTAATATTTTTGGAAGTTGGAGTGGGATTTTTTTAGATTTGGCTATCTTAGGAGGATATCTGTTTGTGCAGGTAACTATTACTGGGCAGAATTTTTTGGCAACTTAATAAAAACGTAATATATTCCCATCTCAGTTGTTTATTTTCACCAGGTAAATAAATATAACTGCACAAAATTTAGAAATAAACATTTCTGACATGCAAAAACAAAAACCCCAAATCAATTAGTGACCAATATAGCCACCTTTCTTCATGATGACACTCAAGAGCCTTCCATCCGTAGATTTTGTCAGTTGCTTGATCTGTTTATCAACATTGCGTGCAGCAGCCACCACAGCCTCCCAGACACTGTTCCGAGAGGTGTACTGTGTTTTCCCTCACTGTAGATCTCACATTTTTGGAGGGAAGACAAGTTCTCTATGGCGTTCAGATCAGGTGAACAAGGGGACCATGTCATTATTTTTTCTTCTTTTAGACCTTTACTGGCCAGCCACACTGTGGAGTAGTTGGATGCATGTGAGGAGCATTGTCTTTGCATAAAAATCATGTTTTTCTTGAACAATACAGACTTCTTCCTGTACCACTGCTTGAAGAAGTTGTCGTCCAGAAACTGGCAGTAGGTCTGGGAGTTAAGCTTCACTCCTTCCTCAACCCGAAAAGGTCCCACAAGTTCATCTTTGATGATACCAGCCCATACCAGTACCCCACCTCCACCTTTCTGGTGTCTGAGTAGGAGTGGAGCTTTCTGCCCTTTACTGATCCAGCCTCTGGCCCATCAAGAGTCACTCTCATTTCATCACTCCATAAAACCTTTGAAAAATCAGTCTTAAGATATTTCTTGACCCAGTCTTGACATTTTATCTTGTGTTTCTTGTTGAAAGGTGGTCGTTTTTCAGCCTTTCTTACCTTGATCATGTCCCTGAGCATGGCACACCTTGTGCTTTTTGATACTCCAGTAACATTGCAGCTTTGAAATATTGCAAAACTGGTGGCAAATGGCATCTTGGCAGCTTCACGCTTGATTTTCCTCAATTCATGGGCAGTTATTTTACGCCTTTTTTGCCCAACATGCTTCTTGCAACCCTGTTGGCTATTTGCCACGAAACGCTTGATTGTTTGGTGATCACGCTTCAAAAGTTTGGCAATTTCAAGACTGCTGCATCCCTCTGCAAGACATCTCACAATTTTGGTCTTTTCAGAGCCCGTCAAATCTCTCTTCTGACCCATTTTGCCAAAGGAAAGATTAGTTGCCTAATAATTAAGCACACCTTATATAGGGTGTTGATGTCATTAGACCACACCTCTCCTCATTACAGAGATGCACATCACCTGATTTACTTAACTGGTAGTTGGCTCTCAAGCCTTTACATCTTGGAGTAGGACATGCATAAAAAGTATCATGTGATCAAAATACTCATTTGCCTAATATATACTTACACTGTGTGCAGAGTTAAGTAATTTTCTTAATCTTTATAGGGCCCTTTTAGGTGAGACAGGGATGGTTAGGGATCAGCTAGGATGGTGCAGGGACAGCTAGTGATAGAGAATGGTAGAATGAGGTGACAGGTTCCCTTTAATGCTATATACAACATGGAAACCTCATTTAAAGAGCCAATTATCGGTAACAGGTATGGAAAATCTCCTTATTCAATGAAAAATGTATTCCAATGTCATATATATGGCATTTAGACAGGCAACCTGCTGTGCCCCACTGTAGGTGTAGAGGTGGCAGTGCATGCAGGGTTGTGTTCACAGATTTATATGTATATACTGTAGACTGGAGTCCCAATTGTGGACACACATCAATCAATTTTAAGGCATATTCATAAATGTAAGAGATGGAACAATCCATTTAGAGTATAAATGTATTGTCATTGAGAAAAAAAAAAACAATACTGCACTGGTTGTTAATGATGGGTCACAAAGCAGCTAAGAATGTTTTTTTGTGCCATATGACTTATTCTCTAACATTTTTCTGTGCGCTTTTAAAAGCTGCACTTTATGGCTCTGTGGGTGTGGTCAGCAGCTGATAAGGAGCAGTGCAATGTGACAGCAATGAAGGGGTTAACAGAGATCCTGACTGAGCTGTGTGGAGCCAGATGACAGATCTTTCCTTGGCACAAGCTTCTGAGGAGTTTGCAGTGATCCTGACCTTCTGACTTTGCTTAGCAACTGAGCTGTAACCTGAAGTAATCTGATACTTTGGTTTCTCACTAGCTGCAGTCAGTGTAGGCAACACCCCCTTTGTACTTATATGGATACATGCCACGTATTTACTGAAGATGGAGCTGAATGACAATAAACATTAGTCTGCTTCTGTGGCACCCCTGCAGGGGATTGCCACAGGACCCATCAGGTGCAAAGAGGGATTTACACTTTGGTACCCACAGCACACAATATCTACCACCCCAGACTTGGAGGGGGAGCTCTACTGGCTGCCTTAAGCCAGATCCCCTATAATAGATCCAGGCCTGAGGGGAGGAGTCAGTTATACAGTTAGGCAGTTAGTCTGCTCTGTGCATTGAGGAGAACAGTGAAGTCCAGCGAAGCAGCCTAGAGAAGGTGCTGGAAAGACCCGGTTGCTGGGCAAAGCAAGGCCCAGAACCAAGGGACACTAACCCGCTGTGGAGAACCCCAGAGAGAGGGACGGAGGCCAGTGGAGAAGTAAGGAAAAAGGACAAGGGACCGTATATAGGATCCCTTTAGCTCACCCGGACACCGGAGTCCGACCCTGCAGGAGAAACACAAGCAGTAAAAGCCCAGAGAAACCAGGAGGATCTATTCCCCTGAGGTACTAACTTATTAGAGAAACTGAAACCTGAGCAAGCACAGGACCAGGGGCCCAAGAGGAGTAAAGGGACCCCACAGAAGGTCCTCATTGTTGGTTAAAGAGTAAAGCCCTGAGAGGGAGGAAAGCGGCGAGTTCAGCTATAGGCAGGACTTAACCCAAACCACCATACACAGTAGCAGAGGTCGTCTCACAACTCTCAATTTGCACCGAGAACCTGGTTCCCTCTTGGACTGTACCTCTTACCGGACATCAGTAAAAGGTACTGAGACAAAGACTATTGTGTGTGTGAGTCTGCTTCCCTGCCACTGCCCACCGCAAGCCGCTACTACAACTCTCCTCATCCACACTCGCTGCCCTAAGGTAAAGCTCCACCTGTTGGGAGCTGCACTACACTGAGCTGCACCACCATCACTTCAGCGGCCGGCTGCAGCGCTGGTATTCACCGTTACCAGGAACCAAAGGTGGCATCACGACACTACTACCCCCATCCTCATCACCATCCCCCCTAATCCCCGCCACTGAGGGTCCATGGCACGGAACCGGGAACCGACCAGCCGTGATTCCCTGTCGAAGCAGCCATCCTATCCTGGGATCCGAGTACCCCCTACCCTGTCGACCGCCTCACTTCACACAAAGTGCAGTGGGGACACCTTGTGGAAGATTTATGAATGGTAACCAACAAGAATTTTCTAATGAAGTATATAAGAAGGTTTATTAAAATTTCTTGCTGTACATTATGAAATAAAAATTTAAACAGCAGTTACATTTTAAGGTGAATCGGTCACATTCACTATTTTGCAGATGGTCCACTGAATCTGTTAAAAAAAAAAAAACAAAAAAAAAAAAAACAAGCCTGCCCAGCTACTAACATACAGTTTGCCATTAGGTCATGATACACATTGCGACATATCTGATTCAACAATGCCTTTAAAATGAGCAAATCTAGAATTAGAGATCTTTGTGATTTATCTGTAATGTTTTTCTAGCTTTACCTTTTTCTACTTATAAAAGGTACAGAGCAAACACAAGTAACTGTTCAACTTTTGATTGTGTTTCTTTAACATTTCCAGAAGAGTAAGAAAGTAGCAGGACATAACTGCCAAGGAGGCTAAGAGTTCACCCTACAAAAGCCAAAACACAACAGGAAGGGAACGAGAGGGAGATCAGTATGAGTAATGTAACCTTTCTGAAAATATGCTGAGCACGGCAAGATTGAAAGCTAATTCTAGCTCTTCCTTGATTAAAATAATTAAAGCTCAGTGAAAGAAAAGACAGAACTGAACATACAAATGACTCATGAACTCCTCACATCAAAACAAACTTGGTTAAAATCACTGACTTCAAAGAAAAGGAAAAAGCATAATATGAAAACAGTCATAAGATGCAGAACATGGTAGAATATGACAAAGCTAAAAGACTTGTGCATTAAAAAGAGGGGAGATTACTTACATAAAGCTATATTCACACTGGGCATTTTTTAACCGTTTTTTTTTTTTTTTTTTTTTTTACCCATTTTTGCAGTGAAAATGCAGTGAATGCATCACTCAAATGGAATCCTAGCAAAGTCAATAGTTTTCCACTTTTGCTGTTCTATCCAGGCTTTCATGACTCGATGCATTTTGTCCCTTGAAAAGTGATCCGCAAAAAGAATGATCATGTCAATTATGGGTGCGCTTTTCTAATCTGCTTTTCCCATTGAAACCATTCTGCATGGGCTAAAAAAACGCACCAGACAAAGTGAAGACAAAAAAGATCAAAAACGGATGACCCGTTTCTGATGCGTTTTCTTGAAAAGCCGATGCTGTTTACCAGCTGAAAAGGACGGAAAAACACACAAGAAAAAGCGGATTAAAAACGCACAGTGTGAACATAGCCTAATAATGATCACTAGATGGGACTCTATGGAAAGAGGATCCAACAGATGTCCTAGCAAAGCTGAAATAGAGTGTTGTGTCCAAAAATTGGTCATACATGATCCAATGAGATATACAAGTTGGGGACTCAAATTCTGCTACACTTCCCAAGGGGTCTAGAGTATGTTCACACATAGCATGTTTCTCACGCTTTTTTGAAGGCGCGTTTTGTTGCCGCACTATTTAGCACTGGCAAAAAAAACACGGTGCATTCACACACTGCATTTTTTTATGGTCGCATTTTCCCCCCAAAAGTGCAGGAGGAAGTTATGTCACACGGGGGCAGGAAGAATCCTGGTCCCGTGTGACATGCATGTGTAATTTTGCTTTAGCAGTGTATGTACATACAATGCTAAAGTAAAATAAAAGAAAGCAATGGTAATAAAAATTATAGAATAAAATACTCACCTCTCCGCTGACTGTCCCTGGATCTGACATGTCAGGCACTGTTATGGGGGTAATGTCCTACAATTCTGTACTAATGTCCCCCATCCTGGAAACCTTCCAGGTAAACTATGTATTTCCTCAAATTTGGCGTATAGACGCCCCCCTCCCGCATTGAGCTATATATGTCCCCCACCCAGGCGCCTCTGTCCCCCATCCTAGTATATATGATTCCTGTCCCGGCACATATGTCCCCCATCCTAGTACATATGTACCCCATATGTTATATATGTTCCTAATCCTGATATATATTTTTCCCATCATGGGCCCATCATCATATATGTGCCTCCTGTTATGCCACATGCTTAAAAATATATATAATATACTCCTCGTTCTTCATTTACCATGGTGAACAGTGTCCCCTTAAGATGCTGGCAACTTACTTCAGTATGAAAGAGAGGCAGCACATTAAGTCACTGCCATGTGACCCCAGTCACACACTGGTATCAGATGCCAACTAATCCAAAATGAATATTCACTGCTCCCAATGCCTGGAATTATGGGTGTGGGGAGCAGTGAATATTCATTCTCTTTAATAGTAGACACACGTTCAACTCAGCCGCTGCAGGAAGCCGGTTGCTGGGCTTAACACATGTGCCTGCTATTAAAGAAAATGAATATTAATCCCACCCAGCTCTTCGCGATGGCTTCAATACAGAGGTAGGCAGGATTATAGGTGTGAGGAGCAGTGAATATTCATTTTCTTTAATAACAAGCACAGCTGTAAACTCCAGCTGCTGCTGCAGCCTGCTCTGCCACCTGTGACCCCGCTCCACCAGCAAGGCAGGTACAATCCAGACTATAAGATGTACCCCCAATTTCCTGCAAACATTTTTGGGGAAAAAATGTGTCTTCTAGTCAAAAAAAAACAGTATATTAGGAAATAGTTTAGGTTATAGTACTAAATAGATAGGGATTTAGAATTAATATTACTTTGTGTTCAGAGCACCCCTTTAATATGCAATATGGTGGCTTTAAAATAAATTCAAATTCATAAATACATTATGGTGGTAACAACTAGAATTGGTTTTCTTCCTAAATACATAAAATCTGAAGACTTTAAGTGAAAACATTTTAAAACACAACGATGTTAATTATATATTTAAGAGCAGATTAAAGGGAATCTATCTTCATAATACAACCCCTCAAACTATTTCTATGCATATGTAGCTCTTTCAATCTTTCAAACAGTAGTACCTTTACATGGCTAGTCTGTTTGGTCCATTTCTGAGAAATCAGCTTTTGAATTAATATGCAAGTGAGGCTCAAGAACTATTTGTAGATCTGAAGCCTGTCACTCTAGCGCAGGGGTCTCAAACTCGGTTGGGTTGGTGGGCCGCATGTAGAAAAAAATTGATATCGGGGGGCCGCATTGCTTGTAGGACTAAGGGTACCTTTACACGCGGCTACATTTCTAGGGTGGCTACAGGTAACTTACTGGTTGCAGTGAAATCATGGAGGCAAGGTTCTATCTTGTTGCTGTGTACAAATGGAATAATCTCTCCATGATTTCACTGCAACCAGTAAGTTACCTGTAGCCACCCTAGAAATGTAGCCGCGTGTAAAGGTACCCTAAGGGTACCGTTACACATCGCAACATTGCATGCAATTTCACAGGCAATTTGCTGGTTGCAGTGAAATCATGGACACATTGTTACATTTGTACATGGCAACAAAATAGAACAATGTGTCCAAGATTTCACTGCAACCAGTAAATTGCCAGTGACATTGCATGCAATGTTGCGACGTGTAACGGTACCCTAAGTGACATTTTAGCAATACCAGAATTTTTTGCTCAATCTAGTAAAGTACAAATTCTGATCTTCTTGTAGGAATGTCCCCACCCTAATCCCCTTTATGTAGTAATGTCCCCATACTAGTCCGCATTGTATATTAATGTCCCCCAAACTGGTCCCCGTCTTGTAGTAAAGTCCCCATCCTGGTCACCTTCTTGAAGTAATGTTCCCTCCCTTGTCATATTGTAGTAATGTCCTGGTCTCTGTTCTTTTTGTTCTCTCGCTCACACACACACTCACATAGGGCTTGTCCACACACCTGCGCTCTCAGTATTTAGCGCTTCTGCGCTAAATACTTAGGTTTTGACAGAGAAGCGCAGGTGCGTGTATGCGGCCGCTTTCAGCAGACGTTGTCCCTGGTTATCCGATGTGTATCGTGGTAACCAGTTCATACAGCAGGCTGCATAGTGTGCGCTTATCCAGAGCGCACAGGGAAACGCTGCTTGCATACACGCACCTGCGCTTCTCTGTCAAAGCGCTAAATACTGAGAGCGCAGGTGTGTGGACAAGCCCATATATACACACCCGCACATTCACACACACATACATACACACATACATCCTCAGACATATTCACACAAACACATACACACTCACACATTGACACACTTACATAGGGCCATATTTGGAGTTCCTGCCACCCTAGGCACTTTCAGCTGTCACGTTCCCCTCCCCCCCCAGGCTGCTATCTTCAGCTGTAACAGCGCCTTACCTGACTCCACTCTTCTCATTCCGGCAGCTTCTTCCTCTGTGGCTCCCAGTCTTCCACTTGCCGGCAGCAGCCGGCACCAGCTAGCACCCGGCGGCCGGCACCAGTCTGAACCCAGCAGCCGGCACCAGCCGCCGGCGATGTGCCGCTCAGGCTGCGCGGGAATACACTCACATACAAATATACACGCACACAAACATATACTCACACATATACACTCATATATATATACACAAATACTCACACATATACACATACACACTCACTCATATATACACACAAACACACACTCACTCACATATACACACAAATACACACACATATACACACACATACACTCACACATATACACACACATATACACACACATACACTCACACATATACACACACACTCACTCACAAATACACTCACACATATACACACACTCACTCACAAATACACTCACACAGATACACTCACTCACATATACACACACAAATACACTCACACATATACACACACAAATACACTCACACATATACACACACAAATACACTCACACATATACACACACACTCACTCACATATACACACACACATATACACACACACTCACATATACACTCACACATATACACACACACTCACATATACACTCACACACTCACATATACACACAAATACTCACACATATACACATACACACTTACTCACATATGCACACAAGTACACACACACACTCACTCACATATACACACACACACACAAATACTCACACATATACACATACACACACACTCATATATACACACAAATACACTCACTCATACACACCTGATCAGGGGCTGGCTGAACTTAATCCGGGAGTAGCATGACCCTGGCAGCCCAGAGGTGGCAGGGGAGTGGGTTTTTGGGGTGGGTGTCTGCTTGCTGGCCAGGAGAGGAGCCAGGGGGGAGGGGGGGGGCGGCGATGTGCTGACAGCTCCGGCTGGGTCGGGAGCAGTGTTGAGGGGGCGTTTGCTGTCAGCTCTGGCCGGGTGAGGAGCGGGAAGGGGGGGCAATGTACTGTCAGAGCTCCGGCTGAGTGAGGAGCAGTGGGGGGGGGGGGGGGGAGGCGTTTGCGCTGTCAGGTCTGGCCGGGTGAGCAGGGCAGCAGCTGCGGCCGCAAACTGAGAGCCCGGCCAGCCTATTTCATTAATGCCCCGGGCTCATTATACATGGAGCCGCCGCGGTACCACTTTATGACTGTGACTTCCGGGTACCGCCGGCTCAAACAATCGCCTTCGCACCTGTACATTCATGAAAGCAGGCGGCCGGCGGACCAATCAGAAGCCTCCTGTGACGTCACAGGAGGCTTCTGATTGGTCCACCGGCCGCCTGCTTGCGTGAATGTACAGCCGCAAAGGCGCTTGTTTGAGCCGGCGGTACCCGGAAGTCACAGTAATAAAGCGGTACCACGACGGCTCAATGTATAATGGCCCGGGGCATGCTTTTTTCTTTCATGGTGCCCCGGGCCGCACTGGGGAGCGTGGCGGGCTGCATGCGGCCCGCGAGTTTGAGACCCCTGCTCTAGCTCTATTTACATAACGATACCGTCACACCAGGCGACGGTGCTGTAGATGTCGGCGGCGACACGCATGTTTTTGCCGCCCTGCCAGCGTTGTCGTCCCCATTTACATTTATCGACACCTACAGCGCCGCGCCGGCAATCTGACAGGCGGCATCGCCGCTGGGGTGTCTCAAAACCCCAGCGGCGATGCAGGACAATGGGAGCCTATAGCTCCCATCGTCTGTCAGCTCGCCGGCGGCCGGTTACATGGGGCGATGTGCGCACATCGCCCCAGATCGGTCGCCTGGTTCCAAGCGACCTCCCGGCGGCGCCGACATCGCCCCTTTACATGAGGCAACGTAGAGGCGATGTCGCCGATAGGCCACGCCCTTACGCCGCCTATGTAATCGGCGGTGATGTCGCCACGTGTAACGTGGCCTTAAGTGTTGTGTCTTCCTGACTGAAGACTCCATCATGTGAAGTCATATAGCATAGAGGATGTCAAGCATGAGGGGGCAGTGCGAAGGGGCAAGGAGTAGCGCTGGTGTGACAAATCAGATCTACAAAAGGTTCTTCAACTTAATTTGTATATAAACTGATTTCTCAGTAAAGTACGAATTGACTCACCACGTACAGGTAAAGCTGGACTTTCATTGATAGAGCTTTACACATACAGTTGGGGGAAGGGGGTTGAAATCTTTCTGACAGATTCCCTTTAAGTCTAAATCTACAGTTAAAACATTAAAGTTACCAAGTATATATTTAAAAAAAACAACACGGAGCCATTAATAAATGCCCCTTTGAATTAACGGACACGTGAAGATGACATAAATGGCCAGTGTGACATGTGGTGGGCAGCACAGTCATACATCATAGTATATTGTTTACAATAAGTGACTCATGCTCTTTCATGTGAAGAGGTCACTTGCTATAAAATCAATTTGTCAGCATCCTCAATGCACACTTCTAAAGAATGATTTCCCCTATATTTTAATATACTGAAGTGTGTAAATCAGTTGTTTGCATACATAAGCGAAACACATAATAAAAAGCACAGATAAAATTAGCTTCTGAGCAGCTGATTTCATACTTTGAAGATTCAGTCCAAAGCAACAAAGAGGGTCTTATGCTTCCCAGATAAAAAGGTCAACAATGATGCCATTTTATACGTCAATGGGCAAATCTAATATTCAGCTCAATGAAGGTCTTGAAATGCCTTGGCAAACTAAAGCCTAAAAGTCCTAAAAGTCCCGTCATTATCCCAAGGTTCCAATGAGGTCTGACACACGCTTTTGGATTTATTAACATCACTTAAAAAATAATGTTACACTGTCCACAGAAGTTCTAGTGACTTAAAATCTTCATAAACAACTAGTTAAAATGTAATCCTATCTTCCTTAGTTTGACATTAGCTCTTCTTGGTATAAATGCTGTAAACTGATTCCATTCACACATCCTGCTTAGAGTAATAAATATATATTTGACAGATGTGAATAAATAACTGAAACCCTTCCCAAACACTGGTACACCGTTTTAGCTCCTCCAAAGCCAATGTACTCAATTTTATAAAAAAAAAGTACTTTTGCGATTCAAAATGATGTTAGTTTCTTTTACCGTTTTCCAATAATGATCTGTAAATTGTCATTTTAATTTACGTTCAAGTCAAAAGGTAAATGAAGAACAGAATTTACAGGTTTCCTCTTTTGACAGAAATCAGAAAAAGGGAAGCATTTGTTTTGTCTTCTGTTTCATATGGTGATAGATTCTTGAGAAATACGGTCTATTTTTGAGGATAGTTTGTTGGAGCAAGATATAATCCTCGCAATCCTTTTTCCTGAAGATTCACTTGTGTACATGACATCTTTTAGGAGGTTACGCCCCATAACACATCTAAAACAGCATTAAATAAACTCTAAAAATGAATGAACTGTGGTGCAGCGGTTGACTGCCCCACAGGTGTTGGTGCTGGGACTTGTGGTTCCAGGGCTCTGGTACGGCATTAGATGTGTTGGGGCTGCAGGTTGGAAGCCAGGGGAGTGGCTGTCTAACCTGCATCCTCCTGTGGGTGTGACAGAACACAAATAAGCAGACTTCCTCTTAGTCACATGGGCTGTGAGGCCAGAAAAGGTCCTTGACCACAGGAGAGGAAGGAGCCTGGGCAATAAGGGTGGCATGTTGCAAGCATCCAGAATAGCTGAGGACGCCTAAAGGAGCCTGGATCCCCCTGGACTCAAGTAGTTTGCACCCGGTCTGAGCCCGGACCGAACCAGAGTCAGTGAACCTGCAGAGGAGGCATTCCCCCCAGCTAACACCATAGACAGCGATCCCGTTGATGGACTAAAGGTCAGTGGTTGCTATTATGGACTAACCACGTGTCGTCCCGGTCGGTGGGGATAGCCTGACATAGTGTACCTGTCCTGTCCATGGATGCCCTGCATACCGTATGCGGTTTATGAGGATTGTTAATAAACCGTTGGACTTTGTTTATTTTGAGACCCGGTTGTTTGCACAGTTTTCTGCGGCCCAGCAGTTCTCTAGGAGGTTTCATGACCCTAATGAGCGGCCAAGCAGTCCCCTAGGCGTGTGGACGCCACATGTGGTGGAGAATGCGGGCAACTCGACCCGGTGGGGCATCAGAGCATGGTTGCTAATGGTACAGGTGCCCTCTTAGGGACATTGGTTGCTACTGCACATCGCACCCAAGCACGTTTTGCAGTGACTCGGTGGGGTCACGAAGTCGTCGCACCCAGGCATCTGTCCGGTACCTCGGCGGGGTCACGATGTCGTTGCGCCCAAGCATCCGGTGACTCGGTGGGGTCATGAAGACATCGCACCCGAGCATCCGGCTGGAGGCCCGGTGGGGTCCTGAAGACCACAAACGTCGCACTCAATATCGGTTGTTTGCGACTCGGAGCTGTCGCGCCATTGCCCCGGGAGAGAGAAGGAGGCGCTGTAGACTGGGTTCTTTGACTGTTGTGGGGTGTCCCCTGTAGACTGGATAATCGGCCGAAAGGGGGCGGTATCAAAAAGGGGGCAGATTCCATGAAGAGGATAATGGCCCAACAGGGGATGGAGTCCCGAGAAATGGTAGTTGCCCAAAAAGGGGCGGAACATCCCAAAGCCCAAAAGGGGGTGGAGCATCCCAGTGAAATAGGGGTGGTGCAGAGAGACTGTTCGTTCGGACATGGGTACTATAGGTGTCCGGTCTGTCAGGTGGACCATCTACCTGGGGAGGTCCCTCGCATGTGTTCTGTGGAAGTCTATGCGGTACCCGTGGGACTGGTAGATTCTGGGAAGCGGGTTACCCTAGTGAGGGCCACGCCAGAGGTTTAACTGATGCCCAGTAAAACAATTGGAGTCACCTGCCTTCATGGGTGCACTGTCAATTACCGATGTCAAGAGTGGTTATTGAGACAACCAAGGTCATTGCCAGCCATGTGTGCTTAGTGTATCCCATCATAATAGGCAGGGACTCCAAATTGTTTTCTGGTTTGTGGGAACAAGGGTCCGGGTCTGGCTGTTACGGCCAGAGCCCGAACAGTCCCAAGGGGGCGCTGTCACAGCAGGAGGCTACAGAGGTTACCTGTGAATTATACGTAGGTGATACCGTGTCAGGACATCATAAGGGTGACAGTCCAGAGGTAGGGGCGACCAACACACCCTGTGGGAAACCCCAATGTAGAGACATGACAGACCCAGAAAGACATGACCTGGTGACTGTTACAGCGGGAGTAACCCCGGAAAAGCAGGCTGGCCCAAGTTAGCTTGTGACGTGTTGATCTATGATACCAGGGAGAGTTACTATGACTCCCAGGGTGACTGTAACTCAGTGATGACCGACAAAGAGTGCAGTAAGTAGGGGCCAAGCCAGGGCCCAAGACCCTCCCATTGCCGGAAAGGAAAAGGGAAAAAAAAAGCTGTGCCAGTTGCACCATCTGAAAGCGTGATGAAAGAAGAGGACACATCTCATGCATCTGTTACCGGACTGCATCCTCTCTCGGATTCGGAGGAAATCCAGAAGGAGGCTGAGATGATGTTGCCCATGGAAGCCTCTGGTGTAGTGACAGCCTGCCCAGAGGACAAGAAGAAGGAACCAGCCACAACGATGGAAACGATATGGTTTCAAGGGCCTGAACGGGTAACCAGTGGTCGGTCAACAGGTCACCTCACAGAAATGGACAGTGCTAGGTCCAAGAGAGTAGACCACTCCCAAGGCCCGAAGACCTTGGAAGGTGATATTGTTGTTGCCCAGGAGAGGGTGGAAGATGAGGCTGCCAATGCCCAAGAAGTGTATGACATGTCAGAGGTCACAAATGAAGAACCGGACCCCCCTGGACTGGCACAAGAAGATGTGGCCAAGGAGCCAGGGGTGCTACCGGACCCCAAGACGGGGTGATGAGTGTACAAGTGGAAGAAGCCACTAGAAGAGGTGAAGTGAATATCTCCTCAGATGTGGTGGGCTTGCCTGGTCCGGTGGATATCAGAGCCAAGATAAGGGAGCTCAGGGAGATGCTCCAGACCCACTTAATGCAGGAAGAGCTGCGAAGGCAAGCTGCTGAGAGACGGTAGCGGAGCTAGAGGACGAAGTCACAGAGCTCAAAGGTCGTCTGGCAGTATACCAGATGAGGAACGAGGCCACCTTGGAGAAGGTAGAGCGTCCAGTGTTCCTCCCGGGTAAACGCACTGAAGAAGCCGGAAACCGGTCGGGCCTTAGATTTAAGCCGGGTGAGCCTGTAGGAACTTGCAATAAGACCGAATCGTCTTTCTACAAGTGTCTCGTGGAGGTACCCAAAGACCTGAGAGAAGAATGCTCCAGGGAAGGCATGCACCAAGACTTTAAGAAGGCCGTGGGAGCCTGTACGGTGTACTTGGCCCCCGAAGCTCAACAGCTGGTGGTCCTATCCACAACAGAGTGCACAGCAAAGAAGGTGGCACTTCTGAGCGACATACACTGGCGATGTATTCGCACAAAGCAGAGTGTGCGGGAGAAGACAGGAGAAACTGTCAGACAACTGCAGCTGGTGAGGAAAGCTCAAAGTCTATGGGAAGAGATCATCCGGGTGCCGTATGCTCTGGTACAAAAGCTCATTGGGAGAAAAGGCAGAGTCATGCAAACCATGGTGAAGAAGTCCGGGGTAATGAAAGTCAGCCACGACAGGAGCTAGAGCCAGAAGCCCTACAGGGAGTGATGGGTCTCCAGTGGTGACGGATGACGTTGATAGTCACCAGTGGGGAGACCTCCATAGACATCCTAACAGTAGTAAATGTATTCGGGGTGGGGGTAGTCCATCCTCCAGTGTCTCTAGTCTGACTGGCCCACTCAAACGACCTGATAGGGTACGTGGTAGGACAGAGTTAGGCTTGACCGTGGATGCTGATGCACATGACTCTACCTGCAGTATTGACTGCTGGAGGCTGGGTGGGCCTGACGTACAGTCAACTCCGACGAGTGACATGTCCATGCCCGATGGTGACGACCGCACCAAGACACAGTCAGTGACGATGACGGGTGGTCGGTCCCAGAGGAAGGGGCTACGGTGGCTATCTCCTGTTCCAGGAACTGAGAGGTATGCCTGACAGATGATGGGCTCCTGTGTGACTGTGGGTTGTGCTGCTCCTGGGTTTCGTTTGTTCAATCCTGCGGGTTTGAACATGAGGGGGGGAATATGTGGTGCAGCGGTTGACTGCCCCACAGGTGTTGGTGCTGAGACTTGTGGTTCCAGGGCTCTGGTACAGCATTAGATGTGTTGGGGCTGCAGGTTGGAAGCCAGGGGTGTGGTTGTCTAAGGCCCCTTTCACATCAGCGGTTTTTTTAAATCGCGGCAGATGCGGTGAAAAAACCGCATCTGCCGCGATTCATGCATAACTGCGACACTTGCGGCACAATTGCGGCAAGCCCCATAAAATGTCTATGCGGGCTTGCGGCAGGTGCGGCAAGTGCGGTATCGGCACTTGCCGCAGGTGCGGCCGCAAAAGAACCGCGTCTGACCGCGTTTTTTTTGCGGCTGCACCTGCCGCAAGTGCCGAAACCGCACTTGCCGCACCTGCCGCACACTTACCGCAAGACCCCATACACATTGCATGGGGCTTGTCGCAACTGTGCCGCAAGTGTCGCGGTTATGCGGTAATCGCGGCAGATGCGGTTTTTTTCACTGCATCTGCCGCGATTTAAAAAAAACGCTGATGTGAAAGGGGCCTAACCTGGATCCTCCTGTGGGTGTGACGGAACACAGATAAGCAGACTTCTTCTTAGTCACATGGGCTGTGAGGCTTCACATGATACCTTTAAACACCAATGTGAGTCCCTAAATAATGGAACTAAAAATCATTCAGAAAACTATCAGTTACTTATGCAGTCCTAGCTTATTAATTCTGTCATAGAGGTAATGAAATGCTACAATGAATAATTACCATTACCAAACAACCGGAGTCACAATTCACATTTTTTACCTCTGTTGAGCATAAAGTAAAAATGAGCAGAACTAAACATTGTCTTCTTTTGCACGCTGAATAACATCAAAATAAATCAGAAGCGAGTTCTAATACTGTACTGAAAGGCAAAGCTTATGCCTGTAGTTTGTTAGATCACACTTAACGTGTGTAATCACGAGATCCTGGGAAGCAGGATGCGTCTCTTCACAATGCTGTGAACTAGCAAGGCAAGAAAATGATTTCACCATGTCCTGAGGGAATCCAAATGGAGAAAACGCTGCCAAGCTCTGGATCACATGCATATAAGCCAAATGTATTTTTAACAGCAAGATGTCCTTCCAAAACTAAACCGATTTGAGTAAACCCATTGAATATCACCACAGGACATTAACAGTACTACATGCTTAAAACTTCAAGCTTTAAAAGACGATGGCAGCAATGTCACATGTTCGGCACACCAACCAAGAGTTGATTAAACGAAGCATCACAGATGCTTATTTAGCATGCTAATGAAAACTAATATAATTATGCAGACATCACTGAATAAAAGGTGTTTTATTCCCTTCAGAATGTGGATTGCCAACAGAAGAGATTGAATAAAACATGTTTGCCACAAAAATGACATGTTATTTGTAAGTCCAGGCTGTTCCGATGATAAACAGATGTTGTTCTATCAGCATAACTTATAATATCTGTGTCTTATATCCTACGCTGTCAGCATCAGTAATAACACGAAGCCTTTATGCCATATAGCATCATGTAAATCTTATACAGAACACCAACCTTTTTGCAATACTTGCAATGATCTCCTCATCACTCAGGACCAACACCTTTTGTCCTGGTGCTGTCCGGGTAATATACCATAATTAATGTGTATCAGTCTTTGTTTATCCGATCCACAATGTTTTGCAGCATTTTTCCAGCGGTCACAGGATGAAAAACACAGCAAGTCTAGACACTACCAAAATGGCGAAGGTAATAATGAGAAGGAAAAATAGTATGGAAGTGAGCGCTAGAAAAGACCAGGGAACTGAAAATTAAGAGAATTACCTCTAGGTTTATTAAAAAGTGGGTATAGCGAGCCCTCAGCCACAACACGTTTCGACAAACGTCTTTCTCAAGTGGATCCACTTGAGAAAGACGTTTGTCGAAACGTGTTGTGGCTGAGGGCTCGCTATACCCACTTTTTAATAAACCTAGAGGTAATTCTCTTAATTTTCAGTTCCCTGGTCTTTTCTAGCGCTCACTTCCATACTATTTTTCCTTCTCATTATTACCCTCCTCCCTTCGGGGTGTGGTATGAGAGCTGCTGGAGGAGAGACCTTGCTGAACATGCAATAGAGCTGCCTCCCTTGGGATTAAGTGTCCAGGCCTGGTGGACACGGTCACCCTGACCTCGGAGCCTTATCACACGGAGCCAAGTGGAAGGCCGCCTCAAGAACAACTGACCGAATTTACACTCACCTTGTATTCCATTCCCTGTTGTGCGGTGCACAACAGTGCCAGGTGAGTGTATCCCTGATTAACCCTTATTCTATGTGTGGAATCAGCGTGGCGCAACCTTCTGTTTTTTCCTTTCAAAATGGCGAAGGTGGAAGGATACTGAAAGGTCCTCTAGCTTGGCCTTCATAACAAATATCCATTATAGCCTAAAGTAAGATCCCACTGTCTACCATCTTGGTGCTTTAGCAACAGGTCTAGCAAATGATTATGAAGAGCAAGTCTCCAGATGGGAACACATTCCTAAACTGGAGATAGGATGATGCTGCCAGATAGAGGGGGTGCATGAAGCTAGATACAATACTGTAGTGGGAACCCTTGGATGTAAGGATACTGCCTCAGTATGATTTCTGTGGGGAAGCTTGGGCTGTCATTATACTAATAATGAGGGCTCTCGGCGTCACTACTGTGGGGGAGGCAGGAGCTGGAGGTCACTACTTAGGTGAGGGGGCTTTGGATATGGCTCACGACCCTCTCTCTGAGTTGAATGTAGCTCTGTAGTTAAGAAATGTTGGTGACCACTGGCCTAACCCATAATTAAAGGAGCACTCCAATATTTTTTTTAATTACCTGCTCCGTTAGCCAACAGTAACATACACAGTGCTTACATTAAAATAATTACTGATCTTATGAACCACATGACTTCAGCTCTGACTGTACATCTCTCAACGCAAGTTTATCAGAGCCTCATCCCTAGTCCCATAGACTTGTGATGGTGACTGACGATCAACATAGAAATGCTGTATAAGCCGACTGTCATAACTGCAGTTATGTGCTTCAGAAAATGACCTGAGCAGCGGTGCACAAAGCAAAAGACAGTGGTTGGCAACATTTACAATACATGCACTGTATACAAGTTACTGATGGCTAATAAAAGGAAGGGGGGGTAATTGAAAAGCAGCTTGACTAATATGAGCTTTCTTGAGTTAATTTGTTAATGTTCGTGTAGTAATATACCATTAGGCTGCATAATCATGCAGCCATCAAGAATTAAACTGCTTTTAGCACTGTCAGTTCAAAGTCACGCCAATCTACACATTGCCGAGGTGCAGTCATGCTGCTGCAATGTGTGAACACAGCCTGAACTATATTCGCATGAAGTAGGGCAAGTGATATAAGCTTGGTGAAGATACATCACTCAAGATGCAGTCTAATACTTAGGTTTTTATTTGACAATGGTGCTTACAAGGTACTTGATATTACTTTATGCATTACAAATGACCAAACATAATTTTGACCAAATGCAAATGACCAAAGAAATTCAACATGTTATGTATGTGGCCACAAATGGTGATCCTGAACTTTACCCAACAACCAGGTAGCCAACATGTTCTTTATCATACAAAACAGAGTAATTAATACTCTAGTGTTATATTAAATATATATGTGTATGTAAAATTGCAAAGCATGAGGCTATTTTGATCAACCTCTCGGCCTCGCTTTTTCCCTGCAAGATAAAATGACTGTGCATGTCAACAGTGGAAAGACGCTGTGGCCATTATTGTTTACATGTTAACCCCTCCCTGACAGGGTTATTATTTTTGCATTTTTGTTTATTTCTCCCCTTTTCCCAAGAGTCATAACTTTAGTTTTTCCACTAATATAGCCATATGAGTTCTTGTCACTTTGCAGGATGAGTTTTACTTTTGAATGACACCATCCATTTTATCATGTGATGTACTGAAAGTGGGAAAAACATTGCAGTAAAAAAGTGCAATTCCACAATTATTTTTTATTTGCACCGTTACTTTACGGTGAAACTGACTTTTGCAATATGATTCATTATGGAAGTATGATTACACAGATACCAAACATGTATGGTTTCTGTTTTAAGTGGTGAAAAACAATTGAGAAATTTAAGAAAAAAAACCTGCGACGTTTAGCAAATTAACTCCTTCACGACCAAGGTGAGCTTGCATCATCCCTTGCACATATTGGCTGATCTAACCAGCTGACATGTTGATAAGAGCATCGATCGGTTCAACGATCCGATTGACAGTTAACCCTTTAAATCGCGCTGCCTATTCACTGCCAGCACAATATAAACCACCTGCTGGCATCAGCAGCCACATGACACGATCACAGGGTCTCGATGTGTTGCCATGACAGCGCGAGGTCAGCTGATGATGACCCGGGTGCTGTCATGACTCACTTCAAGCCAGCGATGCCCGAGTGATGTCTTGGCAGAAAGTGATAATTTGTGCTGAGGCATCTCTCTGAATAACATAAGCAATCACACTGTGAAGTGATGAGGCATTTTAAGGGCCCATGTTAGATAACATAAAAGTAAAAAAAAAAAGTTCTAATAAATCTGAAATAAAAAAAATTCAACCCTTTTGCCTTATTGAAAATATAACTATAAAAAATACACATACTTGGCATCACTGCTTTCAGAAATTTTTGATCTCTTCAAAATATAAAGTCACTTGAACCTGTAAACTGCATAACGGAAAAAAAAGTCCAAACACCAACACATCAGTTTTACCATATAGTGAACATGATGAATAAAAAAAAAAAAAAAAACATTGAGAAATTGCACTTTTTTTTGCAATGTCATAACTTTTTTTCCCTGTTTTCTAGTACAATATATGGTGAAATAAATGATGATATTTAAAAGTACAACTAGTCACGCATAAAACAAGCCCTCATGTGTCTATATTGATGAAAAAATAAAGTTATGTCTCTTGGAGGAAGGGGAGGTAATAACAAAAAAACCTGAAAATCACAGGACTATAAATGGGGATAACAGCCATGGGCTCTGCTTCATCCATGGTTGATAGGGACAGAATATGGATGAAGAATTAAGTCATCATCTTCCAAGAAAATATGAGACTGGCATGCGAGGCCACCACAAAGTCACATTGCGGGCATATGATGTATCAGAACTTCATAGATTGGTGAGGGATTGAGAAAAGCCTTTAGGGCAACAATATAATAGTTTTAGGGAGAAATTAACGTAACTACTACTTCAAGAATAGAAAAATCACAGAGCTCTCCACTATAAACATTCCTGTTATTTCTGAGAGGGGAACAAAACATTATTCAGTTCTAATAGATATTGTGTTTTGCCATTCATTGAATGCCAGTAGTTTGCCGAAACAAGTGCAGCTTAGGCTCTTTCCATGGAGTGTTTTTATTTTTTTTGAGCTGCTATCAAAGTTCATCTGTGAATGAAATGGCATCTTGTACATAGAAAAAATATGTTGACTTTCCTGCATTTTAAAGGGAACCCTGTCAGCTACTTTGGACCCCCAAGCTATCACTATCTGTCCTTGCAGCTTCCTACAGTGTTTTCCCGAAAATAAGACCTAGGAAATATTTTTTTACTAAAAGTATGCCTGCTGCCAGAGGAGTCGGGGGCATCCAGCTATAATGGATACCGTACAGTACCGCTATTGTCGAAGCTTGCCGCTGCCACTCTATACATTCCTCTATGTCCTCCTGAACTGTACTGCATTCCGTGGGCCTCCCAGCATAGATATATGATAGTAAGCGACTGGCCAATCAGATGGCAGCTGCTGGTGTCTGATTAGTTGGGATATTACCATACATCTACGCTGAGCGGCGCCCGGATACCATACATAGAGAAGTGGTTTCAAATGGATGATGGGGGCTGCAGATTGATGATGGGGATACTGGGGGATGATGGGGGTTGCAGATGGATGATTATGGCTGCAGGGGGATATTGGGGGATAATGGAGGCTGTAGATGGATGATGGGGATATTGGAAGATGATGGGGGCTGCAGATGGATAATGAGGGCTGCAGGGGGATATTGGGGGATGATGGGGGATATAGTGATAGCTTGGGGGAACTAAATTAGCTGGCATGTTCCCTTTAAATCCTTGTATACTTATTAATTAGGCTGTTTGTTTCAAACATTTCAATTACCTTACCATTGCAATAATGTAACACTATAAATATTTCAACAGATTAACCAAAATATATATAAGAAGAAAAAAGTAATTGCTGAAAGTGTACTGTAAGGCCCCTTTCACATCAGCGTTTTTCGACTGCGGCAGATCCGGCAGATGTACCGCATCTGCCGTCTGATGGCTGCACTTATGGCAAGCCCCATGCATTGTCTATGGGGCTTGCGGCATGTGCGGTATTGCCACAATCTGGCAAATCCGGCAATTGCAGCCGCAGAAAAAAACGCAGTCAGATGTGGTTATTTTGCACGCCCGCAACTGCCGGATTGCAGCAATACCACACTTGCTGCAAGCCCCATTGACAATGCATGGGGTTTGCCGCAAGTGCCACCGTTAGGCGGCAGATGCGGTACATCTGCCGCAATCAGCGAAAAACGCTGATGTGAAAGGGGCCTAAAACGGTACAGTAAACAGAAAGACATGTAATTTGTAAATAAGAGATTAAAGGGAATCTGCCATGTCTCCAAACGCTATTCACCTGCAGATATAGGGTTAAAGTGCCTTACTGAAAGTGTGGCTATCAGCGGGGAAGGGGAATGACCTCACTGGAAAGGATTATAAAACTATTTTTAGGGTATGTGCCAATGCTGCATTTTTTCAGCATTTTGGTGTTATCTTTTCTCACAATCCTGCATGCTTATCCTTACCGTAGCAATGTCTATGATAATTCTGAAGTGGTGTGCCCACGATGCTCATTCTACCTTGCAGTTTAGGTGCAGATTGTAGTTAAAACAAAAGAATGATCATGTCAATTGTTTGCTTCGCTATGTAACCCACCCAGCCATTGACTGTTGTAGAAAAAACGCATTGCAACAATCTGCACAAAAAAACGGACAAAATACTCAGCATCGGCACATACCCTTACTAGGTATAAATTAAAATAATTAACTTAACCTATTTCCGAACCATGCACTGTGTTACCCATTTCTGAAAATCAGGAACAAGAACAAACTTAACACAAACCCTTTAAGTCCCTTGATAGGAGATAAACAACTCTCAGAAAAATGTCTCAAGGCTCAACGCATTTAACTGTAGTATTTTTGACAACTCATCAGGAGACACAATAGATTCCCATTTCTAGACACTTATAGCCCATAAATACAATATACTCTAATGGATTCCAATACACTCATTGATAAGTCTTAAGCACTCAGACATCCACTAAATATGGAGACAATCAGTTAAGCATTAAGAGGATTTATTAACCCACTCATCTTATAAGTGTCCATTTATTTTGTAGATCAATACACGAGGGTATCAATTGTTAATATACACCATTTCATTTAAGTTTGGAAAATCTAATTTTCCATTAATTATAAAACAACTGTTCCTCATTCCAATAGGTATGTGTTATATCCCATTCATCTCAAAAGACTATGTACACAGAATATCACAGATATTGTACATGCCTGTGTTTAATCACCTCTATTACTTAGAAATAGATCTGTCCATTCATAACATTTCTGGGCTGTTAAACCTATAAAACGATGTGCTATTCTCGCCTTACTATGTTTGATTAATATATTACACATTGGTTCAGCAGTCCTATTGTCAGTTTATAACCCCATCCTTGTGTGCCCCATCATCACACATGTACATCATCCTTAACACAGGATTTTCTTAGTTCTGAACATTGCATTCACCTATATTGCAACTGTCCGAATCAATATCATCATCCACGGGAATATTTAGTAAGAGCACTTTTCATACTAAGCTTATATTACTCCCGTCATTTGCACGATTGGAACAAAAATTAACTTTGGTCTTTTCAGGAGGCATCGTTTTTTAATCATGGAGGTGTTGTCACGGGTGGCACGGATGACAGGGTGGAGGCCACGCGCAGACGATCCCAGCGTTTGGCCCACCAGCCATAATGGTGGAGGATGGTCCGTCTCTTTCAGGAGCATTTACCTTCGGTGTTGATGGAAAGAAGGTGTGATGAGATCTCTCTATTATGGGGAGACGGCTGTGGAGGTCTTGCGCTCGGTCTGGTTTTATCCACCAATGTTGTAGGTCACTAGGACCCAGCAGACTCCTTCCACCTTTATAAGGAGGTTCATTACCCTTCCTCGGTGCAGGTGATAGTTCCTTGTGCACACTTTATCCTTGCTCCAGCAGAAGCTGAGATTGTGGAGGTTGCTGTGTTCTGCTGTCAGATAAGTGTTTCCTTTTCCCAAATGTCTGTCTTCCCTGGTGTTTGTCTTTAGTTGTTAGTGGAGGGGTCTAGTGAACCTCTCCATCTGATCCTTAGATAAGATAGATCTAGGATCAGAGAGGGACGAGGTTCGTGGTCGGCGACAGTTGAGGAGACTGTATAGGGACGTTAGGGCAGACAGGGTCAGCTCTAGGAAGTCTAGGGGTCACCGTCTCCTTCTTGTGCCCTTAGCATTAGGGACTCCTGACCCCCCCCCCCCCGTCGTTATCCTACGCTGGGTGTCTTCCCCACTCCCAGCGTGACATTATCACCTGCCATAACTGTAAGTGAAGGAAGGGGAGGATTTGATTTTCCTTCCTTTCCTTATGGATCCTGTGTCTGCTTTGGCCCAGCAGCTGCAGACCTTGTCTTTGGAGGTTGCGGACCTTCGGTCGGCTCTGCAGGGACCACAACCGCAAAATGGTGTCTTGGGGAATCAAGCAGTGGGTCCGGCCAGACCGGAACCTAAGGTTGCCCTCCCTGACAGGTTTTCAGGAGGTAAATTATACTTTAGGCTTAAGCCGTATTCCACTGGTGATGAGCAGCAGCGGGTAGGAATTATTATATCATTGCTGCAGGGGGATCCCCAATCCTGGGCTTTCTCTTTGCCACAGGACTCTACTTGTCTCCAGTCTGTGGATGGATTTTTTGACGCCTTAGGCCTCATATATGATGACCCTGACCGTGTCTCTTTGGCTGAATCCAAATTGCGCCATCTCCACCAGGGGACTCGGTCGGCGGAATCATATTGTTCTGAGTTCCGCAGGTGGGCTATGGACACAAAGTGGAACGATCCGGCTCTCAGGAGTCATTTTTGCCAGGGTCTTTCAGAAAGACTGAAGGATGCCCTGGCAGTGTATGAGACCCCCCCGTCCCTGGAGGCAGCTATGTCGTTGGCTATTCGCATGGATAGACGCCTCCAGGAGCGGAGGGGTAGACCTCCTGCAACTGGGAGCCCTTCTCATGGTGGTTCCTTGTTGCCGGGTGGTCACTCGGAGGGCGAGTCATTTCTCCCGAGGGGGGAGGAACCTAAGCAGCTTGGAGGAGCGGCGGCCTCGAGGCTCTCCTCCGGTGCCTCCCGGGGCAGGGGGAAGGGGGTCTGTTTTTTCTGTGGGAAAGGAGACCATTTTATCGGGGCCTGTCCCTACGCTCCTAAACGGACTAGGGTGCCGGGACCTCATGTGACTATGGGGGGTGTGGAGGTGGTCGAGCGGGAGGTGTGTGTATCCTCCGTTTGTACTTCACATTTTCTCCTGAGTGCAGAGGTGGCGCTAGAGAGCAAAACGGAAGGCATTTCTGTGTTTGTGGATAGTGGTGCGGGGATCTGCATGGTGGATGCTCGTTTTGTACACGCTCATGGGCTTGACCGCTGTTTATTGTCTCGCCCCATCCGTATCTATGCCATCGACTCAGCCCCTCTTGCTCAGGGTAGTCTCACACATATCGTACATAACATTAAGTTAACGGTTGGATCCCAACATCAGGAGACGTTATCTTGCTATGTCTTAGACGGTCTCCCCGCTCCCATTGTCCTGGGCTTGCCATGGTTGATTAAACATAATCCCGTAGTGGATTGGCAGTCCAGGGACATTGTGGAATGGAGTGATTTTTGTTCGGAGAATTGTTTGGCTACATCCCTTTCGGTGGTATCTGCTGAATCTCTGCCCCCATTCCTATCGGAGTATGAGGATGTGTTCTCAGAGAAGGGGTGCCGAGACTTGCCCCCTCATCGGGCATATGATTGCCCTATCAACCTCGTTCCCGGAGCTAAACTGCCCAAAGCTAGGATGTTTACTATATCTGGTCCCGAAAGACAAGCAATGAAGGATTTTATTTCTGAAAGTCTGGAGACGGGACACATTAGGCCCTCCACGTCGCCGGTTGCGGCTGGTTTCTTTTTTGTGAAAAAAAAAGATGGGGGCCTCCGTCCTTGTTTGGATTTTCGGGAATTGAATCGGATTACTGTCCGTGATCCATACCCCCTCCCTCTGATCCCTGATTTATTTAGTCAGGTTGTGGGTGCCAAATGGTTCTCCAAGTTGGATTTGAGGGGGGCCTACAACCTGATTAGGGTCAGAGAGGGGGATGAATGGAAAACTGCGTTTAATACCCCGGACGGCCATTTTGAAAGTCTCGTAATGCCGTTCGGGCTCACTAACGCCCCGGCGGTTTTCCAACATTTTGTCAATGATATTTTCCATCATTTGGTGGGTAGATTTGTAGTTGTTTACTTGGACGATATCTTGATCTATTCTCCCGATATGGAGACGCATCAGTCCCATGTCAAACAGGTGTTGCAGGTCTTACGGGACAACAAACTGTATGCTAAACTCGAGAAATGTGTTTTCGCCGTTCAGGAGGTTCGTTTTTTGGGGTACCTCTTGTCGCCGTTGGGTTTCCGGATGGATCCGGAAAAGGTCCGGGCGGTGCTAGATTGGGAACAGCCGGACAATCTACGGGCATTGCAACGTTTTTTGGGGTTTACCAATTTTTACCGTAAATTTATTAAGAACTATTCGGTACTGGTGACGCCTCTTACGGACATGACTAGGAAGGGGACGGATTTTTCTGAGTGGTCTGATTCTGCTCGCCAGGCTTTTTCCTCCCTGAAGCGTTGTTTTGCTTCCGCGCCTGTTCTTTGTCAGCCCGATCTTTCTCAGCCCTTCATTGTGGAAGTGGATGCGTCTGAGGTGGGGGTGGGGGCTGTGTTGTCGCAGGGCCCTTCGCCTGGGAGATGGGTGCCCTGTGCGTTCTTCTCCAAGAAGTTGTCTTCGGCCGAGAGGAATTATGATGTGGGTAATAGGGAGCTGTTGGCTATTAAGTTGGCTTTTGAGGAATGGCGGCACTGGCTGGAGGGGGCTGTCCATCCCGTCACGGTTATTACCGACCATAAGAACCTGTCTTACCTTGAGTCCGCCAGGCGTCTCAATCCCCGGCAGGCCAGGTGGTCTTTGTTTTTCACGAGATTTAATTTTACCGTCACCTACCGTCCGGGGGTTCAGAATGTGAAGGCGGATGCATTATCGCGTAGTTTTCCGGGTGGTAGTACTCATGAGAGTCCCGTCCCCATTTTGCAGGAGAGGGTGGTTGTTTCTGCTCTTTGCCCTGATCTAGAGGGGGAGGTGTTGAAGGTTCAGGGGGGCGCCCCTGCCTCCTGCCCTTCTGGGAGGCTTTTTGTGCCGTTCTCTTTGCGCCTCAGGGTGCTGTCAGAGCATCACGACTCTGTACTGGCGGGGCATCCGGGCGGTAGGGCCACTTTCGATCTCTTGTCTCGTCGCTTTTGGTGGCCGGGGTTGAGGAAGGACGTAGCGGAATTCGTATCCGCCTGTGGTGTGTGTGCACGTGCTAAGGTTCCGCATACCCGTCCGTCTGGGTCTCTCGTGCCATTGTCTATTCCTGAGAGGCCATGGACACATTTGTCAATGGATTTTATCACCGATCTTCCGGCGTCTGCGGGCAAGACGGTGGTACTGGTAGTAGTAGATAGATTCAGTAAGATGGTTCGCTTTGTGGCACTGCCCGCACTTCCTAATGCTCGGACTCTGGCACAGGTGTTCGTAAGTGAGATTGTGAAGCTTCATGGGGTTCCCTCCGATGTGGTTTCTGATCGCGGTACTCAGTTCGTCTCCAAATTTTGGAAGGCTTTTTGTACACGTTTGGGAATAACGTTGTCCTTTTCTTCTGCTTTTCATCCTCAGTCTAATGGTCAAACCGAACGTGTGAATCAGAATTTGGAGACTTACCTGAGGTGTTTTGTCTCTGACCATCAGGAGACTTGGGCAAATTATTTGCCCTTGGCCGAATTCGCCCTTAATAATCGTCTTCAGGAGTCCACTGGCAAGTCACCGTTCTTCGGTGCATATGGGTTTCATCCTCAGTTTGGTACTTTTAGCGGTACGAGTCCTTCCGGAGTTCCGGAGGAGGACCGTTTTACCTCGTCCCTCTCCTCGGTTTGGCGGGGTGTACAGCGTAGCTTGAAGTTCTTAGGTGACAGGTACAAACGTATGGCTGACAGGAAGCGTGCGCCAGGTCCGGACCTATGTGTGAATGACTACGTGTGGTTGTCTACCAAGAATGTGAAGTTGAAGGTGCCCTCTTGGAAGTTGGGGCCCAGGTTTATTGGCCCCTATAGGATAACCGCCGTTATCAATCCCGTGGCGTTTCGTCTTGTGTTGCCTCCTGCTCTTAAGATTCACGATGTGTTTCACAGGTCGCTCCTCAAGCCGTATGTGCCGTCGTCTAACCCGTCTCCTTTGCCTCCTGAGCCCATCTGTGTGGCGGGGAATCTGGAATTCGAGATCTCGAGGGTGGTTGATTCTCGCATGTTGCGCCGTTCTCTTCAGTATTTGGTGCACTGGAGGGGGTACGGTCCTGAGGAGCGGATGTGGGTGCCGGCGTCGGAGGTGTCCGCCGCAAGGCTGGTCCGCGCTTTTCACCGTTCCCATCCGGATAAGCCTGGTCCTGAGTGTCCGGGGGCCACTCGTAGGAGGGGGGGTACTGTCACGGGTGACACGGATGACAGGGTGGAGGCCACGCGCAGACGATCCCAGCGTTTGGCCCACCAGCCATAATGGTGGAGGATGGTCCGTCTCTTTCAGGAGCATTTACCTTCGGTGTTGATGGAAAGAAGGTGTGATGAGATCTCTCTATTATGGGGAGACGGCTGTGGAGGTCTTGCGCTCGGTCTGGTTTTATCCACCAATGTTGTAGGTCACTAGGACCCAGCAGACTCCTTCCACCTTTATAAGGAGGTTCATTACCCTTCCTCGGTGCAGGTGATAGTTCCTTGTGCACACTTTATCCTTGCTCCAGCAGAAGCTGAGATTGTGGAGGTTGCTGTGTTCTGCTGTCAGATAAGTGTTTCCTTTTCCCAAATGTCTGTCTTCCCTGGTGTTTGTCTTTAGTTGTTAGTGGAGGGGTCTAGTGAACCTCTCCATCTGATCCTTAGATAAGATAGATCTAGGATCAGAGAGGGACGAGGTTCGTGGTCGGCGACAGTTGAGGAGACTGTATAGGGACGTTAGGGCAGACAGGGTCAGCTCTAGGAAGTCTAGGGGTCACCGTCTCCTTCTTGTGCCCTTAGCATTAGGGACTCCTGACCCCCCCCCGTCGTTATCCTACGCTGGGTGTCTTCCCCACTCCCAGCGTGACAGGTGTGCAGAGAGCGGCTACAGTCACTGCTGAGAACAGGTAATTGTGGTCGGCATTTTGCAGCTCACTCTGCACAGATGCGCTGCAAGGTTAAGTCTATATACACAAACCATTTTTGCACCGCTATTTTCTGGATTCATTTTTCAGCTGCAAAACTGATCTGCTTTTCACAAAATGCATCCCCTATTTACACTGGGCATTCTTGATTTTTTTTTTCTGCATCTTGGGGGCTACGTTTTTTCCCCATTTAGAATGGTACCCATTTGGGAAAAGCAGATGAGAAAAACGCCACAGAAACTAACATGCCCTCTTCTTGGACGGATCGCTTTTCTGTGGAAAAAAATGGATCACACCACAAATTCCCAGTCTGAATGGCAAAAAGTGAAAACCCATTGACTTTGCTGGGAATTAATATGTGTGATCCATTCTCTGCAGTGCTCTGCAAAAAACGGCTGCAAAAAAAGGATCTAAAACAGAGTGCCTGAATGTAGCCTAAATGTCAATCAAAATACAAATGAAAAAACTGAATTTATGCAGATTTGCTACATTTAATCATCACAATGCAAAAATTAAACTTCCAAAGCAAAGTTTAGATTTAGAGTATGAGGTTTTGCCATGAATTTGAGGATTATTCATAAAGTTTTAACGGATTTATTAAGTTAACAATAATTGTTATTTATTTTAAGCGGCCTCCCCCTCAGCAGACTTTCTCCTCTCCAGTCCATCCTTAATGCAGCAGCCAGGATCACCCATCTGGCCAATCGTTACTCAGATGCCTCTGCTCTGTGCCAGTCATTGCACTGGCTGCCCGTATACTACAGGATCAAATTCAAATTGCTTGTTCTCACCCACAAAGCTCTTCACTGTGCAGCACCCCCCTACATCTCCTCCCTCATCTCTGTCTATCACCCCACCCGTTCTCTACGTTCCTCAAATGACCTTCGACTAACATCTGCACTAATCCGTTCCTCCCACTCCCGGCTCCAAGATTTCTCAAGAGCTGCACCAAACCTCTGGAATGCTTTACCCCAAGAAATCAGGACTATCCACACCTTGCATGGCTTCAGACGATCCCTAAAAACGCATCTTTTTAAGGCGGCCTATCATACTCCCTAATAGAAGTCCTTTGTACTGTAGACAGTGAATGGGCTATCCCTGTGGACATTACTCTTCTACAAACTCCACCAAACCAAAAAGCTCTACACAGACTGTATAATGACCATCCATGTAAGCTTAGTTCTATGCCCCATTTCCTCAAGATGCCTAGACCATCAGTGCAATAAGCCCCTGTACCTTGTGCAACCCCTATCCCGTTGTAGATTGTAAGCTCTTTTGAGCAGGGTCACCTTCATTTCTTGCTTTATTTATTGTATTTTTTTTATTACATTGATTCTATGCCTATTGTTTTGTATCCAATTATTCTACTGTATTTGTTCTCTACTGTAATTACTTACTGTATATTTTCTGTACCCTACATTGTAAAGCGCTGCGGAATATGTTGGCGCTATATAAATAAAGCTTTATTATTATTATTTTATATTTTTCATTCAAATCACACTTACCAGATATTGTAAACTATTTAAAAGCAATTAATGGCCAGTGTAAACGCGATCATCAGATAGAGCATGATGCTCATAGACTTAAAAGTAGAACCTCAGGTTCAGTGTCAGCTAAGATTTTGGTCAGTTTGGCTGCACAGAATCCAATCCATTGGCATTTTGTCAACTGACCTTTCATTATGAAAGACTTGACCCTAATGACACAGGCTTTAAAGGATTTAAAGAAAAACACTTTTGCTATTGACAAGTGATAAAATCTATTTCACTGAACAAGAGATAAGTGAAAACAGCTGTACAAGTTAAGGGATGATGACAGATCAGCATTTTACATGTTACATGCAGATATTTTGTGCAGATGACAGACAGCAATGGAAGTTCTAACATATGCAGTGTCTGTCATGGTACCGTACTGATACTGTCTTTGCAGATGGCATTTTAGTTTTTACAACTGCAAGCACAGATTAGTAGTTTACCTACTGGATGACTACACGGAATATTTTACATGCACTGCTATAAATTTCAATCTGTTAGGTCTGTCTCACAAAAGCAAGTATTTAATAATGTCATCAAGATAACTCCTTTATTTGTGTAAATGGGTTAAAGTACTGTATTTCCTTTAGAATTAAAAAACGACTAACTTGTATGCAAGTGCTTAGCAGTGTCACATATAATTTTCTACCTTAACCCTAGAACGCATACCCATAGAAATCTACACATTCACGCACCTGGGGCCTTTTAGGCCTGTTTACAATTATCATGGAATAACTCAAAAAAAATACTTTCCAAAGTTTATTGCAAAGTAAGGATGCATTCCCACTAGCGCTGGGGTCTGCGAGGACGGGATTCCGTAATGGATCTGACCTCCTGGTGACCCCAGCTAAGGCTGGCGGACGCATACCTGGGGCCTCGCAGGCCTGCCAGGTTACCTGTTTTCTATTTTCTGTAAAATTACTTTAGTTAGATTTTTGAAACTCTAGGTATTCCTCAGGTATATAGTTGTTAGTAATTTCCAGTTGTTCATATATTTTTATGTTATAGGCATTTCGGTATAACAACCTTTTTTTGGGACTACCCCGTATTCACGCACCTGGGGCCTTTTAGGCCTGTGTGCAATTAACACGGAATAACTCAATTAAAAATGCTTTTCAAAATTTATTTTACAATTGCAAAGTAAGGATGCATTCCCAGTAGCGCTGGGGTCCGCCAGGAGGGGATCCGTAATGGATCTGACCTCCTGGTGACCCCAGCTAAGGCTGGCGGAATCCTGCAGAAAACATCTCTTTTGGACATGAATTGGGGAATTCCGACAGCTCCTTGAGCAACTCTAATAATGTTATGTGATGGGGTGCGTGCAGGAGCCGCAGCAGTACTGTTCCAAAAAATATTCGTTTTAGATGTTCTATTTGAACGTTCTGCTGGATCCACTACTTCTTCATCATCTGAAGAATCGCTGGACGATGAAGTTGATACATTAGCTGGTGGCATGTACTATTCATCAGACAAAGAAATTTCACTTTCATCATCACTATCAAAAATGATTGCCTCGATTTCATGGTCAGTCAATCCCCTGGAAGTAGACTGTGCCATTGTAATTTTAGATGTCAGTAAACTAAAAAGAAAAAAAAGATTACAATCAGGCTTGTGCACTGTAAACAGTATGTGATAAGACTCTTTGTTAGGGTCCCAGCACACCAAGTGATATAAAGCAGGTAAAGTGCAGCCCCCCTCCTCTTACCTCCAACAGATCACTTTCTTGTAGTGCAGTAGAAGCCTCTGGTTTTGGAGCTCAGAAAGTTTCTATTTCCAGACAAAAGAAAGCTGACTTCTTCCTCCAAAGTCACTCCAGCAATTAGGACAAAAAGACCTGCGATGAGGTCAGAGACACATGACTTTGTGAGGGAGCCTCCCTTCCAAGATCACATGACCATGTTGTCATGCAGAATCCACACTCTTCCTAGCAATAGCAGAGTCATAAAAGTTCTTCCCCAGCAACAATACAGACAAAAAGACTGAGTATCACATGTAAACCTAGTACAGGCCTAAAAGCCCCAGGTGCGTGAATATGGGGTAGTCCCAAAAAAAGGTTGTTATACCGAAATGTCTGTAACATAAAAATATATGAATAACTGGAAATTACTAACAACTATATACCTGAGGATTACCTAGATTTTCAAAATTCAAACTAAAGAACTTTTACAGAAAATAGAAAACAAGTAACCTGGCAGGCCTGCGAGGCCCCAGGTATGCGTTCTAGGGTTAAAAACTAAAGCGCACTGGCACAATAAGGGTACATGCCCACAATCAGGCTTCCTCGCATTCTGGACACAGTGTAATTTCTCTTGCAGAGATGCTAGGGTCCCGTGCGGGAGAACACGCTGTCAGTGCCCATGATCAGGATTACTGACAACATATTTTTGCTGTATTCTCCCACTAAGAACACTAGCGACTCTACTAAATTAAATTGACATAATGCAGCGTTATAAAGAAGCACAATGGGCATGGGATATCTAGAAATCCATCAACTGTTCTGGAACTGTACAACGTAGCGTTTTGGATTCAGCAAAATATACTGGGTGCAAAATGCCACGAATAGTGATGAACGAGTAGTAAGATATTGGGGTTTGGATGGCTCTAACTGAATACTTTGAGCGAGTAACAAGTCCACTGTAAGTCCATTGGCAACTCACTCGGATCCGAATACTGAAAGTTAAAAATATTCGGTTAGAGCTAGCTGAACCTAAATATCTTTCTACTCGCTCATCACTAGCTGCCAACACTGATACTGGGCATTCACCCTAAGATTGTGTGTACGCTGCATCTTTTCCAGGCGGCACTGCTGTACATGTTGTGCCATTTGTCACTTCTTTTAATGATTTTGGGGACTGGAAACTAAAGCATTAAAAAGAAATGAGTGTGTACATACAGTGTCTTTTAAACTCAGAAAAGTGGCAAGAAATAATAAGCGGGTACTCAATGCTGCTGGCAAATATACAAAAGAAGCATCTAGGAGAAAGCATTGGCAGCAATGCAGGTTATTATCAACACGTTTCGAAGTCACCCGACTACTTAATCAGAAAAGAACCACAAACTCACAGGTGAACCCACTAAGCTACTCAAGATGAAAGATGACGCTTCAGGTATCTCTGGCTTTTTTTCCCCTAAGCATCTATTGTGCCAATTTTGTGCATTTACGTTTTTATTGTGACATTTTCATTTCCAGTGAGGTTTTTTTTCAGTTCACTGAATGAACAAGACATTGCTAAAATAAAAACTATAGCAAAACATTACAAAACACGTGTGGACGTTTTTCAGAGTCTATTGATCTCTCCCATTGACCAAAAGAATTGACATGTTTCATCTTTTAACTGCTTTGTGTTTTAAAAAAACCACAAGTGGTAAAAAGATGTTCTAAAGTTTGATTAACATTCTGTCGAGTAGCTTCCAAGATTGTCTGTAAATATACTCATACATGATCATTCTTTGGCTGGTTTCTGCTCAGAAGCTGCCCGCCACTGCAAAAAACAATAGAAATGCCAGGGCCATAAAAAAAAAAATAGCAAAGCTGCCAGCAAAGTCCCTTCAGGAAAAAGACTGCCAGTGTTGAAAAACTTGTCAGATCCACTGCAGGAAAGAATAACTTTTGGGCACAGACTCTAAAATCTGTGGGGCTCTGACCTGTGCTACTCCCATCAATCCTAAGAATAAAGGGAATGTAGCTCTGGCCTAGCACGATATCCCCCTTCTTTTTCCTTAACTAGTATCTCTCCTGGTCACCTGCTGTGTAAAGAATCGGTCATACAACAAATTGGGCAGCAGAGCCAGTGGCCAGTGACTAGCAGTTAGTGGAAAAGCAGTCAAATGGGCAAACAAAAGAATACAGCTGTATACTGTATGAGCTATGATGTATTCAATCATTGAATGTACAGAACTTGGTCTGAATCACTGCCATATAGAATACACTTATAAAACAAAAAGTACTTAGCACACACTCATCAATTAATGGGAGCTCACCAGCTGTGACAAGTGTGGCGGTTTGCTCACTGAGCGTGTTGCGGCTCACTCAAATGGTAGAGGGATTTAGGCAAACAGGCATGTTTTTCCTTAAAATAAAGTCCAGCAGTTTATTAACAGATCATAAACCGCATACAGTGCACAGTTCATTTACATCAACAGAGCATTAGTGACATACCAAGTCTGTCCCAATGGCGGATACGTCCGCCATTTACCTTCATACATCAATGGATCATTAGTGACATACGAGTCTGTTCCAATGGTGGATACGCCCGTCTGTCATTACTTTCATAGTTCGTTACAGTGTGTCAGTGCATCATTGAGGAAACTGCCTTTTTGGGATCACCAACAGTTTTCAGTTCCATATCTTCAGCAGAACTGTAAATTCATGAATATCCCTGTGGTCTACTTGTTGTGTACCATCCAGGACGCCGGCAGTTTCCACGCTTCCATAACAAGTGTGTTCCAAAACAATGGACGCTCCAACCACCAAGAACAAGCCCTCACATGTTCCTTCCTGTCATCTGATGGTCCCAAGGAAGAGAGGGGTCCCATGACTCCTGAACTTCAGGCCTTCCAAGAAGAGTCCTGCTCCTAAGCATGGGGTCTAGCCTCCTAGCCATACGTCTTCCAGGGCAGTTCCTGTTTTGCCAAATGTACACAGACAAACTAACCCCATTAACAGAGAAATTATATTCCCGCAGATACCCAGGTGTGTGAGGAATCATCTTTAGCCAGACACTCCCGTCTTTTAGCTCACCTGCAGTCCACCACTTGTAATGCATTACCTGAACCTGTGGAACCTCAAGTCCCAGCACAATGCTTTACTTAAACTTGCTCAGCTACAAGCCCGACCACACATTTTCAATGCAGCAAGCCACTGCGTGACACATGGCATACCTTCATTTTGACATATCTTAGCATATACAGAGCACCGCTACTATATATTCTTTTATTTGTATATTTTGAAGATTTATTAGCTGCTCACACTTGCTTTATTTTATTTGGAGATGCAGGTCAGTTTTTTGTTGTATACTACTGTAGGTGGTTACTGCCTTCATATTTGACTGAGAACTCCTCCCATTAATCTAAAACTATGTTAATAAGTGTTGGAACCTACCTAGTCCCTAAACTAGTAGGTTTTTAATCTGGCAGAGGCAGGCTATGCAAACCATGTCCTGTGAGGAACAGTTACAGAATTTGGGAATGTTAAAGTGATCCTGACCCCAGAAATTGAGCCCCCAGCCCCTTAATACGTGTCCCTGCAGCATGATAACCCCTTAGCAGGCATCCCTTTCTGTCAGAAAAGCGCTATTTGAATGTTTATAAAAGTGGCTTTATTACCTTGTATTCTGCGGCTTCTCATTATTTGAGAAGCCGCAAAAGGCGTGCCTGGCTCCTGCTCCCCTCCGCCCGCTTTGTAAATATGCACTCCCCGATGGGCTTGCTGCACATCCGAGAGCCTGGGTGCGTCATCAAAGGGGCGGATTGCAGGTATTACGCAATTTTCGTCATACCGGCAATCCCGCCCCTTTGATGACGTGCCCAGGCTCTCGGATGTGCAGCAAGCCCATCGGGGCGTGCATAATTACAAAGCGGGCGGAGGGGAGCAGGAGGTAATAAAGCTACTTTTATAAATATTCAAATAGCACTTTTCTGACAGAAAGGGATGCCTGCTAAGGGGTTCTCATGCTGCAGGGACACGTATTAAGGGGCTGGGGGCTCAATTTCTGGGGTCAGGATCACTTTAAGCTTGCAAAAAAGAAAACAGAGAAGACTTAATAACGGTCTATAAATATCTCAAGAGCTGTCACACTGCAAAGGCATCAGCTTTATTTTCATAAGCACAAGAAAAAACTAGAAGTAATAGTATAAAACTGAATGGGAGGAGACACATTAGATATTAGAAATAAACTTTTTGCCAGTGAGGATGATCAACAAGCGGAACAGGTTGCCATGAGAGGTGGGAAGTTTCCAATCAATGGAAGGCTTCAGACAGAGGCAGGGCAGACATCAGTCTGGGATGATTTAGTGAATCATGCTTTGAGTAGGGGGTTGGACCAGATGATCCAGGAGGTCCCTTCCAACTCTACCATTCTATGATTCTATGTTTGATAAAGAAGCGCTGCATAAAATAAAGGAATACTTTGTTGTTCTCATAGTCAATGTTTGCATACATTTTAGTGCTTACAGAATGCTATTGTATTGTTTTATTTGCATGTTATGCAGTCATAGCAGATTGCACCTGTTCACACTTCCCTTATTCTGTTTGGAGGTGCTGGTCAGTTTTTTTCTAACAATAAATGGATTACCAGATTCCATTCAGTAGGTTCCCAGAGTTTGCATCTCAACTGATCAAAAATTGATAGCATATTCTCACACTATGCCGTCACTTAAATGTGACTACCCTTTCAGGTAGTTGTCACAAGATTCACTAAACATATGACAAGCAACAATACATAATAAACTAACAATTCACAGAGGTTGCCAAGAAGACCTTTCGTCCAACACCAATACATCAGACGACTACTTTAATATTCTATTTTTTTAAAAATTAAACTTTAATTTTTATTGGTTTCCACAACTTTTTGATACCAGTCAATTATACAGTACACTGTCCCAACACGGTCACCACAATACAACTAGGCACAATTGTAATATTTAAACTACTTATTTCACAAAGGCTTAATTGGTTATTCCCTTGTCAAACAGAGATTCTGGAGAAAAGTGAAAGTCCTAGATGGGTGACCTGCATATGTTAGACATCCATGACAATACTCCTTTGAGACGCATTACTACGTATCTTTAGTATTTGGTTTTAGAAACATGTTTCTAAGCATGCTACAGAAATTTATATCATGGTATGGACAGAAAACATGATATAATGGGGGAAATAAATATTGGATACATCACCAATTTTCTAAGATATATTTCTAAAGGTGCTATAGACCTGATTTTATCACCAGATGTTGGTAACCCATCCCATCCACGCAAGCAAATAAATATAACTATAGATGTTCATAAATTAGGTTGATTATAACAATAAGATTGACACAGGAAAAAATTACTGAACACATGAAGAAAAGGAAGTGCAAAAAGACATGGAAAGTCACAACACCAGATAAAATCTATCATTAATTAAAAAGTACTCCTACCACTTTGTGAAAAATATCAGCTGGTTTAAGTGAGAGCCTTCAAATAGATGTCTCATTACCAAGGTGCCACACAAGAAACATCTTATGACGGTTAAAACCAGTGTGCTGTTCTCAAGACTTTAACAGCCTTATTATTGTAAAACATACTGATGACATGGGTCACAAAAGAATTTCCAAACTACTGAAGGGTCAAGTTAGTACTGTTGGGATCATATCCTGAAAGTGGAAGGAACATAATTTTAATATAAAAATGGCAACAACCAGGTGCAGCTTGCAAGATTTCAAATTAAGAAGTGAATAGGATTACCAGAAGAAAGGTCCAAGAACCACCAGTGGAGAGCTACAGAAAAACCTGGAATCAGCAGGTATGATTGTTTCAAGTAAAATATTAAGTAATACACTTAACGCCCATGACCTGTATGTACACTCGACACACAAGATTCCATCGCTGACCAAACAGCATGGTCAAGGGCAATTAAAGCTTGCTTAACAACGTTTAGACAAGTCTGTGAAATACTGGTATAATATAATCTGGTCAGATAAAATCAAAATTTAACTCTTTGGATGTCATTAAACACAGCATTTTTGGAAGCCAAAGGCACTGCATAGCACCCAGAAAAAACATACCAAAAGTGAAGAGTGGAGGTGGAAATATCATGGTGTGGGGCTGTTTTTCAGCATACTGAACTGGCAAATGTCTTATAACTGAACGAAGGTAGGATAGACAAATTTATCAAGACTTTCTTGATAAAAATGTGCTGCCAACTTCTAGAATGATAAAGATGAAACAAGGTAGACAATGATCCAAAACACACAGCCAAGGAAACTCTCAATTGCTTTCAGAAAAAAATAAAGCTGCTAGAATAGCCCAGCCAATCAACAGAACTGAATCCAACAGAAAATTTATGGAAGGAACTCAAGCTCAGAGTATATATAAGGAGGCCACGGAACCGTCAAGATTTGAAAAGTGTGTGGAAGAATGACCCAAAATCACATCTGAGCAATGCATGCAACTAGTTTCTCTGTCATCTGTTACTACCAACAAAAGGCTTTTGTACTAAGCAGCAAATGAATTTCAGTAAACGTGTTCAATACGTTTTCCAGTGTTATTTCTTATTATTACACATAATTGAATTTATGGACATCTATGGTTTGCTTTCTTTGCCTGTGTGGATTGGATAAGTTGTTACCAACATAAGGTGATAAATTCATGTCCATAGCACCAACATAGAAAATTGGTTAAGTGTTTAATACTTATTTCACTTGCTGTATATAAAATAATAATAATATAGGAGACTGTCTTAAGAGGGTCATCTAATAAGTACAGCTTAGAAGTCCTTGGTCAGACTTTCACATGTAAGTCGTGACAAGTGAGACATGTATGGGATAAAAGGCTTACTTTCTGAGAAGCATGATATTGATGTTTACTTTCAATCTTGCAAGGACTCTTCTCTACTCTGTGAAATCAGTGATGTGAGCACAAAGCTATGCAGACCATGAGCACAAAATGAGAATCTACCTATGTATTGCAGGATAAATGGTGATGAGAAGAATTAGAAAAATCCATTAGTTGAGCTGCTATTTATTGAAAGCACAAATTTAGCTTAGCTGGAAATCTACGAGGATAATGAAAGACATGCTTGCTCGTTAATATAAAGAAAAAAAAATCAAGTTCATAACCTTAAAATTGATCCCATCTATGCATTTGTTTAGTAAAGACGTTAAAGCTCAGAGTACTTGGCCAATCTGGACAATCCCTTGGTAATTCTTGTTCTGTATATGATCCGGAATACTTAATCAGCAGTAATATTTAGACAATCTAAGAGATTTTATTTCTGTTGATGCAAAGCCATAACCATGACCTTATGCTACTTATTCCAAAGAAGTAAAGGCAAATACTTTGTTACTTGGCTGCAGTCATCAAAAAATATCCCTAACAATCAATGTTTTTAAATGTGAATCTGTACATTTACTTTAAGAAATTATTTCTCAGCTCTGATATCAGATTGCCTGTAATTGTCGTGAAGACACTGTACCTGTGGCACGTTGTGCTCTGCTGTCGATTTTAACATTGGTCCACTGAAAATATTTAATTTATAGAAAGGAGACATTTCCAAATGAAGTACATTGTGCATACTGTCCGAGGGTGGATCTTGGTGAAGGAGAATATACATTATAGGATGGGTACAGGTGACAGAACACACACAACTAAAATCAGTTGCCTGAAGATGAAAATATGATTAAAGGGAACCTGTCAGCAAAATTTGTCCCTGCAGAGAAGGTATGTTGTGGTTGTTGAAAAATCATCTTCCAAAGTTTTCATTTAATGATGTCTTCTGTGTATCGAGGTGGAACTTGGTAGGGTCTTCTTTTGCTTCTCCGCCTGCCTCCTCTGTTTGTGTCACTTCTCTGTTCCTTTCTAAATTCTGTGCTGCCACTGTTATAGCGGTGGGCAGTGCATGCGCAGTGTGATTCTGTGGCCAGTGTGCAGGTCTTCAAGAAAATGTCGGCGGAGATCAAGGTTTTAGCTCAATGATCTCTTTAGTAAGCTGAAATTGTTATTTGTATATGCGTTGCCTACAACACAATTTTAATGAAGGCTGTGCACAATGTTATGTTACATATTGGCTTCAATAAAATAGTGCCAATGTCGCTGCATGTGCAAATCAAGATTTTGGTTTAATGAAGGGCATTGAGCCAAAATCTCAATATGTGCATGCGCCGTGTCCAATGCTATTTTCTTGGAAGCCAAGCATACCAGCCACAGAATCACACTTCTCACATGTACCATCCACCATAATGATGAAGGAGATGGCTGTGATGAATTTCAAAAAGGAAACAGAAAAGTGAAAGAAACAGAGGAGGCAGGTGGAGGGTCAGGGAAGCAAAAGAAGACCCTAACCCCAAGTCCTGCCCCAATGCACAGAAGACGCCATTAAATTAGAGGAAGATTATACAGCAGCCACAGTTCAGATTCCTACACTGTTGGTATCACTTTAATCAGCATCACAACACCATTATGGCCATGGCTTTACGTTATACTTCGAAATCCTGCTGACAGGTTCTCTTTAAAGTGACTCTCACCAGGTTTTTGCAGTGTAATGTAGAAAAAGACCCTGAATCAAACAATGTATCACTTAGATTACTGGATGTAGCAGTTTTGACACGATCAGAGTTTTTAGATGTAGGAGTACTCAAAATTAGCTACACCCACATCAAAGCTTACTATGTAATTGTATATTGACTGTAAGATGCTAATTAGTGCTGTGGGTGTGGTTGGACCAGGTCTCCCCTAAACAGTAGTCCAGGCAGTGATAATTTTCTGCTGATAAAGCACTTGTATTAAAACAATAGCACACAGCCTAATACGTGACCAGTGGCGGATTATAATGAGGTCAATCTGGGCTGTAGCCCCGGGCCCAATGCTGCTGGGGGGCCCACCAGCCTAATTGCCCCATTATAATCCGCCCACCTCTGCCGTCAATCCGGTGGCAGCTCGTCGCCTATTAGGGGATTAAAATGGCCGCCGGCTCTTTGATTTATCCACCATACGTCACTGGTACGCACCTGCAGTGACGTCAGCTCCCGACGCTTTCAGTTGACCGGCAACCTATCAAAGGCTGCGTATCAGCTAGCAGCCTGTGGTAGGCAGGCAGACTGGCAGCTATTGAACATTATGCCAGCGCCGGGAGCTGACGTCACTGCGAGAGAATAGCAGTGACGTGCGCTGGTCCTAAGAGCTGGCGGGAAGCTCAAACAGCCGGCGGGAAGATGGAGGAGCCCCCAGCAGCTGAGCAGGTCAGCACTGTGTTCCGGGGGTCAGGAGGCTCCTCACGCCATTCAACGTGTAGGTGAGCATGGGGGGCTTCCCAGCACATATGTATATAGGAGTGAGAATGGCAGGATGCTGTGGGCTATATATATATTATATGTGAGCAGCCCACAGCACCCTGCCGTGTGTGTGTGTTTACATATATATACAGGGCTGTATCATGGCTGCTCTCTGCTTACAAGACCTGTGATGATGTCACATGGTGGGGAGGAGTCAGGGATCACATGATCAGGTCCTCAGTATTTGCAGGACTCTGCCGTGATGGTTGTCATAGTGCTGAATAAGGTGAAATTAATGTGTGGGGTTGGGAGGGATTTACAGTGTGGATGTAGCAGTGGCGAGTGTGTACGCGGAGCCGAGTGCGTATGGAGCGCAGCTGTGTCTGTATGAGGTGTATGGAGCGTAGTGTGTAAGAGGTGTACGGAGCGGAGCAGAATGAGTATGGAGCGCAGCTGTGTCTGTATGAGGTGTATGGAGCGGAGCCACGTGTGTACAGAGCGCAGCTGTGTCTGTATGTGGTGTACAGAGCGCAGCTGCGTCTGTCTGAGGTGTACGGAGCGCAGCTGCGTCTGTCTGAGGTGTACGGAGCGCAGCTGCGTCTGTCTGAGGTGTACGGAGCGCAGCTGCGTCTGTCTGAGGTGCACAAAGCGCAGCTGCGTCTGTCTGAGGTGCACGGAGCGCAGCTCCGTCTGTCTGAGGTGCACGGAGCGCAGCTGCGTCTGTCTGAGGTGCACGGAGCGCAGCTGCGTCTGTCTGAGGTGCACAGAGCGCAGCTGCGTCTGTCTGAGGTGCACGGAGCGCAGCTGCGTCTGTCTGAGGTGCAAGGAGCGCAGCTGCGTCTGTCTGAGGTGCACGGAGCGCAGCTGTGTCTGTCTGAGGTGCACGGAGCGCAGCTGTGTCTGTGTGAGGTGTACGGAGCGCAGCTGTGTCTGTGTGAGGTGTACGGAGCGGAGCCACGTGTGTACAGAGCGCAGCTGTGTCTGTATGTGGTGTACAGAGCACAGCTGTGTCTGTCTGAGGTGCACGGACCGCAGCTGTGTCTGTCTGAGGTGCACGGACCGCAGCTGTGTCTGTCTGTGGTGCACGGACCCTAGCTGTGTCTGTGTGAGGTGCACGGAGCGCAGCTGTGTCTGTGTGAGGTGCACGGAGCGCAGCTGTGTCTGTGTGAGGTGTACGGAGCGCAGCTGTGTCTGTGTGAGGTGTACGGAGTGCAGCTGCATCTGTATGGGGTGTACAGAGCGCAGCTGCGTCTGTATGAGGTGTACGGAGCGCAGCTGCATCTGTCTGAGGTGTAACGGAGCGCAGCTGCGTCTATCTGAGGTGTACGGAGCGCAGCTGTGTCTGAGGTGTATGGAGCGCAGCTGTGTCTGAGGTGTACGGAGCGCAGCTGTGTCTGAGATGTACGGAGCCCAGCTGTGTCTGTGTGAGGTGTACGGAGCGCAGCTATGTCTGTGTGAGGTGTACGGAGTGCAGCTGTGTCTGTGTGAGGTGTACGGAGCGCAGCTGTGTCTGTGTGAGGTGTACGGAGCACAGTTGTGTCTATATGGGGTGTACGGAGCTGAGCCGAGTGCGTACGGATCGCAGCTGTGTCTGTATGAGGTGTACGGAGCTGAATGCGTACAGAGCACAGCTGTGTCTGTATGTGGTGTACGGAGCGGAGCTGTGTCTGTATGAGGTGTACGGAGCGCAGCTGTGTCTGTATGAGGTGTACGGAGCGCAGCTGTGTCTGTATGAGGTGTACGGAGCGCAGCTGTGTCTGTATGAGGTGTATGGAGCATAGTGTGTAAGAGGTGTACGGAGCGGAGCAGAATGCGTATGGAGCGCAACTGTGTCTGTATGAGGTGTAAGGAGCGGAGCCACATGTGTACAGAGCGCAGCTGTGTCTGTATGTGGTGTACAGAGCGCAGCTGCGTCTGTCTGAGGTGTACGGAGCGCAGCTGCGTCTGTCTGAGGTGTACGGAGCGCAGCTGCGTCTGTCTGAGGTGTACGGAGCGCAGCTGCGTCTGTCTGAGGTGTACGGAGCGCAGCTGCGTCTGTCTGAGGTGTACGGAGCGCAGCTGCGTCTGTCTGAGGTGTACGAAGCGCAGCTGTGTCTGTCTGAGGTGTACGGAGCGCAGCTGCGTCTGTCTGAGGTATACGGAGCGCAGCTGCGTCTGTCTGAGGTGTATGGAGCGCAGCTGCGTCTGTCTGAGGTGTACGGAGCGCAGCTGCGTCTGTCTGAAGTGTACGGAGCGCAGCTGTGTCTGTGTGAGGTGTACGGAGCGCAGCTGTGTCTGTGTGAGGTGTACGCAGTGCAGCTGTGTCTGTGTATGGTGTACGGAGCGCAGCTGTGTCTGTGTGTGGTGTACGGAGCGGAGCCGAGTGCGTACGGAGCACAGCTGTGTCTATATTGGGTGTACGGAGCCGAGCCGAGTGCGTACGGATCACAGCTGTGTCTGTATGAGGTGTACGGAGCTGAGCTGTGTCTATCTGAAGTGTACGGAGCGCAGCTGTGTCTGTGTGAGGTGTACGGAGCGCAGCTGTGTCTGTGTGAGGTGTACGGAGTGCAGCTGTGTCTGTGTGTGGTGTACGGAGCACAGCTGTGTCTGTATGTGGTGTATGGAGCAGAGCTGTGTCTGTATGAGGTGTACGGAGCGCAGCTGTGTCTGTATGAGGTGTAAGGAGCGCAGCTGTGTCTGTATGAGGTGTATGGAGCGCAGCTGTGTCTGTATGAGGTGTACGGCGCGCAGCTGTGTGTGTATGAGGTGTACGGAGCGCAGATGTGTCTGTATGAGGTGTACGGAGCGCAGCTGTGTCTGTATGAGGTGTACGGAGCGCAGCTGTGTCTGTATGAGGTGTACGGAGCGCAGCTGTGTCTGTATGAGGTGTACGGAGCGCAGCTGTGTCTGTATGAAGTGTACGGAGCGCAGCTGTGTCTGTATGAAGTGTACGGAGCGCAGCTGTGTCTGTATGAGATGTACGGAGCGCAGCTGTGTCTGTATGAGGTGTATGGAGCTCAGCTGTGTCTGTATGAGGTGTATGGAGCGCAGCTGTGTCTGTATGAGGTGTATGGAGCGCAGCTGTGTCTGTATGAGGTGTATGGAGCGCAGTTGTGTCTGTATGAGGTGTATGGAGCGCAGCTGTGTCTGTATGAGGTGTATGGAGCGCAGCTGTGTCTGTATGAGGTGTACGGAGCGCAGCTGTGTCTGTATGAGGTGAACGGAGCACAGCTGTGTCTGTATGAGGTGAACGGAGTGGAGCCATGGCCGTACGAAGCGGAGCTGTGTCTGTATGAGGTGAGCGAGCTGTGGGTGTACAGAGAGGAGCCGTGTCTGTATGAGGTGTACGGAGCGTAGCCACAGGCGTACGAAGCAGAGCTCCTGAGTCTGTCACCTCACCAGCCGACCGTCCACCATCTCCTGGGCTTGCATCAGAGAGGAGGGACCGTTACCTTGCCGAATGCAGACACTGAGCACAGAGGGAACGTGCCTGTGTGACAGTGAGTGTTGTGATATGTCCTGAGTCACTCCTGCTGCTGCAGCTGCTGTGGCTGTGCTCTGTGTGTGCCACTGCCAGACCTCCTGCTGGCTGCACACGCTGATTATTTGGTGAGTTGTTACCTCAGTATTTTTAAGGCCTTGTGCACACGCTGAGTATTTGGTGAGGTTTTACCTCAGTATTAGTAAGGCTACGTGCACACGCTGAGTATTTGGTGAGGTTTTACCTCAGTATTAGTAAGGCTACGTGCACACGCTGAGTATTTGGTGAGGTTTTACCTCAGTATTAGTAAGGCTATGTGCACACGCTGAGTATTTGGTGAGGTTTTACCTCAGTATTAGTAAGGCTACGTGCACACGCTGAGTATTTGGTGAGGTTTAACCTCAGTATTAGTAAGGCCTCGTGCACACGCTAAGTATTTGGTGAGGTTTTACCTCAGTATTAGTAAGGCCTCGTGCACACGCTGAGTATTTGGTGAGGTTTTTCCTCAGTATCGGTAAGGCCTCGTGCACACGCTGAGTATTTGGTGAGTTTTTACCTCAGTATTTGTAAGGCCTCGTGCACACGCTGAGTATTTGGTGAGGTTTTTCCTCAGTATCTGTAAGGCCTCGTGCACACGCTGAGTATTTGGTGAGGTTTTACCTCAGTATTAGTAAGGCTACGTGCACACGCTGAGTATTTGGTGAGGTTTTACCTCAGTATTAGTAAGGCCTCGTGCACACGCTGAGTATTTGGTGTTTTTACCTCAGTATTTGCTAAGAAATGTTCACATAAGCCTTCTTATTTTGTTTTTTATTTGTTTAATAAAATACATGCTAATAGCTGAATTTTTTTTTTTTATGCCAAAAGATCACAGGAAACATTCTGTGTGAACATAGCCTTAGGCTGCATAGTCACGATAAGTAAAAGCAGCGTTTTGGATGCAGCATATTGCCGCTGCATCCAAAATGCTGCATTGTACAGTGGCAGCACAGCGGATGATTTGCAGAAATCTCATCCTCACTATGCTTCCCCGACTGCAGTGTGTTTTTCAGCTGCGATGTGGATTGTCGGCACTCAACTCCACAGCATGTTCATTTCATACTGTGGAGTTGGAAGTGATCACCATCAGCTGCACGCAGGTAGAAGCCGCCCTGCACCCACAGCAGATCGTGAACACTGGACACCTGCTGGTTCCTGCAGGTCTAGGGGCACTGTGTACAAGGCCTGTTTGACACATCGTGCAAACCACAGACGTGTGAGTCAAGGCCGTTGTTGGGTGGGGTGTGTATCCATGTGTTACGGATTGTCTGACGTGTGCTACGTGTGGATCCATAGATAGCACATGGACAGGTTGTCAGTGCATACTCGCCTGCCTCCAGCGCCGCTGCTCCTTTCACTTCCGGTCCACTGTTGGGCTCAGTGAAGTGAATATTACATGAGCCCCGGAAGTGAAAGGAGCAGGCAGCTCTCGAGGCAGGTGAGTATAAGTGGTCCTTGGTGCCGGCAAAAAACACACGTCGCCATGTGGAGGACACGGGTCTGCTCCACACGGCGACACGGTCCAACCATGCTGAATAACGGATGTCTGAAGGGGGCCATTGGGGATCATGTGTCCCTGTATATCTGTGCCTCTGACATGTATCGGCACGGACCGCATAAGTGCTGGAGGCACGGATGTGTGCAACAGACCCTGCGTTTATTTTGCTGCGTTTTCTGCACTAAAAACACATGTCAATTGTTGGCGCTTTTTTTTTCTTCCTAACTGAAGGGTAAATTGACTATATCAATGGATGTTTGACAGGTTATAGTTTCACTCAGCAACTATTTGTCTGGAATAATCTATTTCAGGTATATAATGACCCCTGTCACATGACCCCCGTCACATGACAAGGGGCCCACAGAGTCTGGACAGCCCCGGGCCCTGGCTATCCTTAATCCACCCCTGTACGTGACACACCTGAAATCAGTGTATAGGTCTCTATATCATGCTGTCCTCAGATTACATGGCAAATCCTGTTGACAGATTCCCTTTAATGATGGGCAATGGCTTTTGAAGCATATTTTGCAAGTGATTTAGTTTAGAACAGGCGTCTATGTGAATGATTACATCCTGACAGTTACCGAAGACTGAAAGATGAGAGTCTATCCTGTTATAACAGCAATTTACATTTGAACTGATAGGTAAGAAAATGCTTTTTTGACATCTCCACCATGCAATATTAGTTTTATTGTACAGTTGACAGCTGTATGAGACCTTGTCTCCTGATAGCACTGTGCAATTTTTCACACTGAGGATTTAGTGCTCATCCATAAGCAAACTTTACCACTTCCACTGATCTCTTCAGCTGGGGTCCTTAATGAGACAGGGAGGAGGAGTCTGATTGGAGAGTTTGGCAATCAAGCGCCAATCCATTCAAAGCTGACAAGTCAAAGTGGGTGTTTCTACGGGTCTAAAAGCCTTTGAATTGAGCGAAATGCAGATATCCAATTAGCTCCTCCAGTTAAAATCAGATGCTCCACTTGGAGATAGTCTTAAAGCCTGTAGAACGCTACTCCCAAAAGTGATATCAGCATTGGAGAGATCCAATCTATAGTGTCTATAGAAGGCAAAAACCACATTGCTGCTCTACAGATTTGATCAATATACACGCCTTACCTTTAAGCCCAGGTAGTAGCCACGGTCCTTGTGGAATGAGCTCTGAGATTCTCCTCCACTCTAAAGGCAGTTTTGGTTGTCGTCAATGTTGTGGCCCTCTTACCACCCCTTTCCCTTCCAAGAGGTCAACAGAAGCAAGAATTCGGAGGCGGTCTCCCATGCCGGTAGCTTCCGGGCCTCAAGATGCTTAGCGGCAGCACTCTGCCGAGGCAGGCCCATTCAGTACAGAATGGCCATTGACCAAAAATCTTCTGAGTCATTCCTGAGGACAGGAAACCAACTGACATGGCAGGAAGAACTGCCCCTTTTAAAGATTGATGGCTCCCTGTCCTTGGAGGGTGGATCCCTCTCCTGTTTGGGTGCTGTCATGGACAAACGATAAATCTTGATCCATTAGGCTGTGTTCCCACAGTGAACTTTTGATGTTGCAAACTTTCTGCACCTACTAAATTAGGTTATTGACGTTTTTTTTCATTGCGTCTACGTACCTTTTTTAAATTTGCATTTTTGACGCTGTGTTTTCTTTTTGTCTCTTGATGTTATGTCATGCTTTAAACAAAGCTGCTTTGTTTGATAATTTCTGCTGTTTGGCTTTGACAAAACTTTATTGATATACCTGGGTGCGGATTCCATGCGTTTTTGATGTGTTTCCACTGCTACTTTGGGGAAAATGCACAGAAACTTAGAGTACCCGCAAAAGAAACAGACATGTCATGGATCTGAAAGATGCAGCACAGGTCAGTTTATGCTGATCAAGAAAGAAGCACAGAAGGAAGATGATTTCTATAAATCTCATGTTTTTTTGCTGGAACTGTAAAACATTAAGTTTTTGATGCAGTGAAAATATGCAAAGTCAAAATCTCACAAATGGCTCATCATGAGAATGTAGCCTTACAATTTAACAGAGTAGACTACTTAGGTAAAAATACCGTATATACTCGTGTATAAGCCGAGTTTTTCAGCACATAAAATGTGCTGAAAAGTCCCCCCTCGGCTTATACACGGGTATATACGGTACCTATGTATGTATAACAGCTCCCCCCGTGGTCTCCCCCCCGCCGTATATACAGCCCCCCCGTGGTATCCAGGGCCCCCCTTGCTGCACCTGTAAAGGAAGATGTCGGTATACTTATCGCTGCTGCCGCCGCCGCCGCTCCGCTTCTCGGTCACCGCGCTGCTCCGGCCGGGTCTTCATGCTTCCTGTTCCTTCTCCGGCGCTCAGGAAATGACGTCATTGTTCGAGCGTCGGAGAAGGAACAGGAAGCATGAAGACCAGGCCGGAGCAGCGCGGTGACCGAGAAGCGAAGCGGCGGCGGCGGCAGCAGCGATAAGTATACTGACATCTTCCTTTACAGGTGCAGCAAGGGGGGCCCTGGATACCATGAGGGGGCTGTATACAGCTGGGGCTGCTGAATACAGCTGGGGCCCCTGTATACTAATGGGGGGGGGTCTGTATACCCCTGGGGCTGCTGCTGTATATACCCCCTGGGGCTGCTGCTGTATATACCCCCTGGGGCTGCTGCTGTATATACCCCCTGGGGCTGCTGCTGTATACTACCACTGGGGCTGCTGCTGTATACTACTACTGGGGCTGCTGTATACTACTACTGGAGCTTCTGTATACTACTACTGGGGCTGCTGCTGTATATACCCCCTGGGGCTGCTGCTGTATACTACCACTGGGGCTGCTGCTGTATACTACTACTGGGGCTGCTGCTGTATACTACTACTGGGGCTGCTGTATACTACTACTGGGGCTGCTGCTGTATATACCACTGAGGCTGCTGTATACTACTACTGGGGCTGCTGTATACTACCTCTGGGGCTTCTGTATACTACCACTGGGGCTGCTGTATATATCTCTGGGGCTGCTGTATACTACTACTGGGGCTGCTGTATACTACCTCTGGGGCTTCTGTATACTACCACTGGGGCTGCTGTATATATCTCTGGGGCTGCTGTATACTACCACTGGGGCTGCTGCTGTATATACCACTGGGGAGGCTGCTGTATATACCTCTGGGGCTTCTGTATACTACCACTGGGGCTGCTGTATATATCTCTGGGGCTGCTGTATACTACCACTGGGGCTGCTGCTGTATATACCACTGGGGAGGCTGCTGTATATACCTCTGGGGCTTCTGTATACTACCACTGGGGCTGCTGCATATATCTCTGGGGCTGCAGTATACTACCACTGGGGCTGCTGCTGTATATACCACTGGGGAGGCTGCTGTAACACTGCTGGGGCCTGTATGTACCACTGGGGAGGCTGCTGTATACCACACTTCTGGGGGCTGTATACTACCACTGGGGAGGCCTGTATACCACTGCGCGGGCCTGTATACCACACTGCTGGGGGCTGTATACCTGTGCTGGGGTCCACCCTCGGCTTATACACGAGTCAATAGGTTTTCCCAGATTTTGGGGGCAAAAGTAGGGGGGTCGGCTTATACACGAGTATATACGGTATCCCATTTTGGTTTGCGGTCACTAGATTGGTCGCCGCATTTTGCAATGCACTGAGGGAGGGAGGGGTGCCCAAACTAGGAAACTAACGAAACAGATGGTTACCCACCTCTCATACTTGACAAATCATGACAGCATAAACTAGTTTGGGGTCTAATGGATACAATGCAACTATTTAAAGGTTAAAAAAATACTATTTTCCATATTCATTTTCCAATTACATAAATATTGCCTTATTGGAAAACAATTTACGGTTACTCTGCAATGACAAAGTCACTTTTGAATCATGTTTGCCATTCATAAAATGCCTTTCAGAAAATATCAACGATACAATCAAACTTCTGATTGGTTGCAGCAAAACCATGCAATCAATTAAAAATGTTATTTATTGTGGTTTAGGAATATGAACCAAAGTACACTCTTATCACAAAGTAAGATGTATCAGATGGTGTAATTTGTCTGTGAAAGAGGAGGTCAAATAAGGTACTTCAGTCATCACAAAGCAGCAGTTAATGAAAAAACAGCAAATAAAAATGGACCAATATGCGTATTCATTGGACATGAGCAGCAAGGGAATCTCTGGTTTCAGCCTAATGGATAAAACATCACACATGGCACATTTTGACTTCCACGCTCAGACATAAGGGAACAGAAGAGTGCGAAAACATGATTGGAAGCGATCTGTTTTAACTTCATCACTCTCTGGAAAAGTTGTAGCTGGAGTTTCTCTTTTCATATAAAGGTTTCTTAATATAGTCACTGGATACATTTAGGTTATGCCAATGCCATTACAAAAAACTACACAAGTAGTAAATGTATATACAATCATGGTTGAAAGTGTTGGCACCCTTGAAGTTGATCCAGAAAATTAAGTATTTCTCCCAGAAAATTACTGTAATTACACAGGTTTTGTTATACACATGTTTATCTCCTTTGTATGTACTGGAAAAACATAAAAAAAATGTGAAAAAAAGGCAAATTGGACATAATTTCACACGAAACTCCAAAAATGGGCTGGACAATATTGTTGGCACTGTCAACTTAATACGTGGTTGGACAATCTTTGGAATAATATCTGTAATCAATTGTTTCCTATAAATATCAACAAGCTTCTTACACCTCTCAACTTGAATTTTGCACCACTTCTCTCTTACAAATGACCCACCCCAGGGCCGTGGGGTGTAGATTCACAGGGGATGTCACGAGTAGCCTGTTCCAAGGCCCGTGGACCTGGTGGTCGCTGAAAAAGGGGATTAAATAAAAAATAAAATAAAAAGAGTTTGTGACACCACCAATGGTATACAGTAATGATACCAGTGCTGCTTGCAGACCTCTGGGATGATGATGAAGCAGCTTTGTTGGTATCGCTCCCCGTAGGTGGAGCAGGGTCCCCAGGGTAGTGATGGATGAATAGGGATTTTACACAGGGAGGCAGCTCTGTCACAGTCCTAACAAGGGAACAAGTGTGCGGCTCCTCAGGCTGGCCTGTCAGCACTGCTAAGAAGGAAGGTGGCTCTGCAGGCGGAGACGCTGGCACACAGTCTATGTTAAAGGTACGATCAGGGGCCGCAATAACAGACACACACGCTGGAAGTTGTTTCCGTACCTTTTACTGGTGATGTTGAAGCAAGGTAACATCCAGGGTACTGTCCAGGTGGTCGGGTGGCAGTTAGTCCTAGTCTTTCTGAAACCTGGCCCTTACCTCTCCTGTGTCCCTTACTCGTATAGCAGGCGGTGAGAACCTTCTGTTGGGCCCCGCTTACTACTCTGCGGTCCCTGGTTCTGTTGTTGGCTGTGCTACAAGTGTCTGACAGGAGACGGAAGTCTCTCGGTTCCTCCGGTCTTCTCTGCTGGGCTAACCCATGCATCATTGGACTCCGGTGTCCGGGTTGCTTCTACTGCTTCTCTGGGGTGAACCGGTATGGTTCCTCTGCCCCCTCTCTGTCTCTGGTACACCTTGCCTCCGACCCTCACTCTTGGGTCCCTTACACTGGCTAGGCTTCCCTCTGGTACAGGCCTAGCACGGCTCTGTTCACCAGGCGTCTTCACAGTCCTCTCTCGGGAACTGCACTGCCTAACTCCTCCCCCGGGCCTGAACTTATAGGGAACCTTCAGGTCTGGAGTGAAAGGTGTTGCATGTGTAAGTTTACCTGATGTGGAAATCCCTCCCTGCACCAGGTGTTTCTATGGCAACCGAACCGTAGGGGTGCCACACAAACTGCTCCAGGTGTCTCATATTTGAAGGGTTCTCAAGTACTCAGAAATGTCTGTTCTTTTTCTGTTCTATATGGCTAGTGTGGCACACAGTCAAACTATGAAAAGATTGAATCAAGTTCTCTCCTTTATATCTGGCTTCAGGAGTGATTTTTGTATTGCCTACACCTCTTACTTGCCACAAGAGACTTTAAATGAGCATCGCATGCTTGAAACAAAGAGAATTTTGTTTACGTACCGTAAATTCTTTTTTCTTTAATCATCAATGGGAGACCCAGACAATGGGGTTTAGGGCACTGCCCTCCGGAGGTCACACTAGGTACTACAAGTTTGTAGACACCGCCTCCTCCGCTTATAAACCCCTACCGCAGGGAACATCCTCAGTTTGGTCTACAAGCTGCGAGGAGGAAATAAACCACACCCGAAACATCGGGAAGAATGCCGTACACAAAACGGCTCAACAACCCGGCAAACACTGTCTCAACAGAGAACAGAGCAAATGCAAAACATGCAAAGGAACAACTGGGTGGGTGCTGGGTCTCCCATTGATGATTAAAGAAAAAAGAATTTACGGTACGTAAACAAAATTCTCTTTTTTCTGGTCATCATAATGGGAGACCCAGACAATGGGGATGTCCTAAAGCAATACCCCAGGGCGGGAAGAGTTCCTCAACAAGACGGAAAACACATGGTTCCCTTTAAAGGTGGGCAACCGCCGCCTGGAGAACCCGCCTGCCCAAACTCGCATCCGCAGAGGCATGGGCATGCACCATATAGTGCTTAGAAAAAGTGTGCAGGCTGGACCAAGTGGCCGCCTGACACACCTGTAGAGCAGACGCTCTATGTCGCAAGGCCCAGGAGGCACCTACAGCTCTAGTAGAGTGTGCCTTCAAACCCACCGGGAGAGGCAAACCAGAAGACCGGTAAGCCTCCTGAATGGGAGCCTTGATCCATCTGGCCAAGGTCGACTTCGAAGCCGCGGACCCCTTACAGCGACCCATCGTGAGGACAAATAAGGAATCCGAACTCCTAAAGGAGGCGGTCCTGGACACATAAATGCGTACAGCCCTCACGAGATCCAGAGTATGGAGGTCGCGCTCAACCTGATGAACGGGAGCAGGACAAAATGATGGGAGAACAATCTCCTGGTTTAGGTGAAACGTTGAAACCACCTTCGGCAAGAATTCTGGCCGTGGGCGCAACACCACCTTGTCTTGGTGAACCGCCAGAAAGGGTGACTTGCACGAAAGTGCAGCCAATTCTGAGACCCTTCTCAGGGAAGTAATTGCCACCAGAAAGACCACTTTCTGGGACAGACGAGAGAGAGAGATGTCTCTCAGTGGCTCAAACGGCGGTTTCTGCAGAGCCGCCAGGACCATGTTGAGGTCCCAAGGGTCCAGAGGTCGCCTGTAAGGCGGAACCACCCGAGCTACCCCCTGCAGAAATTGGCGGACCTTCGGCAGGAGCGCCAAGCGCCTGTCAAACAGCACTGAAAGTGCTGACACTTGACCTTTCAGAGAGCCAAGGGATAACCCCAACTCCAACCCCGACTGTAGGAAAGCCAACAATGTCGGAATGGACAATGGCCACGGTGAGCGTCCACCAGAGGCACACCAGGAGAAAAAGATTTTCCACGTTCTGTGGTATATCTTCCTGGAGACAGGTCTCCTAGCCCTATGCATAGTGGCAACCACTGTAGGAGAGAATCCTCTGGACGTCAGCAGCCAGGCCTCAAGAGCCATGCAGTCAATCTGAGGGCCCTGGAATTGAGGTGGAAGAATGGGCCTTGCGCGAGTAGATCTGCGCGTTCTGGAAGAGCCCACCGGTGTCCGCCTGACAGTTGCCACAGGTCCGGGTACCAGGACCTCCTGGGCCAATCTGGAGCCACTAGAATGGCTACTCTGCATTCCATCCTGATTTTCCACAGGACCCTGGGAATCAGAGCCAGAGGCGGGAACACATATGGCAGCTGGAAGCTGGACCAACTCAGGATCAGGGCATCCGCCCCCAGAGACTGAGGATCCCACGATCTTGCCATGTATTGGGGCACCTGATGATTCAGCCGTGAGGCCATCAGATCCACGTCCGGAGTGCCCCATCTGCCGCAGATGTCCCGGAAGACGTCTGGATGAAGAGACCACTCTCCGGCGTCCATGCCCTGTTGGCTCAGGTAGTCGGCCTCCCAGTTCTCGACCCCTGGGATGTGAACTGCGGAGATCAGGCAGCCGTTTTCCTCCACCCAGGCTAGAATGCGGTGGACTTCGGCGAGGGCCTGAGCACTTCTGGTCCCTCCCTGATGATTTATGTAGGCGACGGCCGTCGCATTGTCGGACTGCACCCGAATGGGGTGTCCTGACAGGAATTTCTGAAACGCCAGGAGCGCCAGATAGACCGCCTTGATCTCCAGCACGTTGATCTGCAATGCCGACTCCGACTGAGTCCAGAGGCCTTGAGCCCTGTGGTGCAAGAACACCGCACCCCAGCCCTTCAGACTGGCGTCTGTGGTCACCACTAACCATGACGGTTTTAGGAAGGACCGGCCTCGTGACAGGTGACGTGGCTGGAGCCACCACTGTAGGGAGTCCTTGGTCGGTTGTGACAGTGTCACCAGCCGATTCAGCGAGATCGTCCTCTTGTCCCATCTGTGAAGAATCTCCAGCTGGAGAGGATGGAGGCGAAACTGTGCGAACGGCACCGCCTCTATCGCCGCTACCATGCGTCCCACTAGTCTCATCAATACCCGTAGGGATGAGTGTGGTGACAGGAGGACTGCTTGTACTCCTGATTGGATCGCCATCTGTTTGACTCGTGGCAGAGACACCAGGGCTGAGGCTGTGTTGAAGTCCATGCCCAGATATGTCAAAGACTGGGTCGGAACTAGCGTTGACTTCTGAATATTGAGGAGCCAACCGAATTGTTCCAGAGACCGCATGGTCACATCCAGGCTCTCTTGACAGAGGTGTTCTGATGGCGCCCTGACCAGCAGGTCGTCTAAATAGGGAATGACGGCATGTCCCTGCATGTGCAGGAGAGCCATCATGGAAGCCATCACTTTTGTGAACACCCGCGGTGCCGAGGCTAGCCCGAATGGCAGTGCCACAAATTGGAAGTGTTCTTCCCCCACTGCGAATCGCAACCAGCGCTGATGAGCCGGTGCAATGGGTACGTGAAGGTAAGCGTCTCTGATATCTATGGACGCTAGGAAGTCCCCCTGTGACACAGCTGCGATCACGGAGCGCAGTGATTCCATACGGAACTTCCGAACCAACACGTGATGGTTGAACAGCTTCAGGTCCAGTACTGGGCGGAAGGATCCGTCCTTCTTCGGGACGATAAAGAGGTTGGAGTAAAAACCCCTGAACCTCTCTCCGGAAGGTACCGGGACCACCACTCCGTCTCTGCGGAGACCCTCCAACACCTGGTAAAAAGCCTGAGCTTTTTCTGGTGACGGGACCGACCGATGGAATCGGGATATCGGTTTTGACGTCAGCTCTATCCTGTACCCTCGCGAGATCACGTCTCGAACCCACTGATCTTGAACGTGAAGCAGCCACTTGTCCTGAAAGCGAGACAAGCGGCCCCCCACCTGTGGGGAGGCAGGATGAGAGAGCGAGTCATGTAGAGGCGGGTTTGGGGGTGGCAGCTGCCGCCCCCGCCGGCTTCTTTGGACGACTCTTAGAGCGCCACTGGGAAGCGGGCTTTCCCCCTCGGTCCGTGCGAGCGGACGGTGCTGATGACTGCGAGCTGGAACGAAAGGACCACTGTTTAGGGTTCCTTTTAACGGTATACCGTGGCTTAGGCTTATTCTGCGGTATCTTAGACTCAGCAGAATCCTTAATTAGCTTGTCCAGTTCGGTGCCAAAAAGCCTGTCATCAGCAAACGGAAGATTCTGCAAAATCTTCTTGGATGTGGCATCTGAGTCCCAAAGACGCAGCCACAACAACCTGCGGATCGCTATAGCATTGGCCGAAGCCACAGCTGAGCGAGTGGCAGTTTCCATAGTCGCCGTCCTGGCGTAGTCCGCATAGGCCCTTGCCCTTTCGGTAAGTGCTAGGACCTCTGGACTGGATCTTGCCATGTCAGAGATACCATCCAAGCAGGTAGTAATCGCTTGTAAGGTCCAGACCGTGGCAAAATTAGGGGCAAATGAAGACCCCACAGCCTCATAGGAAGACTTGGCGAGCTGCTCGACCTGTCTATCAGTAGCATCCTTCAGTGAGGAGCTATCAGAGGCAGAGAAAAGGGAGCGTGCAGCAATCCTGGTCATGGAAGCGTCCACCTTCGGGGACTGCGACCACTCCTGTAGCACCTCCTGGGGGAAGGGGAAGCGATTGTCCTTGGTTTTACGGACAAAACGCCGCCCAGGATGTAACCTGGGAGCTCTAACCACCCTTCCAAAATTAGTGTGGTCCATGAAGGAGCCACTTGGTCTAGCCTCCGGCCGCAGCCATTGATAGACCTCCTTCGGGTGCACCGTCACCTCCTCAGGGGGTGTCACGAGACGTAAAGTCTCGTTGATAGAGGACACCAGATCCTCCACCCCGTCTGGCGGTTCAGATACAGACACAGACCCGAAATTTGAACCCCCATCATCTTCCTCACCATCAGAGGAACGCTCCTCCTCAGAGAGAGTATGGAGCTCGGGTGAATCCTCACGACGAGCCCGCTTAAGGGGTCTCGCAGCAGAAGAGGGGGACACCCGGGGGTAACTGGATGGAGTAGCTGGGCTATCCAGTCTCCTATTAAGTGCCTCCAGGGATTGCGACATGGAGGACAGCTGAGACAGCAGAGATTCATTGATCTTATTCTGAGTCTCCCATGGCCCTGAGATCACCTGAACCTCAGGGTATAGCACCGGAGCTGCTGACTCAACAGTGCCAGCCCGGGCCTCTGGGCGTCCGCAGTTATTGCAGGACCCCTCCACCAGTGCACCATTGCATGTAGCACAGGTAATGGTGGTTACTGCCGCCTTAGCAGCACGCTTCCCGGCTGAGGACATCGCCACAGTAGGGGAAAATAAGCCAAATTGACAACAAAACCGGGAATCCCGGTGGCTTACCGACCGCAGTAAAGCGGTATGAGGAAGCGGTGTGTGTGTGACCTCCGCGACGGTTTCCGGTCTCCCCTCTGGAGTGCAGACGCACGCTGCATAAGAATCCCAACCGGGAAGTGAGGGTAAAGATGGCCGCCGACAGTGAAACTGTGGGCGGCGCCGAGAGACGCGGGAAAACACACACACACGCCCAGCGATGACGTCACCGCACGGGCTGCTTCCCATCCTCCAGGCATCCACAGCATGAGGGAGCCGGAGCCCGCAGCGCGGGAAAGAGTGTAAAAACATTATACACAGACTGCATGTACACCATGAGGGGACAAACATCCGCAGCCTACGGCCTCAGCCCCTGTGACACACAGGGCGGTCAGCCAGGGTGACCCCAGCACAGGGTACACCCGCAGAACCGCGGACCCGAGGGTAACGCGCGGTCTGAGTGTCCTGAAACACAAAGTGCCAGACACTACCCCCAGGCACGCAGGAGACACAGAGTGCCTCAGTGCCGGTCCGGTCTGTAAGCACCATTTAGGGAGGCCTCGGACGGGGGTGCAGCACCAGTCTGGTCTGTAAGCACCATTTAGGGAGGCCTCAGACTGGGCCGCTCAGCACCAGTCCGGAGTGTAAGCACCATTTAGGGAGGCCTCGGACTGGGCTGGCTCCAGTCCGGTCTGTAAGCACCATTTAGGGAGGCCTCGGACGGAGCGGAGCTGTGCAAGGCTCCCATCTCCCACTCTCCAGAGCCCCTCAGAGAGGGATGGAGAGGAGCGTAACAGCGTACCGGGAGAACACGAAGTGTCCAGGCTCTAGGCCCTCCGGTACCTCCACCAGCGTGTGCCACTAAGGGTGAGCGGGGAGGCTGTCACCGGTCCCGATAGGACCGTATTACCTTGTCTTCAGACGCCATCACGTAAGTAGTGAGAATGCAGTGAAGTGCAAGCAAAGCGTGATCCTCCGAGCACACTAAGTTTAAAACTGAGGATGTTCCCTGCGGTAGGGGTTTATAAGCGGAGGAGGCGGTGTCTACAAACTTGTAGTACCTAGTGTGACCTCCGGAGGGCAGTGCCCTAAACCCCATTGTCTGGGTCTCCCATTATGATGACCAGAAAAAAGTTGTTAACCCATAATTCTGTAAAGTTGCCAATAATTTTGTCCAGTCTATTTTGTGGGTTTGGTGTATAAACCATGTGTAATTTGCCTTTTTTCCAGTTGTTTTTTTTTGTGCTGTTCCATTAGACACAAAGGAAATCCATTAGACACAAAGGAAATAAATGGGTATAACAGAACATGTGTAATTGCAATAATTTTCTCTGAGAAACACTTCATTTTCTGGAACAATTTCAAGGGGGCCAACACTTTCAGTTCTGACTGTATGTGTGCTTTTTTGTTTATTTTTGTTCTTGCATAAATGTAAGTGTTAACCGTATATACTCGAGTATAAGCCGACCCAAGTATAAGCTGAGGCTCCTTATTTTACCCTCCAAAACTTATTGACTCGAGTATAAGCCTAACGTTAGAAATGCAGCAGACCCCCATCCTGGTATATAGCCCCTCATCACTATTTATAGCCCCCATCACTGGCATACAGGCCCCCCATCACTGTCATACAGGTCCCCCATCACTGTCATACAGGTCCCCCATCACTGGCATACAGGTCCCCATCACTGGCATACAGGTCCCCACCACTGGAATATAGCGCCCTCATCACTGGTATACAGCTTCCCCCCCCACACATAAAATAATAATGTTTTGAACTTAACCTCCGTCGCATCCCCACAGGCACCGTGACGTACTCCCTCTCGTCTTCCTGCTTGTACCTGGTTTCTAATCACGTGATTAGCGCAGTAGCAATGACATCACTGATGCGCCAGTCACATCAATAGAAGCTGGGTACAAGCAGGAAGACCGAAGAGAGCACGTCACGGTGCCTGCGGGGATGCGACAGAGGGTAAGTTCAATCCTTTATTATTTTATATGTGGCAGCTTGGGGACTGTATACCAGTGATGGGGGGAGGCGAGATCACTTAATGTACTGTAATGTGTGCCGCTTTCCCAGTCAGTGATGGACAGGGGGATGCAATGCCTATCAAATTACACTAATGAGTGGGGTCACGTGACCTCCTGCTCCCTGCAGCCCCCGAACACCATCCCTCCACTGTCACTGAACACTGATTCGAGAATGAGCCGAGGGGGGCACTTTTCAGCACAAAAATTGTGCTGAAAAACTCGGCTTATACTCAAGTATATACGGTATTTGGAATATTTTTCTTATTTTGTGTTTATATTTTTTTACTTTCATTAATTTGATCGCTAATCTAATACTTTGCAACACTTTTAATTAGAAGTCATTAGATTAGTGACTCACACAGAGGCAGAAGGCATGTCAGTTCCTACTCAAGGCGGGAACTTACAGGCCTCCATACCTGGATGATCCTGCGGCCATTATTCGGTGTGGGGTCACCAAGGAGACCATCGGTACGATGCAATTGTTAACGGTGTTGTGCCAATCAGAGAAGTGATGGAGCTCCATCTCTCTGGTAAGTAGATAGATGCTGCTGTCATTATTGAAAGTGGCATTACGGGGGGAATAAACGCCCACTATTGGTTCTAGCACCAATCATGGGTGTTACTGCTGGGTATCAACTACAATACATAGCTGACAATCGCTGATGATTTTGCCAGCTCTGCTAGGGAGTACTTTAGGGAGTACTTCCCACATCTCCGTATGTACGGCTGATATAGTAAAAGAGTTAAGGACAGCACCAAGCATCGAGTGTCTAGTCCAGACTCTAAAATTGATCATTTTTATAAGAATGGAAAAAGTTTGATGTTGAAATATGTCATCATTTTGTTCATTTCATGCGTAAAATACTTAGTGCTGTCCTTAAGTACTTCGGGAAAATAGGAAATAAAAATTGTACTGTCCCTACTCTCATACACTATGAAGCTGAGCTGGCCACATCAGTTTTAGTTTCATAGCGTATGAGAGCAGGGACAGTACAAAAAACTTTTCATCTCCTCGGATTACCCCTTTAAAGAAAATCTGTCAGTAGGATCAACACTCCTAAGCCATCTATATGAGAATGTAGGTCATAGAAAGCAATATAAAATACAACTTGTTCATTCCATGCCTAAAAGACTTGGGCCTGTAATTATAATCATGGAAGTTATACAAAACAGTAGAAAAGGATCATTTTTGCATAAACTAATTTAAGTAAAACTAAAGATTTTGTAATGAAAGCTATTATTTTACCTCACTTTCGTGGGTTAAAAAAAATGGTCTATGAAACTTGATTTAGTCAAAATTTTAGAATATGTACTTGCATTGAAATATTAATTTAATTCAAATCATACTTTTTAAAGAAGGTGCACTCATTTATGCTGAGGACTGTTAATATACACACTATATATATATATATATATATATATACATATATATGTGTATATATATATATATTTGTGCGTATATATATATATATATATATATATATATACATATATATATATATATATACGCACAAATATATATATATATATATATATACACATATGTGTACGCACCTACCCCCACACATAAGCACAATACATATGGTTATAAAATATACTATTTAGAGCCTCATTGGGTCTCTGAAGATTCTTGTTCCCCTTTAATAAGTCGAGCTGCAAAAGGGCTCTATGCCTGGGAAAAATGAAATTGAATTCTTAGGCAGTACTGAATATTTTATGAGCAAATTTGAAAGAAGCTTACCCTGTATTGATGGAAATGATTTCTATCAGTGGGTTCTTCCTAATCTTTGGTAAATCCAATCGAGCTCCCCCCAACCGTTTTCCATTATCCTTTTTCTGACCCAGCAGTCGCACCGAGTGACCTTCAAATGAAGCACATAAATACACAAACACAAGTCACGCTACTTCAGGATAATTCATCTCTCTGCCACATATATTAATGGCAGCATTTAAATATTTAAAACAGACATTAACGGTGAAGAAAATATATAGGGATGATCTACAATAATGGTAAAAACCACAGGAGGAATTTATAACTCTGACACAGGTAATGAGGCTGGAAACAAGATATTATATATTTGCGCAGATAGTAAGAGTTTCTCTACTGCAGACCTGAGATTAAAATACTGAGATTTTCTTATAAATATAAAACTATGTCCTATGCTTTTGGAGCCACCAATGGTGAGATGCAAGAGTTCTATTTATGTTTTTTTTCTAAACTCATTATTTATATATAGCGTTATTGTTTATACCATTTTATGTGAAATGATTGCCATATTTTTACAAGCAATTTTTTAGGATAAAAGCTTCACCTCACTTGCTTTATCCTTAGTGCTAGGTGAAAGTCTTAATAGTCTTAAAGAGGACCTGTCACCCCCTCCTGGATTTCAATCTAATAGCAGTACTGAATGCAGCATGTATGCTGCATGCAGGCAAGGGGTCCCCATGTGTGTGTAGGCTTTGTACCCCGATATATCTAGATGGAGACATTACTACAAGATGGAGACCAGGATGGGGCATTACTACATGAGGAGGACCGGGATGGGGACATTACTACATGATGAGGACCAGGATGGGAGATTACTACAAGAGGGCGACAAGGACGTGGGAAATTACTATAGTATGGTGACCAGTATGGGATCATTACCACAAGAAGGGGACCAGGATAGGCACATTACTACAAGAAGAGAACCAGGGTGGGAACGTTACTAAAACTAGAAGATCATGATTTGGACATTACTATATTGAGCAAAAAATTCTGGTATTACTAAAAATGTAACTTGGCCCCTTTCACATCAGCGGTTTTGCACTGATCGCGGCAGATGCGGTGAAAAAACTGCAACTGCTGTGATTACCGCATAACGGCGGCACACTTGCGGCAAGCCCCATGCAATGTATATGCGGGCTTGCGGCAGGTGCGGCAAGTGCGATATCGGCACTTGCGGCAAGTGCGGCCGCGAAAAAACCCGCGACATGTCGTGGTTTTTTCGCGGCCGCACCTGCCGCAAGTGCCGATACCGCTCCTGCCGCACCTGCCGCATGCCTGAATATGCATTGTATGGGGCTTGCCGCAAGTGTGCCGCAAGTGCAGCCGTTATGCGGTAATCGCGGTCAGTTGCGGTTTTTTCAACCGCATCTGCCGAGATCAGCGCAAAACCGCTGATGTGAAAGCAGCCTTTGTCCTACAAGCAATGCGGCCCCCCCGATATGAATTTTTTTCTATGTGGGCCCATCAACTCAGCCGAGTTTGAGACACCTGGTGTACATGTTCCCAACAAATTATAATATGGTCTCCATTTTAATCAAGTGTAACAATACAATCTATTTAATAACATTTGCACTGATTAGTAATTATCACTCCCTTCCCTCAATAATGACAGCCCTGTGCTCTCTATCTACCTTTTAATGCTACTGAATTTGTCCAGCTGCTGATGGTTGAGAATGCTCAGATCATCATAATTCTGTATAATAAAACATCTCACAGACAGGTTGTAGCACATTCAAGCTAAGCCATGCTGATTCCATGCTACAGTTTACGATTCCAGCTGCATTTGCACATATTCACCCTGTGTAATTCATAAAAAAGTTACACCTATGATCCTTTCTAATAAAGCATCCTCCAGACCCTCTCATGGGATTTTCATGGTCCTGAGAGCCACTTTCTGTAGCAGAGCCCAGTTATTCTATGCTAACTCTGCTATGCTACGAATAGAGAAAGGGGAATGATCAAGTTCTGAAAATCCTCAATCATCATCATCACCAATGAAATATGTCTTTGTAAATAGTAAGGAATATTGGTCAAACAGTGGGTGACAGTTCCAAGTTTACAAACTATCAATGGTCACTTCATCTAAAGAAATAAAATGACGGGGGGGGGGGGGGTCCTGGCAGCAATGGCACTGGCTGTGTAACTCAGGAGCGCTGCACAGCCTGAGCACAGAAGCAGCCATAACTAGAAAGTGAAGGAACCTGGGCACCTCAAATTCGGCACAGAGCTTCCTGAACCGCCTGTGCAACTGATGGGCAAAACAAAACCTCCTGTGAGGCAATCCCCTAAGAGGGTCACCGACTATTTCCTAGCCGGTAACAGCTCCCTCAAGATGGCACCTCCCTCCTCTCCTCGTGCACAGAGAGCTGCGCGCCGCGCCACAGTGCAGGCTGAAGACCTGGGGGACGCTGAACTAATGGATGCCCCACTCACCAGAGGTATGATGGCGGATCTCCTGCAGGCCTCCGAACCTCCCTGCAGGATATGAGGGCTATGGTGGCGGAGGTGCGGGGGGAGATTGCGGAGCTGGGCGCACGAGTTGACAAATTGGAGCAGAAAATGGCGGAGGTAGTTCACTCACACAATGAGCTACTGGACTCCTACGACCGGCTCCAGAACAGAACGGACAGAATATCCGCAAAGACCTTAGATTTAGAAGATAGATCGCGCCACAACAACATTAGGCTCAGAGGCATACCAGAGCAGGTGGGGGCGGCTGATCTAAGGTCATACCTCAAAGACTTCATCAAAACAGTGATGCCTGAAACCCCTCAGGAGCTCCTGGTTGTGGATAGGATTCACAGGGTCCCTAAGCCTCCCTCGGTCCCTGTAGACAGTCCTAGACGTGCTAGCCAGGCTCCATTACTACGAACTAAAGGAGGCTTCCTCCGTCCTCAGGCAGAGCCCGCACCTCCAGGATCAATATACCTCTCTTGAAGTCTACCCGGACCTTTCTCCGGGCACCCTGGCTTTGAGGAAGGCATTCAAGCCCTACACCAAAATTCTGAGAGAATCATGGAATACAGTATCGCTGGGGGTTCCCCACCAAGCTATTGATCCGTCGTAATGGCGCCCTGATTCCATGCCTCATTCCTCCGCACGCAGAGAAGAATCTAATTCGATGGGGACTGTGGCCGCCTGAATCTACATCACAATCCACTGCTCCTGCCGCCTCTTCAAGACCCAGGCAAGGAGGCCGCATCGATCCGAGTGGTCTACAGTTTGATAACTCGACAAATACAGGTTCCTTCCTCTCCACATTGCACCTATGTGCTCTAGGCTGTCTTTTCCTGGCCGTCTCTCTGTTCTCGCCCTTCTCTCTTCCTTTCTGCCCTCTTTTCTCTCTCATGCTCTCTCCCTTTTTCTTTCTGCCTTTAAATAGGTAGCTGAATTTCTCAGTGATTCGTGTATAAGCGAGGGGGGACTTTTCAGCACATTTTTTGTGCTGAAAAACTCGGCTTATACACGAGTATATACGGTATGTACGATATTACTTCAGCTACTACCCCCCCCTCTCCCCCTCTCCCTGGTTAGTCTTCTTTATTTGTATGTTGAGTTGATATGTTTTGTAATGCTCCTGATTTTTTTTTTTTGGGTTATGTACCTTCCAAAAAATTTCAATAAAACTTCATGTTTTAAAAAAAAAGAAATAAAATGACTTATATCGAGATCTATCAGAAAGCACACAAGGAAGCAGAGGAAGGAATCTGCAGCACTAAGGGGAAGTAGTGTGCTTCTGAGAAAGGTAAGCAACAAAATTACCAGGTATATGATTGTACCTCATAGATACAAAGTACCAACACAACCATATATAGCAACATAAAATCTCGTGTTAAGTGTACTAAAGTAATTGGATGAAACACTTAGTTTGCAGACCAAAAATTGCCGTATTTAATAGTGAAATGACAACCAACAATATAAAATACAAAGTTACACAGGATCAGATAAAAGGCATTGAGAAAGATACAAACACGGGTGGCAATTGATGTACACGCCAAAATAGGCTATGGGCAGATATAGACCACCTCTGCAGCTATGTGCCGCATCTATAATGTATAAAATACACATACATATAAACCACCCAAAACCCACCCACACTCCAGTAAAAGATACCCTCCTAGATAAACATAAATGTAAAATACAAAGTTTCAAGGAGGCTCTACCAGAAGTCTGGGGGAGAACCAAAGTAGAATGCAGACATGCCACTACAGGTTAAAATTTCCAAATCATACCCAGATGCCTAGTGGCGATGCCAGCCATGTCATGGAGGAGCCCCCATGTTGAGAGAGGTAGTTTTTGCAGAAAAGAATAGGATCACCCATTCAGCTCTGTGAAGCTAGATACACAGAATTCAGAAGATCAAGAAACAAACTTTACTTTTAGCTTGCACTGAATATTAGAAATATTTAAACAGATCCTGTGCTTTGTAAAAAAAAATCTAATAATATATACATATTGCCATAGTGAATGAAAAATAGTCATACAAAGCATTTTTTACACTCTGTACAACTCACTATCCTCAGCCTTAACATTTACAATGGTGACATGCAGCCATCTATCATGACCTTACTTCACTAATTACCTTAATAAGTCATTAAGTGATTTAGAGAATAAACGAGCTATTCATTTTCTGATGTGACTGGCAAAACAGAGTCAAACAGCAGTTGGCTCACGGATACACAGTGAAGTTAATGAAGAGGTGAGTAAGAATGACTTGATAGCATAATAGGTAAACTCATTATATACATATGATGTCATATGCTTAATAATGGCTACAGAGAAGCAGAAAATTATGTGAGCAAGAAAAACAATGATTCCATTATCTCCGCCATCCGTTTATTTCTTCATCTATGCCTTGCTTTGGCCATGCACATAATGATCAATAGGTACTAATTACATAGGGCATTAGCAGCCCAATAGAAATCATAAGCACTTTCACATAATCTATCATTGAATCCATATAACTCATTTGAGGACAAGGACAATGCACTTGAATGTGTGTTTAATTTAATTAAATAGTGTGTTAAGGAAGCAGAAGTTGAAAGTTTTTAACAGCATTTGGTACCCGCACATCTGTACTCTGCACCCTCAAAGCATAAAATGAATAATTATGGTGTCAATTTATCAAACATTTTATGCCAGAAAACTAGTGTATTCCATAGTATTCAGATAGGGAAAAAGGGTGTTTAAACCGTGCTGTCCAGGTATCCTCAGAAGATAAAACGATGATCCATATATTTAAAATCCGTGATTCTATACTGTTTCGGAGCGTACAGCTTCTTCCTTACACAAAATCACAGATGAGCATCTGTGATTTTGTAACAAATCAGGATTGCAGCGTACAGAAGTCATTTTTAGAAGTACACTTGCACAACTATATAGCAATGTTGTGCTGTAAATGTTAACATGTCCTGATCCCATAAATTGTATTATCACTGTCATCAGCGGTTTTGCCTTATCTACATATAGACATACAATAAGTCTATTGAACCTAAGCTAACGTACATTGTGATGTGGTCCATCAGTGTAGGTGAACCACCCCCTCCGCCTGTCACTTGACCAGTGCGCCTGCCACTTGACCTACATCTCTGTCGCTTGCCTCCTCAGCTCTCATGGCAACCAAAGTAAACCGGTAATTACTCCATACCGGTAATGACACATACTAAAACTACTGTGTGCTTCCATGTACAGGGCTTAGACCTGGCGGTCATTGGGCGCTAGACTTGGGTTTTGTCTGCAGTACCTATCTGTAACTTATGCACTAGCACTCAATTGTGAGGTTGATTCCTCATACATGTGACGGAGTGGACAGCATTTAAAGATACATGTCATGTTTTTTCATCCATCCGGTCTAACATATATTTGAGGGATCAGACCAAGACCTGAAAGGTCTTTTATCATTTAACTGCTAGACTTTAAATATATAAGATGTCCCAGTAATCTGTGTGTTGTACCCGGGCTAAGCAAACTGCTCTATAGTTGCACTACTTCTAGCACTTTTCTTTGTCTATCTGGTCTTTATGCCAGGATGGCCCTCAGCCACGCCATTGTATTGACTTGAAACCAGATTACCTTGTAAAACCTCCTTCAATCTTTGACTTCATTTTACTGTTCTCTAGGTTTGTGGATTTGTTTAATTAATTTGTCATCCCTGTTTGCAAAACAACTTTTGTCCTCTTTATACTATACTAGATGGTGGCCCGATTCTAACGCATCAGGTATTCTAGAATATAGAAATAGGCCCAATGCTATTGCATCGGGAGGGCAGTCTTTGTGCCTTTGTCCCCTTGTGTGCTCTCTCCTATCTGTGCTGTCTCTTCCCCTGTGCATTCTATCTTACCTGTGCCTTTCTCTCTGCTCTGTGTGCTCTCAGCCATGTGTACGCTGTCTCTCCCTCTGTGCGCTGTCTCTCCCTATGCCTCTGCCTCCTCCTGTGCCTTCTCCCTCCCCTGTGCCCCTGCCTCCCGTGTGCCTGCCTCCCATTACTGAGCCACCATACAATACTCACCACTGAGCCAGCATACAGTGCTAACCACTGAGCAGCATACATGCTAACCACTGAGTCAGCATTCATAGCTAACCACTGAGTCACCATAGAGTGCTAACCATGAGCCCCAACAGTAGCTAACCAGTGAGCACACACCAGTGCACAGTCCAAGAAAACACTGAGGGCAGCTGGCTAAAGCGCTCAACGAAGTGAATTCCTAGGTGTATTGCCCCCTTGGCTCGGTCCTTCCCTGGAGAGATATCTGGCTAGTACTGTGTTTGAGACTTCTAACCGAGGCTCCACAGACTCTATTTGCATATTCATAATTCCTAGGGGGCAATACGCCTAGAAATTCACTTTGTTGAGCGCTTTGGCCAGCTGCCCGCAGTGTTTTCTTGGACTGGTCTCCCTGAGATCAGTGAATGCTTTGGGATGTTGGTCTACTAGGCCTTGCTTCCACCTAGCCAGAATCCTACTCCACACTAATTAGGGGCAACACCCCAAAACAGCTGTCTGTGGATGGATACCTGGCCTTGGTATTCCCTTGTCATATCTCTAAGCTTGTAAAAGAGCTGGATATTGACTAAAAGAGCCTCTTAACATGGTGATTATGGTGTTCTCCGCAAGGAGCCACCCCTTGGCTGGGTCCTTCCCTGAAAGGAATATCTGGCTAGTACTGTGTTTGAGACTCTTAACCGAGGCTCCACAGACTCTATTTGCACCACACAGTGCTAACCACTGACCCACCATACAGTGCTAACCACTGAGCCACCATATACAATACTAACCACTTAGCCACCGTACACTGCTAACCACTCAGCCAGCCACCGCAACCAAACAGCTAGCGACGCTGATCTTCCAACTGTAGCGGAGGCGTGCGTGGTTTAAATTGCATCCTGACTGTGCCTCTAGCTGATTGGTCGCTGCGCTCAGCGGCGACCAATCAGCAACACGAGATTTCCGTTACAGAGAGATAGACAGACATGATAAGGTGATTATATAGTAGGATCTGTGATTTTGTATCTGGTGCGGCAGGCTCCAAAATACTTAATAAATCACTTCATATAAAAATGGATCATCGTTCTCTTCTGAGGATACCTGGGCAACGCAATTTAAACTAATTTAAATTTTTTCATATCTGAATATTATGGAATCTGTCTGACACTTTGGAGGACTGCTGCAGCCGAGGATTATCATCACACGTTCATATAGTAATTCTGACTTCTCACAACTACAAAAGATGACCACATATTCTCCTTAATGTCATCTAACCCATACCCAGGTAAGACCCTATTTTGCGCCATTATTGTCTTTTCAATTTTCCGATGAGGAGTCGAATATCGGTGGAAGCGGGACTAGGAAGGGGAGTATGATTTTTTTAAAGATATAAATAGTAACTAGGATGAGGCATTACTAGAAGGCGCCTCCTGAGGAAGTGACCACACAAAATGTGCATTGGGGTGGGGGAGTGGACTGAGCCGACAGATTACTGCATCTGAAGTAAGTGTTTCCATTGATTATGCTTATATTATTTTTGAGTATTAACAACTGCTAGATAAACAGTAGTAAGGAGTAGTTTAGCAGTATTAGGCTGGTTTCACACCACGGCAGAGTCTGGTCCGGGGCTGTCAGGATGAACCTTACAGAACCGGAGGGCCAAATGTGCCCTCTGGTCCGGTGTGCAGCCGACGCACGCAGCTGCTGATGAATCAGGATCGCGGCTCGCGGGGAGCTAGCCACGGTCCTGAATTAACAGCGGCGTGCAGCCGCAGGTGTCTGGTTCCCGGATCCTCGTGGACCGGGGAAATCCGGCCCCATAGGCTCCCATGTTAGGGAGCGCCGGATTGCCCCGGATCTGGCGGGGAAATCCAGGATACAGCAATTTGCAAGCAACTTTTTGTGTACGGTCATGAAAAATCCGATTTCTCCTGTATTCTTCAGGAGAGATGGAAACCGATGGCAGATAGCTGCCATCCGGCTCCATAGGATACTATGGGGCCAAAATCCGGTCCGGGGCTGTCTGGTTTACACCGGACACCCTGGACCGGTCTCTGCTGTGGTGTGAAGCCAGTCTAAGGCACAGTAAATACCTCTGATCTAGTATCAAGGTGAATATACTGGGTGAGAAAAAAACTTCCATTCATTAGATCTATAAAATATATAGGCAATTATTGTAGGACCAGAAGTGTATACTTCGATACTATCTATAAAGCAGAGAACATTAATACATTTATTTTAACACCTGGTTGGTTTCCTATTGTAAATTACCGTAATTCTCCATTGCAATATATATCATATGAAAGTAAATACTACCAACAACTGCAAACTATAAATTTGGCTCTGTCCTTCCCCATAATTTGTAACTGCAGTATTTATTGATTTTGTATGATTTTATGAATTTATTAAAGATTTGAATATTTTTGGCCCAATGTTTTGTGATGAAGTCTCTCCTTGTAGCACAGTAGAGATTTAGTAAAATTTTGTTAATAAATCTAATTTGCAATGGGAATTGAATAATGTTGCTTGCAACTGCAGTAACGTAAATAGCATATGAGGGTACGGGTGGGTGGCAGAAAACAGGGAAACCCCAAAAAGTAATGATACATCAAAGATTAAACTTGCAAATTCAGATAATACAAAGATTCAGTAACAGGTTCAACATGTTGACAAGTGTGATGAGTGCAGCAATAGGTCGATATATCAAACTGTGCATCCAGGATGCTTCTCAGTTGCCAGATAAGAATTTAAGAGTATTTGTGTCTCCCACTGCTAGTAGTGCAGTATTTCATGACAAATCTCTTTCCAGATGACTCTATATATGGCTGAGTGGACACACAAAGCTTTTATTGCATTTTTGATTCATAGATGACCAATTCCCTCCCTGATATCACATTACATTACAGTCTCATAAAGAATCGTAAAGCAGTGTCAAGAGAAGTAGACATAAAAAGGTAGCCTGGCTTTGTACTCTTTTGGACACATCATGAATTACAAATTTTGTAGGAGGATACTGAAGTTCATTGCGAGTTCAAGGAGGTTACTATTGTGAGTACATCCAAATAAAAACTAAAGAACGTAAGAGGTGTATGTGTGGGTATAAAATATGTAAACGACAACCTACGTCTCTTATTTCAGATCTCATGCTCTGGATGTTCTGGGAAAAGACTAATACAGTTGTCAAAGTATTATTCAATTGAAAAGTGGTCTGCCTTTAAAACAAAGCAGCTCAAATGTGTCTGCAGGTCTCAAAATAAAAAGTGACAATCTCCAGAATACACTATGCTCTAGACATTTTTAAACGCTGCTGTATTGAACAATCTATTTGTTTAATGATGTATAATTTGATATATGAAGTAGAGGCAGACATGGACTGACCCACAGGAGAATCCCCTGGTGGGCCTCTAGGCTTGGCACACCACACTTCATCCACTATTTGCAGACTGTGAGGTCTCGCGGGCAGGGCCCTCTCTCCTCCTGTACCTGTGTATGCCTTGTAAGGCACATAAATATTGTACTTGTCTATGTGTGCCATGGAATAAATGGAGCTATAATAATGAATAGTAATAATATGTGTGGACCAAAGCAGCAGACCATCTCATTTAAAGGGGAACTCCAGGGAGAGAAAATATTTTAGTACAGTCCCTGCCCTGCTACATGATGAAGCAGAGCCGTACACTGCAGTTCTAGGATCTATAGAGCTCTTATAATTCAATAAAATCATACCTGCTCCTCTGCTCTGACACCCCCTCAGGGGACATAACATTTCAGCATGTCAGCTTTATGCAGGAGCAGAGAGCAGGAGGTGTGTCAGGGGTGTGGGGACCCTGAGGGCTGCAAAATCATCCTACATTCCAGCCCCCTCACACTTCTGCATGGGCATAGGGCATGGCCACCAACCCCATGCTCATACCATAATCCAGACCCTGATATACCATCCTTTTTTGACATATAGAATAGATATAAATAAAATAGATAGATAAAAAAAGAATAGCGAAATAGAAGGATGAATACATAGGATTGAAGGATGGATGAATGCATAAGAAACATTATAGAAAGATTTATAGATAGATGATAAATACACAGACATTTGAGACATAGATAATAAGAAAATTTATTTTTAAACCCATTTATGTTTGTTGCACAGTATAAGGAACAGATAAAGGAATAATGAAAATGTGGGGTTTATACCACATCTAACAGATGCTGCAGACTGTGGATGCCTTGCTGTGACACTGGGTGATGATGATGATGATCTATGGAAAGTTTCAGGCGACACAAAGCAACCTTGTTCCTATGGGGGGAGGGGAAACCATACAGAGCTGAATTGATCAGTATAGTACTCTGCCTGTACTCCCAGCCTCACAATAACTACACATCATGCACAATCATTCAGCAAAGGATCAAAGCGTGTAGTTGTATCTGCTTGGTGACATGATTGCTATTGCAAGTCTGGATGCTCTGTCACATAGGATGGTATATCAGGGGCTGGATTGTAGTATGAGCATGCTGCCGGCGGCGATGCCCCCAGCCCATATGGAAGTGTGGATGTATAAAGTCTGGAATGTAGAATGATCCTGCAGCCCCAGGGTCCACACCCCTGACACACCTCCTGGTCTCTGCTTCTGTGTATAGCGGACATGCTGAAATGTTATGTCCCCTAAGGGGGTGTCAGAGCTGAGGAGCAGGTATGATTTTATTGACTTATAAGCCACCTATAGATCCTAGAACCGCAGTGTATAGCTCTGCTTCATCATGTAGCAGGGCAGGAACTGTACTAAAAAAGTTCTCTCTCCTGGAGTTCCCCTTTAACATATTAGCTATATTAATTTAGGAAATCGTGGGTTGTATTTACATAAAAGAACAGCAAACCACATAATATCCTCCCATCCCCAGAAATTAATATGTAGCAGAACCAATATTACTGGTCTAATCTTGGTACCCAGTTGAACACCACATAGAGGAATAGACAAATTAATCTTGAAAAATGTTCTGTACAGTAAATGTACATTTCTGTAAAGTATCAATGTTCCTAAGTATTTTTTCAGTGGATTGTTAAAGTAGTGAAGCACTCATCTCATTTGTAGCACCCTCAGAGGGTGGACGTTCTAAATGTAGGTGAAGCAATCGGTATACATTGTGCTGACGTTTATACAAATTACAGTACTTTCTTAGATTTTGCTGAATTTTACACATTAATCTCATGCACTGAAAAAATGCCAAAACATAGCTGTCAATGACATCCTAAGCAGAGCCTGACTGTTATTAGAGGAATGCCCTGGCACACACAGTCACCAGCACATATTGGACTGTAGTGAAAATAGAGACAAAAATAAAGCTGCTGATAACATAAGGAGTGTGTCATGATCACTGTGCAGCACAGCCTTTAATGTTAAGGCCAAAATAAGAGTGCAGAACCTGCTAAAAATCTCTTTTTATAAAAGAATTGGAAAAAGGTAGAGTGGCCAAGAAAAGTTCACAAACACTTAAGCACATCAATTATGCGTAGTCTAAGAAAAGGTTATAAAACTATTCCAAATATAAAACTATTTTTACAATAAACTTTCCTTGGAACGGAATAAATGTGCAATTAAAAACACTAGTACTATGTATTTCAGATTAAAGGAGTTATCCAGTAAAAACAAATTATCGCCTATCCTTGAGCTTGGTGATCACCTGTTGGCTTGTGCTGGGTTCTGCACTCAGTGTCAGACTGTTGAGTGCTGTGTCTGGCTTTTTCCAGCAGCTTCACAGGGAGTGCATATGTGTGGCCTGCGGTTCCCTGAAAGATGCCCACGACAAAAAATGCCCACAGGCAACCCTAACCACTAAGTCCAACCCTGTTGGGATTTTTCTGGTCACTGTGACCTGCACTCCATTCATTTTCTATGGGACTACTGAGTGCTATGCCTGGCTTATCCCAGCAGCTTCATAGGGAATGCACGTGTGTGACCTGCACTCTGTTCATACTCTATGGGACTGGCTGAGCGTCGTGCCCAGCTTATTCCAGCAGTGTCATAGGGAGTGCGCATGTGTGATCCCTGAAAACAGAACAGCAGATCCCTGAAAAATGCCCACAGGCAACTCTAAAATCTAAACCTAACATGTAACCCTGGAGCATGCAATGTAAAAAATAAAATCCAATTTGTGCCATACTGTGTTAACAATAATTACCCTCGGTATATTTTTGTATTGCTCACCTTAACCAGTTGTGCCGTCCGCACAACTGGATAAAATTGCACACTTGCGAGGTCTTTGAAATAATGAATTTCACTCTTCTGGAATAATGTGAACAAATGGCGTCTTCAACGATTTAAGAGAAAGACGCACACTGCGTTGAAATGCATCGTGGCTATTGGACCCACGTGTTGTACACATTTTCATTAAAGCCTAAAGGTAATTTATTACTGGCCGTGGAGCTGTAATTATTCCCTAGCGCTTACCACATACTCTATCCTTTCTTCATTACCTAACATTAGGGCTGGGCGATTAATCGAATTAATTCGATTAATTCGCCCCCCTGCTGTGGCCACGATTGTGATTTGACGAAAATCGTCAAATTCGATTTAACCTTCCTAGCGGGTATTCCCGAGTGTAACTCGGGGTTAACTTTCACTGCTAGAAGCGGTAACCCCGAGTCACACTCGGGAATACCCGCAGCTGCTGCCGCTGCTCACTGTGAGGCCGCGGGGGGGGGGGTGTGCTATCAGAGCCCAGCACTTCCGCCCCTGCTACAGCCGCTGGAGACATCCTGCTGCTGACACCTGCGGGTGAGTTCCGGCGGGGGTGCCTCAGTGCCCCGCTGCCCCTGCTGCTTACACCTGCGGGTGAGATTCCGGCGGGGGGGGGGTGCCGTCAGTGCCCCGCTGCCCCTGCTGCTGACACCTGCGGGTGAGTTCCGGCGGGGGTGCCTCAGTGCCCCGCTGCCCCTGCTGCTTACACCTGCGGGTGAGATTCCGGCGGGGGGGGGGGGTGCCGTCAGTGCCCCGCTGCCCCTGCTGCTTACACCTGCGGGTGAGTTCCGGCGGGGGGGGGTGCCGTCAGTGCCCCGCTGCCCCTGCTGCTGACACCTGCGGGTGAGTTCCGGCGGGGGTGCCTCAGTGCCCCGCCGCCCCTGCCACTGACACCCGCGGGTCAGTTCCGAGGGGGGGGCTCTGCTGTCAGAGCCCTGCTGCAGGTCTTCCCTTCCCATTACAGGGATATGGCGCCGCCCCCTTCTGTTAGGGTTAGGGCTAGGTTAGGTTAGGTTAGGTGCCTGTATACACCACTTGGGGCTGCTGCTATATACACCACTGGGGGCTGCTGCTATATACACCACTTGGGGCTGCTGCTATATACACCACTGGGGCTGCTGCTATATACACCACTTGGGGCTGCTGCTATATACACCACTTGGGGCTGCTGCTATATACACCACTTGGGGCTGCTGCTATATACACCACTTGGGGCTGCTGCTATATACACCACTTGGGGCTGCTGCTATATACACCACTGGGGGCTGCTGCTATATACACCACTGGGGGCTGCTGCTATATACACCACTAGGGGCTGCTGCTATATACACCACTGGGGGCTGCTGCTATATACACCACTTGGGGCTGCTGCTATATACACCACTTGGGGCTGCTGCTATATACACCACTTGGGGCTGCTGCTATATACACCACTGGGGGCTGCTGCTATACACACCACTGGGGGCTGCTGCTATACACACCACTGGGGGCTGCTGCTATATACACCACTTGGGGCTGCTGCTATATACACCACTGGGGGCTGCTGCTATATACACCACTTGGGGCTGCTGCTATATACACCACTGGGGGCTGCTGCTATACACACCACTGGGGGCTGCTGCTATATACACCACTTGGGGCTGCTGCTATATACACCACTTGGGGCTGCTGCTATATACACCACTTGGGGCTGCTGCTATATACACCACTTGGGGCTGCTGCTATATACACCACTTGGGGCTGCTGCTATATACACCACTTGGGGCTGCTGCTGTATATACATCACTGGGGGCTGCTGCTGTATATACATCACTGGGGGCTGCTGCTGTATATACATCACTTGGGGCTGCTGCTATATACACCACTTGGGGCTGCTGCTATATACACCACTTGGGGCTGCTGCTGTATATACATCACTGGGGGCTGCTGCTGTATATACATCACTGGGGGCTGCTGCTGTATATACATCACTGGGGGCTGCTGCTGTATACATCACTGGGGCTGCTGCTGTATACCACACTGCTGGGGGCTGTAACCCTAACACCCAACCCTAACCACTAACACCTAACACAAACCCTGTTGGCATTTTTCTTTTGGCCATTTTTCTGGTCACTGTGACCTGCACTTTGTTCATATTCTAGGGGATTGCTGAGCACAGTGCCCACCTCTTTCCAGCAGCTTCATAGGGTGTGTGCAAGTGTGACCTGCACTTCGTTCATACTCTATGAAACTGCTGAGCGCCGTAGAAACCAAGCATAAAAGTAGAATGTAGAATCCAGAACAACTTGACAAGAATCTCTGCTTATCAATTATTTTTACAAACTTCAGCTTGTACTGAGCAGTGGTAGTTTTACCGCAGCAGCAGAGGGCCTGTCAGTCAGATAGGAGGGCAGACACCAAGCTCATGAATACACAGACCACTCTCTTGCTGGACTTATGAAGTGCTCATTTTAATAACTATCAGGGAAACTATTAGAAAGCTAGTCCAATACAGATTTTCATATCTCTTTAAATCCAATTGATTTACAGTTTGATCCTTGAAATCTCATGGAGTAAGCTAGCATTTTTGTCACAGCACATAACAAGACGTTTATGAGCTAGGAGAGCTGTTCAATATGGAACAGTGTAGGGTGACTCCCATGGAAAGCTCTGCTACCTCCTTAGATATTTGTAGACACTAAAAGACAACTGCTGTGTCAAGTGGAAACAATAATATATGCAACAAACGTAAAATTCATGCAGACATTTCAACTTTTTGGCTTAAGTGATCCATTGGTGGTGGTACTACTACTACTTTCTTAAAAGGTGTGGGCCAAAACACAAATTATTTTCATCTTAAATGCCTACTTACTTAAAACCATAATTGAATCTATTTTCCAATATACTTCAATTAAAAATTCCCTCTTTCTCCCTCACTACACTAAGTGCTTTATTTTTGATTTTTACTACTTTCTTTTTTGATGACGCTTCATTTGAGCATTCTAGTACATGCACAGGGATTCTCAAACGAAGCATCAATAAAAGTATTAGCAAAAAAAATTAAAATAAAGCAGTTAGTTTAGTGAGCGAAGGATAGGGAATTTTTAATTAAAGCATATTAGAAAATAAATTAGATTATGGCACCAAATATAAAAGGATTTAGGATAAAAATTAAACGGAACATGCCTTATACAAAGTATTCCAGACTGTAATATTTAAGTCCCCAGACTGATCCGTACAATGCATAAAGACTCCTTTTGGGTCATTCCATATCAAGTAATCCAAATATGAATATTTTTTTACCTGATGTCTTTAGATTTTTTTTTAAATTTTTTTATATGAAGTAAAACTTTAGATAATTACACATAAAAAGTTTAGATTTTTTTTGTTCTTCAGTTAAATTTTTTTACAGATTTTTAAAGTTTTAAAAACACGTGAATTTTGGCCTGTTATGGCTTTACATTTTCTATCATATCTCAGGCTAGAAATAAGATAGAGAAACAAAATAAACACCATTCTACACAGAACTGTACAGGATTTCACCAGGTATGTCACAAGAGGATCTTTGTTAATATTTTACCCAAGTGAACACAAACGCAAAATTTCAAAACGCAATTCCAAAAAAAGTATAATTTAAAATTTCCCAAAAATGCCCATGTGTCTGCTATAATCTTAGCTACATCTGTACCAAAATTCAAGTCGGGATCGCGATGGGATCATATTTTAAGATAATTATTATAGCGTCAATGGGTCAATTCCATATTAAGTGATCTAAATATGAATATTTTTGTACCTGACGTCATTACATTTTTTTTTTTTAATTTTCTATATGAAGTACAGCTTTAGTTAATTACAAATTAAGAGTTTTGAATTTTTTTCTTCATCAGTTAATTTTTTACAGATTTTTAAATTTTTAAAAAAGCGCACATTTTAGCCTGGCTTTCACCAGATATGTCACAAGAGTATATTTGTTAATATTTTACCCATCTGAACGCAAACGGGTCATTCCATGTCAAGTGATCCAAAAATGAATATTTTTTTTCCCTGACGTCCTCAGATTTTTTTTATTTTTTTTCTATATGAAGAACAACTTTAGTTAATTACAAAAAAAAAGTTTTGAATTTTTTTCTTTATCAGTTAATTTTTACAGATTTTTAAAGTTTTAAAAAGTGCGAATTTTGACCTGGTATGGCTTTACATTTTGTATCATATCTCGGGCTAGAAATAAGATAGAGAAACAAAATAAACACCAATCTACTCAGAACTGTGCAGGCTTTCGCCAGATATGTCACAAGAGGATCTTTGTTAATATTTTACCCATGTGATCGCAAGCGCAAAACCTTAAAACGCATTTCCGAAAAATCGGCGCGCTTTAAATATTTCAAAAACTGCCCATGTGTCTGCTTTGCTCTTAGCCACATCTGTACCAAATTTCAAGTTGGGATCGCGATGGGATCATATTTTAAAATATTTTAATATTAATAGCGTCAATGGGTCATTCTATATCAAGTGATCTAAATATGAATATTTTTTTTTACCTGACGTCTTTAGATTTTATTTTATTCTTTTTCTTTATGAAGTACAACTTTAGTTAATTACAAATTAAAAGTTTAGAATTCTTTTCTTCATCAGTTCATTTTTTACAGATTTTTAAAGTTTAAAAAAAGGGTGAATTTTGGCCTGGTATGACTTTACATCTTTTTTATCTCAGGCTAGAAATAAGATAATGAAGTGGGAGAGGCATCATTTTACTCAGAACGGTAACAGCTTTCATTTGATATGTTACAAGACTATGTTTCTTTATATCAAATTCAAACTATTGACGGGCAATTGTGAAAAAATGACTGATTGTGTTCTTGGTTATATTTGTGCAGAGATTCAACTTGGGACCTGTCAAATTGATATATTTTTTATTTTATGGTTGTATGAGTTATCACAACTTATTGAATAAAACATTTATATGCAACAAAAAAGAAACACAAAAAGCAAATCCCATAAGTGCCAGGATAAATACATCTTAATCATCAGAACACAACGCTCAGCATTTTCAACTTGAATGTATTGAACAAACCAAAAGAAGAAAGGTGATCATATCCTCAAGTTTGATTAAACAAGATTAAAAGAACCAAAAATGTTAACCCCTATTTATACATATAAATTTGTTTTCTATTCTATCACTAAACATGAGATTTATGAAGTGTTTAATAAGAATAGTACAGTAGTTAAATCATCGTTCTATAAATTATGAACTAATCAAACAATTAATAGTATGTTTTTAAAGTGGCATTTTATCAATTTGTCCCTTCTAGTGGGTGAAATGTAATCTTGTCCATAAACGCTTACTAGCAATCGCCATTTCCTTGTGTGTCAAAGAGTATGTCCGGCCTGTCACGGTGTTAGGCTCCGCCTGAGTTAATATCTGATTTTTGTGCACTTTTAAAATGTCTGGCTTTCTTGGATACACAAAGGATGGCGCTGGACTAGAAGGATGCAATAAAGTCAATTCTACTTCTTCATTTTCACAATCTTTGGAGAGTACAGTAGACAGCCACCAGCGCCAATCATATTCATATTTTTTCAAAAGGATTGCAACAGTGTCTATGATAAAATGCTGTTTCTTGAGAAGTAGCAGCCATTGCTGTGTGGGAAAAATACAGTTAATATTAAGTAAGGAAGATAGGTAATAAAAATAAAGACTTACAGTACACTTGAGATAGAACTGTATTACTATAAAGTGAATTTTAGGGCTAGCGCGCACAGTTTTTTCTGTCTGCAGATACACGCTGCAGTTTTGGCAGCTTGTTTTTCTACCAAGTTTTTACCACATATGCGTTAGTTTTTTTAATCGCTAGTGAAAAAAATGGCAGCTTTTTTTATATAAATTATAAATGCTGCGTTTATTGCAGCGATTAAAAAGTAGTTCAAGCAGTGATTTACTCACTCTTGAGTGTTTCCAAAAACACTGCATGTGGTGAACCCCATAGAAATCAATGGGGCTGTTTTTCTGAATGATGATCCCTAAGAATAGCACTGTGTGTATTGGCCCTTAATAATAAAAGCATTAAACTATTTACTCCCCCATATTTTAGTACACAGCCTTGATGGCTTTGTACAGACTATTGTTTGTTCAGGAGTGAAGATGTCCAGACATGTCAGGACATGAAAGGTCTGAACGAGCGGTCTTACTTCCTGAATGCAGTGGGTAGACACTTAACATGATTGACAGAGCTGCTGGCCTATCATCTGCTCTGCATTCACTGTCTATCCCTGTGCTTTCTCAGGTTGAGCCCTAACAAAGCTTTTTCCTATATGTCCTCTCCTGCTTCTAAGCTGTAACATATCAAAATAATACAGTAATGTCTAAAAATAATGGATTTGATAAATATAGACCCCATGCTTTTAGACCACAGGTTGAACAGATCTGAATTCAAGATTTTTGAATTGACACTATAATAGTTAAATATTTTAAAATATGATCCCATCACGATCCCAACTTGAAATTTGGTACAGATGTGGCTAAGAGCATAAAAGACACATGGGCAGTTTTGGAAAATTTTTATTAAAACGTTTTTTCGGAAATGCGTTTCAAAATGTTGCGTTTGCGTTCGCATGGGTAAAAAATTAAAATTAACAAATATACTCTTGTGACACATCTAGTGAAAGCCTGGACAGTTCTGAGTAGAATGGTGTTTATTTTGTTTCTTTATCTTTTTTCTAGCCAAGATAAAAAAAAATGTAAAGTCTTACCAGGCCAAAATTCACACTTTTTTTAAAATTTAAAAATCTGTAAAAAATTAACTGATGAAGAAAAAAATTCTAAACTTTTTAATTTGTAATTAACTAAAGTAGTACCGTATATACTCGCGTATAAGCCGAGTTTTTCAGCCCAAAAATTGGGCTGAAAAGTACCCCCCTCGGCTTATACGCGAGTCAGTGCGGGGGCTGCTGTATACAGCGGTATACAGCAGCCCCCGCATCCCCAGTAATGCAGGGCCCCCCCCTCATGCTCCGGTCACCTGTAAAGCAAGTTATACTTATCAGTGCCCGCTGCCGTCCGCGCCCGCCGCTGCCGACATGCGATCCTCCATCTTCATTCATCTTCTTCCTGCTTCTGTGCGCGTCGCAGGCAATGACGTCATTACCGGCAACGCGCACAGGAAACAGGAAGAAGATGCATGAAGACGGAGGATCGGGATGTCGGCAGATGCGGGCACTGATAAGTATAATTTGCTTTACAGGAGACCGGAGCATGAGGGGGGGCCCTGCATTACTGGGGCTGCCTGTATACTACCACTGGGGTTGCTGTATATATATCGGCCCTGCATTACTGGGCTGCAATACCACTGGGGCTGCTGTATATAGGGGCTGCAGTACCACTGGGGCTGCAATACCACTGGGGCTGCTGTATATAGGGGCTGCTGTATACACCACTGGGGCTGCAATACCACTGGGGCTGCTGTATATAGGGCTGCAATACCACTGGGCTGCAATACCACTGGGGCTGCTGTATATAGGGGCTGTATACACCACTGGGGCTGCAATACCACTGGGGCTGCAATACCACTGGGGCTGCTGTATATAGGGGCTGCAATACCACTGGGGCTGCAATACCACTGGGGTTGCTGTATATAGGGGCCCTGCATTACTGGGGCTGCAATACCACTGGGGCTGCTGTATATAGGGGCTGCAATACCACTGGGGCTGCAATACCACTGGGGCTGCTGTATATAGGGGCTGCAATACCACTGGGGCTGCAATACCACTGGGGATGCTGTATATAGGGGCTGCTGTATACACCACTGGGGCTGCAATACCACTGGGGCTGCTGTATATAGGGGCTGCAATACCACTGGGGCTGCTGTATATAGGGGCTGCAATACCACTGGGGCTGCTGTATATAGGGGCTGCAATACCACTGGGGCTGCAATACCACTGGGGCTGCTGTATATTGGGGCTGCTGTATACACCTCTGGGGCTGCATATACCTCTGGGGCTGCATATACCTCTGGGGCTGCTGTATACTACCACTGGGGCTGCTGCTGTATACTACCACTGGGGAGGCTGCTGTATACTACCACTGGGGAGGCTGCTGTATACCTCACTGCTGGGGGTTGTATACCTGTGCTGGAGTCCACCCTCGGCTTATACGCGAGTCAATAGATTTTCCCAGGTTTTGGGGGCAAAAGTAGGGGGGTCGGCTTATACACGGGTCGGCTTATACACGAGTATATACGGTACTTCATAAAGGAAAAAAAATAAAAAAAATCTAAAGACGTCAGGTAAAAAAAAATATTCATATTTAGATCACTTGATATGGAATGACGCATTGACGCTATTAATAGTAAAATATTTTAAAATATGATCCCATCGCGATCCCAACTTGAAATTTGGTACAGATGTGGCTAAGAGCAAAGCAGACACATGGGCAGTTTTTGAAATATTTAAAGCGCGCCGATTTTTCGGAAATGCGTTTTAAGGTTTTGCGCTTGCGATCACATGGGTAAAATATTAACAAAGATCCTCTTATGACATATCTGGTGAAAGCCTGTATAGTTCTGAGTAGAATGGTGTTTATTTTGTCTCTCTATCTTATTCCTAGCCTTAGTTATGAGGAGAAACGTAAAGGCAGGCAACAGCGAAATTCGCACTTTTTCCGAACTTTGAAAATCATTTAAAAAAAAAAAAAATTTTAAAAAAATTTTTCTCTTCACATTTTGCATTGTCTGACATGCTATTATCAAATAACAAAATCTCAAAAGAATTAAAAATATAGAGGTAATAATCATTGGTTCACTTGACATGGAATGACCCAAACGCAAAATGTTATACATTTACATTTTCTTATGTGAATGAGGCAGTCAGTCTACATCTTGGAGGAGATAGCCTAGCAGGTTAATAGTTAACATTTCAGCCGAATTCAGGCTACTGTACTCTCCAAAGATTGTGAAAATGAAGAAGTAGAATTGACGTTTTGCTTCCTTCTGGTCCAGCGCCATCCTTTGTGTATCCAAGAAAACCAGACATTTTAAAAGTGCACAAAAATCAGATAACTCAGGTGGAGCCGAACATACTCTGACACAAAAGGAAATGGTCATTGCTAGTAAGCGCTTATGGACAAGATTACTTTTCACCCACTTAAAGGGACAAATTGATGATAAAAGCCTCTTTAAAAATGTACTATTGTTTGAGTAGTTCATATATTATAGAACAAGGATTTAAATACTGTACTATTCTTCATAAATGACCTGTTTAGGCCCCTTTCACATCAGCGTTTTACACTGATCGTGGCAGATGCAGTGGATTTAACGCATCTGCCGCCTAACCGTCACACTTGCGGTTCACCAACGGCAAGCCACATGTAATGTCTATGGGGTTTGCGGCAGGTGCGGCAAGTGCGGTATAGTTGCGGTTTCGGCAGTTGCGGGCGCGAAAAAAACACAGTAAGCAGCGTTTTTTTCGCTGCCGCAAGTGCCGAAACCGCAGCTATACCGCACTTGCTGCAAGCCCCATAGACATTTCATGGGGCTTGCCGCAGGTGAACCGCAAGTGTGATGGTTAGGCCGCAGGTAAATCCACCGCATCTGCCGCAATCAGCATAAAACACTGATGTGAAAGGGGCCTTAAGCCTTTAGTGATGGAGCCAATTTCCACCTTAATCACCAGACAGTTTTTTTCAATTCTGACCAGTGTCCCTTTATGAGGTAATATCTCTGGAACGCTTCAACGGATTCTAGCGATTCTGAGATTGTTTTTTTTGTGACATATTGGGCTTCCTGTTAGTGGTAAATTTAGGTTGATAATTTTTTTGCGTTTATTTGTGTAAACCAGAGAGTTATGTGACACAAAATAGTTAATACATAACATTTCCCACAGGTCTACTTCACAGTAGCACAATTTTGGGGAAAAAACATTTTTGGTTAGGAAGTTATAAGGGTTCAAAGTTCATCAGCAATTTCTCATTTTTCCAGCAAAATTTACAAAATCATTTTTTTAGTGACCACATGACATTTGACGTCTCTTTGAGGGGCGTACATGACAGAAAACACCCAAAAGTGACACCATTCCAAATACCGCACCCCTCAAGCTACTCAAAACTATATTCAAGATGATTATTAACCCTTCTGGTGCTTCAGAGGAACTAAAGCAAAGTGGAAACAAAAAATCGACATTTTAATTTTTCCAACAAAAATGTTCTTTTAGCCTCAATTTTTTCATTTTCACATGAGCAACAGGATAAAATGCATTCTATAATTTGTTGGGCAATTTCTCCTGAGTACACAGATACCTTATATGTGGTCATAAACCACTGTTTGGGCGCATGGCAGTGCTCAGAAGAGAAGGAGCGCAATTTGACTTTTGGAGCTAATTTTCCATTCAAAAAGCCAAATGGCGCTCCTTCCCTTTCTAGCCCTGCCGTGCGTCCAAACAGTGATTTATGATCACATATGAGGTATCGGTGTACTCAGGAGAAATTGCCCAACAAATTTTAGGATGCATTTTATCCTGTTGCTCATGTGAAAATGAAAAAATTGAGGCCAAAACAAATTTTATGTGAAAAAAAAAGTACTTTTTCATTTTTACGGATCAATTTGTGAAGGACCTAAGGGTTCAAAGAACTCAATATGCATATCTAGATAAGTTCCTTGGGAGATCTAGTTTCCAAAATGGGGTCACTTGTGGCGGAAATGCAATGTTTAGGCACACAAGGGCTCTCCATACGTGACATGGTGTCCGCCAACAATTTGAATGGAGTAATAGCTCCAATTGTTAGCGGACACCATGTTGTGTATGGAGAGCCCCTGTGTGCCTAAACATTGGAGCTCCCCCATAAGCGACCCCATTTTTGGACACTAGACCCCCAAGGAACTTATCTAGATGGGTGGTGAGCACTTTGAACCCCCAGGTGCTTCACAAATGAATCTGTAAAAACGAAAAAAGAAAATTCTTGTGGAAAAAAAAAAAGTACTTTTTCATTTTTATGGATCAATTTGTGAAACACCTGGGGATTCAAAGTGCTCACTATGAATCTAGTCAAGTTCCTTGGCGGGTCTAGTTTCCAAAATGGGGTCACTTGTGGGGGAGCTCCAATATTTAGGCACACAGGGGCTCTCCATACACGACATGGTGTCCGCTAACAATTTGAGCTAATTTTCCATTGAAATTGTTAGCGGACACCATGTCACGTATGGAGAGCCCCTGTGTGCCTAAACATTGGAGCTTCCCACAGGTGACCCCATTTTGGAAACTAGACCCCCCCAAGGAACTTATCTAGATGCATAGTGAGCACTTTGAATCCCCAGGTGCTTCACAAATTTACCCATAAAAAAGAAAAAGTGCTTTTTTTCACAAACATTTTCTTTTTTTTCATTTTAACAGATTAATTTATGAAGCACCTAGGGGTTCAAAGTGCTCAGTACACATTTAGATAAGTTCCTTGGCGGGTCTAGTTTCCAAAATGGGGTCACTTGTGGGGAGCTTCAATATTTAGGCACACAGGGGCTCTCGATATGCGACATGGTGTCCGCTAACAATTTGAATGGAAAATTGGCTCCATTTGTTAGCGGACACCATGTCGCATATGGAGAGACCCTGTGTGCCTAAACATTGCAGCTCCCCCACAAGTGAGATTTTGCACTGAAGATATAGGGCTCTGCTGTATTTTTGGTCACCAGCACAGGCACAACAGGCAGGTACAGGTTGCCACCCACCCTAGCTGCTAAGTTTTACCTGGCTGGTAATCAGAATACAGCGGAACCCTTTTTTAAAAACAATTCTTGAAATAATTTTTTTTTTAAAATGACGTGGGCTTCGCCGTATTTTTAGTTTCCAGCCAGGTACTACTAGGCAGTTACAGGCTACCACCCCCAGCTGCTTAGTTGTACCTGGCTGGTAACCAAAAGACAGCAGAGCCCTTTTTTTGCTTTGTTATTATTTCTTGAAATAATTAGAAAAATACATTAATAATGGCTTGGGCTTCGCCATATTTTTGGGCCAGCCAGGTACAACTAGGCAGCTGGGGGCTGGAATCCTCAGCGTAGGGAGGCCCAAGCTTTCAGGGCCCCCCGCTGCGAATTGAAGCCCGCAGTCGACCCAGAAAATGGCGCATTCATAGAAGCGTCATCTTCTGGCGCTGCATCCAGCTCTTCCAGCTGCCGTGTAGCCGTGGCAGACTGGGTAATAAAGGGTTAATGCCAGCTTTTTGGCAGCTGGCACTAAGCGCGAAAGTCATAACGTCTGGCCAATATTTGACCGAGCCATTAGGAATCTCTAGTAAATTGTAAAAAAAAAACACAACACAAAGAAAAATATTTTTATTGGAAAAAAAACAAAACACAAACACATACTTAGACCCCATGATTATTACTGTGACGTCTGACAGTGTCCAGTGGGATGGCCCAACGTAGTCCAGTGGGAAGGTCCGATGCAGTCCAGTGGGAAGGTCCGACGCAGTCCAGTGGGAAGGCCCCGCGACGATTCCATTCAGATGATGATCTGAAGTTTACCCCCTGTGTGGTCGCAGAGGTAAACTGCAGATCATACAGGGTTAACTGCAGATCATCATCCCTGTGTGGTCACAAGGGGTTAACTGCAGATCAAGTAACCTCTCGTGACCACACAGGAATGATGATCTGCAGTTAACCCCTTGTGACCACACAGGGATGATGATCTGAAGATAAACCCTTGTGTGGTCACAAGGGGTTAAATGCAGATCAGGTAACCCCTTGTGACCACACAGGGATGATGATCTGCAGTTTAGCCCTTGTGACCACACAAGGGGTTAACTACAGATCATTATCCCTGTGTGGTCACAAAGGGTTAACTGCAGATCAAGTAACCTCTTGTGACCACACAGGAATGATGATCCGCAGTTAACCCCTTGTGACCACACAGGGATGATGATCTGAAGTTAACCCCTTGTGTGGTCACAAGGGTTTAACTTCAGATCATCATCCCTGTGTGGTCACAAGAGGTTAACTGAAGATCAGGTAACCCCTTGTGCCCACACAGGGATGATGATCTGCAGTTAATCCCTTGTGACCACACAAGGAGTTAACTGCAGATCATCCCTGTGTGGTAATTCAGGTGTTAACTCTGCCTCTATCCGGGCGCACGCAGAGCAGCGGCGCCGGGACAGAGGCAGAGAGAAAACGTCAGGCAACGCTGCAGGACGGGCCGGCCGGCACCGGAGGTTGGTAAGTATGAAAGGCAGGGAAGGTGGGGTCGAAGAGAGGCTGGAGGGGTGCAGATCAGAGAGGGGGCGAAAGGGGGTCGGGGGATGGCTGGAGGGGTGTGGACCAGGGTGGAGCGGGGGAGTTACCAGAGGGGTGATGACCTGGGGGGGGGCGGGGATGACCAGAGGGGTGAGAACCTTGGGGTGGGGGGGTTGGGAATGACAGGGAAACCTGACATTTGATCAGATCGCATGGAATTATGAGGTGGCATAAGGTGGCATTTTCTTTTTATATCAGGATTAAATGATCATATTATTTTTTTTTTTTTTTTTTTTTTTATTCTTTTATAATAACAATTTCTATGTCTTAATAAATTTTCTAGTATATATACATATTTTTTTAATAGTTTTCAATTCCATTTTCATATTGATTCTCTTCTCCATATTTTAGATTATTTATCTCCTTTATCATTTTCATTTCTTAACAATGAAATCCCTGTATTTAAATAGCTTCATTATCAGAATTACTGGTGGCGCTTAGTATGAAACACTAGATTCCTACTTGTATATATTAAGACCTCAGGTTCTAGTCCAATATGAGTAAGAAATGGGTGCTTTTTATTTATAAACAGCACTGAATGAATCGATCTATTATGTGTTTTTCTTGCTTTTATTTGCTTTATTTTTAAAAAATTTGATCTGGAAAGCACTAATTGATATTTTATGAAAGCAGTAAGCACTTTTTGCAATACTTTTCAGTTGTATTTTATGTTTTGTGTAAAAATTGCGCCAAAATGGGCAGATCCACCCACTTCTGATGATGTGGATGACATCATCAGTAAACAGATAACACCTCTTTTTTATGAAGCTAGGGGCTATAAAAACCCCCTCTGTGACTATGATTGTAATATCCCTGAGGAAGGCGCCGGGTGTGGCGCTGAAACGCGTAGGGAAGGAGGAATAAAAAGGATGAAAAGTTGACTGGCTCATTGGTGAGTTTTATTTAGCCCTGGAGCAGCGCGGACCGTGATACACCAGCACTCCCATCATTTCTTTGATCGATACCACTATCCAGTGGTGGGTGGAGGTCCTGCAGCAGCTTGGAACATTGTTTCCTAAACGCCTTCAAACCAGTTGTGGGGATCACAACTGGAACAGGTGAGCAGCTTCATAGCACCACTATTGCGCCTCTTGTCCCCCTCCCTATTTTATATTTTACACACAAGGAGTTAACTGCAGATCATCCTGTGTGGTAATTCAGGTGTTAACTCTGCCTCTATCCCGGCGCACGCAGAGCAGCGGCGCCGGGACAGAGGCAGAGAGAAAACGGCAGGCAACGCTGCAGGACGGGCCGGCCAGCACCGGAGGTTGGTAAGTATGAAAGGCAGGGAAGGTGAGGTCGGGGAGAGGCTGGAGGGGTGCAGATCAGAGAGGGGGCGAAAGAGGGTCGGGGGATGACTGGAGGGGTGCGGACCAGGGTGGAGCGGGGAGTTACCAGAGGGGTGATGACCTGGGGGGGGCGGGGATGACCAGAGGGGTGAGAACCTTGGGGTGGGGGGTTGGGAATGACAGGGAAACCTGACATTTGATCAGATCGCATGGAATTATGAGGTGGCACCGGGAGTTGGGGAGCGGAGCAGGGAGGAGGGGAAGCGGAGATCACAAGTGGGGGGGGGAATGACACTGGGGGGGCCACTGAGGGGACCACCAGGCATGGCGGCATCTCTATGCGATCTGACAGATCGCATAGAGATGCATCGGAGGCAGCGGGTTTTACCGCCGGCCGCTATTTTCAGATGGTATGGGGGAGGGATAGGGGTGGGGGAGGATGATCCTCGGTACTGGGGGTCTTGGGGCAGTTAGGGGTTAATGCTTTCACTTTGATCCAACATGTGTTTTCATTTCGGATCAAAGTGAAAGCATTTTTACCGGCAATGTCACTTTTTGTAATGTGATGATCGGTAAACGGTGCTTACCGGTCATCACATTACTGGTGGCGGTAAAACACCAGCCGATTCCTAATCTCTAGGGTCTCAGCTACCCCGGTAACTGAAACCCCGGAGATTTTACCTCCAGGGGCGGCGCACCAGGGCTTATTCCTGGCTTACGTCTACAGACGTCGGCTAGGCACAAGTACCCTTTTTTTCCGACGTCTGTAGACATAAGGCCATCGTTAAGAGGTTAATGATATAGAATATAAATTGTTACATGTATAAATATTGGTTCTTTTAATATTGTTTTTAACATATTATTAGGAAGAAACTGTATTTAGAATGTCACACTTGAGGATATGAACACCTTTTTTCTTTTGGTTTGTTCAATGCATTCAGGTTGAAAATGCTGAGCAAGTTGTGTTATGATGATTAAGATGTATTTATCCTGACACTTACGGATTTGTTTTTTCTGTTTCTTTATTGTTGAATAGAAATGTTGAATTCAATAAGTTGTAATTTCAAAAGAAAAAAAGGAAGAAACTCACACAAACATAACATCAGATGATACGAGACTTTAAAAACAATATAAATTTGATAGGTCCTAGGTTGAATCCCTGCACAAGTATAACCAAGTATACAAGTAACAGGCATTTTTTCACAATTTTAAAACACACTTTTTTTTTCCACAATTGTGCATTAAAAATTTGAACTTGATTTCTCCAAAACAAAATATTAAGAAACAGTCTTGTGACATATCAAATGAAAGCTGGTACTGTTCTGAGAAAAATGATGCCTCTCCCACCTCATTATCTTAATTCTAGCCCGAGATATTATAAGAAATGTAAAGCCATACCAAGCCAAAATTTGTGCTTTTTCAAAACTTTAAAAATCTGTAAAAAATTAACTGATGAAGAAAAAAATTAAAAACTTTTAATTTGTAATTAACTAATGTTGTACTTCATATAGAAAAAAAAATGTAAAAAAATCTAAAGAAGTCAGGTAAAAAAAATTAATATTTACATCACTTGATATGGAATGACCCATTGATGCTATAATAATTCAATATTTTAAAATATGATCCCATCGCGACCCCAACTTGAATTTTAGCACAGATGTGGCTAAGTAAATAGCAGACACATGTGCATTTATTGAAATTTTTTAATTACCGTATATACTCGCGTATAAGCCGAGTTTTTCAGCCCACAAATTGGGCTGAAAAGTTACCCCCTCGGCTTATACGCGAGTCACTATACGGGCCCCCCCCCCCCCCCCAGAGGTATACAGGCCCCCCCATCAGTATACAAGCCCCCCCCAGGCTCGGGAAACCTGTAAAGGAAGATGATTATACTTATCGCTGTCCGGCTGCCGTCCCCGCTCTGCATCGCGCTCCTCCATCTGCATCGCGCTCCTCCATCTTCCGGGTTCCTGTCGGCGCCGAGAATGACGTCATTGTCGGCGCAGAACACAGGAAGTCGGAAGCCGGAAGATGGAGGAGCGCGATGCAGATGGAGGAGCGCGATGCAGAGCGGGGACGGCAGCCGGACAGCGATAAGTATAATCATCTTCCTTTACAGGTTTCCCGAGCCTGGGGGGGGCCTGTATACCTCGGGCTGCTGCTGTATATAGCCTGGGGGGGCCTGTATACCTCGGGCTGCTGCTGTATATAGCCTGGGGGGGCCTGTATACCTCGGGCTGCTGCTGTATATAGCCTGGGGGGCCTGTATACCTCGGGCTGCTGCTGTATATAGCCTGGGGGGCCTGTATACCTCGGGCTGCTGCTGTATATAGCCTGGGGGGGCCTGTATACCTCGGGCTGCTGCTGTATATAGCCTGGGGGGCCTGTATACCTCGGGCTGCTGCTGTATATAGCCTGGGGGGCCTGTATACCTCGGGCTGCTGCTGTATATAGCCTGGGGGGGCCTGTATACCTCGGGCTGCTGCTGTATATAGCCTGGGGGGGCCTGTATACCTCGGGCTGCTGCTGTATATAGCCTGGGGGGGCCTGTATACCTCGGGCTGCTGCTGTATATACCCTGGGGGGCCTGTATACCTCGGGCTGCTGCTGTATATAGCCTGGGGGGCCTGTATACCTCGGGCTGCTGCTGTATATACCATGGGGCTGCTGCTATATATTCCATGGGGCAGCTGCTGTATATACCATGGGGCTGTTGCTGTATATACCATGGGGCTGTTGCTGTATATACCATGGGGCTGCTGCTGTATATACCATGGGGCTGTTGCTGTATATACCATGGGGCTGCTGCTGTATATACCCTGGGGCTGCTGCTGTATATACCCTGGGGGGCCTGTATACCTCGGGCTGCTGCTGTATATAGCCTGGGGGGGCCTGTATACCTCGGGCTGCTGCTGTATATACCATGGGGCTGCTGCTGTATATTCCATGGGGCTGCTGCTGTATATACCATGGGGCTGCTGCTGTATATACCATGGGGCTGTTGCTGTATATACCATGGGGCTGTTGCTGTATATACCATGGGGCTACTGCTGTATATACCATGGGGCTGTTGCTGTATATACCATGGGGCTGCTGCTGTATATACCCTGGGGCTGCTGCTGCTGTATATACCCTGGGGCTGCTGCTGCTGTATATAACCCTGGGAAGGCTGCTGTAACACTGCTGGGGCCTGTATATACCACTGGGGAGGCTGCTGTATACCACACTGTTGGGGGCTGTATACTACCACTGGGGAGGCCTGTATACCATCGGGGGGCCTGTATACCACACTGCTGGGGGCTGTATACCTGTGCTGGGGTCCACCCTCGGCTTATACACGAGTCAATAGTTTTTCCCAGATTTTGGGGCAAAAGTAGGGGGTCGGCTTATACACGGGTCGGCTTATACACGAGTATATACGGTATATGTTTTTTTCAAAAATGCATTTTAAAATTTTGCATTTGTGTTCATATGGGTAAAATATTAATAAAGATACTCTTGTGACATATCTGGTGAAAGCCTGTATAGTTCTGAGTAGAATGGTGCTTATTTTGTTTCTCTATTTTATTTCTAGCCTGAGTTATGAGGAGAAATGTAATGGCAGACAACACAGAAATTCACACTTTTTCAAACTTTGAAAATCAATAAAAAAAAATGTAGAATTTTTTTCTCTTCACATTCTGCATTGTCTGACATGCCATTATCAAATAACAAAATCTCAAAAGAATTAAAAATATAGAGGTAATAATCATTGGCTCACTTGACATGGAATGACCATTTTATTACACTTATCTGAGAGGTAGTTCGGTCCAATGGGTGGCGCATGTCTTGGTCCAGCACCTCCTTTCTTTCTGTTATTGCTGTCCTGCCTCTTGGCTTCTAGTGGATGACGCATCCTACATTACCCACACAGTCTCCTCCATTGCGCTCCTGTGTGCTTTTCTCTGCCCTGCTGAGAGAAGGTCAAAGTACTGTAATGTGCAGGCACAGGGAAAGGTCTTCGAGGGCGTTATTTGACCCTTTCCCTGCATTACAGCATTTTGTGTTGCCCTCAGTAGGACAAAGAGAAGTGCCCGTGTGCAGGAGTGCAAAGGATGAGACAGTGTGGGTGATGTAGGACGCGTCACCCACTAGAAGTCAAGAAGCAAGACAGCATTCATAATGTAAGAGGCACCAGACTTGCGACACCAATTGGACTGGACCACCCCCAGGTACGTATAATAATAGCTATTGTTTATAGATCGACCCAGGGACTTATATACATTACTCCATAACGCTGTATATAAGGTCTTACTGCTGGTGGCCGCAGCTCATATGAAAAAAGCTGGCAACAGGTTCACGTTAATGTGTGTTTCGGACCACATCTTTACCTTTTTAATTATTCAAGATATTAATTTGTTTTAATACATTTTATAAAACTATCTTATCACAAAGCCTCACCCTTTATGGTTTCTTCTACAACTTCCACTACTCGATCAATTTGTTGCACCTAAGAGAAAGGAATAGAAAATAAGTATGAGAATCCACATGGCAATGGTCGTCTTACTTTAAAACCAGCTACAGCTGAACTCCCAACATGCTCTTTTGATAACTTTATCATATAGCCATTTTGACAAAGTAAGCACACCAGCTTCATCAGGTTTAAGAGATCTTTTTGATAATTTGTACAGTTTGCATTATGAAATCTAGTAACAAATCAGTTTTAAGTTAGAAATAGTATTTTATATAATGTAATGCCATAAAAAGACCTATATTCATGTTAAAATGGAAAGTTCATACACAACAGGGAGTGGTCATTGACTGACAGAAATGTATTAAATAGTAAAAAAAATGTATTTCACACCCTATAAAATGTCCAGGAAAAATGCAGTCTTGGCAAATGACCCAACATATGCCTTATATTAAACTTTTCCCATTCAAAACCTGATAACATTTCTTACAAGGTAAAAAATGAAAAAATATAATAAAACATGCAAGGTAAGGAGAAAGTAAACTAATTATGAGTCCAATGTGTAGAGCGAGTTGCTGAAGTTTTATTCAGCAGGTTATTGATAAAGAAGAGTTAAAGGAGCGATCCAAAGGTTGAAGAAATTTTTATTTTAAATCCTTTTATATTTATTACCGCAGTCTAAACTGATTTCTAATACGGCTGCATTAAAAATTCCCTGACTGCCTTAATTTCAATTGATTTCTTTCCCTACTTCCTTTCTGATAATGCTTCGATAATCCCAGCGCATGCTGGGATACTCAAAGGATGCGTCAACAAGGGGCAGAGTTTGTGGTCACTCACACAACCTCTGCCTCCTTCTTGAAAAGAAGCATAATCAGTGACATCACTGGGGAGCGGTGCTGGTCTCTGCACACCACTGAGTACTCTGACACTGCACATTAAGGGTATGTGCACACTGGCCGGCTTAGGGTCGGTTTAGCTGTGTAAACCGCCGGTCGGTTTACATAAGTTTTATGTAAATTTATGTTAATCCAAACCGGCTTTTGGATTAACATTAAAACTTATGTAAACCGACACCCGGTGTGCACACATCGGCGGTTTACACATGCTCATCTGTTGCTAACCCGCTGGGTTCCCAGCGGGTTAGCAACGAATGTGCATGTTCTATAAACCGGCCGGTTCTGCAGCGGCTGCAAGCAGAATCATGTGCTGCTTCCAGCTGCTGCATAACCTCCGCCGCTAACCCGCTGTGCACCCGCCCATCACCCACCGCACATACCCGCCAGGAAGCCGGTGGACGGCTGCAGAGCTTCCTGGCGGGTCCGCCCAGCCGACGACGACCCTAACCCGCTGTGCGCCCGCCAAAGTGTGCGCATACCTTAACAGTGTGTGCTGCTCTGTTGCCAGCTCTACTGATCTAAGCAACACAGACCGTGCTGTCACTGTGCAAATCACACATTGCCGGTGTGCAGGGACCAGCCAAGCCCCTGAAAGAAGCATTACTGATGATGCGTTTCGGAGAGTAGGTAAAGGCTGCAGCCCGTGACCACAGCTTCTGCCCCGATGACACTTTGTATGAGCACTGGGATCCTTAAACAAAGCGGTATCAGAAAGGATGTAGGTAAAATAAATCATTAGACATTAGTGCAGTTAAGGAAGGGTAGGGTATTTTTAATGCAGCCATACTAGAACTTAATTTAGTTTCCAGTAATAAATAGATAGGGAATTAGACCACCTCTTTAAGTTAAGAAGATTTGGTTTGACTTAACACCTCAATTTTACAGTTTGTGTGTGGACTACAGTTTCTCGACCATGACAGATCTCCGGAATAGCACACCAACAAGTTCATACAGTCTTAAGACCCACCATGAATGGTCTGGAAATTGAAATCAGCCCATAGACTATGAAATGTGGACATGTGAAGCTGACCTAATAGCGTCAGTATAATTTGCATGTGCAATCGGTTAAAAAAGAGAAAAATAAATAAATTCACTAATATACCTGCACTTCTAATAGCATAGACACTCCAGTCTCCACTCTAAATCTGTGACCACAAGTCTGGTGTAAACGTTTTTTTGTAGCGGTGAGGTTTTATATTTTGATCACGATTTTTACTCCTCCTCTTAATCCATAATACACAAAATAAATCTTCCGGACAAAGTACCTTAAAGTCCGCGCTGCTGCCAAAGAGATGTTGAAACACCAAAGACACGGGATGTCTGGGTACTGTGATAACAGGTTTATTTCCGACGCGTTTCAGAGCCACATGCCGAGCTCCTCCTTGAGGAAGGAGCTCGGTATGTGGCTCTGAAACGTGTCTGAAATAAACCTGTTATCACCGTACCCAGACATCCCGTGGCTTTGGTGTTTCAAAATCTCTTTGGCAGCAGCGCGGACTTTAAGGTACTTTGTCTGAAGATTTGTGTTGAAGAAACCGCAGTGACCTGTGGAAGTACAGTCCTAGCAGCAGCTGCATTTTCAGAGCGATCACGCTGGTTGTGTGCTACACAACCAACCAGGTGAGCAATTCTAAGATTGTCATTTTAAACCTGTCTAAAACGTTAAGACCCTATTGCACATTCTCAACCCTTTAGATATATAATACACAAAATATCACAGATCATGCAACATTAACCCCTTGCTCAATGAGGCTTCTTGAACGAACCATTCACAAAGTTTGGGAGCTGTTACCAGGAAAGAGAGAAGCAAAGCAGCTTCTGGCAATCAACCAGAGGTGCACTGAATAGGAGGACAGTGAAAAGAGCACTAACATGAGGAAAGGAAGTTGCTGATAATTTGGGAGCTCACAGGTAGTGCAAAGATTTACCTAGTTAGGGATAGACACAGGTGTAGATGTGACAGCACCAGGTTACTCAAAGCTGAAGGGTATTAGGCTCTACCTTTCAACAGATTGACGATCGTTCTATAATTTTGAGTAGAGTAAGTTGTTCGGTTTAAAAGTTTCAAAGTGAAATCAGTAAAAAAGGAGTAATTAAGGAATGGTAACTTAAGGGATATGTCATTAGACTCATACTGTCTGAAATTTGATTACAAATAGGTATGTTTTACCAGGGTAAACATACTTTGAAGGAGTCTCCCTGCCCAACTCCAGTTGACCAATAGGTCTCTTCCGATGTCTGTACAGACAAAAAATGACACCTTACAATCATCTGCACTAGAGCAAGGAGAAGATGGCCCGAAATCTGGGCCCAGACTAGTCAGCTGACAGACTAGTCCCCAGCCAGGCAGTACCAATGTCTATATTTAAGTGTAGACATGTCAGTCAACAGGAGCAGGGTGAGGAAAAGCCAGCACAGTCCTTGGCCAGCTTTGTAAAGCATGTTTGCACTGAATGCCCTTGTTTCAAAACAAAACAGACCTGGCTGCAATCGTGCAGTCAGTACCCACTCTCCGGGAAGCATAAATCTGATGAAAGTCTCCCTTATAATCAAGATGGAGGGCAGGCTTTCAAACCAACAACTGTGCAGCAGAGGATCATGGGATGTGCATTTTTCCTGCTTGAATACTAGCCGAGCATGTTAACAATGGCGCCACTGCTATTTGACAAAATGAACACCAGTGAACATGAGACATTTACCATAAGTGGAAAGCACAAGTATGTCTACAGCACACAGGTGAATTGTTATTTATGGAGATGCACATACAGGGCGTATCTACTGCTGAACAGCGGATATTTCAAAGCAACTTCTCAGTGACAAATTCACAGGTTAAAATGTGAAGATTTTGATGTAGATTCTGTTGCAAAAATATTGTCCATTTACTATTTTACCTTCTGTATTGCAAAGGGTAAAATATGTGAAAAGTTGCAGGATAAACTGGCACGTGCAGATCTCAAGCTTGTTGCAGATTTTGTTCACAGCATGTGGATGTAATTTCATAAATGGTATGTAGAATGCTGCAATGCAATGTGCAGGGGATTGTAGGCTTGCAGCAATTCCTAAAGTTAATCTTTCATTGAAGAACTTGGAACTTTGCAGGACCTTGGATAATATCTCATGGTGACCACTATTAGCATAAGAACTTGTTAGGGTTATCAGGGCTGTGAAAAATTCATTTGATCACTAATTGCCAAAACTACAGGTGGAGCTGAATGCCAATTTTCTTAAGAAACTTTTATTGAATACTATTCAACAAAAATCTTTGAGAAATAATTACATTGCTTTAAGTAACAAAGTTACCAAGTGCTAAAAAAAAAAAAAAAAAAAAAAAAAAAAAGAAATGAAAAGATTTAACTGTAGGATTCTTTAGTACTACTTCTATCTCTTTTGTCAGATCAGCACAGAACAAATATGATTTCAAATGTTCGCTTTCCGCATAAAAATTTCCATTGGAAAGTGTTAAGCATTTGAAGTGGAATCACCCCATGGCAAATGCTGCTGTATAGAGGACTGTCAGGCTTTTTAAGCCAGTGACAATTAATTCAGCTGCACTCCTTGAGATAAGTGGATGCCCTGCATGATCCCACTATTCCTCATAGCTTTAAAGTAAAGCATGGCACCAGAAAGCCATACTCACAAATAGCTTGCAAGTTGAAAGCTTTTCACCCGCATTCAAATAATCAGAACTACATTTTGTTCCATTTGGTTTGGAGGGCAGGTTCGGAAGTTGAAAACCTCACTTGCATCAATTTTAATTAAATTGCTTACTTCTCCTGAAAGTGTGTGCTCGTCTATGTGTTCATTTTCACTTCTGTACTCTATAATTTTGAGGTTTAAGTCACCAGCAGAGAACAGAAATGTATTATTGCATATGAATGCCATGGAAACAGATGGCTTAAGAAAATGATTCACTGCTGCATTAATGGAAAAAAGTCCGTTGTGCGAGTAAGGGTGGTGGTTAAGAAAATTATATTTTTAAACCTTATCAGACAATTTGATTTATCGGTGGTTGTAAAAGTTTGATACAGTATCTGGTATATCTCTGATATAGGATATTAAGAAACGTTACCACGCAAAATCAACTGGCCAACACCACACTATTAAATAGTTAATAATAAACAGTGACAAATCAAGAAAATAATTTTTGTCTAATTTGCAAAAGTGTTTTAACACCAGATGCGAGCAAAAACTACCAATTATTATTTCGGCCACAACAATAAATGTTAAGTGCTGCAGAGAAATAATGGACAGAAAAAATACAATGTATTTACACAGCTTTCCTCAAAGAAGGTTCAGTAACCAAAGTTTCCATTCTGGTTAAACACAAACACACAAAGAATTATGGGTGATAAAAAAATGACTGTGGTATACTAGAAGAAAAATGTTTGTCCCCATCAAGCCTATCATCTGTGGTTTGAGAAATCAAAGTATTAAGTTATCATTTTTATAAGAACAAATGTACTGGAGCGGCACTGCCTCCTGATGAACAATATCTGGTAAGGGCACAATCACACATATAATTGGTGCAGACGCTGCCCAGATCCTGAGTAAATTCACAGCAAAATCTGTCTATAAAGCTCGTGTATCTGTCATTTTGTTGCAGATTTGCTCTAGATTTTTGTGAAAATCAGCAGCATACATCAAATGCTGCGGATTAATGCTTTGCAAGCATTTTCCAGGGGTCACCATGAGACCATATGATGCAGCTGAAGAGAAGAAATACATGAATTTTCAGACACAAAGCAACAGCTAAATAAGGTGATACTATCTGAATGATATATATTAGGAAATATGTTTTAGATAGAAACCCATACTAACAAGTCTCCATGCATCTCTAGTTCTACAGTAAAGGGCCCGTCACACGGGCAAAATCGCCGCCGATTAAATAGGCGACGTAGGGGCGTGGCCTATCGGCGGCGACATCACCTCATGTAAAGGGGCGATGTTGGCGCCGCCGGGAGGTCGCCTGGTTTCAGAGCAGTGCTCTGAAACCAGGCGACCAATCTGGGGTGATGTGCACACATCGTCCCATGTAACCGGCCACCAGCGAGCTGACAGGCGTTGTCCTGCATCGCCGCTGGGTTTATCAGACACCTCGGCGGCGATGCCGCCTGTCAGCTCGCCGATGCGGGGCTGGAGATGTCGCCCCATGTAAATGAGGGATGGCGACGCTGGCGGAGCGCCAAAATCGATGCGCACCCGCCAGTCGCCGCCGACATCCCCAGCCCCGTCGCCAGGTGTGACGGGGCCTTAAGAGTAATGCGATGAACGTTTTTTTTTAGTGATCACATGCACGCGCGATCGCTAACAATATCGTTCAGATCGCTGATGAGCTGTCACACAGGCAGACTCACCAGCGATCAATGGACCAGAGACATCGTGGAAACTATTTAAATATCGTTTCCATGATGTCTTGCTCCCGCTGCCAGGCTGCGGTAAGTGGGAGCAGGCTGGTCTCCAAGGTAAACTGTGGGTATCTAGGCAGCGCGCGCTGCCTAGATACCCGATGTATACCTTGGTTACCAGCCTGCTCCGCTCACCTGCTGGTATCCAAGGTACACAGCGGGTAACTATGGTCCCTAGTTTACCCGCTGTGTACCTTGGATACCAGCCGGTGAGCGGAGAAGGCTGGTAACCAAGGTATACATCGGATATCTAGGCAGCGCGCGCTGTCTAGTTACTCACAGTTTACCTTGGATACCAGCTCCCAGCGCTTGCAGAGAGGCGCTGGGAGCTGGCTTATTGGTCGTCTCCCGGTGTCAAAAGCAGCAATGCTGCATGTCCACCGGCGACCAACGATTGATTTGAGGTCCAGTTCTCAAATCAAACGATGAACAATCAGCCGACTGATCGTTCATCGTTTGTAGTGTCACACGCAACGATGTTGTTTCAACATCTTTCAAGCGTCACAGAACACGTGACTTTTGAATGATATCGGCAACGATATCGTTACGTGTGACGTGGCCTTAAGTCCCCATGATCAGGACATACTTCCTTCTAGACACGGTGTGTCTTTCTCTTGCAGAGCAGCTAGTGTCCTGTGTGGGAGAACACACAGTGGGCCAAGATCAGGATTCTGGGTGCAGGGTATTTTCTCTGTGTTCTCCTGCCAAGAACACTCATGTCTTCACAAGAATAAATTGACATGCTGCTGCTTGAAAGACATGCCACATGTTAGTTTATGAAGCAAAAAAAAGCAGCACAATGAGCATGGAATTTTTATAAATCCCATCCACTGTGACTGTACTGTACAATGCAGCGGGTTGGATACATATCACACAATGAAGCTGAGCCACTCCCACTGCCCCTTCTAGACACAGCAGTTGGATTGATCTTTATGGGTAAAAAATTCAGAATATTGGATTGATAGATATTGTCCCCATCTAATCCTCTCCTTGTAGTAATATCCCCATCCTGATCCTCTTCTTGTAGTAATGTCCTTATCCTGATTCTTTCCTTGTAGTAATGTCACCATCCTGATCCCCTCCTTGTAGTAATGTCCCATCCTGACCTATCCTTGTAGTAATGTCCTTATCCTGATTCTTTCCTTGTAGTAATGTCACCATCCTGATCCTCTCCTTGTAGTAATGTCACCATCCTGACCCTCTCCTTGTAAAAATGTCACCATCCTGACCCTCTTCTTGTAATAATGTCACCATCCTGACCCTCTTCTTGTAGTAATATGCCCCACCTGACCCTATCCTTGTAGTAAAGTCACCATCTGACCCTCACCTTGTAGTATCATCCCCATCTTGACCCTCTTCTTGTAGTAAAGTGCCCCATTCTGATCCTATCCTTGATGTTATGTCCCCATCGTGGATGCTATTTATAGACAGTACATTTAAAAAAAATAAATCATACTCCCCTTCCTACTCATCCTCCACCGCTGCTGGACTCCTCTTGTCTTGTCAGTTTCTGCGTAACGTGCCATGACTTTAGGCTTAATGACACTACTGGTCTCCCCTAGCCTGAAGGCCAGCGACCTAGGAAAGGGAGTGTTGGAGTGAGGATTAATGTCTCCTCTGATCCAGCACAACACTGAATTACTAGCGTGATAACACTAGCAGTTCAAAGCAGCAGTAAACTCTGCTGAGGCGCGGCCTAGTGCCAAAAAAGAGGGCCCTGCGTTGTCCTCTTTTGAACGCATGCCATAGATTCACCATCCCTGCTCTATGTTGACAAGCAGCAAAGGCGACATCATGACTATATCACAAGTGACCACTGCATCCAGTCACTGATGCTGGTACAAAAGGACAGTTGGTTCAAGAAAGCAATGACTAGAGTAATAATGGGTAAATTTAAAGCGTAATAGTTATTTTAATTATTTTATGAATCAATAGTACATATAAAAATAGGCAACTTTGTAATATATCTGATATATCATAGTGAACTTAAATAAAAAGCATCACTCCAGCGTTAAAATTAAAAAAATCTGGAGTGATGCTTTAACTGAATGGCAGTTCACCAGACAAGTAATGTGAATTAGTGCATGGACTTTCATTGACACAAGAACAACGAATATCTATCTCAGTTTAGGGTCTCCAACAGGTTCTATAAAAAACATCCTTTCTTGAAACAACTTCCGATTTCTACTGCATATATCAAGCCTCTTCGATAAAAATGATATTATTGGAAAACCCTTTTCACAAGCATCTACAATTTTAGCAACTGTTTGATGGAGAGCAATAGAATAACACTGATTGCTGTAAGGATATATACGGTAAATGAACAAGAGCATTTTATACATTTATAATTAGCGATGTCGTAAGCCTGTAGTTCTTCTACACCGTTCTACGCCTGACACAACGCCATTCAAAAATCTTCCTACTGAAGGGCATCAATAACAGATAACCTGATTTAGGTTAGGATAATCCATTTTTTAATATTATTCAAGCATACTGAATGCAAATATAAATGTAATCAGCAATCGTAAAGCATGATAAAGGAGGCCTATTATTCTCCAAATGTCTTTTTATCCAACTAAAAATATGCACACATGGCATTTCAACCAAAGTAAAGTCACCTGCACTGTTCCTAAACAGGCGCTGATTAATTTTGTCTCATATATTAGGTAAGCATACATTTATGCCTTGATCAAGACAAGATCATGCACAGGCGAGACTGAAAGATTAAAGTTTAAATATGTTTGCCAAACTTAATTCAGGTCATTACTTCTGATGCACACAACCACTGCTCAGAAATCCAATTTTGTTTCTTATCCTACCTGTGTCAACTACACTTCCCAAACTGACCTTGGTTACAGATTTACAATACAGTCTCTAGACAAATTTAGTGGACAAAGCAGTTAAAGTGAAAAATGTCCCTTAATGCCCCAGTAATATACACGCTGGCCAAAGGGGAATATCCCTGCACAATGAAAAACACAGAAAACAAAATAAAGCGGCTTCTAGCAGTGGCTAAATATGCATGCTTAGTACTGTGAAACGGTTTAATTCTTCTAAATATGAGATCCATACATTTATAGGTAGAGGAAAATACGTAAACTGTAGCAGACTGTTACACGTAACAAAAAGATAATTTGTCTTTATTGGCTTGGATAGAAAAATGCTGATTGACACCAATACAAAGCAGGCCACACGTTGGCTACCGGCTTCCTAAAATTTTACCAGTTATTACTAATTCTATAAAGACTTACGGTATGTCCCCTTCACACATCCATGTTTCTAATACGTGTGGTGTCCAGTCTCACTTGTTATAGACACATACATAGTAAGTGTTGATTTTCACATTGTGTGTCCGTGTGAATCCCTTCTATGTCCGTGTGATCCACAAGGAGACATGTCTGTTTGATACCAGCAGCACAGATGAAACACATTATATTAGTATGACAAAAAGGAAAAAAAAACACATAACAATGAAATTAATTGTTTTTTTATGTGTGTGCAAAGATAGGTATATACCAGCTCACAGCCGCCCTAGAAGGGGCGCATCACAATGATTATGCCAATTCTGGCACTTCTCCTTGGCTATTCTTGATTGCCCTGCTCGAGTGGAAATCAGGGTAATGGTTTTTGGGGTACATGTCAGCTGTGTAATGTCAGCTGTGTAATGTCAGATGGAATCAAGCCCTCGTGTTAGTAATGGAGAGGTGACTACCCCCCCCCCATTACTAACCCAGTAATCCAAAATAAAAAGACACAAAAAAAATTATTTCAATAAACACTCCTCAAAACGTTCCCTTGTTTTACAATTTAATGAAAAAAACAAACAAACATGCACCTCCACTGAAGTGTTGGCAATCTGCCATAGGCCACAAATGAATATCTAAAAAAAAACCCCACAAACATACAGACTCATAAATAAAGCAAGGCACCCTCATTCACTACTTTTTTCAAATCCAAAAAAGAGAAAATCCCAGCAGTTCTGACATAGTCCGGACCCCAGAGTGAGCAGGAACTTGTAAAGTAGTGGGTCACTGTAAGCGATACCCAGTGCCTCTGAAGAGTGGTGACATTAGTAATGTTACCACTGTTCAGAGTCGTTTGGGTCACACCAGGTCACTCCTGATCATGCGTGAGACTGATTAGCGGTGGAGTTCCTGATCACTCATCACAATTGTTGGGGATCCCACAGTAGAGTGTGACCTGGAGTGACCGGGTGACAGCTGGCATTTTTTGGGGGTTTTGAATAAAGTGGTGAATGAGGGTTAATGTCTTGTTTTATTTCTCTGCGTTTGTATTTTTTTTTCCAGATATCCTGTCGTGGACTACGGTAGAGTCCAGGAACTATGGCCGAGCCGCTTGAGTTATTATATTTTTTTACCAAAATGGTAAATGAGGGAATGTTTCAGGAAGTGTTTATTGGAATAATTATTTTTGCGCACTTGTGTTTCATTTTTTTCTTTGTTAGTGGGTTAGTAATGGGGGTTATTAGATAGAACGGACACCTCTCCATTAATAACACCAGTACTTGATGCCAGATGACATTACGCTGCTGACATCAACCTCAAATATCATTACCATGATTGCCACTGCATCAGGGTAATAGGGAAGAGGTGCGGCAAAGCCCCAGTATTGGCAAACCTAATGTGATGCACCACTTCTGTGGCAGCTAAAGGATGGTATTTGTAGGCTGGGATGCGCCAAATAACCATGGCATTCCCATTCCAGCCCGCTACTGTATGCTTTACTTAAGCTGGTTAATCAAAAATGGTGGGGTTACCATGCTGCTCTTTTCATTATGTTATTTATTTGGTTAATAGGTGTAAAATATATAGATATTTATCTATCATATATCCATCGACTTAACTTTGCACATCTACAACACATCAAGAAAACATTAATTTCATTGTCATGAGTTTTTTTTTTTCTGGTGCATGTCATACAGATGGCACACATACCAGAGACACGTACGCACAGATGGCGCAAGGATCGCACACAGATTACACAGGTGGCCACAATGATGGTCAACACAGAATGTGCCACACATGCATTTTTTTCAACAGTCGTATGAAACGGGCTTTGGAAGGGTTGTTCACTTTCTCGTTAGTGCAGCCTTTAAACACAAATTTCCCAGCACTTCTGTCCATACAATAGCTGATGATATAGTACCATGTGACCAGACCATCAGTGTCCACCAATTTAAAAGTAACTTTTTCCTTGTGAATTGCACTAACAAGGGAAAGGGGCCAACCCTTTTAAAGCTATTTGTAGAGTAGACAAAATGTAGGCTTTTGTGTGTTGCTCTGCTTCTGTATATTGACTAAATGTTGAGCACTCCAGCCTCTCAGAACATTAGTTCTTTATTGTTTGAGTGGAATTTGTCTGAGCATAGGACTGAGAATTACACATTAGGATCCCACGAGTGACATGGGGCTCAAAAGCTACTAGTTGGGGATCTCAGCTTCAGAGTGTTGTAATATTGTATGCCTTTAGAATGTTTTAGAGCATCTTGTAAATTAAATTTATTGAGAAATTTTCAACCCAATGTTTAACGAAGAAAAATATTAAAATCGGAGAATCCTCAGTAGTTGATACCTTTAAATGGCTAACTGAAAAGACGGTAAGTGATTGCAAGCTTTCAAGACTCTAAGGCCTCTTCATCAGGCTATTAATGACACTAAATTCTGAACATACACACATATACACAAATAGGAGGTCGGATGTAGCAGTACATATAAACCTGGTGAGGTGAAGCATACCACAGAACAGTCAGAGTTGGGAGTGGGGGAGAGAGCATCTGGGGCAGTAAACATCAGCATCCAGAGATAAGAAGCAGACAACTTCATTGTCCTTTGATTAGTTATTGGTCCAAGATTTGAAGATTTCTCAATTGATGTAAAAACACAAATATCTATGAGACACATTCATTTCTGCTCTAAATGTGTCAAAGGTTATCATAAGTTTATGTTCCCAGACTCTCCTGATTCTTTGAGATTTTCAATTACCTTTCAAAACTAGGATTTTCATATCCATTATGGTGTGATCAGGGCTACAAAACCGATTGGCCACAGGTAGATCCTCTCTTGTTTTTCTTTTATTGTGTGGTGATGAAAATTCTTTCTTGTTCTAAGTTTCTGCCCTGTCTCCCCTACACACAGATTCCTATTCACACATTTTGTACATATATTTAAGTACACCACATTGGGTGTGGTGCAGCTGAATGGACCTTGGATCTTGTAGTCCTGATCTATGCTGGGAATCTTTATTCTGCCTGTTGTCATTATAAATGGACAGGTTTTGCACTTCTTCTGCTTGCACGGAAGTGTTCCTGTCGTTTTTGGAGAGGACAGTGAGCTTCTGTCAATGATTTGTTTTACTCAGGAGCTCCCTAAAACAATCCAGGACTGTTATACTGAGATCTATTAGTGATTGTGATCAAAAAAGCTACTTACAATGCTGTGCAAATAATTGGAACAAAGCAAGTCTTTACTTGTTTTTCTTGCATTAGTTTTACTATTTCTGATAAGTGTTTCATCAGTTCTTGGTGTCGTTTTCCTTTTTCTTCCACATTTCCCTTTTCGTTTTGGAGAAAACGATCCAGTTTCATTGTGTGTGCAAATTATTCTTGAAACAGTAGATTTTCCGATACCAACGGTGCAAGCGATTTCTCTTACAGTCAGACTTGTATGTTCATTCAGAGTAATAATACTAGACCTCTTCCGTGGAATAGCATCCATTTTTACAGGCACGAATCACAGAGAGAAAAAGTACACTAAACTACTCCTCACAGAAACAAGCTCTCAACTGAAGCTGAGGAGGCAGCTAGGTGTTATTTTCTAACTAAAACCAGTCAAACCACATTTTGTTACTCAAGGTTGTACACTCACACCTGTTCAAAGCAGTTAAAACTGGTTTGAATCACTGACTGGTAACCCAACCAACGATTTTACTTAAAAAATGCTTTGTCCCAATTAATTTGCATAGCACTGTAACTCCAATTCAAAATTCGGAGTGCTGTATTTCTCTCCATATACCTGATCTATGCTATGCACAATTATTAGGCAATGTGTATTTTTGATGAGTATTTTTAGGAGGCCTGAGGCTGGTAGGAGGAGGTGTTGTGATGCTGCGATACAGGCACCTGTGATGTCCGGGTAATGGACTTGATGGGCATAGAGAAAATGGCTGCGGAGGCTGGGTAAGAGGGCTGATTGAGATCTTGGAGACATACCATATTTGAAGGACAGCGCCTCAGACAAAGGTGGTGATGAAAAAAGTTTCTCCTTTATTCCATGGTCATACACGGCAGCGACGTTTCGACCAGCAAAGTGGTTTTTTGCCCTTTTGCTCAGCTCTGTGCTATAATCTGATACATTGTTTCCAAATCCGCTGCAGACAGCAGTGTAGGCCATGCCCCCTTTGTTCTTATAGGGAAACATGCCCCATATTTACTGAAGACAGATCTGAGTGATAATAAACATATGTCTGCTTCACACACTGTGGGAAGGTGGCAATCAATCAGAATTTGCAATCAATGATTGCATGGCAATCAATCAGAATTTTCAAATGAAGTATATTAGAAAGTTTATTATCACTTGTTCTACATTATTATTAAATAAAAATTTAAATGGCGATTATGCTTTATTACTCATCTCTCCTCGCCAATCATCCCGCCCATCTCTCAGAGCCCGTTGAGGGAGAGAGGTGAACATTACATTAACTTAAACAGCGGGCCCAATGTGATCACCTGCTGCACCTGCAGCCTGCTCCAGCCTACAGTGACTGGCTCCAATTTCCAAGATTCTCCCTACAGCACAGTCCTACAACTGACTATAAGACGCATCCCCGCTTTCCTTCAATATTTGGCAAAAAAGTGCATCTTATAGTTTGAAAAAATACGGTATTTTGCAGTGCAGAATCCACATAGCAAATCTTAAACATGATCAAAGTTTTCCTCTTCTCACTTATACCGTATATACTCGTTTATAAGCCGACCCCCCTACTTTTGCCCCCAAAACCTGGGAAAACCTATTGACTCGTGTATAAGCCGAGGGTGGACCCCAGCACAGGTATACAGCAGCCTCCACAGTGGTAGTATACAACAGCAGCCCCAGTGGTATATACAGCAGCAGCCCCAGTGGTAGTATACAGCAGCCCCAGAGGTAGTATACAGCAGCCCCAGAGGTAGTATACAGCAGCCTCAGAGGTAGTATACAGCAGCCCCAGAGGTAGTATACAGCAGCCCCAGAGGTAGTATACAGCAGCCCCAGAGGTATATACAGCAGCCCCAGTGGTAGTATACAGCAGCCCCAGAGGTAGTATACAGCAGCCCCAGAGGTAGTATACAGCAGCCCCAGAGGTAGTATACAGCAGCCCCAGTGGTAGTATACAGCAGCCCCAGTGGTAGTATACAGCAGCCCCAGTGGTAGTATACAGCAGCCCCAGAGGTAGTATACAGCAGCCCCAGAGGTATATACAGCAGCCCCAGTGGTAGTATACAGCAGCCCCAGTGGTAGTATACAGCAGCCCCAGAGGTAGTATACAGCAGCCCCAGTGGTAGTATACAGCAGCCCCAGTGGTAGTATACAGCAGCCCCAGAGGTAGTATACAGCAGCCCCAGAGGTAGTATACAGCAGCCCCAGAGGTAGTATACAGCAGCCCCAGAGGAATATACAGCAGCCCCCCCCCCCCCCTATATCAGTATACAGGGCCCCCCCACCCTTGTGCAGCAATCCTGAAAAGGAAAACATCATTATACTTATCGCTGCCGCTGTCTCGCCGCCACCGTCATCGCGCTCCTCCGGCTTCATCCAGCGTCTTCCGGCTTCCTCCTCTGGCGCGCAGACAATGACGTCATTGCCTGCGCCCACCGGAGGAAGCCGGAAGAAGACGGATGAAGCCGGAGGAGCGCGATAAAGGCGGCGGCGGGACAGCGGGACAGCGATAAGTATGATAATGTTTTCCTTTTCAGGATTGCTGCACAAGGGGGGTAGCCCTGTATACTGATATGGGAGGGGGGGGCTGCTGTATACTGTATACACTGTATACAGTGTATACAGTATACAGTGACTCGCGTATAAGCCGAGGGGGGGACTTTTCAGCCAATTTTTGGGCTGAAAAAGTCGGCTTATACGCGAGTATATACGGTACATATTTACTTGTAAGCATAGTCTTATTTTTTATGGTTCCTAGTTTGAAAAAAAAAATAAAAAATGCAGCAGAATGTACAGAATTGCCAGACTAAGCACCTAGCATTTAAAACATAATATGAAGACAAAAATGTAGAACATGCAAACTAAAATAAAGGTTTATCTATGCATAAAATACTACGCTAATTATAACATATCTATAAATCAAGCAAGAAATCTGCACAGACAGGCATGCCACATGAAAATGATCCAGGTGTACGAAACATTAATGCCAAAAAGAGGCAATAATTTACACCACACTGACCGAACAGCATATGGTAAGCGTTTCAGTGACTTGGACTTGATTTGGCCCTTACTAAAAGAAAAAATGTATTTAAGTTAATTTAAAGAAAAACTCTCTACAGCCAAGGCTTCTAAATAACACCGATGTTGTCAGCAAATACTCCAGTTATTATTCCGAGTGGTATAAACCATATGCAAGCATTTCGTGCCATCACCGCAGAATGGGCTTGTTAATTTGTACGTGTTAGATGGACGGAAAAGAGAAGTCCTAAGTAAATTACCGTAGTTGTAAGGCATAGAAAATATGGATTAATCCTTACTCGCTCAGATTGCATAAATGTGCGTATTCATGTGAACTCTATAAAAATAAAATCTAAAATTGAGGAAGTGAACCAATATGGTAGCTTTATCTTTATAAAAAAAAAAAAAAGGTCTGAAATTCTGTAATGATGTAAAGAGAAGCAGGATAACATGAGTGAAAGCCTTCCAAAAGTCCACCTTTTATCAGGAATAGAGGATACATTAATGCCTTGGATAGGTCTCTAAAATCATGATCTACAAGTAGTGGCTACACAGGATGAAGCAGTCTGATAGCATAAAGCAGGATTTATCCATATCGTTTGCTTTTACTACAGATGATCACCAAACAACTATGACAGTTGCTGGGTCTTTCTACATCTAGAAGTAGTTTATCCCTGGAAGTTTTTACCCAGTTTCACAAAACCGCATCTGCTGCCTAACCGCCGCACTTGCAGTACACTTGCGGCAAGTCCCATGCATGCTCTATGGGGTTTGTGGCAAGTGCGGTATTGCCGCAATCCGGCACTTTCGGCTGCAACAAAAAACGCAGCTGACTGCGTTTTTTTTCGCGGTCGCAATTGCCACAAGTGCCGGATCGCGGCAATACTGCACTTGCTGCAAGCCCCATAGAGAATGCATGGGGCTTGCCACAAGTGTACCGCAAGGTAGCAGATGTGGGTTTTCTGTCCGGATCTGCTGAATCCGGACAGAAACGCAGATGTGAAACGGGCCTAATATTTATGAAGATTTAAGAATAATGCAATGAATATACGATATCTATTATCTACCTATGTGTCTATTGTGTCTATTGAATATTCTCCTGGGCTTGCCTCAGTTGGTAGAGCATTCGTGTTGTATGAATTGCGCGAACATGTTGTCTGTTTGCCCAGTCTTCTGGAGTTTCATTCAGCCAACACTGTCTATGAGATTCGGCATCTTGGGCTTGTCTGGCAGCAGTTTGTTGTGGTGTCTCCTGTTGCCGATGACGTCTGTGAGATGCCGAATCCTGGGCTTGTCTCACGGCAGTTTGTTGTGGTGTCTCTTGGTGTCGGTGTTGTCATCGCCTTGCTGCTTCTGCAGCTTTTCTGTCATCGTCATTGGCGTATTTGCGCTTACGACCAATTAAACCCATTGAATAAACGTGACTGAAGTAGTTCAGACTGTCACTGACACAACGTGTGAAGTAAATGTGACTGAAGAACAGCACATTATGACTGACAGACCTTGTAAACAGGAGTGAAGTGCATCAGACTATGAGTGGCAGACCTCGTAAACAGGAGTGAAGTGTGTCACACTATGACTGACAGCCTTGTAAACAGGAGTGAAGTGCGTTACACGATGACTGACAGCCTTGTAAACAGGAGTGAAGTGCGTTACACTATGACTGACAGCCTTGTAAACAGGAGTGAACTGCGTCACACTATGACTGACAGTCTTGTAAACAGCAGTGACGTGCGTCACACTATGAGCGGAAGCCTTGTAAACAGGAGTGAAGTGCATCACACTATGAGAGGCAGTTCAAATTGCGCAGCAATATACCAAGCCATCTCAAATTATTTTCTAGAGCTTTTTGAAGTGTGTTTTGGGTCATTGTCCTGCTGGAAGACCCATGACCTCTGAGGGAGACCCAGCTTTCTCACACTGGGCCTTACATTATGCTGCAAAATTTGTTGGTAGTCTTCAGACTTCATAATGCCATGCACACGGTCAAGCAGTCCAGTGCCAGAGGCAGCAAAGCAACCCCAAAACATCAGGGAACCTCTGCTATGTTTGACTGTAGGGACAGTGTTCTTTTCTTTCAATGCCTCTTTTTTTCCCCTGTAAACTCTATGTTGATGCCTTTGCCCAAAAAGCTCTACTTTTGTCTCATCTGACCAAAGAACATGCTTCCAAAAATGGTAGTACACACAAGGACACAGGACAGAGGTTGGGTCAACTTTAATCCATGTCAACTGGCTGCAAATGTGATTTAGTTATTGCCAACACCTGTTAGGTGAACAGGCAAGTTACAGGTGCTGTTAATTACACAAATTAGAGAAGCATCACATGATTTTTCTAACAGTGACAATACTTTTGTCCACCCTCTTTTTTATGTTTGGTGTGGAATTAGATCCAATTTGGCTTTAAGACAATTCTTTTTGTGTTTTTTTCATTGAAGACAAATTAAATGAAGATAATAATACCAAAGAATTTGGGATTGCAATTATTTTCAGGAAGAAACTGAGTATTATCTGACAGAATTGCAGGGGTGTCAATACTTTTGGCCACAACTGTATATAGTAGATGTAGAGTTAGAGAGTGGTTAATCATGCGCTGCTGACCCAATTCTCAAAGGAAGCCAGGATCCAGAATAGTATGGATAAAACTGTACCTTTATTCTTTCTGACGCGTTTCGTGAGCCAGCTGCCCACTTCTTCAGAGATGTACAAGCTTACAGGCATGTGTGCACAACGCCAATAAATAGGAAGTAGACAACACCATTGTTTTATCCATACTATTCTGGATCCTGGCTTCCTTTGAGAATTGGGACGGCAGCGCATGATTAACCACACTCTACCTCTACATATTGATTACTTATCTTGGGCAGAGTGCTGCAGCCGTATACGTCTATAAGGTGTTGTGACAGGCACAACCCTACAAGGCTAGTGGTTCTGTCACCCCACGATTTAGTCCTATAACACGGGTAAGACCCTATGTGCGCTCTCTCTCCTCTTTTCTAGTTACCGGGAAAAATATTCTGTCATGAAAAGATACAGTAAAATCTTATAAAATAAAACCAAAATAAATAGAAATGTATACCTGCTTAACTAGTAGAAGAAAATGGCTAAAAATGGCGTAGTCACTTACACCAAAAACATAGGTGGTTTCATGAGAGTCTAACTCCAGTTTGTTTCTTAAAACTAGAGAGAAACTCGGCATTGTAGACTTTTATCTTTCCTATTTAACTACCTGCAGATTGATGTAAAACTTTGTCACTTGTTTCATTCCTTGGGTAAAATAAAATCAAGATTTTAATTTTATCATTTTGAAGTCTGTGCTATTATTTCATAGACTATTTAAGTAGTCAATTTTCAATGTTCAGGAGTAGCCCAGAGCTTAATTCTTACCCCAATAATACTGAGACCTTTCAGGTAGTCTTGTCTTGGTTGAGCTTGAGGAACACATCCAGCCAGGACAACTTTCTTATTCTCTTCTTGGGCTTTTCTACAACATAAAATTAATATAAAGCTTAGAATTATAGAAAGTAAAATATCAGCCTTGTATCAGTTTCATGTTGAATATATAGCAATCCCATCTTTGTGTAAAACAAAATGTTTATCATTAACTTTACATTTTCTACGTAACATTTTTAGCATACATCACTGACGAGTGACTATGCCAGAATTGCATGTTAACCAGTGCTTAATGTTACATTACAAGTGCTGGGAATTAAATTTTACTGAATATCTGCAGTGAAAATTGACCCTACTTTTACATTTATTTTGGGGCTGTATTCTGTCCACATGGAGTCCGTCCATTCTTCCATACAGTTCCCTGTACATCTAGGCAGGAAGAACAGATGATGTGATAGTTTGAATATATTTATGGCAAATATAAATAAGCATGCATCGCAAACTGCCTTAAAGGGGTTGTCTGGCTTAAAACCGATAATTCTGCAGTAACTCTGACTGCAGACTTATCGTCCTCCCAGCGCCAGCACTGGGTGCTGCAAGGATTTGCCGATTTCTAAGCAATTATGCAGTACTAGATGGTGGCCCGATTCTAACACATCAGTTATTCTAGAATACGTATGTAGTTGACATACTGTGACTGACAGAATTTGTTCAGTCAACATTAGTGAACTACACCTCTCCTCATGTCACCACTCCTCCGTCTCTCCTCCTGTCACCGCTCTTCCATTGCTCCTCCTGTCCCTGCTCCTTCTGTCACCGCTCCTCGTGTCCCCGCTCCTCCGTCTCTCCTCCTGTCCCTGCTCCTCCGTCTCTCTTCCTGTCACTGCTTCTCCTGTCACCGCTTCTCCTGTCACCACTCCTCCGTGTCTCCTCCTGTCACCACTCCTCTGTTTCTCCTCCTGTCCCCGCTATTCCTGTTCCCGCTCCTCCGTCACTCTTTTCCTGTCACCGCTCGTCATGTCACCGCTCCTCCTTCTCTCCTCCTGTCACCACTCTTCCTGTCACCACTTCTCCTGTCCCCACTCATCTGTTTCTCCTCCTGTCCCAGCTCCTCAGTCTCTCCTCCTGTTTCCGCTTCTACATCTCTCTTCCTGTCACCGCTCCTCATGTCACCTCTCCTCCGTCTCTCCTCATGTACCGCCTCAGTCTCTCCCGTGTCTCTCCTCCTGCCGTGCGTTCTTCCTGTCACCGCTCCTCTCTCTCTTCTCCTGTTACCGCTCCTCTGTCTCTCCTCCTGTCCCCGCTCCTCTGTCTCTCCTCCTTTCACCGCCCCTCCTCCTGCCCCGCATTCCTTCTGCCCCCGCTCCTCCGTCACTCCTCCTGTCCCCACACCTCCTTTCATTGCCACTCCTCTCTCCCTTCTCTCCCCCCCCGCTCCTCTGTCCCTTCTCCTGCCCCCTGCTCCTCTTTCTCTCCTTCTATCCCCACTCCTCCGTCTCTCCTCCTTTCACCGCCCCTTCTCAGTCCCTTCTCCTGTTTAGCACTTCTCCTGCCTCGTGCTCCTCCTGCCCCCCACTCCTCCATCTTTCCTCCTGTCAGAGCTCCTCCTGTCCCCACTCCTCCGTCTATCCTCCTTTCACCGCCCCTCTTCCCTCCGTCCCTTCTCCTGCCCTGCGCTATTCCTGCCTCGTGCTCCTCCTCCCCTGCATTCCTCCTGCCCCCCGTTCCTCTGTCTCTCCTCCTGTCAGCGCTCCTCCTGCCCCTCTGCTCCTCCACGGTAATAAAAAAAAAATCCTCAGTGAGGATACTCACCTGTCCGTCGGCTCGCTTCACCCCCGTGCGTCTTGTAGCTCCCAGGGCAGGACCGGTCGATGCCTGTGAAACCAATCAGCTGATCGGTTTTCCAGGCAACGACAGGTCCTGAAGCCCTGTAGGAGCTAGAAGACGGAGGTGGAGCGAGCCCGCGGACGGGTGAGTATCCTCACTGAGGATTCTTTTTATTTTTACTTTTACTGTGCAGGAGCGGGGGGCCATGGGGCTTTTGAATTCGCGCTCCATGCGGCTCTTTTGCATACTGCCCACTTCCGTCAGCGGCGCGCAATTTCAGCCTCAGACGGAAGTGGACATTAGACAATTATATAGTAGATGTATGTTCATGGTAACAACGCGACTACTGGGCGCAGACTTGCTCAATACAAGTATATGGAAAAGGCACGTCTGACTGGTGGCAGCGGCCATCTAGTGGGCATGGCCTTGCTCTATGCGCTTGTATTAGGCGAGGTCATAAACATGCATACCACATAACTACAGAGGATTGATAAGTCTGCAGTCACATAGAGCCATTGAATAACTGACAAAAGGTAAAAGGAAGAGCTAAAAGAAAAGATGATCCAGAAGTGTTATTTAAAGGGATCCTGTCACCCCCAAATCACCTCTAAACCTATTAAAACCTGTCCCTAGAGCATATTAACACTGTCCCTACACTCCTTTTAGCTCCTAAATGGCATTAGTCAAAGTGAATATAAACGTTTTATAAGTACCTGATTAGTCATGATAATGAGTGACTATGCTATTCATAGTCACTCATCAAGGCAGCCCCTCTTCTTCATATCACGCCTATTCAGGCGTGCTCGTCAGTCTATGTTCAAAATCGCGCCTCCCTGCGCGCCTCCCCTCTCTCTCATAGCGTCCGGGCTTCACTGTAAGCTGTATGACGCGATTCGCGTCATTCCCGGCGCCAGATGACGTATTTGCAGCCGCGCCGCGCTGTCAGCTTCAAGTCCCGCACTGCGCATGCGCATGGGCATGCGCAGTGCGTATTTTGAAGCTGACAGCGCGGCGCGGCTGCAAATACGTCATCCGGCGCCGGGAATGACGTGAATCGCGTCATACAGCTTACAGTGAAGCCCGGACGCTATGAGAGAGAGGGGAGGCGCGCAGGGAGGCGCGATTTTGAACATAGACTGACGAGCACGCCTGAATAGGCGTGATATGAAGAAGAGGGGCTGCCTTGATGAGTGACTATGAATAGCATAGTCACTCATTATCATGACTAATCAGGTACTTATAAAACGTTTATATTCACTTTGACTAATGCCATTTAGGAGCTAAAAGGAGTGTAGGGACAGTGTTAATATGCTCTAGGGACAGGTTTTAATAGGTTTAGAGGTGATTTGGGGGTGACAGGATCCCTTTAATGGAGACTAAAATGAACATGTTAGAAGATCTGTCAGGTCACCTTTAAAGAGACTCAGGCAGCACCCTCCCCTCTTCCTTGATTGGAGACTCTAGCTTCATAGAACAGAGAGGGAGGTCATAGATACAAAACAAGAAGGTGGAAGGTGTATATAAAGGAGTAGCCCCACCATGACGCAGGTATGGTTTGAATAGTCATTCTGAGCTGACAGAGTCCCTTCAATCATACTGAGTGCTTATAACTAAGACCACTCCCTTCACAGCTGACATCCATTTACAACCAACAAAACAAAAACCATCGATCTCAGCAGATTATTCCCTTAGATGCCAAAGTCAAAAGCAGGTCTCTGGAGTTAGAGTCGGTATCCATTTTGGGTGGAGTCGGAGTCAGATCCAGGGAAATTGAGGAGTTGGAGTCGGACGTTTGGCTTACCGCATCCACAGCTCTGGTTGTAGAGTCGGAGTCATGGAGTCTGTGTCCATGTTAATGAAGTCGAATTCAGGGAAATTGAAGAGTCAGAGTCGGATGTTTGGCTTACTGACTCCACAGCCCTGGTCAAAAGCCACAGGAACTGAAGTGTTCAACAGAGAACCACAACTGCATTGGCTGGGGTGCCTATGGTTTTGATGAAAGTTAATGCATAACAAAATCAGCCCAGTAGGACTAAAAACAAAATTTGCCAACCCTGTGAGGTGAGGATGGGGGCAGGCTCTCAGACTAGTGGACCCCATGTTTGGACAACCGGTTCGCTACTGCACATGACAGGTCAGGTGGCAAATCAGGTGATGCTGCTCAGCTGGCCATCAGGTGGCAAATATCGGGGACATAGGGCAATTATGTAAGTAGATTAGATTCTATGTAGATAGAAGAGGGGAGCTCTGCCTCCTCCTGTCATCATAGAATCTCATCAGTCACTGCTGCGATCTCCTATCTCAGTAATAGGAAAGTCTTCACTGAATACAGATTTTGCCTCAGAATTGACAATTTTGATAATAATACAAGCAAATGTCATAACAAAAGTCACCAATGTCCTACTAACCACAAAATCCAGATGAGACTACTCTGTCCTCCTCCGCCTGGACCTACCCTATGCCTTTGACACATTGGACTATTCTCACCTACTACAGATTCTCTCATCTCTTGGCATCACAGACTTGGCTCTATCTTGGATCTCTTCATAATTAACGGACTGAACTTTCGGCATCTCTCACTCACACACGACCTCCTCATCTCGCTCCCCATCTGCAGATGTCCACCAGGGTTCAGTTCTTGAACCCCTCCTCTTCTCCATCTACACCTTGGACTGGGACAGCTCAGAGCCCCACAGCTTTCAGTATCATCTGTATGCTGATGAGAAACAGATCTACCTCTCTGAACATGACATCACCTCCTTACTAGCCAAAATTTCACAATGTGTCTGCTACTTCATCCTTTTTCTTCGCTCAAATTCTAAAACTTATCGTGGGCAAAACAGAAATATCATCTTTTCTCCATCTCACTCAAACCTCCAAACAGATCTATTCATCAAAGTCAATGGCTGGTCAATCTCACCACTCCTGTATGCGCATGCTTGCTGCCCCGGGGTAACAGTTGACTCTGCTCCCTTCTTCAAGCCACACATATCCATGCCCTTTCTCCCTCCTGCCGATTCCAAGTCAAAAATACTTTAGATCCATACATTTCTTAACTAAGATTCTGCAAAACCAACAGTGAATGCCCTTCATCATCTCCAGCCTTGACTACTGCAACTTCCTACACTGTGGCCTTCCTTCTAACACTTTCACACCCCTGCAAATCTGTCCTGATTTCTGCTGCCTGACTAATTCACCTTCCCCCCCCCCACTATTCCCCCAACCAAAATCCTAATAATGGCATACAAAGCCATCTCCTCAATATAACTGTGAACTAGTCTCCTAGTACTTACTTGCATGTAACCGCTGATACTCACAAGATCAGCTTTCCTTTTATCTTATCTCCTCATCCAACAATTGCATAAAAAACTTCTCCTGTACTTCCCACATACTCTGAAACTTTATACCCCAACATATTAGACTCTCGCCTACAATGGAAACCTTTAAAAGGAACCTGAAAACTCACCTCATTGGACAAGCCTACAACATGCAGTGATCCGCAGTCCACCATACCACTACACATCAGCTCTACCCTCTCCTAGTGTATCATCACCCATCCTTCGTAGACTGCAAGCCCTCGTGGGCAGTGTCCTCTTTCCTCTTGTACTAGTCGGTGCCTTGTATTGTTCATGATTATTGTACTTGTTTTTATAATACATACCCCTTTTCACATGCAAAAGTACCATGGAATGACAGGAGCTTTATAATAAATAATTATTATTATTATTAATAGGTATTTATATAGCGCTATTAGGCTACATGGCGCTTTACAATTTAGAAGGTAGAGAAAGACAAGTGGTCGAAGACGACCACAAACGGCGACAAACGATGACAGATCACAATTAATCATACCGGTAACATTAGGGCCGGGGATCCTGTCCTCGAGGGCTCACAGGCTAGAGGGGGTGGGGAGGTGAGATGGTGCAGTCGATAGGATCTCCGCGTGTGTTATAGGCTTTTAGGAAGAGATGGGCCTTTAGGTTTTTCTTGAAGGTTCCCAGGGTCGGGGAGTGTCTGATGTGATGGGGGAGGGAGTTCCAGAGTCTGGCAGAAGCACGAGAGAAGTCTTGTGTGCGGTTGTGGGAGGTGGAGATGCGGGGGTTGAGAGAAGGAGTTCTTGGGAGGAGCGCAAGTTGCACGAAGGGAGGTAGCGGGAGACCAGGTCGGAGATGTAGGGAGGGGACAGGTTGTGTATGGCCTTGTATGTCAGGGTTAGGGTTTTGAAGCGAGATCGCTGGGGGATGGGGAGCCAGTGGAGGGCTCGGCGGAGAGGGGAGGTGGGGGAGTAGCAGGGAGATAGGTGGATGAGTCGGGCAGCAGAGTTTAGGATGGTGTGGAGAGGTGCAAGGGAGGAGGCAGGGAGGCCGGTGAACAGGAGATTGCAGTAGTCCAGGCGGGAGATGATGAGGGCATGGACGAGTGTCTTAGCCGTGTTGTGGTCAAGGAAGGAGCGGATGCGGGCAATGTCTTTTAGTTGGAGTCAGCAGGCGGTGGCGAGGGCTTGGATGTGGGGCTTGAAGGAGAGGGAGGAGTCGAGGAATACCCCGAGACATTTGGCATGGGGTACGGGTGAGAGGGTGCAGTCGTTGACGGTGATGGATAGGTCAGGAAGGGGGGAGGGTTGTTAGGGGGAAAGACGATTAATTCTGTCTTGTCCATGTTGAGTTTGAGGAAGCGGGTGGAAAAGAAGGATGCAATGGCGGATAGGCAGTGAGGAATTTTGGATAGAAGAGAGGAGATGTCGGGGCCAGAAGATAGAGCTGGGTGTCGTCGGCGTAAAGGTGGTAGTGGAGGCCATGTGACTCAATGAGGTTGCGTAGGCCGAGGGTGTAAATGGAGAAGAGTAGTGGTCCCAGGACCGAGCCTGGGGGGACACCTACGGAGAGGGGATAGGGCGAGGAGGAGGTGTGGGAGTGGGTGACGCTGAAGGTCCTGTCCATCAGGTAGGAGGAGATCAAGGAGAGGGCGAGGTCAGTAATGTCAAGAGATTCAAGGATTTGGAGTAAGAGGGAGTGGTCAACAGTGTCAAAGGCAGCACAGAGGTCGAGAAGGATGAGGACGGAGTAGTGTCATTTGCTCTTGGCGATCAGAAGGTCATTAGTGACTTTGGTTAGGGCTGTTTCAGAGGAGTGGTGTGGTCGGAAGCCGGATTATAGGCGATCAAAGAGAGCATAGGAAGAGAGGTGGGAGGACAGTTCGGAATAGACGTGTTGTTCAAGAAGTTTTGAGGCAAACGGGAGAAGAGATATGGGGCGATAGTTGGAGACTGTTGTAGGGTCGAGGAATGTTTTTTTTTTAGGATGGGTGTGATTAGGGCGTGCTTGAAGGTTGAGGGGAATGTGCCGGATTTCAGTGATATGTTGAAGAGGTGCGTCAGGGCAGGGATGAGGACTGTGGTAAGGTTAGGGATGAGGTGGGAGGGGAGTGGGTCAAGGGCGCAGGTGGTGAGGTGTGATCGTGATAGAAGGGAGGAGAGGTGGTCCTCAGTCATGGGGGTGAAACTGCATTTGGGTGGGGGGAGATGGGCTGGAGGTGGGATGGGGCGAGGGGAGTGTGGGCCGAAGCTTTGTCTGAGTTTTTCAATTTTGTCTTTGAAGAAGGTGGCGAAGTCGTCAGTGGAGATGAGAGGTGAGGGAGGAGGTGCAGGGGGGCGAAGTAAAGAGTTGAAGAGTTGTTTGGGGTTGTGAGACAGGGCGGTAATTAGGGAGGAGAAGTAGGCTTGTTTTGCGGAGTCAAGGGCAGTCCTGAAGGTATTGAGGGAACGCTTGTATAGGGCAAAGTGCTCTGCGGAGTGGGACTTCTTCCATTTCCGCTCGGCTGCCCCAGTCGTCCGTCGGAGTTTTTTGGTGAGGGTCGTGAGCCATGGTTGTCGTTGTAATAGTGTTGTGTTAAATGTGAGCGGAGCAGCCTGGTCGAGGGCTGTGGTGAGGGTGGAGTTGTAGAGGAAGGCGGCTGAGTCAGCGTCATGAGAAGAGGCCAGGTCAGAGAGGGGGAGGAGGGATTCTGAGAGTGAATGGAAGTCTATGAGCTTAAGGTTTCTGCGGGGGTGGGGGAGTGTCCGGGGGGAAAGCGCAGTAGGGGGGAAGAGGGACGAGAAGGTCAGTTAGTTGTGGTCGGAGTGGGTGAGGGTTGAGTGTGCGAGGTCAGAGAGGGAGCAGAGGCGGGTGAAGACTAGGTCAAGTGTGTGGCCACCAGTGTGCGTGGCGGAGGAGATCCATTGGGAGAGGCCAAAAGAGGAGGTGAGGGATAGGAGTCTGGAGGCAGCGGCTGTGGGGGTGTCGATGGGGATGTTGAAGTCACCCATGACGATGGTAGGGATGTCGGAGGAGAGGAGGTGGAGGTTGTGAAGTGGTCAAAGAAGGTAGAGGGGGATCCAGAGGGGCGGTAGACAACGGCTAGAGCGAGGTTGCAGGGGGAGTAGATGCGAACGGAGTGTGCCTCGAAGGAGTGGAGGGGGGTGGAGTAAGAGGGGAGAAGGAGCAGTTGCTGGCCAGAAGTAGGTCAACGCCACCGCCGCGGGTGTTGGTGGGGCGGGGAGTGTGGGAGAGTGTGAATCCCCCGTAGGAGAGGGCAGCCGAGGAGGTTGTGTCAGAGGGGGTAAGCCAGGTCTCCGTGATGCAGAGGAAGGTGAGTTTTCTGGAGATGAAGAGGTCGTGAATAAGTGTGAGTTTGTTACGGGTCGAGCGGGCGTTCCAGAGTGCGCCGGGTAGGAGGACATGGGAAGCCGGGATAGGGGGAATGGGACGGAGGTTAAGGGGGTTACGAGGGTTGGTGATGGGTCGTTGGAGTGGGGTGGAGGAGAGTGAGGTGGTATGGTGGGGTGGGCCAGGATTAGGGGAAATGTCACCGGAGAGTAGGAGGAGCAGGGAGAGGGTTAGGAGGTGGGAGCAGGGGAGCTGGCGTGGTGGGCGTGTACGTCTAGAGATGGTGGGTTGAAAGTCGGGAAATAGTTCAGAGCATTGGGTGAGGTGGGTAGGAAGGATGGAAGATGAGAGTAGGATTTCTTTGCCCAGTGGGGGAATGGTGGGGGTAGTAGGAAGTGGAGAAGGATGGGAGTGAAGTGAGAAGAAGTGGAAACATGGTGGGGTGAGTAGGGGAGAAGAGGTGGGTAAGGTCAGAGGTAGCCGGGGATCTGGTGTGGCAAGGGTGAGTTCCCGGTGATGGGTGATTGGCCGTGGTTGAGGTACGGCCAGGTGATGAGGTGCAGTCCGGGGGAGGAGATGCAGTTCTGGGATAAGATGCAGGCTAGGGAAGGGATGGAACCAGGGGAGGGATGCAACTAGGGTTGAGGTGTAGCAGAGGGTGAGATACAGCCGGGGGTGGGATGCAGTCAGGGGAAGAAGCAGCCAGGGGCGAGAAGCAGCCAGGGATGAGATGTAGCAGGGGTGGGATGTAGTCACTGATGAGACGAGATGCAGCCACGGGTGAGACGAGATGCAGCCACGGGTGAGACGAGATGCAGCCACGGGTGAGACGAGATGCAGCCACGGGTGGAGACACGAGATGAGGTGCAGCCACGGGTGAGATGAGGTGCAGCCACGGGAGAGATGAGATGAGATGCGGCCACTGGTGAGATGAGATGAGATGCAGCCACGGGTGAGATGAGGTGCAGCCACGGATGAGATGAGATTATGTCTCGGGTGAGATGGGATGCAGCCACAGGTAAGAAGCAGCCAGGAGGGTAATGCAGCCACGGGCGAGAGGAGATGCAGGTTATGGATGAGTAGCAGCCAGGAGGGTAATGCAGCCAGAGATGCAGTGCAGCCACGGGTGAGAGGCAGCCAGGAGGGTATTGCAGGCAGAGATGCAGTGCAGCCACGGGTGAGAGGCAGCCAGGAGGGTATTGCAGGCAGAGATGCAGTGCAGCCACGGGTGAGATGAGGTGCAGCCAAGGGTGAGATGAGATGCAGCCACGGGTGAGAAGCAGCCAGGAGGGTAGTGCAGCCAGAGATGCAGTGCAGGCAGGGTCAGAGGCACAGTGAGGGTGGTGGCTAATAAAGCACCCATAGATGTGATATTCCCATGACCGAATGTACATACTGGAGGGAATTTATTAAACGGTTTTATCGTATGTGTCATATATAGCTGGTGCTAAAATGTGTGACTTCATCCCTACTGCCACTTTTCAAAAGAAAGAAGGCAGCAGGGTGCCAATAGGGGCAATTGTGTTCAATAACTTGATACCAACAGCTACTGTTAAAGTTCCAAACATAACTCTATGGTTATAAATGGATCCACCTGAAAACAAGTGTAGTCCTTTTAATATAATATGCTGTAAATACAATGTCCATGTACCAACACTGTCTTTTTACTACACGTTACAGCAGGCAAGACACGCATGTAATAGCTAAACAAATCCCATCATGGTGATGAGACTGTTACAACATCGTCACCTAGTGGACACACAGAGAATTAAACTGTTGTCTGCCAAAACGTTCAGTTCTTCACAATCATATCACTTGGGTTCACTTTAGGCCACTGTTAAAATTTATTATGCATTAAAGTACTACATAAAATAAGCCATTATGTCCAGTTTTATTAAAGGAAACAAAACAAAAACATGGCTTGTAGCCAGAACTAAGGGAACTTGAAGCACTACTTGGATTATTGCAGTTCATGTCTGGGATATGTTTCTAGAACTGGTCAACTATCAAAAACATCTTAAGAAAAAGCACAAGTTGTACAGACCAAGAAGCTCAGAATTGTTCTTACACCTTAATCATCTTGTGTTGCAAATTATACGATATTCAGGTCATGAAAAATGGCTTTGTAAGGCAAATCCTTATAAATTACCATACAGAAGTCTGGCATAAAACAGATAAAGCAACCAAACTAAGACACACAAAGTGAGAGCTGTTGGATGGAAATGAGACATTCAGAACTATAAGCTCTACTACTCACACCACTACTTTTAGTAAGGATCTATGGTATGTTCCCACTTCCCAGCACATACACTGAAGGTGTCCATAAGGCCCGGTGATTCACCTGATCAGTACTCCATGGAGAAGTGCATCAAGTCCAGATATTTTTTGACCATTTTATAGCAAATTTAGATACAGTTTCCATTTTGGATGCAACCAGCAAAGTCAATTGGTGAAGTATGGGATTGTATAGACTGACACACATCGGGAGCTTTCCCATAATATGAGAACAAATATGCTAAAACTGCTAGGCTATGTATATAATGAGGGCAGATCTTCTGCAACATTTCTGCACCTTTAACAAAAAATTAGGTCACTCACATTTTTTCAATGTGATTTTTTGCATGTTGTTTTATCATGTTTTTGATGCTGCGGTTTTTGTTACATCTTGTTTTAAATAAAGCTGTTCAGTTTTTGATACTTTCTGGTATTTGGCTTCTTTCTCTAATGCAATTCTATGGAGAAAATCTGCATATATAAGGCTGTTTTCACACTTGTATTCGGGATGCAGTGTTTGCGAATGCAGCCAATCGCATGCATACTGCGTCCCTATGTTTAACATGGAGAAGCATGGCATCTGCGCTTGGCTGCGTTCATATGCGTTGTGTTTGGATGCGTTTATTCTCGGCGCCCTCCAAACGCAACATATTGCGTACAAAGCAAACCTCCTCAGACGCACAAAAAATGCAAGTGTCCTGAAGCGTACAGCATGGCAGTCACTTGAGACGCACTGCCATCTGCAGGCCAGCGCAACGCTGTTTTTTTTGTATTTGTGATGAAATCCACATATCCTCCCAGGCCATTTCCCGTTCTGGATATTCTCTTTCTCTTCTCCCGATCTCTCTCTCTCCCCGACCGCTGTATAATAGTTTTCAATGGCTGGTAATACATTCCTATGGGGAATAATTTTGTCAACGCATGCAGATAATCAACGTTGCGTTGACAGAATCAACCATGTGTTTTGGCATGCCTTTACACATGCAGACGATCTGCAGCGCTTACAAACGCTAATGTGAAAGTGCACTAGCAAGAAAAAATGCCATGTTGCGGATAAAACTGCACTGCAGGGTGGGTTACAGTGGTATGAGATTCCATCCATTTTTCTAGAATTGTGCTTTTGGTGCAGTGAAAAAAAAGTGTCGAAATCTTACCAAAAACTCATCATGGAAACCTATCCTCAGGAAAACCCAGCTGCCAGGGTACAAACGAGGGTTTCACTTACAGGTGTCAGGAGGTTTTGCTAACACGTTGTAGTAGGAGTCCCCCTGTTTTGTACCATATTGTACAGTCATAGTGCAAATCAGAAAAGAGAGGATGATCTGTAATCCGCTGTGCTATGAACACAGGTTTAAATTAAGGCTGCACACAGCTGGTGTCAGCAACCAGCGCACCCAGGCAAGTGCCGGGGGCACTGGAGAGCTGGGCAACTCATTGTCGGGGACACCATCCATGCTGCTGGCCAGATGGTGCCGCCGTTATAACTGGTGCAGAGGCCAGTCCACGCGACCATACTGTCACATAGCTGCGGCTATGACTGGAGGACCCCTGAACCCAAGTCACAGCCGCAGCTATCTGAAAGCAAGGCCGCAATCGGCTCTCTGCTCTGCAGTATCGCGACATTTTTACTGCACAGGCACTAAAGCTACTGCTTTGCACAGTACAAATATAAACTAACAGGGAGGACGTCAATGGCGAGGAGAAGAGGATCCTGCACCAATCATCACTGAGCGTGCTGGGACTTCAATCTGCTCTTCAGTGTTGGGCCAGCCGTGTCCACGGTGGGCGAGTATGATGTGTGTGTGTCCTTCCTGTATATACAGCCCATCAGCAATCTTCATATACAACCCAGCATTCCAGTATGTACAGCCCATCAGCAGCCTCCAATATATACAGCCAGTGTAGCAGCAGCCTCCATATTATATAACAATCCAGTAGCGGCCTCCAATTAATATATACAGCCAAGCAGCAGCCTCTATGTATAATAATGAATTGTGGTATGTGTTAAAGGGGCCCATAAAAACCTGGAGCAGGCCCTGAACATGGTCACTCTGCAAAATTTCAGAAGCTACTCCCCCTAGTGTTTCAAAGGGGAAGATATCAATATTTTTAAATTATTTTTCATATTTTACTCCATTAAAAAAATGATAATATTGGAAAAACAAAAACATTGATACTTTACATTTTTGCAATTGTTGAAAAAAATATTTTTTGATGGCACCTTCCATTTAACACAAGTCCACCTACCCATCACATCCCTAAATATCCAGGATCTAGCAAGTCTGTCCATCCTTTTCCAAACAGTCTTGTGACCCATATGAGGCCGGACTGCATCCTGAAGAGGATCACCACAAGGATATAAAGCAGCAGAGCAGGGTGCCTGCTTGTCTAATACAGTAGACTGGGACACAGCACATGACTGGGGAAAAGACAGAAGCAGTGTTTACTTTCTTAAAAACCTGATTCCTCCGCCTTAGTAGAAACATTGCAAGATAGAGGAAGTGTTGTCCTCACGTGTGTCTACTACAAACACAAAAACGATAGAACCTTGAGTATTAATTCATGCATCATCCTCCTGACACACTTCTACACAACCTGCAGTTACAGAATAATCCTTCCACATCAAGACACTTCTCTTTTTTCTCTTCCTTGTGACCATACTTCCTCCTTTATGAGAAGAAAACATAGATAAATGCATACAGACCAAGGTGGCACTGGGTATAAGGGTATGTGCCCACAGGAAGGTTTAACGTCGGTTTAGCAGCGAAAACCGCCGGCGGTTTAGCATAGGTTTTATTTAAATTTATGTAAATCCTACGCAGCGTTAGGACTTACAAGTAACCCTATGTAATTTAGAAACCCCTGTGCACACAGTCGGTTTCTGTGAGCGGATCTGCCCGCGGTTGAGCGGTTTCCCAGCGGTTTAGCAGCATACAGCATGTCAATTCTTCTTAGCGGTTTTTGATCGGTTCCATTAACAAAATCCTCCATAGAAAACCGCCGGAAAAACCGCTGGAAAAACCGACTGAAAAACGCTGTGCACACGCTGAAAAAAAACGCTGGAAAACCGCCGGAAAACAGCTGGAGACTTCAGAGCTCAGAACTGATAATTTCCAGCGGTTTACTGACGGTTTGAACGCCACTAAACCTTCCTGTGGGCACATACCCTAAGGGTGAAGGGGTCACCTTGTAATCAATGAGCAGTTATTTCAGTCTCGATTGGTGGGGCAGTGTCTATTGACTTGCACTGATCACCAACTGACGACAACTCCTACATTCATGTCCTGTAAGGTTATGTTCCCATAGGGCGTTTTTTTCTGCACCAAAACTGGAGGAAAAACTGAGGTGAGATGTTTGTAAACACATTCTCTCATACACGTATTCCTTCGTTTTACACCGCAGTTGTCTAGTTTTGGTTTACAATTGAAAATATAGTGGTTTTCAAGTTGTGACATTCCAAAACAAAGGTAAAAATACAGCAAAGAACTGGAATGCTCATTCTGCAACAAATGCAGCAAAAACCATTCAGGGTTGAATTTCTGGCAATAAATAAAACCAATGAGTGTGCACAACTTTCCCTGAATCACATAGGTTTTGCTGGGAATGCAAAATGAAGGTTTAGATTATTATAGATTTGCACAAAATCAGGGTGAAAACACAGCTAAAACACCCTGTGTGAACATAGCCTAAAGAGTAGCCCTCTCTCCTTGTAAACATGGTATTCTCAGGTCTTCAACAATGTGTCAAGCGATGTGATAGCCTTTGTGAGAGCAATCATATTGCAGACATATAAGTTGTCACATAGTGTGGAAATGTGGCTTACACAGAGACATCACAGATGGCGATGGACGGCTGGATTCAAGGGTTCAAGAACTATGGCAAAGCAGTTCATCCGAATGGCCACAGCTATATTTTCCCAGCAATGTCTTCAGTATTATCCTCACCGAATGGTTTACACGCTATGATATCCTGAACGATATCCTTGAAACGTCACAGATATGTGATCATTGAAAAGATATAGTTTGGGCGTCGTTGTGTGTAAACGAACGATATAGGATGAAAAGATCGTTGGATCGTTCATCCTAGATTTGAGTTCCTAACCTCAAATCTATTGTTCGTCATCCAATTAAGGCAGCTTCAGGAAGCAGCATCTTTCAGTGTGACATCTTTATGACCGATATCGTTAAAAAAGCTCCTATTCCTGCCGCTTTAATAAATCATTAACTCCTTCATCTCCTATTTAACAGTTGCGCTGCCGCATAGGATATCGTAAATGATACCCTTGTGTGTGACAGCGCACTAACGATCTCGGAACAATCAAGGTCACATGATTGTTTCAAGGATATCGTTTACGATATCCTAGTGTGTAAGCCCACCATAAATCAGGTGTTTTCCAGAGATCTTAATATTTGGACATGACAGAACTCTGATTACATAAGTTGTCTGTGATGAGAAAACCGCTTTATGGAAATGTGACAGGTCAACAATTTTCTGTTTCTGGGCATTTTTGTTTGCCAATTCCCAAATAATTATCTTACTATTGTACATTGCAATCACCTTATCCTTCCCCCTTCATTTTAATGGCTAGAAAGAACACTAATAAGACCACTCCCTGATAAAAAAAAAAAAAATCAATGATGGTGATACTATAGAGAACTTTGATAGGACAAGTGCGGAGACTCCAGTGGCCATTCTTCAATGAATGAGATGTCCAGAGCTGTAACAGAGGCGCGCTTGGGACATGCAGAATTTAAAAAAAATTCCACATGTGAATGTTATTCTTCGGACACTTGTACGTTACAGTTTCTTGGACAGTCTTGTTTTTACGTTTTTTGTGCAAATTACATTTGTTCTGCTTCTATTGATGTAGTAATTAGATTTGGAGCTTTCTTTTAGTTTTCAAGCAAAGATGCAATTATTGCCATGTTGCATCTTTCTACATGGGAAAAAAAGCAGTACCACGGACACTACCATAAGTGTTTTTCCCCATTGATATGCAGAAACCTTTCAAAAAGTATTTGAAGTAGTTTAAACACAACATATTAGCAAGCACTAAAAAATTTTATGTTCACAAAAATTTTATGAAGCTCAATGAATGAGAGCATACTTAAATTTGTTTTTAAGACCTGTTTACTTTACTAGTTATCATCCGACTTTGAGCAATTATTTACTTGTCTAAATGGACCATTACAGCTCTATTATTTTCTAGATAAACCTGAATACAAATTTCTTACATGCGAAAGAGCAATTGGAGAAAAAAAGAAAAATTACTTAAATTTTGAGCACATATGAAATAACATTATGCCATACCATGTGCAAGTATGGCAAATACTAAAACAAAAATGACTCCTTTCTGGTCCCTGACAAGGTAATGGAGCATTACAGATGAGATCTAATCCGGGAGTTATCCTGGCATTCATGCCAAATGTAGACAGCAAGCTTGAGCACTAATCCATCAAGACTGGCATTGTGCACGCTGGTCTTGATGCAGGGGTGTGCTAGAGTCAGATGCTCCTGACACATGAAGAGGAACACACTAAGATCCTTCTAAGATAGTAAGTTTTGGCTGCAGAAAAAAAAATGCTGCATGTTAACATAGATCTAGGGCAGGATTGGGGAACTCCAGGCCTTGAGGGCCGCCAACTGGTTAAGTTTTCTGGATTTCCTTAGCATTGCACAGGGGTTGGAATTATCACCTGTGCAGGTGACTCCATTATGTCCTGTGCAATACTAAGGAAATCCTGAAAAACTGCACTCTTGGCAGCCCTTTAGGCCTGGAGTTCCCTTTGGGTTAACAGATAATTTAAAGCTTAATTAGAGTTTGTTGTTTTTAGATCCGATAGACATCAGGCTGGAAAAGATTGCAAAAACCATCTCTAAAGACTTTGCACACCACCAATCCAAATTAGACAGATTTTGTACAAACTGAGGAAATTCAAGAAAATCATTACCCTCCTCACAAGTGGTTGGCCAACAAAGATCACTCTAAAGGTACCTTTACACGCCGCTACAACAGGATGGATACAACCCGCTACTTCACGTGCACGAGCACGCCCAAACGGTTACAAACGGGAAACGCACCACCTTTACACGCCGCCACAAGGTGCGCTACGCTACATCTATAGCGAGATACATCGCCGGGTGTGTCAAGTAGCCATCTGTAGCTCATCTTACCTCATTTACACACCGCTACAACAAGCTAATATGGGCGGACCTGGTGCAGCAGGGACAGCACATAGGCGTGCCACAATTGTGGATTACGAGACGTCCGTACGCTGATAGGACAAAGCAAGAAACCCATGATTGGGCAGGCATCGCAGGAGTCTGTTTAATACATGACGCTCGAGCAATTGTGTAGTGTGACTGGTCAGCTCCTTAAATATGCCTCCCTATGCAGCGACTACCAATCGTCATGCAGGAGCTTCCTCCAATGATCGCTGAAGGGGCGCGGTAACCCGGAGCCTGTGTCACGCCCCAGCTACATACCAGGTACATCGCCTGGTGTATAGACATCCCTTCTGTAGCTTCTTTACACGCCGATACAGCTCGCTGCAATCGGCTTTGTAGCCACCTGTTTCAGAGCAGTGCTCGGAAACAGATGTATCTGTTGCCGGCTGCCTCCTACCATCTTCACACGCCGCTACTACGGGCTATATTGAGGACGCAAGCTACAATCGTAGCCTGTAGCGGGTTGTATCCATCCTGTTGTAGCGGCGTGTAAAGGTACCTTAAGGGTACCTTTACATGCCACAACCAGAGGAGACATTTTTGGCGGCGATATTTCTCGCTGGAATTATTGCCGCCAAATTGCCTCCTTATTGCGATGTGTATTTCGGGAATTTCCCGAAATACACGCCGCAATAAGGAAGCAATTTGGCGGCGATAATTCCAGCGAGAAATATCGCCGCCAAAAATGTCTCCTCTGTTTGTGGCATGTAAAGGTACCCTAAGGGTACCTTCACACGCGGCAATATTGCGAGGCAATTTCACTGGCAATTTGCTGGTTGCAGTGTGTACAAATGGAACAATGTGTCCATGATTTCACTGCAACCAGCAAATTGCCAGTGAAATTGCCTCGCAATATTGCCGCGTGTGAAGGTACCCTAAAAGTAGCCTTTAAGGAACCTCAAACCTCTCACATTAGTTGTTAATACTAAATTTATGGACATCTATGGTTTAATCTCTTTGCCTGTGTGGATAGGATGGGTTGTTACTGACATCTGGTGGTGTAACAAACCAAGGTTCCAAAGAGATTACTGGTGTAACAGGTCTGTTTTTCCTCACATTTCATTACCTAGTCTGGACACAACTAAGACAACTCGGGCTGGACTGGGACTGATCAAGGTTTCAGCATCTGGATATCAATAAGACAATGTTTTCTTACATTGAGCAAATGTAACTTGAAAAGAACAATTAATTAAAACAGCGTGAAAACATGCAGAACTTTCCATTGAACAATGATTTTACATAAAACAGGATGGAACAGTTCCTGGTACAGACTTCTACCTAGCAGTAGAGAAGATAGTATAAGTCACAGTATAGAACCCTTTAAATGCAATCTCTTAAAGGGAACTTGTGACTAGATTCAGGCTGTCTGGAGCAGCTCCAGTCTAACGATGAGGTGTGTGAAATACTGCAGTTACCAGAGTAAAACATAGCTGGTAACTGTGCAGACAGGCTCTGATTCACACTGCCTGAAGTTTGGGCAGCATGAATCTTATGACACCATCACTTTTGAGTGTTTTTGTTGTTGTTGTTTTTAGGTAGGGGAGAATGGGTGAGTTTATCAACATAAGTGAGGTGATTCTGGCACACTAATACACATTTAGAATATGAATATTACCTGCTAAAAGATGTTATCCATATCTTTGACAGCACTCATGCATAGAAAGCAATACAATCTGAGCTTTGGCAGAAAAAAAATCTTATTAGTATTATTTAATGAGTATTCTTCAAAACAACAAAAGCCAGCAAAATAATTTGTTCTTTAAGGATTCAAGGTAGCTCAGGATGGGTATTAGAAAGGCTTTTATCCTTCAAAACATGAATGTTAATGAGAAGAATACCTCCTGGAATCTCAAACTGGAAAGAATAAATACATTTCCCTTACACATCCTTCATATTCTTCAATTAAATGAACTTTACCTTGAACTATCATTTTAATTGCATCAGGACAGACTTTCTGGAAATTTACTGCCATCTAAAAATTAATTTACATGACATGCATCTGAATAGAAATGCAATTAGGCAGAAGATTCCTTACACCTCCCCCCAAAAACCAACACTCAAACTTTATAAACAAGCAACAGATCAAAGTGAGCAGGCGGTGGGGGGTTCATTTTTGGAGAATTCTCAGCCACTGACGAGGGGAGCGAGAGATAAGCATGACTCAGATGTGGAAATGCTACGGAATAGGGAGGGGGAAAATAGGAGATCAAAAATATTTTGTGATAAAAATACATTTGGAGCGTGATCAGACTACATATTCAGTCATTTGTGACAATTCTACTTAGGCCGCTCCGATTCTCAGTAGGGTATCCTACAGATATCACTTGGGCATGCTTTACAGAATCATTCAGCTGAATAGTTGAGGTGCGGCTTTACTGTATTCTAGGTGATATTTGACATCTGAACCTGAGGGAGAGGGGAGAGAAACAGCATTTCAGCCGCTCTGTGCATTAATGTGCTGATTTAATTACAGGCTTATCGCGTTAATAATGATTCCCGAATGGCAGTTAGATTCAACATATTAGGATTCTGACAGATACATGTCTTAGAACCTAATTCAACTTCCACAATTTACATTATTATTTTTGCTGCATTATTTCAGACACCTGACTTTAGGATGGAAGCAGCAATTTGGATGTAGTGCACAAATAAAGTAAATTGGGGAAGACGATTGCTTATATTGAAGTAAAGTGAGGTGCAGAAGAGATGAAGAAATGAAAAGCACCGTATACCATCGAATATAAAAGAAATAAAATAACCAATATAATTTTCTATAAATCAGGCCTGCACAACATGTGGCCGCCAAAGGCTCTGTTGCAAAATATAAAGGGAGGGGACAAGAGGCGCAATAGTGCCCTATCACTAGTGACACTAGTATGTAAATGGTGGTGCTGTGTGGCCGCTCACCTGATCCAGTTTGTGGTCCCCACAACTGGTTTAACTGCGTTTAGGAATCAATGTTCCAAGCTGCTGCAGGACCTCCACCTACAACTGGATCGTGGTTATATTCCAAGAAAGTGATGGGAGTAATGGTGTGCCACGGTCCGCGCTGCTTCTGGATTCAAAGAACTCACCAAAGAGCCCAACAACCTTTCATCCTCTTTATTCCAACGCGTTTCAACGCCACAAACCAGTATATCCTGAGGAAGACGCCGGGTTGTGGCGTTGAAACGCGTTGGAATAAAGAGATGAAAGGTTGTTGGGCTCTTTGGCGAGTTCTTTGAATCAGAAGCAGCGCGGACCGTGGCACACCATTACTCCCATCACTTTCAAAGGCTGTGTGAGCATTGCAGCCTGTCCGGGAGACGCCGCTCCCTTCTTCCTACATTGGCTGGAGAGCGTTGGCTGTGTGTGGTGGCTGAGGCTGTGTGGTGGCTGGCTGAGGCTGTGTGTGGCTGGCTGTAGGCTGTGTGTGCTGGCTGAGGCTGTGTGGGCTGGCTGGCTTTGCTGCTAGCTGTGTCTGCTGAGCTGTGTGCTGGCTGGGGCTGGTGTGTGTGGGCTGTGCTGGGCTGCTGAGGCTGTGTGGCTGGTGTGGCTGGCTGAGGCTGTGTGTGGCTGGCTGAGGCTGTGTGTGGCTGGCTGAGGCTGTGCGGCTGGCTGAGGCTGTGTGGCTGGCTGAGGCTGTGTGTGGCTGGCTGGGCTGTGGTGGCTGGCTGAGGCTGTGTGTGGCTGGCTGAGGCTGTGTGTGGCTGGCTGAGGCTGTGTGTGGCTGGCTGAGGCTGTGTGTGGCTGGCTGAGGCTGTGTGTGGCTGGCTGAGGCTGTGTGTGGCTGGCTGAGGCTGTGTGTGGCTGGCTGAGGCTGTGTGTGGCTGGCTGAGGCTGTGTGTGGCTGGCTGAGGCTGTGTGTGTGGCGTGGGCTGAGGCTGTGTGTGGCTGGCTGAGGCTGTGTGTGGCTGGCTGAGGCTGTGTGTGGCTGGCTGAGGCTGTGTGCGGCTGGCTGAGGCTGTGTGCGGCTGGCTGAGGCTGTGCGGCTGGCTGAGGCTTGTGCGGCTGGCTGAGGCTGTGCGGCTGGCTGAGGCTGTGTGTGGCTGGCTGAGGCTGTGTGTGGCTGGCTGAGGCTGTGTGTGGCTGGCTGAGACTGTGTGTGGCTGGCTGAGACTGTGTGTGGCTGGCTGAGGCTGTGTGTGGCTGGCTGAGACTGTGTGTGGCTGGCTGAGGCTGTGTGGCTGGCTGAGGCTGTGTGTGGCTGGCTGTGTGTCTGTGTGTGGCTGGCTGTGTGTCTGTGTGTGGCTGGCTGAGGTTGTGTGTGGCTGGCTGAGGCTGTGTGTGGCTGGCTGAGGCTGTGTGTGGCTGGCTGAGGCTGTGTGTGGCTGGCTGAGGCTGTGTGTGGCTGGCTGAGGCTGTGTGTGGCTGGCTGAGGCTGTGTGTGGCTGGCTGAGGCTGTGTGTGGCTGGCTGAGGCTGTTTGTGGCTGTCTGAGGCTGTCTGTGGCTGGCTGAGGCTGTGTGTGGCTGGCTGAGGCTGTGTGTGGCTGGCTGAGGCTGTGTGTGGCTGGCTGAGGCTGTCTGTGGCTGGCTGAGATTGTGTGTGGCTGTCTGAGGCTGTGTGTGGCTGGCTGAGACTATGTGTGGCTGGCTGAGGCTGTGTGTGGCTGGCTGAGGCTGTGTGTGGCTGGCTGAGGCTGTGTGGCTGGCTGAGGCTGTGTGTGGCTGGCTGAGGCTGTGTGTCTGTGTTGCTGACCACTGAGGCCCCAAAATCCTGACAAACGGAGCTTTGAAGAGCACCTTGTAAATGGAGCTGTGGTTGATTATTCCCTCTGCTGCACCATTCACATGTGGCTCTTCAGATAACTCCTTTAAGAATGTGGTGAGGGCCACGACAATGTAAAAGCAAAATTTACGGATTGGGGCTGTTTGTTGATATAGTGTGTGGGCTGGTGGGGCTTGTTTTCCAGGGCTGCTTTTTGGTCCCAGTCCGGCCCTGCCACAAGCATTAGTATAAAGTTGCTCAAAATTGACCATTTTAATGTAAATGGTTAAACTTTAAAGACCTAATGCAAAATTAATTAATTGGGGCTGTTCATCAAATTTTTCATTTCAAACTTAACACTGGATATAATCATGGCTGCAGAGCTGAATAAATCTGTTTTTTTTTTGTTTTCAATTATGCCTCTTCATTGTAGAGATATTAACTATCAAATTATCTGGCACCAACTGATAACGAGTAGTCTAAGGCCCCTTTCACATCAGCGGTTTTTTGAAATAGCGGCAGATGTGGTGAAAAAAAACGCATCTGCCGTGATTACCGCATAACCGCGACACTTGCGGCAAGCCCCATAGAATGTCTATGCGGGCTTGCGGCAGGTGCGGCAAGTGTGGTATCGGCACTTGCGGCAGGTGCGGCCGCAAAAAAAACGCGGCTGACCGCGGGTTTTTTTGCGGCCGCACCTGCCGCAAGTGCCGAAACCACACTTGCCGCACTTACCGCAAGCCCCATAGACATTGCATGGGGCTTGCCGCAACTGTGCCGCAAGTGTCGCGGTTATGCGGTAATCGCGGCAGATTCGTTTTTTTCACCGCATCTGCCGCGATTTAAAAAAACCGCTGATGTGAAAGGGGCCTTAGGGAATGTACTTCTTCCTTTATGAGCTGCCAAATCACATGCAGGCAGCAACATAGCAGAAAAAAAAAAAACATGCCCCTACAAATGCTTAAATATCTCAGTGTGTAAGATGTAAATATACAGCTCTGATCTCCTTGTCTAAGCTCCTGCATGATTAGAAAGTGCAGCTGAGATTAGTTGTGTCATATTACTAATGGTGGGTTTACACACACCAATTTCTGTGTCCAATATCTGAGCAGATCTCTGGTTGCAGTGAAATCATGGACACATAGTTCCATTTTGTGGCTGTGTACAAAATGGAGCAATGTGTCCATGATTTCACTGCAACCAGAGATCTGTTCAGATATTGGACACAGAAATTGGTGTGTGTAAACCCACCATCATCATACCATCACTAATGTACTGCCCCCTTCTTCCAAACTGCCAGTCCGCGACTGTCTCAGTAATCACTCTTATGCCTGTTGAGTTGCTTTGAGCATTGCAGACAAAGTATATCAAGAATACATTTATCACATCTTTCTAAATATTTTATTATATCTTTTCATTGGACAACACTGAAGATGTGACACTTTGATACAATGTAGTCAGTGTACAGCTTGTATAAAAAAGAGAATTTTGTTTACGTACCGTAAATTCTTTTTTCTTTAATCATCAATGGGAGACCCAGACAATGGGGTTTAGGGCTCCGCCCTCCGGAGGTCACACTAGGTACTACAAGTTTGTAGACACCGCCTCCTCCGCTTATAAACCCCTACCGTAGGGAACATCCTCAGTTTAGTCCATAAGCTGCGAGGAGAAAAATGAACCACACCCGAAACATCGGGAAGAATACCGTGCACAGACGGTTTGAACAACCCGGAAAACACTGTCTCAACAGAGAACAGACCAAATGCAAACATGCAACGGAACAACTGGGTGGGTGCTGGGTCTCCCATTGATGATTAAAGAAAAAAGAATTTACGGTACGTAAACAAAATTCTCTTTTTTCTGGTCATCATAATGGGAGACCCAGACAATGGGGATGTCCTAAAGCAATACCCCAGGGCGGGAAGAGTTCCTCAACAAGACGGATAATACACGGTCCCCCTTAAAGGTGGGCAACCGCCGCCTGGAGGACCCGCCTGCCCAAACTTGCGTCCGCAGAGGCATGGGCATGCACCATATAGTGCTTAGAGAAAGTGTGCAGGCTGGACCAGGTGGCTGCCTGACACACCTGTAGAGCAGACGCTCGATGTCGCAAGGCCCATGAGGCACCTACAGCTCTAGTAGAGTGTGCCTTCAAACCCACCGGGAGAGGCAAACCAGAAGACCGGTATGCCTCCTGAATGGGAGCCTTGATCCATCTGGCCAAGGTCGACTTCGAAGCCGCGGACCCCTTACAGCGACCCATCGTGAGGACAAATAAGGAATCCGAACTCCTAAAGGAGGCGGTCCTGGACACATAAATGCGTACAGCTCTCACGAGATCCAGAGTGTGGAGGTCGCGCTCAACCTGATGAACGGGAGCGGGGCAAAATGATGGGAGAACAATCTCCTGGTTTAGGTGGAAAGTTGAAACCACCTTCGGCAAGAATTCAGGCCGCGGGCGCAACACCACCTTGTCTTGGTGAACCACCAGAAAGGGTGACTTGCACGAAAGTGCAGCCAATTCTGAGACCCTCCTCAGAGATGTAATTGCCACCAGAAAAACCACCTTCTGGGACAGACGAGAGAGAGAGATGTCTCTCAGTGGCTCAAACGGCGGTTTCTGCAGTGCCGCCAGGACCATGTTGAGGTCCCAAGGGTCCAGAGGTCGTCTGTAAGGCGGAACCACCCTAGACACCCCCTGCAGAAATTGACGAACCTTCGGGAGGAGCGCCAAGCGCCTGTCAAACAGCACTGAAAGTGCTGACACTTGACCTTTCAGAGAGCCAAGGGATAATCCCAACTCCAAACCCGACTGTAGGAAGGCCAACAATGTCGGGATGGACAGGGGCCACGGTGAGCGTCCACCAGAGGCACACCAGGAGAAAAAGATTTTCCACGTTCTGTGGTATATCTTCCTGGAGACAGGTTTCCTTGCCCGATTCATCGTGGCAACCACCGTAGGAGAGAAGCCCCTGGATGTCAGCAACCAGGCCTCAAGAGCCATGCAGTCAATCTGAGGGCCCTGGAATTGAGGTGGAAGAATGGGCCTTGCGCGAGTAGATCTGCGCGTTCTGGAAGAGCCCACCGGTGTCCGCCTGACAGTTGCCAGAGGTCCGGGTACCAGGACCTCCGGGGCCAATCTGGAGCCACTAGAATGGCCACTCTGCACTCCGTCCTGATCTTCCACAGAACCCTGGGAATCAGAGCTAGAGGCGGGAACACATATGGCAGCTGGAAGCTGGACCAACTCAGGACCAGAGCATCCGCTCCCAGAGACTGAGGATCCCATGATCTCGCCATGTATTGCGGCACCTGATGATTCAGCCGTGAGGCCATCAGATCCACGTCCGGAGTGCCCCATTTGCTGCAGATGTCCCGGAAGACGTCTGGATGCAGGGACCACTCTCCGGCGTCCATCCCCTGTCGGCTCAGATAGCCGGCCTCCCAGTTTTCGACCCCTGGGATGTGAACTGCGGAGATCAGGCAGCCGTTTTCCTCCACCCAGGCTAGAATGCGGTGGACTTCGGCGAGGGCCTGAGCACTTCTGGTCCCTCCCTGATGATTTATGTAGGCGACGGCCGTCGCATTGTCGGACTGAACCCGAATGGGTTGTCCTGACAGGAATTTCTGAAATGCCAGGAGCGCCAGATAGACCGCCTTGATCTCCAGCACGTTGATCTGTAATGCCGACTCCGCCTGAGTCCAGAGGCCTTGAGCCCTGTGGTGTAAGAACACCGCGCCCCAGCCCTTCAGACTGGCGTCGGTGGTCACCACTAACCATGACGGTTTTAGAAAGGACCGGCCCCGTGACAGATGATGTGGCTGGAGCCACCACTGTAGGGAGTCCCTGGTCGATTGTGACAGCGTCACCAGCCGATTCAGAGAGATCGTCCTCTTGTCCCATCGGCGAAGAATCTCCAACTGGAGAGGACGGAGGCGAAACTGTGCGAAAGGCACCGCCTCTATCGCCGCTACCATGCGTCCCACCAGCTTCATCAACTCCCGTAGGGAAGATTGAGGTGACAGGAGAACATTCTGCACTCCTGATTGGATCGCAAGCTGTTTGGCTTGAGGTAGGGACACCAGGGCTGAGTCCGTGTGGAAGTCCATGCCCAGATATGTCAAAGACTGGGTCGGAACCAGGGTCGACTCTGGAATGTTGAGAAGCCACCCGAACTGTTCCAGAGACTTCATGGTCACCTCCAGGCTCACCCGACAAAGGTCTTCCGATGGCGCCCTGACCAGCAGGTCGTCCAAATAGGGAATGACGGCGTGTCCCTGCACATGCAGGAGAGCCATCATTGAGGCCATCACCTTTGTGAACACTCGCGGTGCCGAGGCTAGCCCGAATGGCAGTGCCACAAATTGGAAGTGTTCTTCCCCCACTGCGAATCTCAACCAGCGCTGATGAGCCGGTGCAATGGGCACGTGAAGGTAAGCGTCTCGGATATCTATGGACGCCAGGAAGTCTCCCTGTGACACAGCCGCGATCACGGAGCGCAGGGATTCCATACGAAACTTCCGAACCAACACGTGGCGGTTGAACAACTTGAGGTCCAGAACCGGACGAAAAGAGCCGTCCTTCTTTGGGACAATAAAGAGGTTGGAGTAAAAACCCCTGAACCTCTCTCCCGTGGGTACTGGGACCACCACTCCGTCTCTGCGGAGTCCCTCCAACACCAGATGAAAAGCCTGAGCTTTGTCTAGGGATGGAACAGACCGATGGAATCGGTGTGCCGGCTGTGACGTCAGCTCTATCCTGTAGCCTTTTGAGACTACGTCTCGGACCCACTGGTCTTGAACGTGGAGAAGCCATCTGTCCTGGAAAAGAGACAGGCGGCCCCCCACCTGTGGGGAGACAGGATGAAGGAGCGAGTCATGCCGAAGCGGGTTTAGGGGTGGCAGCTGCAGCCCCTGCCGGCTTCTTTTGGCGACTTTTGTTGCGCCACTGAGTGGAGGGCTTGCCCCCACGGTCCGCGCGAGCGGACGCCGCTGATGACTGCGAGCTGGGGCGAAAGGACCACTGTTTTGGGTTCCTTTTCACGGTATAACCGTGGCTTAGGCTTATTCTGCGGTATCTTAGACTCAGCAGAATCCTTTATCAGCTTGTCCAGCTCGGTGCCGAAGAGCCTGTCACCAGCAAACGGAAGATTTTGCAAAATCTTCTTAGACGTGGCATCTGAGTCCCAAAGACGCAGCCACAACAACCTGCGGATCGCTATAGCATTGGCCGAAGCCACAGCCGAGCGAGTGGCAGTTTCCAAAGTTGCCGTCCTGGCGTAATCCGCATAAGCCCTTGCCCTGTCGGTGAGTGCCAGGACCTCTGGGCTGGCCCTAGCTAGATCAGAGATACCATCCAAGCAGGAGGTAATCGCTTGTAGGGTCCAGACCGCGGCAAAATTAGGGGCAAATGAAGACCCCACAGCCTCATAGGAAGACTTGGCGAGTTGCTCGACCTGTCTATCCGTAGCATCCTTCAATGAGGAGCTATCAGAGGCAGAAAACAGGGAGCGTGCAGCAATTCTAGTCATGGAAGCGTCCACCTTAGGGGACTGTGACCATTCCAGAAGCACCTCCTGAGGAAAGGGAAAGCGAAGGTCCTTAGGTTTACGGACATAACGCCGCCCAGGATGTAACCTGGGTGCTCTAATCACCCTTCCAAAATTAGTGTGGTCCATAAAGGACCCACTTGGTCTCGCCTCCGGCCGCAGCCATTGATAGACCTCCTTCGGGTGCACCGTCACCTCCTCAGGGGGAGTCACAAGACGTAAAGTCTCGTTGATAGAGGACACCAGATCCTCCACCCCGTCTGGTGGTTCAGACACAGACACGAGAGTCGAACCCCCATCATCTTCCTCACCATCAGAGGAACGCTCCTCCTCAGAGGGAGCTTGGAGCTCTGGAGAGGCCTCACGAGCTCGCTTAGGGGGTCTCACAGTAGAAGTGAGAGACACCCGGGGGTAACTGGGAGGAGTAGCTGGGTTTTCCAGCCTCCTATGAAGTGCCTCCAGGGATTGCGACATGGAGGACATCTGGGACAGCAGGGATTCATTTATCTTATTCTGCGCTTCCCATGTCCCTGGGATCACCCGAACCTCAGGGTACAGACCCGCAGATTCTGATTCAACAGTAACTGTCCGGGTCTCTGGGCGTCCGCAATTATTGCAGGACCCCTCCACCAGTGAACCGTTGCATGTAGCGCAGGTAATGGTGGCATCTGCCGTCTTAGCAGCATGCTTCCTAACTGAGGACATCGCCACAGTAGGGGGAAATAAGCCAAGTTGTAACAAACAAACCGGAGATCCCGGTGGCTTACCGACCGCAGTAAGCGGTAGGAGGAAGCGGTGTTCGTGTGTGACCTCCGCGAGTTCCGGTCTCCCCTGGAAAGTGCAGACACACGCTGCAGCCAGATCCCAGCCGGGAAGAGAGGGAGAAGATGGCCGCCGACAGTAAAGTCATAGGCGTGGCCAGGAACACGCGGGAGAACACAAAACACGCCCATCGGTGATGTCACCGTAAGAGCTGCTTCCTCCTCCTCCATGCAGCCTCAGCAATGGAGGTGCCAGAGCCCGCAGCGCGGGAAAAGAGTGTGTAACAATGCACATACACACACAGACTGCATGCACAAAACAAACATCAGCAGTCTACAGCCTCAGCCCCTGAGACACACAGGGCGGTCAGCCAGAGTGACCCCAGCACAGGGTACACCGACAGAACCGCGGACCCGAGGGTAACCGCGCGGTCTGAGTGTCATGACACCAAGTGACAGACACTACCCCCAGGCACACAGGAGACACACCAGGTGCCTCAGTGCCGGTCCGGTCTGTAAGCACCTTTAGGGAGGCCTCGGACGGGGGTACAGCACCAGTCCGGAGTGTAAGCACCATTTAGGGAGGCCTCGGACTGGGCTGGCTCCGTCCGGTCTGTAAGCACCATTTAGGGAGGCCTCGGACGGAGCGGAGCTGTGCAAGGCTCCAGGCTCCCCCTCTCCAGAGCCTCCATGGAGGGATGGAAAGGAAGGAGCTCGACAGCGTACCGGGAGAACAGCAAGTGTCCAGGCTAAAAAGCCCTCCGGTACCTCGACCTGCGTGTTCCACAAAGGGTGAGCGGGGAGACTGTCGAGGGTCCCGACCGGGACCATTTACCTTGTCTTCATACGCCATCACGTAAGCTGTGAGAATGCAGTGAAGTGCAAGCAAAGCGTGATCCTCCGAGCACACTAAGTTTAAAACTGAGGATGTTCCCTACGGTAGGGGTTTATAAGCGGAGGAGGCGGTGTCTACAAACTTGTAGTACCTAGTGTGACCTCCGGAGGGCGGAGCCCTAAACCCCATTGTCTGGGTCTCCCATTATGATGACCAGAAAAGTGTAAATTCGGTGAGCCCTCTAAATAACTCAAAAATTATCCCAAAGGAAACAAAGTATGCATGATCCGTGCTGCCATATGATGAAGGGACCACAAGCATCTGTCAAGCAATGGTGGCTTTATTTTGACACGCTCCCCCTCTCCTTCCTCAGGAAACTAACCATAATTATTATGATTATATATATATATATATTATGATTATGAAGAAGGAGCGGGGAGAGCGCTCTGAACAATGTCGGAATAAAGCCACCATTGCTTGACAGATCCTTGTGATCCCTTCATCGTATGGCAGCATGGATCATAGACATTGTTCCCTTTGGGATCGTTATTGGCTACTACTGTGCACACGTGGATTGTGGATTCTGCGGCAGATGCCTTATATGCTTTTAACTGGTTGTGTGTCACACAAATGACGCAGGTGAGCAGTGACATCTGTCTCATCATTTGTGTGTTATTGCGACAAGACCCTTTATGTGCTTTTGTTTTCATCTGATATAGTTTTTCGCTAAATAACTCAACACACAGCCATTAACGTTTAAACTGCTGGCAACAAAAATTGAGTACACCCCTAAAGTGAAAATGGCAAAATTGTGCCAATTAGCCATTTTCCCTCCACTGTGTCATGTGACTCATTAATGTTACAAGATCTCTATTGTGAATGGGGCGTGTTAAGGCCCCGTCACACCAGTCCACATAGGCGACGTAGGGGCATGGCCTATCGGCAGCGACATCGCCCCTACGTCATCTAATGTAAAGGGGCGATGTCGGCGGCTGTGACAGCTCGCCTGTAAAGGGGCGATGTCGGCGGCTGTGACAGCTCGCCTGGTTTCACATCAGTGATGTGAAACCAGGCGGCCAATCTGGGGTGATGTGTACACATCGCCTCATGTAACCGGCCGCTGGTGAGCTGACAGGCGATGGGAGCATTGTCCTGCATCGCCGCTGGAGTTTTGAGAAACCCAGGCGGCGATGCCGCCCCTGAGCTCGCCAGCCCATCGCTGGAGATGTCTCCCCGTGTAAACGAGGGGCGGTGACGCTGGCGGGGCATTAAAAACGTGAGCGCACCTGCCAGTTGCCGCCGACATCTCCGGCGGTGTCGGCTGGTGTAACAGGGCCTTTAAATTTATTGGTGTGGCTTACACACACTTTCATACTGGTCACTGGAAGGTCAACACGGCACCTCATGGCAAAGAATTCTCTGAGGATCGGAAAAAAAGAATTGTTGCACTACATAAAGATGGTCTGAGCTATAAAAAGATTGCCAACACCCTGAAACTGAGCTGCAGCATGGTGGCCAAGACCATACAGAGGTTTAACAAGATAGGTTCCACTTTTGTAATGTACGGTCAGTGTGACTCTTCTCAGAGCGGGACGTGTGGGGGGGAAAAAGAAGTACATCAGAAGAGCTTACAGTGCTTTTCAATGAGGAGAGCTAGTAGAAGGGTTTGTAATGTGACACAGCTAAACTCAGCTGTTTTGCCCTTCACCCTATATATAATCTTATCTGAAAGGTGTGAGTCATCTGTGCTGTCTCCCAGCATTATGCAGGAGGTTGGACCAGGAGATCCGAGCTAGCATTACATTAAACACACTGAGAAACCTAAACCATCAGGCATGTTCATTTCCTACTGTACTGTTGCTGGCTTATGAACGGGAAACTCATACACTGGAAAAAAATATATGTAAAAACTAACAATGCCCTCTTAGAAATAACGAAAATTTTGTCATTAGGTGAAATATGCAAATAAAAAAACAACTGTATTAATATTTTCTGTAGCCAAAATTGTTTCATGTGTCCAATTCAACATGAAAAATTTGGTGGAGGTCCTATTTAAACAGATTTCGTTATCCTTTTATGTAAAAGCATTCACCGCAAAAATAGAATGAAAAACTTTAACAGAGCAACTGCTCACTTCTGCTTATTCTCCTCATCTTCTAAGTGTCAGGCTATGTGCACACGTTAAGTATTTGGTGCAGAAATATTCTGCACCAAATCTGCATATCCTGGCAGAAAAATGCACTAAAAACGCAATGCATTTTTATATTACATTTTATTTCCATGTGTCTTAACAGTGAAAGGATTAGTGGCCATGTTCTGGAAAAGGAGAGAAAAAGAGAGCGCAAGCACTGTGTGCACATAGCTTTAGGCTGAAGTCACCCAGCTGTATGACTTGCACGAAAATTGCATTAAAATGCCTAAACTGTCCGTGGCTCCCCTGACCTTAGAGTGACAGGTGCACAGAAATATACAAAGCTGTCACGTTCGGGTCAGGAGAGCCGCCGGCCGGTCTGAGCAGTGCGGTGTAATCCTCGCACACTTCAAACGGTAGAGTGACTCCAGCCTTGGTGATAGAATAAGGAAGGGGGTGTTTGTATGATGATCTCCACAGTGTAGAGGGAACAAACTATAGCCTCAAGGATGGCAGAAAAAACAAGCTGTAGATAAGTAGGAAAGCATACAAAGAGGAAATAAATACAGCATGTTCTCCGATATGTGAATGCAAGTGAAGACAGCAGCACGCTTGATGCACACAGACCTCACATCCAGCATAAATTACTAGAATTATATCACAAACATATGAAAACATTTTTTTCAATATCAATGATGTCCTTAATCTTGAACAGTTTTAGACAATCATAGTCTAGAAATACATGGATAGTGTTTGCTTAATTTTCATAGTCATACTAGAAAAGGACTTTCTGACTAAGCGTTCCCAGAAACTTCCTCAAATATTTTTTAGGTTCTCTGCTCTGTCACTAAAGAAGCATGACTAGTTTTTGGACAACTATCAGGACCTGCATCCACAAATTCTGTAGAACAAGCCATCTCTTTTTTTATGGGGAGCTTCTGGACTCTCTCCAATTACTGGTGGGTTAAGGTGGAATTTAAATGCTTGATGCTTTTGTTCTCCCTGTAAATAATGCCCTACTCAAGGTGACTTCTGGCCCCCAACATATCAGACAAAAGTAAGCTAAAGCCATTGATATCAACGGGTTCAGCCAATGGTCTAAAATGTGTCAGGGTGCCAGCAGACTAATGGTCAGGAGAAAGGTCAATCAAGGATGTACAGATTTTTGACTGCTGAACTCATTGATTTTTTTCAGAGAGCACGGGAGTTGCACAATCCAAATGTGTGTGGCTAGCCTGATTCCACTCTCTAAAGCGTTCATGTGTTTGGGGAGCCATAAAGGTACCGTTACACGCTGCAATTTGCTAGCAATTTCACAGGCAATTTACTGGTTGCAGTGAAATCATGGACACATTGTTCCATTTTGTCGCCGTGTACAAGTGGAACAATGTCTCATGATTTCACTGCAACCAGCAAATTGCCAGTGAAATTGCCTAGCAGAATTGCTGCGTGTGACGGTACCTTAAGAGGTAGCTGTTAAATGAATGCTAATTCTGCTAACATTTATCTGATGTGTACAGTCATCTTACCAGACAAATTAGACAAAAAAGTTATGGAACAATCAGATCTAAACTCTGTACAGAGCAAAACAGCATATCCCTTTATACTGTCTGGGGCAGTTGCAAAGTACAAACTGGACCTCAGCTCCTATTGGATTGAATATAATTTGAAGTCCAGTTCTCACATATGTCATTTAATATCAAATTAGTGGACAACCCCTTTAAGAGCAGATTCAGTAAGAGACAAGTTTATATGTTGGTTTGGGATAATCTTCCAGTGATTGTGCAATAAAGAACAATCTTCTGAGCACATTGGAAGATGACCCAGAAATGACTCAGCGGTGGTTTTGCAAACATAACTGGTTTTTTAAATGGAGAAAAAAACACCCTGAGGCAGTTCTGTGCCACAACACTGCTGCTTGAATAGTTCATTATTATGGAGACTCTCCTCATTGTAACGTAATGAAGAACTCTTCAAACACTGAGTTTCAGAAGTCTAATAAATTAATAAATATTTTAAAGAAACATTTCTCAAACATAATACACCGTAGCAGGTAGAAGAGCAGCACATAGAGGATTCTTGGGCAAACCAGATTGCTTTTCTAATACTTTGATACAAAACAACATGAGCTCTCACACTTCTATCTGCTTGCCAAGATGAGACAGGCAAGGTGTCTTGGGCAGCATTCACACATCTGTGTGTTACTAAAGGCCCGAGGTCTATGGACACAAGTCTCAACAGCCTCATATGGACATATGGGACAGAGTTCATGGCAGATAACCAGTGGTCTGTTCATGCATCGCGGATCTGAGCAACAAACATGGGAGTTCTGCTGCAGAAAGTAAAGCTGTGCTCACATCTTTTTATTTATAGAAAGATTACAATGACAAACATATAATGGGCAGGGAGAGTTTGTGTCTTGATGCTGGGTCATTCCATACCAAGTGATCCAAATATGAATATTTTTTTTACCTTACAGAAGTAAATGTGATAGTATGTCAGCGCTCAGAGGCAAAATCAGGACAACGCTCTATCATTAATTACCTGTAGGCTTTATTCAATCGGTATGGGAATCCAGTCTCCACAACGCGTTTCAACGCAATGAGCGTCTTTATCAAGTGAAGCGTGATCAGCAGCGGCTCGGCTTTCAGGACCTCTCATACGTCACATCAACACTCCCCTTCTGGTGTCACGTGGACCGATCACCGGCGGACTACGTGAACCACAATAACCTTCGGCACTGAGCTGGCGTGGAGACCCCGGGTTAGACCACAGCTTATCAACCTGTTGTGCGGTCGGCACAACAGAACCAGGTGAGCAGGGGGGTGGTCTCACCGATCCCCCCTGACTAATATTGTACAGTGTGGCGCAATATCTTTTTCTTTCTTATTTTTTTTACCTGACGTCTTTAGATTTTTTTTTAAATGCTTCTATATGAAGTACAACTTTAGTTAATTACAAATAAAAAGTTTTGATTTTTTTTTCTTCATCAGTTTTTTTTACAGATTTTTTAAAGTTTTAAAAAAGTGCGAAATTTGGCCTGGTATCGCTTTACATTTTCTATCATATCTCGGGATAGAAATAAGCTAGAGAAACAAAATAAACACCATTCTACTCAGAACTGTACAGGCTTTCACCAGATATATCACAAGAGGATCTTTGTTAATATTTTACCCATGTGAACACAAACGCTAAATTTTAAAACACATTTAAAAAAAAAACGTATAATTTAAAAATTCCCCAAAACGCACATGTGTCTGCTATGCTCTTAGCCACATCTGTACCAAAATTCAAGTCGGGAATGAAGCATTGACGCTAAAATAGTTAAATATCTTAAAATATGATCCCAATGCGGTCCCAACTTGAATTTTGGTACAGATGTGGCTAAGAGCATAGCAGACACATGTGCATTTTTGGGAATTTTTAAATTATACGTTTTTTTCGGAAATGCATTTTTAAATTTTGCGTTTGCATAGGTAAAATATTAACAAAGACATACTCTTGTGACATATCTGGTGAAAGCCTGTACAGGTCTGAGTAGAATGGTGTTTATTTTGAATCTCTATAATTTTTCTAGCCTGAGTTATGAGGAGAAATGTAAAGGCATGCAACACCGAAATTTGCACTTTTTCCAAACTTTGAAAATCAATTAAAAATAAAAAAAAAAATTAGATTTTTTTTTTCTCTTCACATTTTGCATTGTCTGACATGCCATTATCAAATATCAAAATCTCAAAATAATTAAAAATATAGAGGTAAAAATCATTGGTTCACTTGACATGGAATGGCCCTGCTGCTACCAATAAATGTTGCAAATTATTTGAAAAACTACTGAAAGCTGCAGTTAATACTATTATCTAATTTCAATGGCTCTTGCCATGGAATACGATAGATTGGGCAGCAAACTAACAGTCAGTTCTTGAAGCTGAGATATTGGAAGCTGGAAAAATGGGCACGCATAAAGATCTCAGTGACAAGGCCAAGAGCATCCAAACATCTCCATAAAAGCAGCTTTGTAGGGTGTTCCTGGTTATGCAAGGGTTTGTACATAAATAATGAGGTCCAAAGAAGGAAAACTAATGAATTGGCATTAGGGTCATGATTAATGCCAAGAGCTAATTTGTGACTGGAGAAAAAGCTAATTTGACTGCCCCGATCCTATATAAGATCTACAGTAGTGAATATTATTGATAAAGCTGGTTATTATAGAAAGTGTCAGAACACAGTGTACCACAGTTAGTTGTGTATGGAGCCATCTAACTGCAGATGTCCCCCGCTAAATCCAATAAACCACTGAAATCTGAAACACATCAAACAAGACCACAAAGTATTGGAAAACCGTTTGCTGGTTTCATGTGTCATTTAAATGGACAGGAGCATGGCAAAGTGACCAGCACCAGAAAGCACTCCTGGAAGATCACGAGATGGAAAGAGCAATATGATGCCCTCGGCAAAGCTCTGCAGGGAAACCATGGATTCTAGCTGGCATCATGTGGATGTCATCATTAGAAGACCACCCTACTTTTCCAATTTAAAATAAAACTTAAAAAAATTTGGTTTAGTAATGTCCATAAAAGTAAAATCTATCCACTAATGTATGAAAAACCTTACTTGGTTTAGCATCACAATAATGGTACTGACCTCTAGAATCATTTTTAACACAAAGAATACCACTAAAATAACCCCCAGAAAATAACAGCAGAGTTGCATTTTTTTGTTTTCCCACTATTTTTCCTCATCTGAAATTATTTTCACTGTATGTCAATAAACTATGAATGGTGTGTATCAAAACTGCAACTCAAATTACATAAAACAAGCCATCGTATGGCAGTGCTGGCAGAAACAAAAATAATGGCTCCTTAACTAAAGGGAGGGCCAAGCTAATGAGCAAAAACAAAAGATGGCCGGGTCTTGAAAGGGGTTAAACAACAGTTACTATTTGATAAACTGTTGTTTTAATGATAAAGTTTGTCCAAAACAGCAAGATCTCACAGACTAATTACACTGGGGAACAATTTGAAAAATATTTTCTGTTGCGTTAGGTTTTTGAGCTGATTTATACTAAAATTGGCATACTGATTCCAAAAATGTAGTCAGTATTTTTCTAGCACGTCAAGTTTTTCCTCCACAACTTACCTGCCAGAGATGCACAATTGCACTGATATCTGTAATAAGACTTGTTATCTGATTACAATTGGACTCATATAGAGCTACATGATATATGATAGTGTTAAAAAACATTTGTCATGCCTATTTCTTATATATTTGTACTATTAAAAAAAAACAAAACACTTTTTAGGTACAGTAGTTTACATATTTTTGAGAAGACAAAAATCCTATAGTTCAAAAACTTGACGTGATAGAGAAAAACTGAGATCATTTCTGGATTCAGCATCCAAAAATTAATTAAGAACAGTTGTCAGACCTAACTCCTAAAAAATTGTGTTCCCCAGTGTTATCAATGCAGAAATGGATGGGTTGGGGGAAGCCAATTCTGCAGTGTCAATGTCAAAGCCGGGGAATCTTCAAGTGGAGCTTGCTCCGAGTAAGGAGCGCTGTCAATCAAATCAAGATGATGAGTGCACATGCACACTCATGGGAAGATTTTTCTGTAGAAATAAAGAAGTTAAATCTTAACTGCAGCGTGATTATTATAGCAGTTAAGTCCCCTATTGGATTGTACATGTTCCTGAAGTCAAGTTTTGGGGGTTGACAGAATTCCTTTAAACTTGATAAACAATGTTACACCCAGCATTTTCAGCCAAAACCAGAAGTAAATCAGCATGAAGGAGAAACATAAGTCCTTCTATAATGCTCACCAAACCTCTTGAATCCACTTTGACCTGGCTATTTAATAGTTCTACAAAGAACACTAGCACCTAGTACATATGACCTTTTGGTAGGCAGCACAATCTGAATTTAACTGCTTTTAAAAGAACAAAACAGTTTTATAACCAAACATCACTTTGTGGACAAAACAGATAAGGCTGTAACGTACAATTAAGGGCAGAGTTACATTCGGACATGTTTGGCAACAACTATTAAGAAGTATTTGTATACCAAATAAGATATGTTCAGAAACAATCTGTTTCTATTGTACACAGTAAAATTAAGTTCTTAAAACTGTGATGTGAGAAACAATCAACAATGAATGGAATAGGAATGCACCTGCTCCCCTGCTTTCCGGGCAACACAAGTTTATTGCATTATAAGATTGAGAAGAGAACAAGAGTCTTTACAATCCCTGTGCAGCTGCAAGTGAAAGCTAGAATGTTCCACGGGAAGGGAATCTGTCAGCAGGAAGTCACCCACCCCTAACTACTTATATGGGAATATACAGAGGAAACCAGAAGTTTACATACATTATATAAAAAGACACAAATGCATGGTTATCTCACTATCAGACATGAAGTCAGAACAAACCTTTCCTGATTTAGCTCAATTAGGATTACCATAATTATTAATATTTGTCAAACGCTAAGATTATTGAGACAGAGAGAATGTATTAAGGCATTTTTATTACTTTCGGCAAAGACACAAGTTTACATACATTTCATTAGTATCTGGTACTATTACAATTAAACTTTAGGACGCCTGTCATACATTTTGGATATTCTTCCACAAGATTCTAACAATAGTTGGCAGAAATCTGGGCCCGTTCCTCCTGACAGAACTGGTGTAACTGAGCCATGTCTGTAGGTCGCCTTGCTCACACCTGCCTTTTCAGCTTTGCCCATAAATTTTCAATAGGATTGAGATCAGGGCTTTGTGATGGGCATGTAAAAACAACGACTTTACTATCCTTAAGCCACTTTGTAAGCAGTTTAGCAGTATGCTTCAGGTCATCGTCCATTTGGAAGACCAATTTCCGTCCAAGCTTTAACTTCCTGTGTACAGTATATTAGAAGAAGGAGCCGCACTCACCAGGGTTGTCCATGCACTGTGAGGAATTGAATTCTATATTAAAACAGGGTTACAGCAGTGCGGGAAGGGAGGACAACAGGGTCGGACGACGGACACACTGTTTCACCAAGTTAGGGTTTCTACTGGTCCTGGGTCCAACGAGTAATAAAATTCTTCACCTGCATGGACGACCCTGGTGAGTGCAGCTCCTTCTTCTACTATACTCATCCTGATAATAGTCACCAACTAAACTCATATACAATTTGAATATTTAATCGCAAATCCTGGATGTCTTGTACATAAAGCAATTTTCTTTTCACCACCAATGTCAAATTAAATTATTCTGATGACATTTATTTACTTTTCCAATATAAATGATTAATTGCAGTAATATACCTGAGGAAAAAAAACTAACTTTCATTATGAAAAATCATCACAATACAGACAGCATGCCAAATAATAATGACTCCAAGTCTGGAATTGGGTAATATCATGTCAAGTGATCCAAAAATGAATATTTTTTTTCCCTGACGTCCTCAGATTTTTTAAATTTTTTTTCTATATGAAGAACAACTTTAGTTAATTACAAAAAAAAAGTTTTGAATTTTTTTCTTTATCAGTTAATTTTTTACAGATTTTTAAAATTTTAAAAAAGTGCGAATTTTGGCCTGGTATGGCTTTACATTTTCTATCATATCTCAGGCTAGAAATAAGATAGAGAAACAAAATAAACACCAATCTACTCAGAACTGTGCAGGCTTTCACCAGATATGTCATAAGAGGATCTTTCTTAATATATTACCCATGTGATCGCAAGCGCAAAACTTTAAAACGCATTTCCGAAAAATCGGCGCGCTTTAAATATTTCAAAAACTGCCCATGTGTCTACTTTGCTCTTAGCCACATCTGTACCAAATTTCAAGTTGGGATCGCGATGGGATCATATTTTAAAATATTTTAATATTAATAGCGTCAATGGGTCATTCTATATCAAGTGATCTAAATATGAATATTTTTTTTTACCTGACGTCTTTAGATTTTTTTAATTCTTTTTCTTTATGAAATACAACTTTAGTTAATTACAAATTAAAAGTTTAGAATTTTTTTCTTCATCAGTTAATTTTTTACAGATTTTTAAAGTTTAAAAAAGGGTGAATTTTGGCCTGGTATGACTTTACATTTTTTTTTTATCTCAGGCTAGAAATAAGATAATGAAGTGGGAGAGGCATCATTTTACTCAGAACGGTAACAGCTTTCATTTGATATGTTACAAGACTATGTTTCTTTATATCAAATTCAAACTATTGACGGGCAATTGTGAAAAAATGACTGATTGTGTTCTTGGTTATATTTGTGCAGAGATTCAACTTGGGACCTGTCAAATTTATATATTTTTTATTTTATGGTTGTATGAGTTATCACAACTTATTGAATAAAACATTTATATGCAACAAAAAAGAAACACAAAAAACAAATCCCATAAGTGCCAGGATAAATACATCTTAATCATCAGAACACAACGCTCAGCATTTTCAACTTGAATGTATTGAACAAACCAAAAGAAGAAAGGTGATCATATCCTCAAGTTTGATTAAACAAGATTAAAAGAACCAAAAATGTTAACCCCTATTTATACATATAAATTTGTTTTCTATTCTATCACTAAACATGTGATTTATGAAGTGTTTAATAAGAATAGTACAGTAGTTAAATCATCGTTCTATAAATTATGAACTAATCAAACAATTAATAGTATGTTTTTAAAGTGGCATTTTATCAATTTGTCCCTTCTAGTGGGTGAAATGTAATCTTGTCCATAAACGCTTACTAGCAATCGCCATTTCCTTGTGTGTCAAAGAGTATGTCCGGCCTGTCACGGTGTTAGGCTCCCCTGAGTTAATATCTGATTTTCGTGCACTTTTAAAATGTCTGGCTTTCTTGGATACACAAAGGATGGCGCTGGACCAGAAGGATGCAATAAAGTCAATTCTACTTCTTCATTTTCACAATCTTTGGAGAGTACAGTAGCCAGCCACCAGCGCCAATCATATTCATATTTTTTCAAAAGGATTGCAACAGTGTCTATGATAAAATGCTGTTTCTTGAGAAGTAGCAGCCTTTGCTGTGTGGGAAAAATACAGTTAATATTAAGTAAGGAAGATAGGTAATAAAAATAAAGATTTACAGTACACTTGAGATAGAACTGTATTACTATAAAGTGAGTTTTAGGGCTAGCGCGCACAGTTTTTTCTGTCTGCAGATACACGCTGCAGTTCTGGCAGCTTGTTTTTCTACAATTTTTACCGCATATGCGTTAGTTTTTTTAATCGCTAGTGAAAAAAATGGCAGCTTTTTTTATATAAATTATAAATGTGCGTTTATTGCAGCGATTAAAAAGTAGTTCAGGCAGTGATTTACTCACTCTTGAGTGTTTCCAAAAACACTGCATGTGGTGAACCCCATAGAAATCAATGGGGCTGTTTTTCTGAATGATGATCCCTAAGAATAGCACTGTGTGCATTGGACCTTAATAATAAAAGCATTAAACTATGAATATATTTACTCACCCATATTTTAGTACACAGCCTTGATGGCTTTGTACAGACTATTGTTTGTTCAGGAGTGAAGATGTCCAGACATGTCAGGACATGAAAGGTCTGAACGAGCTGTCTTACTTCCTGAATGCAGTGGGTAGACACTTAACATGATTGACAGAGCTGCTGGCCTATCATCTGCTCTGCATTCACTGTCTATCCCTGTGCTTTCTCAGGTTGAGCCCTAACAAAGCTTTTTCCTATATGTCCTCTCCTGCTTCTAAGCTGTAACATATCAAAATAATACAGTAATGTCTAAAAATAATGGATTTGATAAATATAGACCCCACACTTTTAGACCACAGGTTGAACAGATCTGAATTCAAGATTTTTGAATTGACACTATAATAGTTAAATATTTTAAAATATGATCCCATCACAATCCCAACTTGAAATTTGGTACAGATGTGGCTAAGAGCATGAAAGACACATGGGCAGTTTTGGAAAATTCTTATTAAAACGTTTTTTCGGAAATGCGTTTCAAATGTTGCTTTTGCAAGGATAAAAAATTAAAATTAACAAATATACTCTTGTGACATATCTGGTGAAAGCCTGGACAGTTCTGTGTAGAATGGTGTTTATTTTGTTTCTCCATCTTATTTCTATCCCAAGATAAAAAAATGTAAAGTCATACCAGGCCAAAATTCACACTTTTTTTAAACTTTAAAAATCTGTAAAAAATTAACTGATGAAGAAAAAAATTCTAAACTTTTAATTTGTAATTAACTAAAGTAGTACTTCATAAAGGAAAAAAAATAAAAAAATCTAAAGACGTCAGGTAAAAAAAAATATTCATATTTAGATCACTTGATATGGAATGACCCATTGACGCTATTAATAGTAAAATATTTTAAAATATGATCCCATCGCGATCCCAACTTGAAATTTGGTACAGATGTGGCTAAGAGCAAAGCAGACACATGAGCAGTTTTTGAAATATTTAAAGCGCGCCGATTTTTCGTAAATGCGTTTTAAAGTTTTGCGTTTGCGATCACATGGGTAAAATATTAACAAAGATCCTCTTGTGACATATCTGGTGAAAGCCTGTATAGTTCTGAGTAGAATGGTAGAACTCCTGGATGAAGGCGTAAGCCGAAACGTGCATGTAGAGTGCAGCAGAGTCTGTAGACACACCAGGTAATTACCCTCTGTTTTTGATCTTCACTATTTTGGCCTTTATCACCTTTTTATGTTGAATAGCCTCCTATGTGAGAGATAGGTAACTATTGCAAGTTTATCTGATGTTTTTGACACTTCTATTGATTTGGCTTTGAGACTTGTTTATAGGATTATCTGGAAAGATCACTTTTTAGTTTGTATGGTGTTTTCTACAGATCCTTTATACTTTGAGATTTCTATGTACACTTATTTTTTGTTACTTTTATTTTTTCTTGGTATTTTTTGTACTCCTATTTAAACCTTTATAACCAAATAAAATGTTTTGTATGTACTATTTTAAACATATTCAATAAAATTGTATTTTTATTGCACAAATCACCTCCTTTCTTTCTGATATACTTCTATTGGGTGAGCATTTATTTCCATGAATTAGAGGGATGATTATTGGGCATGAAAATCATCTTCTGTAAAGCCTAATTCTGGTGTACTGATCAGCAACTGGCATCAGACAGGAGGACATCTCTGGTGCTGCCGCGGGGAAAAGAGATGGAAGGGTGAGTATGATCCTCTGGGAAATTCACTGTTCCCCATGCTAATGATGATGCATGTGAGCAGTGAATATGCAGAAACACAATCACTGTGATCACATCCTGGCTATTTAAACTTATTTATTATTCAGTGCAGTGAACACTACATTAGCCTAGAAAAGTGAGCTCATGTGATCAGTTTGCAGCCAGCTCCAGCATCTGGTCACCACTCCAAAGCCGTCCCCTCCACAGCACAGTATTCTGACTATAAGGCTACAGTCACATGGTGCGTTAGTGCACTGTTATTGCTGCGTTTCTTACGGATCCACTATTTGCAGCGAAATGGTGACGTTGGCTGCCAATGCCAAGTCAATGCATTTCACAATTTGGTATTCAGATGCAGCATTTTTTTTACAGATCCGTTCTTGGGCTCAAGAACGGATCTGTAAAAGGAATGAGCATGTCAATTCTTTTGCCGTTTTCTGTTGCGCTATTTACTCACCCTCCCCATGCTCCCACAGTGACCTACGGTGATGTCCTCTCATTCCAGAGGCCGCAGGACCTGGGAGTTGTTTATTTCGAGGTCAAGGACCTGGCACTGCACCGTGTGCTGAGTGATGTCACTCAGTCATGTGTGCAGGGTCCTAGAGGCACCGAACACTGCAGCCTCCGGGAATAAGAACATCACTGGAGATCACCGTGGGACCGCGGGGAAGGCGAGTAAAAGCGCAGCAGATAATGTCACACATTCACACACACAAGGCTGTGTTTTGTGAGGATCTGTTTTTGGTGCAGTTTGGCTAGGGTCTTAAAATGTTTGCAAACAGATGCGTTAAGGCACCTATAGATTCCAATACAAAAAATGCATGGCTAAATTGGTATGCGTTTGGCACTATTCTTTTTTTAGCACACAACATAACGCGGTCTGCAACGTTTTTTGGGCCGTACATTGCGGAAGTGAAATTAGCTGGTTTGGAGCAGTTTTAGTGTACTGAGCATGCTCAGTACACTAAAATCGGGTCCGAGAAAGTATCCAATGTTTTCTCGGACCGTGCTCCATAGGCCCCCATGTTATCAGCCACGGATCATGTCGGATCTGAATCGGTCCAATTTGATCCGCTGTAAATCGGAGCAGTCTCCGATTTTGGGTACAGCAAAAAATCGAACCAAAACGGATCTGACAAAAATCGGATGCCACTAAGGGCAAATCCGATCCGATCCATGCCCATAGGCTAACATGGGGGCCAAATCTGATCCATGGCTGTCCGTTTTAGAACGGACAGCCACGGATCCCAAAAAATCGTAATGTGAAAGCACCCTCTACCAGGTTTCTTATGTGAAATTCGCAACCTACAAAGTGGTGCAGAACAATGCCTCTAAATGGGTTTAAAACCCCCACCACAATTTACAAACCTATCCCACAATGGGAAATGTTAGCTTTGAGTGAACATGTCTGTTTAGGAAGAACAGATGTACCCAAACGAGATAATACAAATTTGAGTCACAGATTTGTAATTGTATGATCACGCACAAAATATTAATAAAAATTCTGCAGATTAAACTTCATGTTATCTAAACCATACGTTGCTATTAAATATTGTCCTGAGGTTGCAACCTGCTATTGGGTGAAATATGGACATCACTAACGAAGAATCCAAAACAAAAGCCAACTTTGTTTAAAGCTTTGGCACAATATGTATTGACAGAGTTAAGCCTGAAAATAACTGAATTCCCTAGAGGAAAACAGTTCATCCTTCCATAGATGGCATACACCCATCCTGGTTTGAATATAGCTTTGTCTAAACTCAACTGTGAAGCTTCCAAAGAAAAATAATCTCTCTAGCTTACAGCTATAAGTATCAGAGCAACTGCCATTCTTACTGCGCCAGGTTAATAGAGTACATTTGCCATACTGTTCGACTCATTAATATTTCATCAAAACCTACCTGTTGCTCACAAGCAAAGGTTTGGAACAACACTGGCAAGAACATGTAATGCAATGTTACTGTTACTATATACACAGGTTGCAAGGTTTTCTTTGTCCATGCAGCATGAACGCTGAAGGCTATTTCTAGACTAGTCCTTAAATGGTCACTTTATTTTCAGACAACTATCTCTTTTAATAGATAATGTGATAAATTAACAAACCACAATTTATAAAAGATTTTTTAACCCTTCCAGCCCACCCAAATAAGGGGGCGAAAAATGCACTAATCTATGCCATTAGGGGTCTCCTTCCTGTCTAACTTGCGGCCACTGCCTTTTATCAAATATAATCCACTTATAGACTGATTAACCCCTTAATGACCAGACCAAATTTTACAATTCTGACCAGTGTCCCTTTATGAGGTTATAACTCAAGAACACTTCAACGGGTCCTACTGATTCTGAGATTGTTTATTCGTGACACATCAGACTTCATGTTAGTTGTAAATTTGGGTCGATATATTTTGTGTTTATTTTTGTAAAAAATATATCTTGGCAAAAATGTTGAAAATATATGCAATTTTCAATTTTGATACCATTAAACCAGAAAATAATGTCACACAACAGAGTTAAGAAATAAAAATTCTCACTTTACATCTGCACAATTTTGTAAACAATTCTTTTGTTAGGCCCCTTTCACATCAGCGGTTTTCATTGATCGCGGCAGTTGCGGTGAAAAAGCCGCAACTGCCGCGATTACCGCATAACGGCCGCACTTGCAGTTCACTTGCGGCAAGCCCCATATAAATGTCTATGGGGCTTGCGGTAAGTGTGCGGCAGTGGGCTGCAAAAAAAAAAGCGGTATGCGAAACCGCACTTGCTGCACACTTACCGCAAGCCCCATAGACATTGTATGGGGCTTGCCGTAAGTGAACCGCAAGTGCGGCCGTTATGCGGTAATCGCAGCAGTTGCGTTTTTTTCACGGCAACTGCCGCGATCAGCGAAAACCATTGATGTGAAAGGGGCCTTAGGAAGTTACCGTAGAAAGGTTTTAAGTTCATCAGCAATTTCTCATTTTTACAAAACTATTTTTTAGGGACTGAATCACATTTGAAGTCTGAATCACATTTGATGTCACTTTGAGGGGCCTATATGCCTTAAAAAGGCCAAAAGTGACACCGTTCCATAATCTGCACCCCTCAGACTGCTCAAAATCACATTCAAGAAGATTATTAACCCCTCAGCTGCTTCACAGGAATGAATGCAAAGTAGAATTAAAATAAATAAATAAATGTATATTTTACCTAAAAATGTTGTTTTAGCTTCAATGTATTCACTTTTACAAGAGACAGCATGACAAAATGGCTGCCAACATTTGTTAGTCAGTTTCTTCCGAATGCGCTGATACCCCACACGTGGTCAGAAACCTCTGTTTGTACATATTGCAGGGCTCAGAAGGGAAGGAGCGCTGTTTGAAATTTGGAACACAAATTTGGCTGAAATAGATTGTGGGCACTATCTTGCATTTCAAGGACCCCTTAAGTACCTAAACAGCAGAACCCCCCCCACAAGTGACCCCATTTTGGAAATTAGACCCTTGAAGGATTTTATCAAGGGGTATAGTGAGCATTTTTAAACCCACAGGTACTTCACAGAATTTGATAACTCTAGGTCTTCTCTTTTTTCACAAAAGTGTTCCTTTAGCATCAAATTTTTCACTTTTACAAGAGATAACACCAAAAAGTGGACCCCACGGTTTGTTACCCACTTTCTGATGAGCGCTGTGATACCCAATGTAGATACATGTAGACAAAAAGTTCTGTTTGAATAAACGGGAGGGCTCAGAGGGGCAGGAGCAATGTTTTAAAAATGGAACACAAATTTGGCTGAAATAGTTTGCGGGCACCATGTCACATTCCCAGGGTCACTAAAGTACCTAAAGAGCAAGAACACCCCACATGGCCCCCCATTTTGGAAATTATACCCCTTAAGGATTTTATCTATGGGTATAGTGAGCATTTTGAACCCACAGGTATTCACAGAATTTAATAACAATAGGTTGTCGTCATAATGAACATTTTCTTTTTAAATTCCACACAAAATTTCTGACTTTTAGGGTATCTGCACATGATCTGTAGACACTGCGTCCTTACAAAAAGAGTCAGCTCCCATGCTGTTATGTTTATTAGTTTTGTGTTGCATTATCCCTGACCAATGAAATGTGGTATGATCAAACCATATCCCTGTACGGTCAGACACGGCCATTATATAGCACACAGTACTAACTCAGTAGCCCAGTACCTACACCTAGAGCCCCACTGCTAGGAGGATATGAGCTTTATTCTTCCAAGCAGAGTTCATCTTTCAGTCACAGGGGTGGTGCTGATGCTGGATCAGTCACTGCTCAGTATATAGATGTAACCATGCCCTCAACACTGACTGTCAGCCAGGTCCAATGTTGAGCTGGCTGTCAGTCAGAGCCAGGAGATGTAGTTACAGCCAGCACTCATTATACACAGAGGTTACCATAACAATGCAGGTGCTAATTCCATGACTGACTGGAAGCTGAAAGCTGCCAGGAGTAAAAAAGTTTATTTCCTTTTGGCAGTGGGGCTCTAAGTGCCGGCACCAGACAGGTTTAAAACGCTACAAATCCCCACCAATTCAAACATAAAGAATAGTAAGCAAATGTGGTCTATTCTTCTCGATCAGTTGCATCAGGCATGCTCCATGTACATAGTTCTTTTCTATGCAAGCGTTCATAGGCAAGATCATCAGCATTTGTAAAGTACAGATATTTATGGTCCAAAAAGTGGGTTTTTATATTAGCCTTCATGACGGCCATTTTGGACTACAAATATCTTCTTGTACCAGTGTGTAACCTGTTGTTTTATTACACTTGATAAAAATGCCAGTATGGAATTGAAATGCATAGTGGAAAATAAAGTGTCTTCAAAGAATACTGCAGCAAGAGGCTTCTTTCTAGCAGCACAGCCAATTGTTAAATGCATTTTTTATCTCTTTTGGTAACATTATTATTGCACACACATTATAAAAGTTATAGTGTCTTTTTTTTATCTAAGAAAAATATTGACATCCAACATTCTGGTCCTGATGGACTACTGTATTCATATTATTGTGACAGTCATGTGTACCCATGCCAGTACACACTTCACTGTAGATCACGGGTGGGTAACTTACATCATGTGTAACCAGATACAAGAATGCAACTGCGCAGACAATGAGGAGGTAGTGGCAATTGAAACAACAATAATTTATTTACTTTACACAAATAAGGAAAAGGCGCCTATGACACAAGGTCGGAGAATGGAACAGTTGGTAGCAATAAAATAGATTAGATTACAATAAAGAATATAGTAATACAGATGTAAACAATGCAAGTATAGGCCGGTTAACACGTAGCGACATCGTTAACGATGTCGCTGCAACTTGTGACATTGCAGCGACCTCGTAGCGATGTTGCTTTGTGTGACATACTGCAACGATCAGCAATCAGCTCGCAGATCGTTTGTACAATTGCCAGGGCCATTTTTCAATCGTTGGTCTCCCACTGGGCGGCCAGCATCGCCATGTGTGACAGCGGGAGACCAACGATCATCGACCTCCCAGCGTCGCACAGCACACGCTGGGAGCTGGTAACCAGGGTAAACAGTGGGTAACTAAGCAGAGCACTGTGCTTACTTACCCGCTGTTTACCTGGTTACCAGCTCCCAACGCCGCACAGCACACACTGGGAGCTGGTAACCAGGGTAAACAGTGGGTAACTAAGCAGAGCGCTCTACTTAGTTACCTGCTGTTTACCCTGGTTACCAGCAGCCAGCATGTGCTGTGCGGCGCTGGGAGCTGGTAACCAGAGTAAACAGCGGGTAACTAAGGAAAGCGCTCTACTTCGTTACCTGCTGTTTACCCTGGTTACCAGCGTTCTCGCTGGTCGCTGGTGAGCCTGCCTGTTTGACAGCTCACCAGCGATCAGATAACGATGTCCCACCGACCCCCGTCGTTGGTGGGGTCGCTGTGTCATTGTTCTGTGTAAACCGGCCCTATGACACTATTACACATTGTTATACACTTCCTAACATTCAATAATGGTCACTGACAAAGATACCTTAATCCTAATTCCTAAATCAAGTAGGTTAATGTCACTTCTCTACCCATCACTGTAATCAACTATGTAAGTAATACAAAACAGCACACCTTAACGGCACTAGATGCTAGGCTGCGAGCTCAGGTTGGTGGGTTACTTCCCACACTCGGCACGCTGACCGCTTTCATTCCCTGAAGTATGGACCCAGTCCACACTTAGTACTGTACATCTGCCCAGGAAACAACGGCTCAGAGATGATTTTCCACTATGGCTGGATCATCTCTTGGGTCTGGTCAAGGATCTTCCTATGGAAATGGTAACGATCTTCCTCTCAGGTCTGGAAACAAACAAAATTGGGCGCACCGCAATAATTTACAGATAATTTAGGGGGGTGCTCACCGTGCCAAGGAGGAGCTTATGTCATACAAAGAAAAGACATGGCACAAATGGGAGCAACACACAAGTAATATAGAGTTAAAAATTAAACTTTATTATTGTACAGGCACAAGACAGAATAAAAACACTTAAAACCATGGGGCGTTCCCAAGGCCACAACCACAATGTATATACAGAGTGTGAAAATGCTGACACAGAGATAACATGGGTAATAAGACGAATGTAAGAATTATACTTGGGTTGTCAAAAACCAGGATGAATCAGGAAACATAATACTAATGATGTTGGGGCCAACACAATCAATAAGTCAAATTCCACTCACAAAAATGTCATATCATATACAAATAATCACAATGGTGAAAACAGATAAGGGACTCATACGTCTGCAACAGAGCACCTTGTATCAAGTACAGAAAACAAATAAGATGTTAGTTGCAGATTTTGATATATACAGTAAACACATATAGAGTGTTTGTAAATGCAAATGAGTAGTCTGTACATAAATACATGGGACCAAAGTCGTGTGAGCCGTATTGGACTCGGTCAGACGTAGGAAAAGCCTATAGACAATAACCATGTATGGCATAAGGTGTATAGATGACCAAACCACGCGGAACAGTTATCTGATGAATGAGAAGGGACAAAAATAATTGCATATAATTCATAAAACCTGCAGTTAAGTGTATGAGACCAGGGAGTGTAACCTGTACAGGTAATTGTACGTATGATAGTAAGATGTACATAAAAAATGAGTGGTCCCCAAAGGGAATTATATGATATAGACCAACAGTTATGAGGATGACTTTGGGCCCGCAAGGACCAGGTGGATATGATACGGATCCTTATATATCAGGTAAATGTATAAGGAATAAGGTATTGGCTGACCCCTAAATAGAAGTAATCCTGGCTGATACCTGGTATATTGTGAAAACCCCCAGTAGACAATGCAGTGTGGTAATTACCAGTCCGTAGTCAGTTCGGGGTCGGTAAAGAGAAGTGGCCGAGGGTCACCAAGGCCCCACGCGTATCGCTGCTAGGGCGCAGCTTCCTCTGGGGAAGACTCTCAGTTCCTCTCAGTTCTGGTCACAGATGTTTGGTTGTAAGCAGGGCTGTGGAGTCGGTGTCCATTTTGGTGGAGTCAAATTAAGGGAAATAGAGGAGTCGGAGTTTAAGTCGGATGTTTGGCTTACCGACTTGACAGCCATAGTTGTAAGGCCGCTCTGCTGCTCACACAACTGTCCTCTCAGGTCCAGGCTGCAACAAAACCTCTGCTCTCCCAGGCTTCTAAAAATTCTTAACTACGCCACAGCAGTCACATGGCCTGGTGTCTCTTTTCTGCGCCCTAGAATGAATACTTTGCACTTCAGTTCCTACTGTCGTCATTCACTAGTCCTACCAACATTTCCTCACAGACACATGGTTTACGCACTAATATGTGCGTCTCTTCCAATATTCATTCCATCTTACACATGTATGTTATTTATTTAAAGTTCTAACTGCCCAATGGGTTTCTCAATCCTAAAATCGCATGTGACTCAAGCAAATTACACACACTTTTTTAATTGTGCAACAGTGTGGCCCAAGCCTTGGGCTGGGGTCAGACTCGCATATGGCATCCGATGCAAGAGCATCAGATGTGACATGCTAATGACACTAGGCTCAGGCCTGCTGCAAGCGTGAGACGAGTATAATGCAACGGTGATCTGATCCTGCAATGAGATCACAGGTGCGGTATATAGAGAGAGGGATTAATCTCTCCATCTTCTTCATTGCCAGTCTCGGCATAGATTGCACAGCGCTCAGATGACATCGGAGTGCAGTTGGATGTTTCCCTCGCACCCACAGACTTGTATGAATGCAAGTGAGCCGATACTCGCTGACAATCGAAGCATGCTGCAATTTTTTTCCTCAGTCCAATTAGGGCAGAGAAAAAACTCGCAGGTATAAGCACCCTGACTGATTAACAATAAGCCAATTGCAATATGACATTTCCGTGCGACTGGTCTTAGACATATGCTGTGCCACTGTAAAGCCCTTGTCCTAAAGAACATTTACACTGCACGATTATTATGAAGATGTGTTTCTAGACACATTTGTTCATAATTATTCAAGTTTAAAAAGGCGGTCCATCATCCAACATATGAACAAATGCATGTTTGTTTCGCGAAATGATCTTTTGGTTTGCACAAATGAACATCTTCCTTGGCAGCATATTGTCTTGTATAAAACAGGACTTCTGGTGCAGAGAACAATGGCAGTGTATGCGCATTGAAAAATCTACTACTCATTGATCCAAAGTGCTGTCAGTCTGTGTAAACATGTATCCTGCTGTATAAATGCACTGTTGCACACATGTTGTGCCAATGTCTAGCCCTAAAGCCCCACACACACGGATTAATCTTGACAGAACCCGCTTGGCCGATTGTTTATTGTGTATGGGAGACCTGGACAATTTATTGTCGTAGTCAATATGGATCAAGCATTTCGAATTTCAGACTGCCAATCATATAGTCTCCAAGAGATAAGCAGAGACCAAACATGTCTGATGACAACGCTCACATAAAGAACAAAGAATCGCTCAATCGAAAGAGCAGACACTTCTGTGTATGGGAGAGCTGGCCAAGATGACTGCAGGCAAACTATAATTCGTCTGACAGACATCTAGTGAGTATGGGTGTCAATACACTTGGCGACATTCAAGCGATCCCGACAACGATACGACCTGGTAAGGATCACTGGAACGTCGCCACGTGGTCACTGGTGCGAAGTCAAACAGTCAGATCTACTCAATGACGCAACAACGATACGGCGATCCGTATAACGACCTTGGCATTCGTTGGGACCCTCTCATGCAGCAGCTAGTCTGACGACTCAGACCTACATGGCTGAGTTCTGAGTCGCCAACGAGGTCGTTGTTAAGGCGTTCAACACACCGATGCATGCTGCCCAGTGGGAAACCGATGATGAAAAAATGGTCCAGGCCATTCCGACATGATCGGTGATGTCACAGCGGGGGCCTGGTCGCTGCTACGTGTCAAACATAGTGAGATCGCTTGCGAGGCCACTGTTGGGTCACAAAACCTGTGATGTAACCGCGATCTCGCTAGTGATCTCACTATGTGTAACGGGGGCTTTGGGTGGGCCTTAGACTAGGACACAATTAACAGTGCACCCACATTAGACGGATGACGTTACAGCAGAGCCCAGCCTTCTGTAATGCTGACCGCTAACGTCGGGTGCTTCCTATGAACGCTGCACCATAGAAACCAGCAGTTTACTATGGATACAGCTTCACAGGAAGCCCTAGGCAGTGCGCTTATCCAGGACGCACAGGAAAACAGTACAGACAACGTTAGTAAACAGCGGGTTTCTATGGACCAGCGTTGAGAGGAAACACTCGACGTTAGCAATCAGCGTTACAGCAGGCTGGGCTCTGCTGTAGCATCATCCGTCTAACGTGGGTGCACTTTTAAGTGTGGCCTTAGCCTTAGACACACTTTCTGTAAAACCTGTGCAACAAATTGCCAGTGTCTAATAGTTTAAATTCTGGAATTGCCAATGTACTAAACAGAAGCAGCAGACTGAGCTCTGTATGAGTCAAAGGTCCTGACAGCAGTGTTATGGAATCAGCATGTACTGTTATCTGTGATCCCTGAACAGTCTGATATTAAACAGTCTTCGGGAAATTCTGGCTGTTCTGTGAAGAAACAAAAACAAGTATCACCAAAAATAAGTTTTTACCATTACAAATGCACACTAATAGATCTGTCATCAAAATGACCATGGAAAATTGCCTTCTGTGGACAAGTCAAATGACTCATGATGAAGACACAAACAACATGCTGCAAGCAATATTTCTTATGTAACATTATCTCTTTGTACTCACTTTATTATAATCTGTGAATTCATAATTGAGATTTATTACAAACAGACACTACCAGGTTCCTGCAGTTATAGTCAGCGAATATAAGCAGAACACTGACGGCAGTACCGCTCCCAGGCAAGATTAGTCACAGCTCCACAATGCTCTGTTCACCAATGACAAAATTATTGACAAGTGGCCAAAGGTGGCAATCTCAAAAACCAGTATCGGTAACTTGTAACTCATAACTACCATAACTTACTGTTATAAAAGGACAACAGCAGCAAAAGCAGCTGGGAGAAAAAAAACAACTTATTTTAGTATAACATGTCTGGTATCACACATCTTCATTTGAATAATCTGTAACAAACCTAGTCCATGTCTATCAATAGTGCTATACATGACCTAGTACGGTACATTTCCATGAACAGTGTACCAGACCTAGCCCATGTCCATGTATAGTGTTGTACCAAACCTAGCTCATGTCCATGAAAAGTGTCATACCAGACCTAGCCCATTTCAATGAACAGTGTTAGGCCAGACCTAGTCCATGTCTATGAACAGAGTTAGGGTGCTTTCACATCAGCGTTTTTCGTAATTCGCGGCAGATGCGGTGAAAAAACCGCATCTGCCGCGTTTGCCGCATAACGGTTCCACTTGCGGCACGGTTGCGGTTTTTTCCATAGGAAGTATAGGGGACTTGCGGCAGATGCGGCAAGTGCGGTTTTGCACTTGCGGCAGGTGCGGCAGCGAAAAAAACCGCGGTCAGCCGCGGTTTTTTTTGCCTGCCGCACCTGCCGCAAGTGCAAAACCGCACTTGCCGCATCTGCCGCAAGTCCCCTATACTTCCTATGGAAAAAACCGCAACCGTGCCGCAAGTGGAACCGTTATGCGGCAAACGCGGCAGATGCGGTTTTTTCACCGCATCTGCCGCGAATTACGAAAAACGCTGATGTGAAAGGCCCTTAGACTTGACCTAGTCCATGTCTATGTACAGTGCTATTCCACACCTAGCTCGTGGCCATGAATAGTAATATACAAAACTTACTGCATGTTCATGAATAGTAATATACCAAACCTAGTGCATGTCCATAAAGTGTTAGACCAGACCTAGTTAATGTACATGATTAATGTTATACCAAACCTAGTTCGTGTCTGTGATTAGTGCTATACCAAACCTATCTAGTCCATGTCCATGAATAGCGCTATACCGGACATAGCCAAGAATAGTATTATACCAAACCTAGCCTATGCCCATGAATAGTATAATACAAGACCTAGCCCATGTAAATGAATAGTATTATACAAGACTTAACCCATGCCCAACTAAAGTATTATACCAAACCTAGCTCATGTTCATGAATAGTGTAATACAGTTGGTATGGAAATTATTCAGACCCCTTTAAATTTTTCACTTTGTGTTCCATTGCAGCCATTTGGTAAATTCAAAAAAGTTAATTTTTTATGATTAATGTACACTCTGCACCCCATCTTGACTGAAAAAAACAAATGTATTGGCATACAGCCCCCCCATCACTGGCATACAGCCCCCTCATCATTGCTTACAGACCCGCATCTATGGTTACAGTTCCCCCTCACTGTATACAGGCCCCCATGCTACCGCACATAAAATATTAAAGATTGAACTCGCCCTCCGATGTCCTACACTGTGGCGTTCCCCCTCTGGTCTTCCTGCTTGTACCCAGCTTCTATAGCTGTGACCCGCGCATCAGTGTAGTCATCACTGCTGCGCCGATCACGTGATTAGAAACTGAGTACAAGCAGGAAGACCGGAGGGAGGACGCCACGGTGCCTGCAGGACATCAGAGGGCGAATTCAATCTTTAGCATTTTATGTGCGACAACACAAAGGCCTGTGATGAGGGGGCGAGTATACATAGTGCAATGTAATATGCACCGCTCCCTCCGCCGCTGATGGACAGGGGGGATGCAGTGCATATTGCATTGCACTATTAAGTGGGACAAAGTGACCTCCCACACCTTCTGCAGCCTCCCCCCGCGCCTTCTCCAACCTTCGGTCACTGCCCCCCACTCCACTGACACTAACACTGACTCAAGTATAAGCCGGGGTGGGTCACTTTTCAGCACAAAAATTGTGCTGAAAAACTTGGCTTATTCTTGAGTATATACAGTATTTTGTCATACATATTTATTTCCTTTGTTTGTATTGGGACAACACACACACAAAAACAGATAGAAGAAGCAAAAATAGACACAATGTCACAAAAATCCAAAAATTGGCTGGACAAAATTGTTAGCACCTTTCCGAAATTTGGGAAAACAGCTCTGCTTCAAGCATGTGATGCTCATTCAAACTCACATGTGGCAAGTAACAGATGTGGGCAATATGAAAATCCCACCTGAAAGAATATAAAGAAAAGACAATATTACTCATTCTTTGTATTGTGTGTTTGTGTGCCACACTTAAGCCCCCATCACACATAACGAGATCGTTAGCGAGATAGTTGTAACGTCAAAGGTTTTGTGACGTAACAGCAATTTCGCTAACAATCTCGTTACATGTGACACTTAGCAGCGATCAGGCCCCTGCTGTGAAGTGCTGATCGTTACAAAGTGCTCTGGGTAATTTTTTGGTCATTGGGCTCCCGCTGGTCAGCACGCATCGCTGCGTGTGACAGCGAGAGACCAACGATCAGCGACCTCACAGGCTGGGAACCATGGTAAACACCGGGTATCTAGGTAGCAGGCGCTGCCTAGATACCCGGTGTTTACCATGGTTGCCAGCGCTAAGCAGGGAGGACGCTGGTAACTATGATAAACAGCGGGTATCTAAGCTGCCTGCCTAGATACCCGCTGTTTATCATAGTTACCATCGTCCTCCTGCTTCCAGCGATGTGGAGGTGGCTCCCTGGTCGCTGAGGAGAGCTGCCTGTTTGACAGCTCCCCAGCAATCAGGTAATGACGCACCAACGATCCCTACAGGATCGTTATCGCTGTTGCGTTGTTGCGTGTGATGGGTGCTTAAGCATTAAGAACAGAAATAGGAGAAAAGACCTGTCTGAGGACTTGCAAACCAAAATTGTGGACAAATATCAACATTCCCAAGGTTACAAGTCCCTCTCCAGATATCTTGATGTTTCTTTGTCAATGGTGGGCAACATAATTAAGAAGTTTCCAACTCATGGTACTGTAGTTAATCTACCTGGAGATGTGAATGGCAAAGAAACAATGATGAAAGGTTGAAAAGGATTTTGGGTCACAATGTAGTGCTTAGTTTCAGAAAGCTGGGTTTGTGTCCTAGGTCATGGGTCTGTCAGAAGGACAATGACCCCAAACATACTTCAAAAAGTACCCAGAAATGGATGGAAACACAATGCTGGAGACTTCTTAAGTGGCCAGCAATGAGTCTGGATTTAAAATCTTAAAAATGCTGTTGGGAGAGAACACTCTTCAAGAATGAGAGACCTGGAGCAGTTTACCAAAAACAGTGGTCCAAAATTCCAGTTGAAAGGTGTAAGAAGCTTGTATATGGTTATAGGAAGAGGAATTGATTGATTACAGTGGTTTATTCCAAAGAGTGTGCAACCAAATATTAAGTTGAGGGTACAAACAATTTTGTCCAGCTCAGTTTTTGGAGTTGTGTAAAATTACGTTATGTCCAATTTGCCATTTGTTGCATATTTTGTGTGTTACTTGTCCTAGTCTGCCCATTTTTAGCATGTAAAGCGCCATCTATTATATAATTGCCGTAGCGACTTCCGTCGGAGCGGCGCTGCTTCCGGTCGCTTGGTTAGCGAGTCCGAGCTGCTTCTCCTGGACTCTGTCCGTGGCCGCGTAGCGGCCAAGGCGACTCACGAAGCAATGCCCGCAAAGCGGGCATTGCGAGTCGTTGCAGCTTAGCGAAGCAATGCCCGCGAAGCGGGCATTGCGAGTCGCTACAACCGCTAACCAAGCCACCGAAGCCCATACTCCTGTAGTGTACACCGCTATAGTATACTACAGTCCCATGCCCATAAGCGCCATGCGACTGTAGTATACCATCGCGCTGTACACTACAGCCCCCTGCCGCTCTAAGCCACTACGCGCTGCTGTACTGTACACCGCTATAGTATACTACAGTCCCATGCCCATAAGCGCCATGGGACTGTAGTATACCATCGCGCTGTACACTACAGCCCCCTGCCGCTCTAAGCCACTACGCGCTGCTGTACTGTACACCGCTATAGTATACTACAGTCCCATGCCCATAAGCGCCATGGGACTGTAGTATACCATCGCGCTGTACACTACAGCCCCCTGCCGCTCTAAGCCTACCCCCTAAGGCACCGCCGCCCCTAACCCCCTACCCCCTAAGCCCCGCAGCAGCCCCGACCACCTAACCCCCGACCCGCACCATCCAAAGCCGCCGCCGATACCCCCTAAGCCCCGCCGTCTACCTCCTAAGCCATCGCCGCCCCTACCTAAGCCCCTACCCCCTAAGCACCCTACCCCCTAAGCCCCGCAGCAGCCCCGACCACCTAACCCCCGACCCGCACCATCCAAAGCCGCCGCCGATACCCCCTAAGCCCCGCCATCTACCCCCTAAGCCATCGCCGCCCCTACCTAAGCCCCTACCCCCTAAGCACCGCAGCAGCCCCGACCACCTAACCCCCGACCCGCAGCATCCAAACCCGCCCCCGATACCCCCTAAGCCCCGCCGTCTACCCCCTAAGCCATCGCCGCCCCTACCTAAGCCCCTACCCCCTAAGCACCGCAGCAGCCCCGACCACCTAACCCCCGACCCGCAGCATCCAAACCCGCCCCCGATACCCCTAAGCCCCGCCGATACCCCCTAAGCCATGCCGCCTACCCCCTAAGGCACCGCCGCCCCCTAACCCCCTACCCCCTAGACCCCCGACGATACCCCCTAAGTCATGCCGCCTACCCCCTAAGGCACCGCCGCCCCTAACCCCCTAAACCCCGCAGCAGCCCCGACCACCTAACCCCCGACTCGCACCATCCAAACCCGCCGCCGAAACCCCGCAGCAGCCCCGACCACCTAACCCCCGACTCGCACCATCCAAACCCGCCGCCGATACCCCTAAGCCCCGACTACCTAACCCCCGACTCGCACCATCCAAAGCCGCCGCCGATACCCCCTAAGCCCCGCGTCTACCCCCTAAGCCATCGCCGCCCCTACCTAAGCTCCTACCCCCTAGGCCCCCGCCGATACCCCCTAAGCTCCCGCCGCTGTCCCCTGCCCCTGTCGCTAAAGCCCTACACCCTAACCCCCCGCCGTCCCCTAACCTAACGCCGCTCTCACCTAAGGCCCTACACCCGAAGCCCCCGTCCATCACTTACATGCCTTCAAGTCATCTGATCGTCCGTCCGATCGTCCGTCCGATCCTCCGTCCGGCCAGGCGTCCTCTTCCTCCGGCCCCGGGGGTCTTCTCTCTTCTTTCCGCCATCTCCGCCTCTTCGTCCGGCCCCGGGGATCTTCTGTCTTCTTTTCCGAAAATTCCACCTCCGACGTCCTCTTCCTTCTCATTAAGATAGAATGGAGTAAAAATCCCCCATTCTACCTCAATGAGATCTCACGCCGTCTTCTGATTGGTCGCTGGATAATGCCCTCAGCCAATCAGAAGAGCTCCTCATTCAGTTTTCATTCAGGTCCGCCTTTTTTCCCCATTGACATACATTACCGGTGTGTCGGCGATTTTATGGCCGCCCCCCTGGTTCTATTTGTCGGCCCTAAAATCGCGGACACACCGCTAATGCATCTCTATGGGCAAGTCAGCTCGAATTCTGATTGGTCGCCGTTCAATCCGAAATCGGGCTGACTGCCCATAGAGATGCATTAGCGGTGTGTCCGCGATTTTACGGCCGACAAATAGAACCAGGTGGTCGGCCATAAAATCGCCGACACACCGCTAATGCATGTCTATGGGCAAGTCAGCTCGAATTCTGATTGGTCGGCGTTCAATCCGAAATCGGCCTGACTGCCCATAGAGATGCATTAGCGGTGTGTCCGCGATTTTAGGGCCGACAAATAGAACCAGGTGGGCGGCCATAAAATCGCTGACACACCGGTAATGTATGTCAATGGGCAAAAAAAGGCGGACCTGAATGAGAACTGCGTCTCAGTCAAACTTAAAAAAATAAATAAATTAAATAATAAAAAAAATAATTAAAAAAGAATTAAAAAATAATAAAAATATTAATTAAAAATAATAAACAATTCAATAAAAATAATAATAAAAAAATAAAATATATGCTAATAAGATCAGCCCTTTGCGGACCTTAATGAGAACTGCGTCTCAGCCTAAATAATAAATTAAATAATAAAAAAATTAAAAAAGAATTAAAAAATAATAAAAAAAATTAATTAAAAATAATAAAAAATTCAATAAAAATAATAATAAAAAAATAAAATATATGCTAATAAGATCAGCCCTTTGCGGACCTGAATGAGAACTGCCTCTCAGCCTAAATAATAAATTAAATAATAAAAAAAATAATTAAAAAAGAATTAAAAAATAATAAAACAAAATAATTAAAAATAATAAAAAATTCAATAAAAATAATAATAAAAAAATAAAATATATGCTAATAAGATCAGCCCTTTGCGGACCTGAATGAGAACTGCGTCTCAGCCTAAATAATAAATTAAATACTAAAAAAAATAATTAAAAAAGAATTAAAAAAATAATAAAAAAAAAAAATTAAAAATAATAAAAAATTCAATAAAAATAATAATAAAAAAATAAAATATATGCTAATAAGATCAGCCCTTTGCGGACCTGAATGAGAACTGCCTCTCAGCCTAAATAATAAATTAAATAATAAAAAAAAGAATTAAAAAAGAATTAAAAAATAATAAAAAAAAATAATTAAAATAATAAAAAATTCAATAAAAATAATAATAAAAAAATAAAATATATGCTAATAAGATCAGCCCTTTGCGGACCTGAATGAGAACTGCGTCTCAGCCTAAATAATAAATTAAATAATAAAAAAAAATAATTAAAAAAGAATTAAAAAATAATAAAAAAAAATAATTAAAAAATAATAAAAAATTCAATAAAAATAATAATAAAAAAATAAAATATATGCTAATAAGATCAGCCCTTTGCGGACCTGAATGAGAACTGCCTCTCAGCCTAAATAATAAATTAAATAATAAAAAAAATAATTAAAAAAGAATTAAAAAATAATAAAAAAAAATAATTAAAAATAATAAAAAATTCAATAAAAATAATAATAAAAAAATAAAATATATGCTAATAAGATCAGCCCTTTGCGGACCTGAATGAGAACTGCCTCTCAGCCTAAATAATAAATTAAATAATAAAAAAAATAATTAAAAAAGAATTAAAAAATAATAAAAAAATTAATTAAAAATAATAAAAAATTCAATAAAAATAATAATAAAAAAATAAAATATATGCTAATAAGATCAGCCCTTTAGCGCACCTGAATGACAACTGCCTCTCAGCCTAAATAATAAATTTAATAATAAAAAAATAATTAAAAAATAATTAAAAAATTATAAAAAAATAAATAAAACATAATTAAAAAATAAATAACAAATAATAAATAATAATTTAAAAAAAAATGCTAATAATAATATTACTGCTAATAATAATGCTATTAATGCTAATAATTATGTTATTAATGCTATTATTAATGCTAATAATGCTATTATTAATTCTATTAATGCTAATAATAATGCTATTAATGCTATTAATAATGTTATTAATGCTATTATTAATGCTAATAATCCTATTATTAATGCTATTTATGCTAATAATAATGATATTAATGCTATTAATAATGTTATTAATGCTATTAATAATGCTAATAATGCTATTATTAATGCTATTAATGCTCATAATAATGCTATTAATGCTATTAATAATGTTATTAATGCTATTAATAATGCTAATAATGCTATTATTAATGCTATTAATGCTAATAATAATCCTATTAATGCTATTAATAATGCTATTCATGCTATTAATAATACTATTAATGCTATTAATGCTAATAATAATGCTATTAATGCTATTAATAATGTTATTAATGCTATTATTAATGCTAATAATGCTATTATTAATTCTATTAATTTTAATAATAATGCTATTAATGCTATTAATAATGTTATTAATACTATTAATAATGCTAATAATCCTATTATTAATGCTATTTATGCTAATAATAATGCTATTAATGCTATTAATAATGTTATTAATGCTATTAATAATGCTAATAATGCTATTATTAATGCTATTAATGCTAATAATAATGCTATTAATGCTATTAATAATGTTATTAATGCTATTATTAATGCTAATAATGCTATTATTAATTCTATTAATGCTAATAATAATGCTATTAATGCTATTAATAATGTTATTAATGCTATTATTAATGCTAATAATGCTATTATTAATGCTATTAATGTCAATATTATCCTATTAATGGTATTATTAATGCTATTAATGCTAATAATAATGCTATTAATGCTATTAATGCTAATAATAATGCTATTAATGCTATTAATAATGTTATTAATGCTATTATTAATGCTAATAATGCTATTATTAATGCTATTTATGCTAATAATAATGCTATTAATGCTATTAATAATGCTATTAATGCTATTAATAATGCTATTAATCCTATTATTTATGCTATTAATGCTAATATTTATCCTATTGATGGTATTATTAATGCTATTAATGCTAATAATAATGCTATTAATGCTAATAATAATGCTATTAATGCTATTAATAATGTTATTAATGCTATTATTAATGCTAATAATGCTATTATTAATTCTATTAATGCTAATAATAATGCTATTAATGCTATTAATAATGTTATTAATGCTATTATTAATGCTAATAATCCTATTATTAATGCTATTTATGCTAATAATAATGCTATTAATGCTATTAATAATGCTATTAATGCTATTAATAATGCTATTAATCCTATTATTTATGCTATTAATGCTATTAATGCTAATATTTATCCTATTAATGGTATTATTAATGCTGTTAATGCTAATAATAATGCTATTAATGCTAATAATAATGCTATTAATGCTATTAATAATGTTATTAATGCTATTATTAATGCTAATAATGCTATTATTAATTCTATTAATAGCTAATAATAATGCTATTAATGCTATTAATAATGTTATTAATGCTATTATTAATGCTAATAATCCTATTATTAATGCTATTTATGCTAATAATAATGCTATTTATGCTATTAATAATGTTATTAATGCTATTAATAATGCTAATAATGCTATTATTAATGCTATTAATGCTAATAATAATGCTATTAATGCTATTAATAATGTTATTAATGCTATTAATAATGCTAATAATGCTATTATTAATGCTATTAATGCTAATAATAATCCTATTAATGGTATTAATAATGCTATTCATGCTATTAATAATACTATTAATGCTATTAAATGCTAATAATATGCTATTAATGCTATTAATAATGTTATTAATGCTATTATTTATGCTAATAATGCTATTATTAATTCTATTAATTTTAATAATAATGCTATTAATGCTATTAATAATGTTATTAATGCTATTATTAATGCTAATAATGCTATTTATGCTAATAATAATGCTATTAATGCTATTAATAATGCTATTAATGCTCTTTATTTATGCTATTAATGCTATTAATGCTAATATTTATCTATTAATGGTATTATTAATGCTATTAATGCTAATAATAATGCTATTAATGCTATTAATGCTAATAATAATGCTATTAATGCTATTAATAATGTTATTAATGCTATTATTAATGCTAATAATGCTATTATTAATCCTATTAATGCTAATAATAATGCTATTAATGCTATTAATAATGCTATTAATAATGTTATTAATGCTATTATTAATACTAATAATGCTATTATTAATGCTATTAATGCTAATAATAATGCTATTAATGCTATTAATAATGCTATTAATGCTATTAATTATGCTATTAATGCTATTAATGCTAATATTTATCCTATTAATGCTATTAATGCTAATAATAATTCTATTAATGCTAATAATAATGCTATTAATGCTATTAATGCTATTAATTATGCTATTAATGCTATTAATGCTAATAATAATGCTATTAATGCTATTAATAATGTTATTAATGCTATTATTAATGCTAATAATGCCAATAATAATGCTAATAATAATGCTATTAATGCTATTAATGCTAATATTTATCCTATTAATGCTAATAATAATGCTATTAATGCTATTAATAATGCTATTAATGCTATTAATTATGCTATTAATGCTATCAATGCTAATATTTATCCTATTAATGGCATTATTAATGCTATTAATGCTAATAATGCTATTAATAATGCTATTAATGCTAATAATAATGCTATTAATGCTATTAATACTTTTATTAATGCTCATAATACTGCTAATAATGCTATTAATACTGCTATTACTGCTAATAATAATGCTATGGCTTATATTATTGCTATTGATGATGCGATTATTATTTAAAAATCTTTAAAAAAACAATAAACATATTTTAGATACCCGATGCATTTGCATCAGGCTAACAGCTATAACTACTATAATCAAATTAATGCACGTTCTAGAATCCCGATGCATTTGCATCGGGCTCACAGCTAGTGGAATATAATGGCGCTATATAAATAAATAATGATAATAATTTTTCCAATACATGTATCCATAAACATATGTAAAACAAAAATTATAAGTGCAATAATCTGGTGTTTTAGCGTATGTTCAGACAGTGCATTTTTGATCCATTTTTGTGATCCGTTTATGCATGAAAAACAGATCACTTCCTATGATGCCCAGCAAAGTCAATGAGTTTTCAAAAATTCTGTTCCGATGCTGCGTTTTTTACTGGTCCACTTTTGAGGAAAAAAACACATCTAGAAAAAAAAATGAACATGTCAATTAGTGATCAGTTTTTCTCCACTGTTTTTTCCATTGACTTCATTGTGATGAAATAAAAAGCAGAAAAACTGAATACTTTATGGGTTCATTTAAAAAAAAAAAAAAAAGAAAAGAAAAATGGATCCAGTTTTACTGTTGAAAATTCTACAAAACTGCAGCACAAAAAAAACAAACACGTGCATATGGCCTTGGAAGTTAAGTCTTCACATTGAACAGCCATGTTCCCCCAAACATTTTTCTACAACTTTGACAATGCATAATATCGTGCCGACAGAAAACACTGCCATAAGGGAATATTGCTGCCACAAATGGATGTACTTGGTCTCCAACAATGTCATTTTGACATTCACCTACTACCGAAACGTTTAGGGTTGGGGCACACTAGCATGCACGTAAATCGGAGCGCTTTTGATGCACGACAGTCATCCGAGTGCTCGCTATATGGTCATGCAAGTGTGGTGCTAGCGCAATAAGTGTGGTGTGACTGATGCAAGTGTTGTCAGTGTCCAATGCGTTTTTATCATGGTTTTTCTCGTGGTGTATAAAGTGAGAAAAGAGTAGCTAGATAAAGTAGGTAATCGGCCTTCACCAGTCTCCGTCTGCTACTTTTGGGGCTACCTATTAAAGGTATCCTGTCACCTCTAGAATGCCTCCTAAGCTACCAAAACATGTCCCTGCAGCATCCTATCACTAATCTCACACTCCTTTTGTCTCCTAAAAGCATCCTGTGAAAGTGCATAAAAAAGTTTTAATACTTACTCATTAGTGATTATAATTAGCAGGGGCTATATTCTTTAGTCACCAGGGCGGGCAGTTTTGCAGACTCCAAGATCCACCCTCTCTCTGTCTGTGTGCTCTGCTTGTGCAGGCTTTACCCTCCCCCCTCTCTATCACTCACAGAATGCAAATCATTAGTCCTGCCTTCAGCTCCACATCATAGCAGCACAGAGAGAGAGAGAGAGGGTGGATCATCGAGGCTGCAAAACAACATGCCCTGGTGACTAAAGAATATAGCCCCAGCTAATTATAATCACTAATGAGTAAGTATTAAAAAGTTTTTATGCACTTTCACAGGATGCTTTTAGGAGACAAAAGAAGTGTGAGATTAGTGATAGGATGCTGCAGGGACATGTTTTGCTAGCTTAGGAGGCGGCTGCTGGCAACTGCCGGGGGCCACCTGTTGCCGCCTCCCGGGTGCTGGCGGCTGCCGGGTGCCACCTCTTGGGTGCTGGCAGCTGCCACCGGATGCTGGTGGCTGGTGCTGCGTGCTGGCTGGTGCCGGCTTACGGGTGCAGGCTGGTGCCATGTGCTGGCTGGTGCTGGCAAGCGGGAGACTGGGAGCCACAGAGGAAGAAGCTGCCGGGATGAGAAGAGTGGAGTCAGGTAAGGCGCTGTTACAGCACGCGGACCGTGACACACCTTTTTTTCCCATCATATTCTGGGTATCACCACGTGTGAGTGGTCGGTGGAGGTCCTGCGGCAGCTGGAGTACTGATTACTGATGCTCTTTAAACCAGTTGTGGGGATCACAACCTTATCAGGTGAGTGGTTCCATAGCATCACCTCAACATCCTGTAGTGTCTCTAGTGATAGGGCACTATTGCGCCTCTTGTCCCCCACCCCTCTTGTATTTATACAGAGAACAAAAAGAGCAGAGACCAGGACATTACTACAAGAGGACAAGGGAGGGAATATTACTAAAAGATTGGGACATTACTACAAAATGAGGACCAGGATGGGGCATTACTACATGTATGGACCAGGGAGGAACATTACTACAAGATGGAGACCAGGGCGGGGACATTACTACAAGTGGAGGACCAGGATGGGGACATTACAACATGATGAGGTCCAGGATGGGAGTTTTATTATTGGATGGGGACCAGGATGGGGCATTACTACATGTACGGATCAGGGAGGAACATTACTTCATGAAGGGGACCAGGAAGGGGACATTAGTGCCAGACGGGGAGCAGTATGTAGGACATTAATATACAATGGGGACCAGTATGGGGACATTACTAGAAGAAGGGGATCAGGAAGGGGATAATAGTACCAGATGGGGAGCAGTATGGGGGACATTAATATACAATGGGGACCAGTATGGGACATTACTAGAAGAAGGGGATCAGGATGGGGACATTACTACAAGAAGGCGACCAGGATGGGGATATTAACACAAGAAGGGGATTAGCTTGGGGACATTACTACAAGAAGGGGATCAGGATGGGACATTACTAGATGATGAGGACCAGGATGAGGGTCATTAATATAGGATGGGAACATTACTACACGTAGGGACCAGGGAGGAACATTACTTCAAGAAGGGGACCAGGATGGGGACATTACTACAAGACGGGGACCAGTTTGGGGGACATTAATATACAATAGGGAGCAGTATGGGGACATTACTACATAAAGGAGATTAAGGTGGGGACATTCCTACAAGAAGATCAGAATTTGTACTTTACAAGATTGAGCAAAAAATTCTGTTATTGCTAAAATGTCACTTAGGGTACCGTTACACGTCACAACATTGCATGCAATTTCACAGGCAATTTGCTGGTTGCAGTGAAATCATGGACACATTGTTCTATTTTGTTGCTGTGTACAAATGTAACAATGTGTCCATGATTTCACTGCAACCAGCAAATTGCCTGTGAAATTGCATGCAATGTTGCGACGTGTAATGGTACCCTTAGTCCTACAAGCAATGGGCCCCCCGATATCAATTTTTTCTACGTACGGCCCCCCCAAACCAACCGAGTTTGAGACCCCTGCATTAGTGTATGGCAACTAACCTGCCGGTATAGGGTGTTAAATAAATTTAAAAAAAAAAAAAACAGGCGTGGGGCTTCACAGCATTTTTAAGTCCAGCCCGATGAAAGCAGACAGTTGCGAGCTGCCACCCTCAGCTATCTAATTTTCCCTTGACTGGCAAAAAAACCAAAAAAAAACAAAACAAAATGCGTGGCCTCCACCCTATTTTTAATTGCCAGCCAAAGTTAAACTAGGCAACTGAGGGCTGGTGTTCTTAGCCGGGTGTGGGCCCATTGTTTTAGGGCCCCCTCACCTAAAAAATAGCAGCCCGCCGGTGCCCCTGAAAATGGTGCATTTATAAGCAGCGCCATTTCCAGACTCATTACCAGGCTCTTCCAGCGGCCCTGGTGGCAGGTGGCACGCTGGGTAATAAGGGGTTAATACCAGCGTGGTTTTACCAGCTGGTATTGAGCCCGAGATTCTTAATGCCAGGCTAAGTTAGATCCGACCATTAGGAATCTCCAATAAAGGTTAGAAAAAGACACCACACATAGAAAAAATACTTTATTAGAAATAAATACACAGACACGCTTAGGGACGCTATCTGTATTACCTCCTCCCAGCCTCCATGATTCTGGTCTTCTGTCTTCTTCAAATGATGCAGCTCTGCTACATCACTGAGCACAGGGAGGAAGCCCACTCCCCGTGTTCTGTGATCACTGAATGAGACTGCGTGTGGTAAGCGGTGACGTCACTGCTGACACCGTTGCCATAGTAACCAAACAAGCTGGCTACTATTGCAACGATAACCGGCGCCCATATCACTGCAGCTCCTGTATGAGCCTCTCATACAGGAGCCGCAGTGACAGCAGCCTCAGTAAGCAAGGAGTTAACTCCTGCTGCTTCTGTATGAGCCACACATTCAGGAGCCGCAGTGATATGGGCTCCAGTCATCGTTACTATAGTAACCACTCGTTTGGTTGATATGGCAATGGTGTCACCCACAGTCTCATTCAGTGATCACAGAGCACAGGAAGTGGACTTCCTCCCCGTGCTCTGTGATATAGCAGAGCTGCATCACTTTAACAAGACAGAAGACTAGACATCTGTGAGGAGGTAATAAAGATGGTGCCCCCTAAGCTTGTCTGTGTATTTATTTCTTATTTTTGGAGATTCTTAATGGCCGGGTCTAACTTGGCCTGACATTAAGAGTCTCAGGCTTAATACCATGGACTGGTTTATAAACACAAGCTGGAAGAGCCTGGTAAAGCACCTGGAAATGGCGCTTCTTATAAATCCACCATTTTCAGGGGCAGCTGTGGGCTGCTATTCTTAAGCGTGGGGGGGGGGCCTAAAACAATAGGCCCTCACCCTGCTGAGAATACCAGCCCTCAGCTGCCTAGTTTTAATTTTGCTGACAATTTAAAAATAGGGTGGAGCCTACGCATGGTTTTTTAAATTATTTCTTTAACACCCTATAACAGCAGGCTGGTTGCAATTCACTAATGTGTATGGCAACCAAGAAGAATCACTTCCAGATTGATGAAATCCAGTTTGACTACAACAGCCAATCACAGAGGCTCTCACAGAGTCTGAGCTTCTGTGATTGGCTGTTTGTCTAACAGTGCAGTGAATATGCAAGCAGCTTTATAGGCGGCCACGGAGGTAGCAGCAGGACACTGGTAAGTCCGATCTGGCTATTCAATCTGTTTTATTCTAACTTTTACCAGCATGGGAAAGCCCATGCTAAAAACTCACATAATGTGCTGTCTTGTGTGTCATTTTTTTCTTGAACCCATAGACTATCATTGGCCTCTCGCATGGTAAACTCGCATAAAATTGCAGCATGCTGTGATTAGACTTGCATTTGACTCACAAAGCGAGTTCAGCGGAGTGAAAAAAAGTACCTGATAGATTGTTTAACATTGGTCCAAGTGCAATGCAAGTTTTCACGCATTGCACTCGCTCGAGTTTGACGCCAGTGTGCCTTCACCCTTATATGTATACTAGCAAAACATTGCATAGAGTATCACATTACCTTTACCAGTTCTCTTCTTATAGTGCCTTTCATCCGTGAGTGATGTACAGGCCAATCATTCATAAATGAAGGGTATCCTCTTCCATTCTCCACTTTTAAAGCTCAAATGTACAATGCTAGTAGGCACTTTCTGATGTGTATAGGGATTATATCAAAGGAGACACCTCGGATGGAATGGAACAAAGGCCCTGGCGATAGGGCGGGGTTCTCAAGTGAGGATGTGCCCTGCACTTTAATGATCCTATATGGGTCCTTTCCCCCATCATGTGCATAAGCCCTCATTTGTCTTGAACTCATCCTGGCTAGTGAGATGGCTGGCGAATAGAGTGACTCACCACTGAAAATCATACAACACAAAGGAAAGGGAAACAGACAGATGGAAATAGACACAAATATAAAAGCACTCTAAATTCCTCCAATGCAGCTTAACTCCAGCACTGCAATAAACACGACTTCACAGCTTCTTCTACAGCCAGGCTCCTTCCGCAATGGTCAGCATGGAAATTATTTCTGTACCCAGTATCAGATGGTAAGAAGCATGATTACTTATAGCGGAGGGGAGTGGCCGCAGGAGAGTGCGCCTGAGAATTAAGGCCGCAAGAAACAGCCAGCATAGGTTCCTAACCCTTGCATTGCCAAAAGTAAGCAAATATATTTAAATACCAGTTCAAGACCTGCGATCAATAAGGCAGTGTGACCTTCTGGTTCCAGATCGCCAGAGGTCCCCCCATGGTGAAATACACTCATGACGGGTTAGCATTGAGCACTCTGATTACTTCTCTGGTGACGATGTTCATAGACGCCAGAAAAACCTGGATGTGCTGTGTGTTGAAACATCTTTGTTTCATTATATTTTTCTCTAATTTGCGCTATCCTAGTTCAGGAAATAGGTCTGCTTTCACTCCCAGCACCAATACTAACTTATTTGATTCACTTTTGTTAAAAAAAAAGTTGAAAATGGTGGGAATGCTATCACCCCTCCCCCTTTCCTTGCCAAATTCACTTAAATCCCCATGCTTGACTTATTTTCCGACATCCATCCCATCCACATGTATAACGGCCTACTTACTACCTGATATATTTCACTGCTTGAAAGCTGCCATTGTCACAATATATTACATTTTATTCAGCTCTTCTGTCAGCAGCTTTCAAGGGAATCTGTTAATAAGAAATTCCCTGCCCCCCCCAAAAAATGCATATATGGGTATGCAGATCTTTGGAGTGTAAATCCTTTGTCACCTTTATATAGTTTACCTGATGCTGCATTGCCGAGAAATTAGTTTTGTCATATGCAAATGAGGCATTTGGGCTTCTGGACATGGCAGTGCAGTTAGTGATCCTCTTCTTTCCAAGTTGTTTACCTATTTAGCACCAGCCTACCTTATAGGGAACCCGTCACCTCCATAAAGCCCCCCCAGGCTATCACTACCTGTCCCTGCATCTTCCTATTACTACTCTAACTATCCCTTTCTGCCCTAAATGTAACCTGTGACTGTGTAATAAAATGTACTGATAAATTACTCATTATTATGATAATGATCGGGGGGCTACCATTGCTAGCCCCCCTGGGTGTCCTCTCCATGTCCATGGCCGCCTCCTGTATAGTTTATCACGCCCCAATGGGCGTGATATTGAATTCCAAATCTCTCCCCTCAGCCTGCCTCTCCGCTCTGCAGAATGCGGGGTATGACACTGAACACGTAATTTCCGAACTGCGGGGCCCATAGAAACCTGCTGTTTACCTTAGCAGCAGCTCCACTTGTTTGATAGCTCACTGTCTGAATTTCTTACCTGGTCCTTGATAACACAAACAGTGAGCTACAAATCAAGCTAATGAGGCTGGTTGTAGGAGGGAAAACCACCTTGGGACAAAGGAGATCAGTATGCTATCAATCTTGTCCAGCACACTTCAAAGGGTACTCCCATCTCCAAGATCCTTTTCCAATATGTAGTAGGTATAAAAATATTAGCAAATAGCTCTACAATTACAAATGTAGTATAGTTCTAATTAGCCATGTCTCTTACCTCATATGCACGGCATTACAGTAGCTTAGGTATCACTGGTTACAACCACTAGCAACTAAGTGTCCCTATATGACTAATCTTAACTATGGATACCATGCTACTGTAATGCCCTGCACTTGAGGTAAACAACATAAACCCTTGTGTAGGACTGGTGTGACATTCCCTCATAAAGGTCTATTCATGGTGCTGACGACATGCTTTCCAGAGCAATATCTAGCTACCATTAAGTCCAAAATAAAAGCTTGACTTATCAATGCATAGGACAGACCTCAGCGCGAACACCTTCTGAGGGTTTGTGTAGACACTTGTTTGATGCCATACACTTGGTATGTGACGTCCAATTTCTTTTACTGTACAGAATGGATCAATTGTGGAACCAGTGGTAAGGTCTTTTCTCCAGAGTGTTCCAAGTGCACTTTTTCAACACTACAATGCCATGTTGTGTTTCTCATGAAAAGCCTGCATAGACTAAACAGGCTACCATGACCTGCAGTGTTTTTGGACTTGTCTCTTATTGAGGATGTAGGAAGTCACTGGTTGGCTATCATTAAAGGGAGTTGCCTTGAGCAGATCTTGATCATTTTTGAGCCCCAGTACATTCAGCATGGCAGAACATTCCTCAGACAATCATTTCTATACTCCTTGATACGAGCCAAGGCGTGTAAGTGCCTGTATTTCTGCATGTGGTGCTCATACTCATATTTGATTAAATTGAGACTTTTGAAAAAATGTTTTTTTCATTTTTCCATCATTTGAATACTATTAACAAGTCTATTGATTCTGCGATTTCCAGGATTTCATAACTTTTCAATTTAAATGTTGAGATGTGTACATGTTCATACAAAAAACTGAAATTGAAAACCCTAAATGTCTACATCAGCAGTGCTACATCAGAAAAGCAACATGCTGTACATTGTCATTTATAACCCCTAGGGCTGACAAGAAATATAAGAGTTGCAGATCCGGTTGCAATAACTATGGAAACTTTCAACAAAGCGTGTTTACAGAGTTTAGTATTATAACATCACAATGTTTAAGGTATAAACAGAGCGTTCAAGCAAAACTAGCATAACTAAAGAAAAATATTCACCTTATCCACCCAACAGGATTATTTTATCATTCCTCCAACAAATCAGCAACAACAATATAATTGATTGCTGCTCTGCAGACTAGTCGTCTGCTATTATTCTGTATTGACACAACATACACTGCTATAGCAATAAACAGCATATGACTTGGGTACGTTACATCCTCATACAAATGCTCAAAACAGCTGTTACAGATTCACGTTTTCTAGATCATAATGACCTTGTAGATCAGATTAGTACAAGTCAAAGGAAGACCCATAATTCTAAGGCTATGTGAACACTAAGGCCCCTTTCACATCACAATTCTTTCCTGTCCGTGGGGATCCTGTTTTTTGCAGGACCCCACGGACAGGAATGGACAGGCCCGAATGTGAACTCCGGATGTCATTTCTGTGTCCGGATCTGTGATTTTGACAAATCCGGACACAGAAAGAACTGGGAGGAGCCCAGTGGTGTTGGGGGCTGTGATGTCACACAGGGGGAGGAAGAATCCTGTGTTCCTCTCCCCCGTGTGACATGTCGGGGCTGAAGTTTTGCTTTCCAAGTCTATCTACATACACTGGGAAAGCAAAAAAAAAGAGAAAACATGTATTAAAAATAAAAAAATAAATACATACCTCTCTGCCAGCTATCTGGGAACCGATAAGACGTCCGGATGCTGCTATGACCTTAAAGATCTGTGATTGGCCGGTAGCGATCATGTGATATGTGATGTGACATACCATTGGATCGCTACCGGCCAATCACATTTTAGGTCAAGGTCCTGGCAGCATTCGGACGTCTTCTCGGATCCTGGACAGCCGGCAGAGAGGTAAGTATTTATTTTTAATACATTTATTTACTTTCACTTTAGCAGTGTATGTAGATACACTGCTAAAGTGAAATTACACTAAGCAGAGCAGTTTAAGCTCATGCTTAAAATCGGCTCTGGGAAACGATTCTGTTTTTTCCAGCATCCGAGCTCCATAGACCCCCATGTTATTTGAATCGGACAGCATCGGATCGATTCTATCCGCTGTGCCCAAAATCGAAGCAGTTTCCGATTTTGGGAACGTGAAAACAGTGGACAACAATCGGATCCCTGCAGACACGGATGACTATTAAGCACCAATCCTTGCCCATCTGTGTCCATCGGGATACATGGTGGCAAAATTGGATGCGTGGCTATTAGTTTTACAACGGATAGCCACGGATGCACAAAAATCGTGATGTGGATGGGGCCTTAGCTTTTTGGAGCTAAATCCTGCTCTCTTGTTGGTAAATATGAAACATTCAAAACAAACCTTTTGTTACTTTTTTTGGTGCGATTTTGCTGCCATATTGTTGGTGCGGATTAGATGTGTAATTTGTCTACATGTTTAACCCTCTAGCCTGTTTTCACTTAACTGACCCGGCCAGATTTTACAATTCTGGTCAGCGTCAAATTATAATTTAATAACTCTGGAATTCTGCAACAGATCCCATTGATTATAACATGTTTTTCCAAGACATATTACACTTCACAATAAGGCCCTTTCCATCAGCGTTTTTTCAAATCGCGGCAGATGCGGTGAAAAAACCGCATCTGCCGCGATTACCGCATACCGGTGCACTTGCGGCGCGGTTGCGGTTTTTGCCATGCAAAGTATAGGCGGACTTGCGGCAGGTGCGGCAAGTGCGGTTTTGCACTTGCGGCAGGTGCGGCCGCGAAAAAACCGCGGCTGACCGCGTTTTTTCGGGCCGCACCTGCCGCAAGTGCAAAACCGCACTTGCCGCACTGCCGTAAGTCCACCTATACTTTGCATGGCAAAAGCCGCACCGCGCCGCAAGTGCAGCCGTATGCGGTAATCGCGGCAGATGCGGTTTTTCACCGCATCTGCCGCGATTTGAAAAAACGCTGATGTGAAAGGGCCCTAAGGGTACCTTTACACGCTACAACATGGTGGAAACAACCGGGTGCTTCACGTGCACGAGCACGCACGAACGGTTACAAACGGTACTGCACCGCCTTTACACGCCGCTATAAGGTGCTTTACAGAAGGTTGAATCTATCGCTGGATGCACCGCCGGGTGCCTCAGTTACCTTCTGAAAAGCACCTTACCTCATTTACACGCCACTACAGAGGGTAATATGGGAGGACCTGGTGCAGCAGGGACAACACATAGGCGTGCCAGAATTGTGGATTACGAGAATTTCGTACGCTGATAGGACAAAGCAATAGCATCATGATTGGGCAGCCAGCGCAGGAGGCTGACTAATACATGACGCTCGAGCAATTGTGTAGTGTGACTGGTCAGCTCCTTAAATATGCCGCCCTATGCAGCGACTACCAATCGTAACGCAGGAGCTTCCTCCAAACATCGCTGAAGGGGGGTGGTTTCCCAGAGGCTGTGTCACGCCCCGGGGAGTTATCTAGGTGACGAATAAACCTTACCCTACCGTATTTACACGCCGTTACCACCAGGTTGAAATCAACCTGTTTCAGAGCTCAGCTCTGAAACAGGTGCCGCAAGTGAAGGGTGGAAATAACCGCCTTTACACGCCGCTACCTCGGGTTGATTTGGCGGTGCAAGATACATTTCTCTCATCTACCCGGTTGTTTCCACCATGTTGTAGCGGCGTGTAAAGGTACCCTAAGGGGTAAATTAAGGTTGAAATATTTTTAGATTATTTGTGAAAATATTAAAATTTGTGAAATTTTTTTTTAACAGCAGGAGGAGAGGTGGGAGGACAGTTCCAGATGGACATGCTGTTCCAGACGTTTTGAGGCATAAGGAAGAAGTGATATGGGGAGATAGCTAGACACAGAAGCTGGGTTGAGAAAGGGCTTTTTGAGAATGGGTGTGATAGAGGCATGTTTAAAGTGAACCTGTCACCTAGTTACATCACCCCAGGCTCTCACTACCTGTCCCCGCACCTTCCTATTACTATTCTAACTATCCCTCTCTCTCCTAAATGTGTGGTGTAACTGTTACATAAAACTTTATTTTAACTTACTGCCTCGTATTATAATGAAGCAGGGGCTACCATTATTAGCCCCCCTGGGTGTCTTCTTTCGCTGCCTCATACAGTCTTTATCACGCCCCGATGGACGTAATATTGAAATTACAATGCTCGCCTCAGCTTGCCTCGGAGCCATCTGTAGACTTCCTGGTATGACGCCGAACGCGTCATTCCCGGTATTCCGCAGCCCGACTTCAAACTGCGCATTGCACATGCTGTGTGGAGCACATTATGGCAGCTCATCACAGATAATAGGAATGTGCAGGGACAGGTAGTGAGAGCCTGGGGTGATGTAACTAGGTGACAGGTTCACTTTAAAGGATGAGGGGAAGATATCGGTAGTTAGTGAAAGGTTGAAGAGATGTGTTAGGGTTGGGATGAACACTGAGGTGAGGGTGGGGATGAGGTGTAATAGAAGCAGGTCAAGCGTGCAGGTGGTGAGTGGTGATATTGACATTACAGAGGAGAGCTGATCATTATCATGGTAGAGAAGCTGGTTTTGGAATAAGAGGGCTAAGAGCAGTTATGCAGAGGGGCTCTACAAGCCAAAGCTTTCTCTGATGTTATCAATCTTCTGCTTGAAGAAAGAGGAAAAGTCTTCAGCAGAGATAAGAGGAGAGGGAGGAGGTGCTGAGGGATGGAGGAGCGAATTGAAAGTGTTGAATGGCTGTTTCTAGCTGTGAGACAGAGAGGATATGAGTTGAGACGTAAGTTTATTTAACGGTAGTGACCATGGACTTGAAGTTGGCGAGGGACTGCTTGTATGGAATGAAGTGCATGGTGGAGTGGGATCTCTTCCATTTCAGCTCAGCGAACCTGGAAGACCGTCTCAGTTCTTTAGTCAGGCTGGTCTGCCAGGGTTGCCTGTTGATTGTGCGAGTTTTGCTATGTGTGAGGGGGAATGCTGAATCGAGCGCTGTTGGGATATACATGAGGTGTATGAAGGCATAGATGCTGTACATGGGGTATATGATGGCACGGATGCTGTACATGGGGTAAATGAGGATGCTGCACAATGGGTATGAGGGCAGAGATGCTGTACATGGGGTTTATGGGGGCAGGGATGCTGTACATGGGGAATATGAAGGCAGGGATGCTGCACATGGGATATGAGGGCAGGGATGCTGTACATGTGGTATATGAGGGCAGGGATGCTGTACATTGGAAATGTGAGAGCAGGGATGCTGTATATGTGAAATATGAGGGCAGGGATACTGTATATGGGAAATATGAGGGCAGGGATGCTGTACATGGTGTATATGAGGGTAGGGATGCTGTATATGGGGTATATGAGGGCAGGGATACTGTATATGGGGTACATGAGGGTAGACATGCTGTACATGGGGTACATGTGGGCAGACATGCTGTACATGGGGTACATAAGAGCAGGGTTGTTTACACTTTGAAATGTATATGTGAATTTCAGCATGGAATCTGTTTGCATTACATGCTAAAATCAATTATCTAATATTCAGTTTTTTTTTCAAAAAAGATCAATCCAACTGCAGTGTCTGGAAAGGGTAGTAGGAATGTGGGTCAGTTTCAATATGTGTGTGGTAAGCACTCATGAACTTTAATTTCCCCCTGTTGAAGAGAAGACTGCAAAGGTAAATTCTAGATTAGCCTCAACATCACATCATAAATTCTATACCAGCCTCTATTATATATATACAGGCCACAGCTTATTTATTACAATCATGGATCATAATATACTTCAAAGGGGCCCACTGAAACTGTTCTGCCCAAGGCCCAAAATAACCTGGAGCTGGCCTTGGGTGAAGGGGTTAAATGAATAACATGTCATCAAGTGCATGTACATCTTTATATAACCTAAGGTGGTCTGTATTCCTTTCTTTATTGGATGGGCAGTGATTTGTTCATATCTTATGGATCATTGAAATCTATAAAGTTAACATGCCACTATTTTGTATATATTTTTTTTTTTATTCTTTATTTAGTAACAACAAAAGGAACAATAATTACAGCAAATGTAAATGTTCACAGTCCTCACAAAGTCATATCAGCTGAACATGAACACAGCAATAAAGAGAATTTTGTTTACGTACCGTAAATTCTTTTTTCTTTAGTCATCAATGGGAGACCCAGACAATGGGTTTAGGGCTCTGCCCTCCGGAGGTCACACTAGGTACTACAAGTTTGTAGACACCGCCTCCTCCGCTTATAAACCCCCACCGTAGGAGAGATCCTCAGTTTAGTCCATAAGCTGCGAGGAGAAATTAAACCACACCCGAAACATCGGGAAGAATGCCGTGCACAGACGGTTCAACAACCCGGTAAACACTGTCTCAACCGAGAACAGAACAAGTGCAAAATATGCAACGGAACAACTGGGTGGGTGCTGGGTCTCCCATTGATGACTAAAGAAAAAAGAATTTACGGTACGTAAACAAAATTCTCTTTTTTCTGGTCGTCATAATGGGAGACCCAGACAATGGGGATGTCCTAAAGCAATACCCCAGGGCGGGAAGAGTTCCTCAACAAGACGGATAACACATGGTTCCCTCTAAAGGTGGGCAACCGCCGCCTGGAGAACCCGCCTGCCCAAACTCGCATCCGCAGAGGCATGGGCATGCACCATATAGTGCTTAGAGAAAGTGTGCAGGCTGGACCAAGTGGCCGCCTGACACACCTGTAGAGCAGAAGCTCGATGTCGCAAGGCCCAGGAGGCACCTACAGCTCTCGTAGAGTGTGCCTTCAAACCCACCGGGAGAGGCAAACCAGAAGACCGGTACGCCTCCTGAATGGGAGCCTTGATCCATCTGGCCAAGGTCGACTTCGAAGCCGCGGCCCCCTTACAGCGACCCATCGTGAGGACAAATAAGGAATCCGAACTCCTAAAGGAGGCGGTCCTGGACACATAAATGCGTACAGCTCTCACGAGATCCAGAGTATGGAGGTCGCGCTCAACCTGATGAACGGGAGCGGGGCAAAATGATGGGAGAACAATCTCCTGGTTTAGGTGAAACGTTGAAACCACCTTCGGCAGAAATTCAGGCCGTGGTCGCAACACCACCTTGTCTTGGTGAACCACCAGAAAGGGAGACTTGCACGAAAGTGCAGCCAATTCTGAGACCCGTCTCAGAGACGTAATCGCCACCAGAAAGACCACCTTCTGGGATAGACGAGAGAGAGAGATGTCTCTCAGTGGCTCAAACGGCGGTTTCTGCAGTGTCGCCAGGACCATGTTTAGGTCCCAAGGGTCCAGAGGTCGTCTGTAGGGCGGAACCACCCGAGACACCCCCTGCAGAAATTGACGTACCTTCGGGAGGAGCGCCAAGCGCCTGTCAAACAACACTGAAAGTGCTGATACTTGACCTTTCAGAGAGCCAAGGGATAATCCCAACTCCAACCCCGACTGTAGGAAAGCCAACAATGTCGGGATGGACAATGGCCACGGTGAGCGGCCACCAGAGGCACACCAGGTAAAAAAGATTTTTCACGTTCTGTGGTATATCTTCCTGGAAACAGGTTTCCTTGCCCGATTCATAGTGGCAACCACTGTAGGAGAGAAACCTCTGGATGTCAGCAGCCAGGCCTCAAGAGCCATGCAGTCAATCTGAGGGCCCTGGAATTGAGGTGGAAGAATGGGCCTTGCGCGAGTAGATCTGCGCGTTCTGGAAGAGCCCACCTGTGTCCGCCTGACAGTTGCCACAGGTCCGGGTACCAAGACCTCCTGGGCCAATCTGGAGCCACTAGAATGGCCACTCTGCATTCTGTCCTGATCTTCCACAGGACCCTGGGAATCAGAGCCAGAGGCGGAAACACATATGGCAGCTGAAAGCTGGACCAGCTCAGGATCAGGGCGTCCGCCCCCAGAGACTGGGGATCCCAAGATCTCGCCATGTATTGGGGCACCTGATGATTCAGCCGTGAGGCCATCAGATCCACGTCCGGAGTGCCCCACCTGCCGCAGATGTCCCGGAAGACGTCTGGATGTATGGACCACTCTCCGGCGTCCATCCCCTGTCGGCTCAGATAGTCGGCCTCCCAGTTCTCGACCCCTGGGATGTGAACTGCGGAGATCAGGCAGCCGTTTTCCTCCACCCAGAGTAGAATGCGGTGGACTTCGGCGAGGGCCTGAGCACTTCTGGTCCCTCCCTGATGATTTATGTAGGCGACGGCCGTCGCATTGTCGGACTGTACCCGAATGGGCTGTCCTGACAGAAATTTCTGAAACGCCAGTAGCGCCAGATAGACCGCCTTGATCTCCAGCACGTTGATCTGCAACGCCGACTCCGACTGAGTCCAGAGGCCTTGAGCCCTGTGGTGCAAGAACACCGCGCCCCAGCCCTTCAGACTGGCGTCGGTGGTCACCACTAACCATGACGGTTTTAGGAAGGACCGGCCCCGTGACAGGTGATGTGGCTGGAGCCACCACTGTAGAGAGTCCCTGGTTGGTTGTGACAGTGTCACCAGCCGATTCAGAGAGATCGTCCTCTTGTCCCATCTGCGAAGAATCTCCAGCTGGAGAGGACGGAGGCGAAACTGTGCGAACGGCACCGCCTCTATCGCCGCTACCATGCGACCCACCAGTCTCATCAATACCCGTAGGGATGACTGTGGAGACAGGAGGACATTCTGCACTCCTGATTGGATCGCAAGCTGCTTGGCTTGAGGTAGGGACACCAGGGCCGAGTCCGTGTGGAAGTCCATGCCCAGATATGTCAATGACTGGGTCGGAACCAGGGTCGACTTTTGAATGTTGATAAGCCATCCGAACCGTTCCAGGGACTTCATGGTCACCTCCAGGCTCACCCGACAAAGGTCTTCCGATGGCGCCCTGACCAATAGGTCGTCCAAATAGGGTATGACGGCGTGTCCCTGCGCATGCAGGAGAGCCATCATGGAGGCCATCACCTTTGTGAACACCCGTGGTGCTGAGGCTAGCCCGAAAGGCAGTGCCACAAATTGGAAGTGCTCTTCCCCCACTGCGAATCTCAACCAGCGCTGATGAGCTGGTGCAATGGGGACGTGAAGGTAAGCGTCCCTGATATCGATGGACGCTAGGAAGTCTCCCTGTGACACAGCCGCGATCACTGAGCGCAGGGATTCCATGCGGAACTTCCGAACCAACACGTGACGGTTGAACAACTTGAGGTCCAAAACCGGGCGAAAAGAGCCGTCCTTCTTTGGGACAATAAAGAGGTTGGAGTAAAAACCCCTGAACCTCTCCTCCGTGGGCACAGGGACCACCACTCCGTCTCTGCGGAGTCCCTCCAACACCAGGTGAAAAGCCTGAGCCTTTTCTGGAGATGGAACCGACCGATGGAATCGGGGTATTGGTTGTGACGTCAGCTCTATCCTGTAACCTCTTGAGACTACGTCTCGAACCCACTGATCTTGAATGTGAAGAAGCCACTTGTCCTGAAAGCGAGACAGGCGGCCCCCCACCTGTGGGGAGGCAGGATGAGAGAGCGAGTCATGTCGAGGCGGGCTTGGGGGTGGCAGCCGCTGCCCCCGCCGGCTTCTTCTGACGACTCTTGGAACGCCACTGAGTAGCAGGCTTGCCCCCTCGGTCTGAGCGAGTGGACGCCGTTGATGACTGTGAACCGGAGCGAAAGGACCACTGCTTAGGGTTCCTTTTCACGGTGTACCGTGGCTTAGGCTTATTCTGCGGGATCTTAGACTCAGCAGAATCCTTTATCAATTTGTCCAGTTCGGTGCCAAAAAGCCTGTCACCAGCGAACGGAAGATTTTGTAAAATCTTCTTAGATGTGGCATCTGAGTCCCAAAGACGCAGCCACAACAGCCTGCGGATCGCAATTGCATTGGCCGAGGCCACAGCAGAGCGAGTGGCAGTTTCCAAAGATGCCGTCCTGGCATAGTCCGCATAGGCCCTTGCTCTCTCAGTGAGAGCCAGGACCTCTGGACTGGACCTAGCTAGATCAGTGATACCATCCAAACAGATAGTAATCGCTTGTAGGGTCCAGACCGCGGCAAAATTAGGGGCAAACGAAGACCCCACAGCCTCATAGGAAGACTTGGCGAGTTGCTCGACCTGTCTATCAGTAGCATCCTTCAATGAGGAGCTATCAGAGGCAGAAAACAAGGAGCGCGCAGCAATCCTAGTCATGGAAGCATCCACCTTGGGAGACTGCGACCATTCCTGGAGCGCCTCCTGGGGAAAGGGAAAGCGATTGTCCTTAGTTTTACGGACATAACGCCGCCCAGGATGTAATCTGGGAGCTTTAATCACCCTTCCGAAATTAGTGTGGTCCATGAAGGAGCCACTTGGTCTAGCCTCTGGCCGCAGCCATTGATAGATCTCCTTGGGGTGTACAGTCACCTCCTCAGGAGGAGTGACAAGACGCAATGTCTCATTGATGGAGGACACCAGATCCTCCACCCCATCTGGAGGTTCAGACATAGACCCAAGAGTAGAACCCCCATCATCTTCCTCACCATCAGAGGAACGCTCCTCCTCAGAGAGAGTCTGGAGCTCAGGAGAAGCCTCACGGGCTCGCTTAGGGGGTCTTACAGCAGAAGTAAGAGACACCCGGGGGTAACTAGGAGGAGTAGCTGGGTTTTCCAGTCTCCTATGCAGTGCCTCCAGGGTTTGCGACATGGAGGACATCTGGGACAGCAGAGATTCATTGATCTTATTCTGCGTTTCCCATGGCCCTGGGATCACCTGAACCTCAGGGTATAATCCCGGATTTGCAGACTCAGTAGTAGCAGACCGGGCCTCTGGGCGTCCGCAGTTATTGCAGGACCCCTCCACCAGTGTCCCGTTGCATGTAACACAGGCAATGGAGACCACCGCCGCCTTAGCAGCATGCTTCCCAACTGAGGACATCTCCACAGTGAGGGGAATATAAGCCAAAGTTCACAAACAAACCGGGAATCCCGGTGGCTTACCGACCGCAATAAAGCGGTAGGAGGAAGCGGTGTGTGTGTGTGACCTCCGCGAGTTCCGGTCTCCCTTGTAGGTGCAGACACGCGCTGCAGCCAGATTCCAGCCGGGAAGTGAGGGAGAAGATGGCCGCCGACAGTAAAGATGTGGGCGGAGCCAGGAACACGCGGGAAGAACACACAACACGCCCAGCGGTGATGTCACCATAAGGGCTGCCTCCTCCTCCTCCAGACTGCCTCAGCAATGGAGGTGCCGGAGCCCGCAGCGCGGGAAAAGAATGTGAATATCACCACACACACTCTCAGACTGCATGTACACATAAAACACCCGCAGTCTACAGCCTCAGCCCCTGTGATACACAGGGCGGTCAGCCAGGGTGACCCCAGCACAGGGTCACCGCCAGAACCGCGGACCCGAGGGTAACCGCGCGGTCTGAGTGTCATGACACAAAATGCCAGACACTACCCCCAGGCACAGCAGGAGACACACCAGGTGCCTCAGTGCCGGTCCGGTCTGTAAGCACCTTTAGGGAGGCCTCGGACGGGGGTACAGCACCAGTCCGGAGTGTAAGCACCATTTAGGGAGGCCTCGGACTGGGCTGGCTCCGTCCGGTCTGTAAGCACCATTTAGGGAGGCCTCGGACGGAGCGGAGCTGTGCAAGGCTCCAGGCTCCCCCTTACCAGAGCCTCCACGGAGGGATGGAAAGGAAAGGAGCGCGACAGCGTACCGGGAGAACACTGAAGTGTCCAGGCTAAAAACCCTCCGGTACCTCCACCAGCGTGTTCCGCAGAGGGTGAGCGGGGAGGCTGTCGGGGGTCCCGAGCGGGACCATTTTACCTTGTCTTCATACGCCATCACGTAAGCTGTGAGAATGCAGTGAAGTGCAAGCAAAGCGTGATCCTCCGAGCACACTAAGTTTAAAACTGAGGATCTCTCCTACGGTGGGGGTTTATAAGCGGAGGAGGCGGTGTCTACAAACTTGTAGTACCTAGTGTGACCTCCGGAGGGCAGAGCCCTAAACCCATTGTCTGGGTCTCCCATTATGACGACCAGAAAATGTTAATATTTCATAGTTTCAAAGTTTTTAATGGTAAAGGTAGACTTTTTTCCCTTCAAAATAAAGACTTTGATTTGTAAACTGTATTTTGTGTTTACTTGTATTATCTTTGTCTAATATTTAATTGTATTTGGTGATCTGAAAATGTAAGTGTGACAAAAATGTAACACGAATAAGAAATCAGGAAGGGGCAAACACTACTGTATCTGGTAATCAGCCATAAAGCACGTGTTCAGAGTTCAGCACTGTACACAGAGCTGCTTTTGCTACTTCATCTGTACAGCACCTGGTGGACAGGAGGGACATTTTACCTTTTTACACAACAGATGGCTCTGGCTTTTCTGACTATTATGACAGGTGCTGAAGCAGTTCAACAGAAAACAAATAAAAACTTGCAAGTATTTTTACTGCAATTGTTTCTGAAACAAAGTAGTTGTGGTCACGCACATCCAGCACACAGGGGCTGAAAAAGCAAGCAGGAGGTGAGACAGCTGTGATACAGGGAGAAGAGCAGCTGCTGTCAAGAGCCAAACACTTGAGGCTGCTTCAGAGGATGGTGGTTAAGGAGCAGGCCGAGACAAGTGCAGCAGAATCATTCTCACTATACACTCCGTGTTCTTGCTCAAGATTAAGATGTGATTATTCTAATTTGTTGGACTGTAATACTTTTTGGCTAAAAAAGTGCTCACTAAATTACAAAAGAAAAAAAAGAAAGAAAAAGTACATTATATTATCATGTTAATAATTTGGTTTCAGTTAAAAAAAAAAAAAAAAATTAATGTGATGTCTATATGGTAACACTTTTATGACCAGAGGCTTGTATGGGGATATACCCAGAGCAAAAAGTCTGCATTTTATACATGGGCCAAAATCCACTGAACAGCAATGATAATGCAGGGCTCTGCTCAATGCAGAAGTAGCGCTGTGCTTAGGCTTTTGTAGAGCACAGGACCAGGCCATAAGTGTGACACCACCACAACATCAGGTTCTGGGAAGGGACTGTACAGTAAGGTGCTAAAAGGATTAGCATTAAATTCAAAACTTATTTAAAAAACTGAAGATTAAGATGATATATTATAGATATTATACCAGAATTTTTATTTTTATATTTTTTAATTATCAACTTTCTTTAGTCTAAAATCCTCTCAAAGTAAAAGCCTCTATATACAATACTCACTGGCTAGTCCATTTACATTGGTTCTTTTGCTTCATCTCCATAAATAATACACGCCATTTCTATAGCGACAACATATTCCGCAGCACGTTCAATTCAGAGGGGACATGGACAGACAATATCAAACATTACAGAGTAACACTTAATTCAAACGATACCAAGGAGTGAGGGCTGAGCTCACAAGCTTACAATCTATGTACAATAACTGCATCTCTCTGCTCAGTATGAAGTGGATGGTGCTGCCCATGTGACCACTGAAAATGAAATTTCCCACAACTTCATGCTTCTTCAAGTTACGTCTCTGCCACTTACAGAGAACATTAGCCACTCATCCATCTGATCTGTGATCTGCTAGACGCTCTTGGGGCAGAGCAGCCAGGAACACACATGGGACCAAATTCTTCATTTGCGTTTTTTATTCATCACTTTTCTTCATTGTTTTCTGTGGATGTTCCTGGTGTTTTTTGGGCCAAATTCCCCAAACTTGCAAACACAGTTCCTGAATTTTGTGCAAAGAAAAAAATATAGCAACTCTGGCACTCTAATAATAATAAAAAAAAAAAAAAAAGAATATTCATGCAGAATGTGAAATTTTATTCAAGCAGCCTATAGAGCAGTGATGGCGAACCTATGGCACGCGTGCCAGAGAGGGCACGCAGAGCCATCTCCGCTGGCATGCGGCCTCGCCTCACTGCCGCTTTGCACTGCCGGCATTATGGCGCTGGCAGTACAAAGCTGTGTCAGAGCGGAGGGAGAAGACTTCTTCTCTCTCTGCGTCTCCAACACACTCTCTGCTAGCTCCGCCCAGCTGACGTCACGTGACCACGGTCATGTGACGCGCTCAGAGTCCTGTGACTGCTGGACGCGATGAGAGAAGCAGCGATGGAGGTGGGAAAACTAGGTGAGTATGATTTTTTTTATTTTATTTCAAGCTATAAAGAGGGGGCATATGGTGGCATTAAACACAGGGGGCATATGGTGGCATTATACACAGGGGCATATGGTGGCATTATACACAGGGGGCATGTGGTGGCATTAAACACAGGGGGCATGTGGTGGCATTATACACAGGGGGCATATGGTGGCATTATACACAGGGGGCATATGGTGGCATTATACACAGGGGGCATATGGTGGCATTATACACAGGGGGCATATGGTGGCATTAAACACAGGGGGCATATGGTGGCATTATACACAGGGGGCATATGGTGGCATTATACACAGGGGCATATGGTGGCATTATACACAGGGGGCATATGGTGGCATTAAACACAGGGGGCATATGGTGGCATTATACACAGGGGGCATATGGTGGCATTATACACAGGGGGCATATGGTGGCATTATACACAGGGGGCATATGGTGGCATTATACACAGGGGGCATATGGTGGCATTAAACACAGGGGGCATATGGTGGCATTAAACACAGGGGGCATATGGTGGCATTAAACACAGGGGGCATATGGTGGCATTATACACAGGGGGCATATGGTGGCATTAAACACAGGGGGCATGTGGTGGCATTATACACAGGGGGCATATGGTGGCATTATACACAGGGGGCATATGGTGGCATTATACACAGGAGGCATATGGTGGCATTATACACAGGGGCATATGGTGGCATTAAACACAGGGGGCATATGGTGGCATTATACAAAGGGGGCATATGGTGGCATTATACACAGGGGGCATATGGTGGCATTATACACAGGGGGCATATGGTGGCATTAAACACAGGGGGCATATGGTGGCATTATACACAGGGGGCATATGGTGGCATTAAACACAGGGGGCATGTGGTGGCATTATACACAGGGGGCATATGGTGGCATTATACACAGGGGGCATATGGTGGCATTATACACAGGAGGCATATGGTGGCATTATACACAGGGGGCATATGGTGGCATTAAACACAGGGGGCATATGGTGGCATTATACAAAGGGGGCATATGGTGGCATTATACACAGGGGGCATATGGTGGCATTATACACAGGGGGCATATGGTGGCATTAAACACAGGGGGCAATATGGTGGCATTATACACAGGGGGCATATGGTGGCATTATACACAGGGGGCATATGGTGGCATTATACACAGGGGGCATATGGTGGCATTATACACAGGGGGCATATGGTGGCATTAAACACAGGGGCATATGGTGGCATTAAACACAGGGGGCATATGGTGGCATTAAACACAGGGGGCATATGGTGGCATTATACACAGGGGGCATATGGTGGCATTAAACACAGGGGGCATATGGTGGCATTATACACAGGGGGCATATGGTGGCATTATACACAGGGGGCATATGGTGGCATTAAACACAGGGGGCATGTGGTGGCATTAAACACAGGGGGCATGTGGTGGCATTATACACAGGGGCATGTGGTGGCATACACAGGGGCATATGGTGGCATTATACACAGGGGGCATATGGTGGCATTATACACAGGGGGCATATGGTGGCATTATACACAGGGGGCATATGGTGGCATTAAACACAGGGGGCATATGGTGGCATTAAAACACAGGGGGCATGTGGTGGCATTATACACAGGGGGCATATGGTGGCATACACAGGGGGCATATGGTGGCATTATACACAGGGGGCATATGGTGGCATTAAACACAGGGGGATATGGTGGCATTATACAAAGGGGGCATATGGTGGCATTAGCACGGGCATATGGTGGCATTAAACACGGGGCATATAGTGGCATTATTAACAGGGGGCATATGGTGGCATTAACAGGAGGGGGAATATGGTGGCATTATAAACAGGAGGGGGCATATGATGGCATTATAAACAGGAGGGGGCATATGGTGGCGTTATTAACTGGAGGGGGCATATTGTGACATTATTAACTGGAGTAGGCATATGGTGGCATTAATACAAACAGGGGGCATGATGGCGGCATTATTGCAAGGAGGGGGCATTTACTACAAAGAGGGGAGGCATGAGGGTGCCTTTACTACAATGAAAGGCGTTTATTACAAGGATGAGGCATGAGAGGGCATTTTCTACAATGAGGCAGAAGCATGAGGGGGTATTTACTACAAGGAGAGGGCATGAAAGAGGCTTTACTACAAAGAGAAGACATGATGGGACAATACTGCAAGGAGTGGACATGATGCAGGATTTCTGCAAGGAGAGGACATAATGGGGCATTACTACAAAAAGGGGGTGTGATGGGGCATTACTACAAAGAGGGGGCATGACAGGGTATTTACTCCAAGGATGGAGCATTAATGCAGTGAGTGGAAATGATGAAGCATTTGTGCAAGGAGTGGGCATGATGGGGCATTACTGAAAGGTGGGAGCATGATGGGGCATTACTACAAGTGTACAAGGATGGTGCATACAAGGAGAGTGTCAGGATGGAGCAGATAACTACAAGGAGAGTGTCAGGATGGAGCAGATAACTACAAGGAGAGTGTCAGGATGGAGCAGATAACTACAAGAGAGTGTCAGGATGGAGCAGATAACTACAAGAGAGTGTCAGGATGGAGCAGATAACTACAAGGAGAGTGTCAGGATGGAGCAGATAACTACAAGAGAGTGTCAGGATGGAGCAGATAACTACAAGAGAGTGTCAGGATGGAGCAGATAACTACAAGGAGGGTGTCAGGATGGAGCAGATAACTACAAGGAGAGTGTCAGGATGGAGCAGAAAACTACAAGGAGGGTGTCAGGATGGAGCAGATAACTACAAGGAGAGTGTCAGGATGGAGCAGATAACTACAAGAGAGTGTCAGGATGGAGCAGATAACTATAAGGAGAGTGTCAGGATGGAGCAAATAACTACAAGAGAGTGTCAGGATGGAGCAGATAACTACAAGAGAGTGTCAGGATGGAGCAGATAACTATAAGGAGAGTGTCAGGATGGAGCAAATAACTACAAGAGTGTGTCAGGATGGAGCAGATAACTACAAGAGAGTGTCAGGATGGAGCAGATAACTACAAGGGGAGTGTCAGGATGGAGCAGATAACTACAAGGAGAGTGTCAGGATGGAGCAAATAACTACAAGGAGAGTGTCAGGATGGAGCAGAAAACTACAAGGAGGGTGTCAGGATGGAGCAGATAACTACAAGAGAGTGTCAGGATGGAGCAGATAACTATAAGGAGGGTGTCAGGATGGAGCAAATAACTACAAGGAGAGTGTCAGGAGGAGACAGATAACTACAAGAGAGTGTCAGGATGGAGCAGATAACTATAAGGAGAGTGTCAGGATGGAGCAAATAACTACAAGAGAGTGTCAGGATGGAGCAGATAACTACAAGAGAGTGTCAGGATGGAGCAGATAACTATAAGGAGAGTGTCAGGATGGAGCAAATAACTACAAGAGTGTGTCAGGATGGAGCAAATAACTACAAGAGTGTGTCAGGATGGAGCAGATAACTACAAGAGAGTGTCAGGATGGAGCAGATAACTACAAGGAGAGTGTCAGGATGGAGCAGATAACTACAAGGAGAGTGTCAGGATGGAGCAGATAACTACAAGGAGGGTGTCAGGATGGAGCAAATAACTACAAGAGAGTGTCAGGATGGAGACATTACTACAAGGAGAGTGTCAGGATGGAGCAGATAACTACAAGGAGAGTGTCAGGGTGGAGCAGATAACTACAAGGAGAGTGTCAGGATGGAGCAAATAACTACAAGAGTGTGTCAGGATGGAGCAAATAACTACAAGAGTGTGTCAGGATGGAGCAGATAACTACAAGAGAGTGTCAGGATGGAGCAGATAACTACAAGGAGAGTGTCAGGATGGAGCAGAAAACTACAAGGAGGGTGTCAGGATGGAGCAAATAACTACAAGGAGAGTGTCAGGATGGAGCAGAAAACTACAAGGAGGGTGTCAGGATGGAGCAGATAACTACAAGAGAGTGTCAGGATGGAGCAGATAACTATAAGGAGGGTGTCAGGATGGAGCAAATAACTACAAGGAGAGTGTCAGGATGGAGCAGATAACTACAAGAGAGTGTCAGGATGGGGCAGATAACTATAAGGAGAGTGTCAGGATGGAGCAAATAACTACAAGAGAGTGTCAGGATGGAGCAGATAACTACAAGAGAGTGTCAGGATGGAGCAGATAACTATAAGGAGAGTGTCAGGATGGAGCAAATAACTACAAGAGTGTGTCAGGATGGAGCAAATAACTACAAGAGTGTGTCAGGATGGAGCAGATAACTACAAGAGAGTGTCAGGATGGAGCAGATAACTACAAGGAGAGTGTCAGGATGGAGCAGATAACTACAAGGAGAGTGTCAGGATGGAGCAGATAACTACAAGGAGGGTGTCAGGATGGAGCAAATAACTACAAGAGAGTGTCAGGATGGAGACATTACTACAAGGAGAGTGTCAGGATGGAGCAGATAACTACAAGGAGAGTGTCAGGGTGGAGCAGATAACTACAAGGAGAGTGTCAGGATGGAGCAGATAACTACAAGGAGAGTGTCAGGATGGAGCAGATAACTACAAGAGAGGGTCAGGATGGAGCAGATAACTACAAGGAGAGGATCAGGATAGAGACATTGGCACAAGATAGGGACCAGGATTTCAGTGTGGAATCTGCTTGTGTTCCATGCTAAAAATCTATCGATCTCCTATCTATCTAAAATTCTTCCATTTTTTCTCCATACAGATCAATCCACCTGCTGTGTCTGGAAAGGGCAGTGGGAGCAGCTCAGCTTCAATGTGAAGTTCACATGAGTTGGATGACCATTGCTGAAGAGAAGAGAAGACTGCAAAGGTAAGTTTAAAATCAATTCATTTTTAGAATAATAGAACTTATCATGGTGTCAGGACTGCAAGCACTGTACAGGGAAGAGAGTTGGCTGTTGCTGGCTCTCCGCCTGTGCAGGTCTTGTGATGGTCAATGCTGTCATTTAGGTTAAATTGCTGTATTGGCACTTCACTATAAAAAATTCAGCTTTGGGTTGCAGATTGGGCACTCGGTCTCGTAAAGGTTCGCCATCACTGCTATAGAGAATACAGAATGGAACCTAATGTTTCAGCTCATCTGAGCCTTTATCAAGGTATATCTGCGAGGAGGACAGGCAGCGTGTATGTAGAAGTCTGGGCTGTGCATGCACTGCAAAGGACAGGTGCAAATGAAATAATATATTAGCCAATTATGTTTTGTATAGTTTCTAATATAATAATAATATATCAATGAAGGTCTACAGTATATTCATAATCCTATGTAAAGCTTTGTTCTGCACAATCCTCCTATTATATATATTTCAAATATATTCCTTTAAAGGGGTTTTCCCACTAACAAATTTAATTTTAAATGTCATTTTAATCAATAGATCTTGGAATAATAATTTCCACAATTGGATGTTTAAAAAAATGTTCCTGAGTGGAGATAATCTTATCTTATATATGTGTCCCTGCTATGTACTATGTAATGGATGTGTCTGACTGTACAGGGACATAGTCTGATTATACCACATCTCTTGTGCTGAGATAATCTTATATACAGTATAGACCAAAAGTTTGGACACACCTTCTCATTCAAAGAGTTTTGTTTATTGTCATGACTATGAAAATTGTAGATTCTCACTGAAGGCATCAAAACTATGAATTAACACATGTGGAATTATATATCTAACAAAAAAGTGTGAAACAACTGAAAATATGTCTTACATTCTAGGTTCTTCAAAGTAGCCACCTTTTGCTGTGATTACTGCTTTGCACACTCTTGGCATTCTCTTGATGAGCTTCAAGAGGTAGTTACCGGAAATGGTTTTCACTTCACAGGTGTGCCCCCGTCAGGTTTAATAAGTGGGATTTCTTGCCTTATAAATGGGGTTGGGATCATCAGTTGTGTTGTGCAGAAGTATGGTGGATACACAGCTGATAGTCCTACTGAAAAGACTGTAAGAATTTGTATTATGGCAAGAAAAAAGCAGCTAAGACTACTTTCACACTACGATTTTTTAAAATCCGATGCTGTGCGATATAAATCGGACAGCATCGGATTCTTCTGATGCCTGGAATCGGATGCCAAATAGGCATCCGATTCCGACATTTTATCTGATGTCTGCCCTCACCTCCCTCCTGTCAGCTGTCATCAGCTGTCTCTCCCCCGGTGCTCCAATATGGTCCCCGGTCCTCCCCTCTTCTCCCGCGGTCCCCCATTGCGCTCCCCCTCTTGTCCTCCTCCTCTCCTCTTGTCCCCTCCTCCTCTTGTCCTCCTCCTCTTGTCCCTCTCCTCTCCTCTTGTCCCCCTCCTCTCCTCTTGTGCCCCTCCTCTCCTCTTGTCCCCCTCCTCTCCTCTTGTCCCCCTCCTCTCCTCTTGTCCTCCTCCTCTCCTCTTGTCCCCCTCCCTCCTCTTGTCCCCCTCCTCTCCTCTTGTCCTCCTCCTCTCCTCTTGTCCTCCTCCTCTCCTCTTGTCCTCCTCCTCCTCTCCTCTTGTCCTCCCCTCTCCTCCTCTCCTTTCTCACCTGTCCACGACTCCTGCACGGTCCGCGCGTCTCCCGGCCGGTGTCTTGCTGTTCTGTCTTCTGTGCTGCCAGGACCTCTCGTGATGTCACAATCACATGACTGCCGGCTATTGGTTCCTGGCAGTCATGTGATTGTGACATCACGGCAGGTCTTGTCAGGACAGACGGCAAGATACCTGGAGACACCGGAGACGGCGGGGGCTCGTGGGGAGGTGAGCATAGTTTTTTTTTTTTTAATTAACCCATTCATTCACTTTTGGAGCGATTTTAGTGTACTGAGCATGCTCAGTACACTAAAATCGGTCCGAGGAGACATCAGATGTTTCCTCGGACCCTGCTCCATAGGGCCCCATGTTATAGTGATCGGGTCAGATCGGATGTGCACTAAATGGCATCCGATTTGGTCCGATCTGAGTTTGTCCGATTTTATTTTCGGTGCTAAAATCGGAGCAGGCTCCGATTTTAGCACCGATAATAAAATCGGACAAACTCGGATCGGACGAAATCGGATGGCATTTAGTGCACATCCGATTCGGTCCGATGCCCATAGGGCTGCATGGGGCCCAAAATCGGTCCGATGCTGTCCGATTTTTATCGGACAGCATCGGAACTGATAAAATCGTAGTGTGAAACCAGCCTTAGTTAAGAAAAACAAGTGGCCATCATTACTTTAACAAATGAAGGTCAGTCAGTCCGAAAACTTGGGAAAACTTTGAAAATGTCCCCAAGTGCAGTTGCAAAAACCATCAAGCGCTACAAAGAAACTGGCTCACATGAGGACCGCCCCAGGAAAGGAAGACCAAGAGTCACCTCTGCTGCGGAGGATAAGTTCATCCGAGTCACCAGCCTCAGAAATCACAGGTTAACAGCAGCTCAGATTACAGACCAGCTCAATGCCACACAGAGTTCTAGCAGCAGACACATCTGTACAACAACTGTTAAGAGATTTTGTGCAGCAGGCCTTCATGGTAAATTAGCTGCTAGGAAACCACTGCTAAGGACAGGCAACAAGCAGAAGAGACTTGTTTGGGCTAAAGAACACAAGGAATGGACATTAGACCAATGGAAATCTGTGCTTTGGTCTGATGAGTCTAAATTTGAGATCTTTGGTTCCAACCACCGTGTCTTTGTGCGACGCAGTGAAGGTGAACGGATGGACTCTACATGCTTGGTTCCCACCGTAAAGCATGGAGGAGCAGGTGTGATGGTGATGGGATGCTACACCAGATGATCTGGCCTCCACAGTCACCAGACCTGAACCCAATCGAGATGGTTTGGGTGAGCTGGACCGAAGAGTGAAGGCAAAAGGGTCAACATGTGCTAAGCATCTCTGGGAACTCCTTCAAGACTGTTGGAAGACCATATCTCGTGACTACCTCTTGAAGCTCATCAAGAGAATGCCAAGAGTGTGCAAAGCAGTAATCATAGCAAAAAGGTGGCTACTTTGAAGAACCTAGAATATAAAACATATTTTCAGTTGTTTCACACTTTTTTGTTAAGTTTATAATTCCACTTGTGTTAATTCATAGTTTTGATGCCCTTCAGTGTGAATCAACAATTTTCATAGTCATGAAAATAAAGAAAACTCTTTGAATGAGAAGGTGTGTCTAAACGTTTGGTCTGTACTGTATGTGACCCTGCTATGTGCTGTGTAATGGATGTGTCTGACCGTACAGGGACATGGTCTGATCATACCACATCTCTGTGGCGGGGGAGGACGTACAGGAGTATACAGACATTACAGCATGGGATCGCAAATAATTATTTCTTTGGGGTACAACATTTTTTACAAACAGGAAGGGAAATGGTTTACCTCACAAAAAAGAATGAGCTGTGATCCCTGCTGTAATGTCTTTATTCTGTTTTACTTCCTTTCCTGCCCGAGACAGTCAGTCGGACATGGCCATTAGACAGTACAGAGCAGGGGCTCATATATAACATTATCTCAGCAGAGGAACATTTTTTTTAAACACATCCAGTTGTGGAAATCATTATTATTCCAAGTTCTATTGAATAAAATGAACCTTAAAATTAACTTTGCTCATGGGATACCCCTTCAAGGCAGGGATCTCAAACACCAAGTCTCAAGGGCTGCCAACAGGTCATGTTTTCAGGATTTTCTTACTAATGTACAGGGGTTGGAGTCATGCATATGATTACATTATCACCTGTGCAATACAAAGAAAATCCTGAAAACCTGCACTGTTAGCTGCCCTAGAGGCCTTTTGTTTGAGATCCCTGCCTTATGATGCTTTCTGTTCTTCCCAAAAACTTTCTTTATTGCCCACAGCAACCACAGTGTAGCTGTCATTCAAGATGCGCAGGAGCCCAGCCTGTACCAAGTGATCATCCCCACAATGCATCGGGCTGGATAGAATATTCCAGCCCGGGCATCACATGATCACAAGAGAAGGGCATTTCAAAAAGGAGATGGCACAGAACAAGGGGAATGAGGACACCCAGCAGGGCGTGTGGAGACAGCGCGAGGAGGGGAGAATGGAGCCCAGAACTCGCCTTTCCAGTCTCCAACTGGAGACAGTTTGTAAGTATAAAAGTTATTTTTCTCCCTCATTATAGGGGGCCCCTTTAGCACAGAGAGGGACGGTTAGGGATTAGATATGAAGGTGCAGGGACAGGTAGATATAGGTTAGAGGGGTAACACAACCTGACAGGTTCCCTTTAAGTAAGGAAGATGGGTAATAAAAATAAAGATTTTCAGTACCCTTGAGATAGAACTGTGTTGATATAAAGTGAGTATTAGGGCTAGCGCATACGCAGCTTTTTCTGTCTGCGGATAAACGCTGCAGATTTTTTCTACCAAGTTTTTATCACATCTGCATTAGTTTTTTTTGGTTTTTTTTTTTAATCGCTAGCGAAAATGATGGCAGTTTTTTTTTTTATATAAATAGTGATAAATGCTGTGGTTATTGCAGTGATCAAAAAAGTAGTGCAGGCAGTGATTTACTCACTCTCTTGAGTGCTTCAAAAAACACTGCATGTGTTTAACCCCATTGAAATCAATGGGAGTGTTTTTCTGAACGATGATCACTCAGAACAGCGCTGTGTGTATTACCCCTTAAGAAAAAAAGCATTAAACTATTAATATAAATTTACTCAATCTTTATACTCACTCACCAATATTGTAGTACACCGAGTCCCTAGATGCCTTTGTACAGACTATTGTTTGTTCAAGAGTGAACATGTCTAGGTATGTCAGGACATGAAAGATCTTAAGTTCTGTCTTCCTTCCTGACTCTGCGGTGGGCAGATACTTAACATGATTGACAGAGCTGCTGACCTGTCATCTGCTCTGCATTCACACTGTCTACCCCTGTTCATTCTCAGGTTGAGCCCTAACAAAGCTTTCTCCTCTGTCCTCTCCTGCTTCTAACCTGTAACATAATAAAAGAATACAGTAATATCTAAAATTCATGGATTATTTGGTAAATATAGACCCCACACTTTTAGAACACAGGCTCAACTGAATTCAAGATTTTCAAATTTACACTAGAATAGTTAAATATTTTAAAATATGATCCCATCGCGATCCCAACTTGAATTTTGGTACAGATGTGGCTAAGAGCATAGCAGATGTGCATTTTTGGAAAATTGCACATGAAATCGACTTTTTTGAAATGCATTTTAAAATTGTGTGTTTGCGTTTGCATGGTTAAAATATTAACAAAGATACTCTTGTGACATATCTGGTGAAAGCCTGTACAGTTCTGTGTAGAATGGTGTTTATTTCGTTTGTAGCCCAAGATATGATAGAAAATGTAAATCCCAGGCCAAAATTCATGCTTTTTTAAAACTTTAAAAATCTGTAAAAAAAATTAACTGATGAAGAAAAAAATTCAAAACTTTTAATTTGTAATTAAATAAACTTGTACTTCATATAGAAAAAAATATAAAAAAAAATATCTAAAGACATCAGGTAAAAAAGAAATATTCCTATTGGGATGACTTGACATGGAATGACCTGTCTCTGAAATTTGAAGATCTGCTTCTGATCTCAGCCGACCATTTTTCCTGGTAATACCGGTCCCCTATCTGGGCTCTGACTTGCATCCGTGTTCACAGTGATACAAGGGTCGGTGGCTTTAGGAACCCTTTTCTGCAAATTCTTCAGGATGGTCTACCAATGTAGAGAAGTTATGTTTGACTGGGGTACGGTAATCATTCTGTGTAGCACGCTTTGATGTCTGTTCATGAATAACAGGACAGTTCTCTGCAAGTCTCTGGAATGAAACTAGCTCCATCTGATAAGGGATGGAGGACGCCATGAGACCCGTAATACCCGTAACTTCCCTGATTGTACACTGTCGTTTCCTTTGGAAGGCTAGGAGCTTGTGCTGATGGAATGCTTTTTTTTTCCTTCAGAAGAAAAATCTAGCATGACTCCCGCAAAGACTTTGGATGTACTTGACTGGAAGACTGAATTTGGCTTGTTTACTATCTAACCCAAGGATCCCAGCGTCTGCCTGGTGATCTTTAGATGATGAGCCAATTACAATGATACCACATTTACATAGTTTTTTTATGCTTTGCTTTTTTATTTTTACACTGACTAAGCTGTGGTGGCTAGTGTTTTATGGGACAAGAGGACATTTTCAGCGATACCATTTTTATGTACATACGACTGATTGTATTTATCCCCTTTTTCTTGGCAGAATGATGTGAAAGCATCATTTTTGCCATGTTTTTTATTTTTTAATGGTACTCACTGAAGGACTGAACTAGTGCAATATCTTTATAAAGCAGGTAATTCTGGATGTGGCAATACCAAATATGTATACTTTTTTAAAATCAGTGCAAAACCAAGAGCTAGGCATGTGTTTGCACCACCATCACGAATGGTGAATGAAAGGTAAATGAGAGGATGTACCATGTGCCGATATCCTATATCGGCGTCCGATTAACAAGAAACATTCGGGGGTGCCAGACAGTAATCCGGGCAAAAAGATAAAAACAAGAGGTACAGCCATGAGCAGGGGACAGGAGGGGGAACTGGAGCACCAGGACTACAGTGGTTTCAAATGTGAGTGCTTCTACAGGTTCATTGATATGCCACTTTTGACAGTTCAGTGTGTACAGAACTTTCAGAATGGGCATAGCTTGCACATGTGGCACCCCAAGGGTTAATGTCGATTGGGTTAATGTTAATGCCGCACCTGAAAGACGTGGAAGAGGAACCGGAAGAGTTGGAAGAGACTGAACTACCGGCCTTTCATGGTTCAAAGGTACAAGATTATCAACCCGGCGCCTACCAAAGAAAGCAGGAAGTAAATCTTAACCCGTTAAGACACTACGGATGGGTAGAAGCCCAAGATAATGATCCAGCCGTGAAGACTAGTGAAAGAACTGCTTACGCAACAACGCGCACACCCTGATCAGAATGCCCCAGCTGAAGCTATACAGCTATGGAAAGATAGAGGCAAGTTGTTCCTGCATCAAGGGAAGCTCTGCAGAACGCATACCAATCCTAAAACGCATGAACTGGTCTGGCAGATAATAGTGCCCAAGCGAGCCACTCAAATGGTCTTAGAAGCTTATCATGACGGTGCAGGTCATTTTGGATGGAAGAAGTTAGAAGCGATCCTGAGAGAAAGATTTTATCTGGTTGGCATGAGAAAATCCATTGAACTATGGGCAGAAGATGTGCCGCATGCAACCTTAGAGGAAAGATCCACAGAAAGCTCCGCTTCAACCAATAGTAACCAAGCAGCCACTCGAGCTAATCGCATTAGATCATGTCAAGTTGTCACCAAGCCGGTCAGGCTATGTCTATGCCTTAACCATCGTGGACCATTACTCACGCTTCTTAGTGGTGGTACCAGTCAAAGATCTGACAGCGAAGACGGCAGCAAAAGCATTCCAGACGCATTTCTGTAGACCACATAGTTACCCAGAACAAGTCCTTGCAGACCAAGGTCCAGCTTTTGAATCAGAACTATTCAAGGAATTCTGCAATATGTCGTTGTAAGAAGATTAACACAACAACATATCATCCTCAAACAAATGGTTTATGCGAGAAAATGAATCATATTGCAATTCAACTGTTAAAGACCATACCAGAATCAGAAAGAAACCAGTGGCCAGATAAATTACCTGATTTGGTAGACTTATACAACCATGTACCCGTAAGTTCTACAAACTGCACTCCGGCATACCTTATGCGTGCAAGACCCGGTAAATTACCAATTGATCTACAAATGGGAATCGTTAAACCAGATACAGAAGTAGAAGAAGAATAAGATTGGGATACCCAACGTCAGAAACAATATCAACAAGTTCAAGCAAGTTCCTGCTCAAGCAATGCCATTACAAGAAGGTGATCAAGTTCTCAAGAGAAAGAGAGGCACTGACAAACTGGATAATCAGTGGGAAACCGTCCCATACACAGTCTTACCATCTAACCTAGACAATGTTAAAACCTGTTTGATAAGCAAAGATGAAGGAAAAACGTCACAAGTCGTATCTCGTGATCAGCTAAAATTGTGTCCTGAAACACTGAAGACACCTGAAGTAACAGAACCCGTACAGGTCCAACCTATTAAAGAAAAAGAAGAAGTATTCCACACGGTACTAGGAGATTTCCCTAAAACATGGCCAAATTACCATGGAGCAGTTGTCGTACCAATGATTGCATTCCCTTCAATGGTGGAACCAACACCAGAACCTGTGTTACTTGAAGAAGTCCCAAGACCTGAAGAACTGGAAGTAGAACCCATAGAGGAAGAATCAATTCCTGGTCCCAGTGAGCTTGCCAGTCCTACAGTCAGATCTTCATCTAACATAGTACCAAACATTACAAATAGGTACATGCCTACCAGCACCAATAGGCTACATGCAAGTAGTATACCCGTTTTACGCAGATCCGAGCGTAGTACCAGAGGTCAGTTACCAGCTAGGTACAGGGATTAAAAGGTCAAGTTAACTGTAAAATATAAATATATTTGTGTAAATATAAATTGAACCCGGTAAACAAATGTACATAGTTAATGCAACGTTAAAAAAAAAAAGCCCAGTACCTACAGAGACTATCCTGTATGAACTTCTTGCATATTCTTCAAGCTTTTTCCTTTTATTTTATTTTTATGGACCATACTACCACGGACTGGTTGTGGTATAAACTTTCTTATATATTCATCAGCCCAGAGGCAAAAGACTAAACCCCCGGAAGGACTGCTTTTTGAATTTTTGGACTGTTTTTGAAGTTTAGTGATTTTTGTGATTTTTACTTTTAAGTCTTTGTAAATATTAATTGTATTAATAATTGTTTATTTATTGTTCCACAGTCCCGGAGTACTGTCTTTAACTAAGGGGGAATTGGGCACCCCAAGGGTTAATGTGCCACAGAAACATCAACACAGGTTTAATCCCACACACACTACACTAGAAAGTGGGAGGAGCTTAGGTGGCACCTGCACTAGTGGGAGGAGCTAAGTTGTTTACCACAGAGCAGGCGTGACAGTTTTTCAGTTTGAGTCTGGAGCAGGAGCAGAGTCAAGTAGAAGTGGAGGTCCTGAGAGGTCTGAGGAAAGGAGACAGAGGAACAGAGGAACATACCCGGGATAAAGAGTTACCCCAAAAACTTGACCCCGGGGAAGCGCTTAAGACGGACACCGGATCCGAGGCTGTGCCTGAGACAGACAGAACAGTAAACACCGACATAGTGAAGGTCCACCATCTTCACAGCACCATAGCAAAGCAACACGGAGGGGTCAGTGACACAGAGGACTCAAGTTGCCCAGCATATTGGTACCCGTGAGCAGAGACAGGGCCAGCAGTACAGCTACAAGCGGCAGCAGTGCCACACACAGCGCTTAAGTAGGAAGCCAAGGACCCGGTCAGGGTGGGCAATATTGTGATATACCATCTGCAAGTAAAGACTTGGAAAACAACAGAAACCGTGAGTGTGTGTGATCCTTATACTGAAGCCCCACTTGCCCTCATATACTGCGATTACCTCTACTCTCATCATCTCTACCGCTACCCCTACTCTCCTGCAGCATCAATAACTATCCTCACAGAATTTAACTACTACTACCACTGCCCCGGGGAACCCAGTTCTGCCCACAGGAACTATTCTATCCAAGCTGCTATCCCATCATCCCCGGAGGTTCTGCAGCAGCGCCGGCCCCATTACTGGCCGCATATAGTGGGTGGCGTCACGAGTGACAAATCCCCAGTAAATAACCCCCCATTTTATTGTGCGGACCCGGGACAAGGTCCGGACCAGGACCGCTGTGACATCCCCCAGCAGTACCCCGGTCCGGCACCGAGTACCCCGTCCCAGTGGGCTCCACAACCACCTAAGCAAATTGGGTAGAAGAGGCAGAGAAGTCCTGCTCTGGCTACAAAAGCTGTCAGGACTTCAAACAGTGTTTATAATAAAGTAGTAGTTTTTAAACAATAATGTAGTCCCTCACCAGGTCGCTACAAATTATATACATGATCACAATAAATTTTAATCACATTTACACACATTAACATAGGGCAAAAGCCCTGCTTCTGAGGCGGGGGTTGGGGAATTGGTGTATTTAGTGCGGGAAAATCCGCAGCAAGAATTGATATGCTGCAGACTTTCCTGCACTGAAATACGCAGCATATCTGCTGTGTATCTTAATGGTAAAATGTATACAGGCATTAGAAAAACCCACAGATTTTGCTGGTAAAACACGCTTCTGCAGTTTTGGGGCAGATCTGCTGTGTATATGCAGCATAAGATGCATCATGCGAACGTGCCCTTAAAGGTATGCTCAACTGCAGAGCAGAGTAGGAGGGCTTCTAAAGAAAAACTAACAAGTCTGTGAGAGCCAGAATTCTTGCTAATTGGTAGGTGTTCAAATACTTTTTTCATGCAATAAAATGCAATTTAATTATTTTAAAACCATACAATGTGATGTTCTGGATTTTTTTCTTTATAAATTTTGTCTGTCACAGTTGAAGTGTACTTATGATAAAAATTACAGACCTCTCCATTCTTTGTATGTGGGAAAACTTGCAAAATCAGCAGTGTATCAAATACTTTTTTACCCACCATATATACCGCATATTGGAAAAGAAGGCATAAGTAACAGATTCTCTATTAGGTACCAGGACTTCATAGAGTGGGACTCAGTCTTTGCTGATAAGGCCTGAGCATCAAGCTTCAGAACAAAACAAGGTATTACCAGAAATGTGCCACAGAAATAAAGAATTCACAGGCAAGAGTGTTTGTATGTACTGTATGATTGACCATATATTCTCAACAACAAAAAAGGATCAACACCCCATTATCCTGTGGGAATAAAGGAATGGGCATGTTAAAATCAAACATGTCCGATCTATCTTTTTCTTTGACAGCTGCAGTAAAGTGAGAATATGGACATGCCACATACATTATATAGTGAACAGGTGCAATCAACTGATACTTAATGTGTATGGGCACCTTAAGGGTCCGTTTGCACACCGAGTCGGTGGTGCAGATCTCAGACTTCCAAAATCTGCATCTACTGACAGAAAAAGGCACCAAAATCCTGCCTGTCTGCACGGTGCATCTTTAAACGGTTGTTTCTGGGGCATATTTCATGCGTATTTGAAGGTAAATTGTGTCTATTTTTATAAAGATTGGATAATTTGGTAAAAAAAAAAATAAAAAAAAATACCTCAAATCCTGCTCCCTCTTCAACACTATCTCCTCTACCTGCAGATATTAATGTAAATTTGGCTCAAAATAAGCAACACATATGCACCGTGCAAACACTGCTGTGTATCTGCTGCGTATTTTGAACTATGGGTGAAATATGCAATAAAATATGCAAGAATTGACCTGCTGCAGATTTTTCTGCAATTAAATATATAGCAAATATATAGCAAATCCGCTGCAAAAAAAAAAATGCACCATGTGAACAGGACATTACAAATCCCATAGACTTTCCTGGGAAAACATGGTGCTGCAAACAGTGCAGATCTGCAGCGGATCCGCACCAAATATGCGATGAAATATGCATCATGTAAATGGGCCCTTACTGTACTTCAGTGTATAACCACTGGAAATTCTTATCAGAAAGCACTTATACAGCACATAGAATAGTTGCATTTGTATTGCATTATCAAGTCCCTTTTCTATTGGATAACTGTCCACCACACCATACTTTTATTTTGCTACTCAAACAAACTGTGGAAAATACATGGAGTATCTATGCAATCTGCAGCTCTTAAAGTGTTGAGATCTTTTGAGCTTTGCTTAGTATAATGTTGTAGCTGCCCATTGCCCAGTCTGTAACTGTACTGCCCATAGTCAGGGTTGGTCATTTCAAACAACTCAATACAATGTCAGACATCTGAGAACACTTACTTTTTAGGACTTTAATATATTACAGAACATGCAATCTAGAGCCAAGGAGGAGGATAAAACCACTATTTATTATTTCAGGGAAAAAAATCAGCTTAAAAAATGTCACAAAACATCCCTCAGACTGTGTAGGTTAATGATTAAATTGTATACCCACTCCCTGAGTTTCCTATGTAAACCAACCCACACTAATCATACTACTGACCATTTAAAAGTACTAGACAGTGGGACAATTAATCCTTGTTGTGTATTTAGATGACAAATTGATAGAGCCATATTGTGAGCAGCTCTGCCACCACAAAATGATCAAAGACAGCCGAGGGCACACACACACGTCCTCTAGAACCCTGGTGCCTCCTAGTAAACATAGTGCATCTGGTGTGCCTGCCTCTGGAGGTGAACACAGGATCGCTGTCCCCACCCTGCACCATCTGTCCTCACAGGTAGTTCCAAAGGCGGCTGAGACAAAGGGATGAAAGAAATGATGAAGAGGTGGGAAGACTACAGGCAGGCCTTGAGGGAGTGTGTGCCAATTGGCACTACTTCTGAGGCACAACATACTCCATCTCTCTTTATCACTAAGACCTGAAATAACACTTTAGGACATCATGGTTATTTACTAAATCACTGCTTGAAAATTATAAGGTTTAACTCATTCTTTTTTTTTTGTCACCACACAAACCTAAACAAAACGTGCATAAAAACAAACTTTTTGGGTGCAATTTTGTTCTTTACGGGGTTGTGCACTACTCAGACAACCCTTCTCCATCAGTATGTTTAGCCCACATTAAAACAATGAAGCTTGTCTCCAATTTTGGCACAGTTCCAGTGATGTAAGCACTCATTCTCCTGTGCCCAATCAGCGCTGCCTTCACTGTCCCCTACTTCAAATGTACTGTACAATGAACCAAGGAGGACTGAATAACCAGTCGCAGCTTTGACTATAGCTCTTGATGTCCAATTCATCCAGAAGCAGGAACAGAGAAGCCAGCGGTGATGGGGCAGGGCTCATGTAACAACATCATGTGAGCCCCAAAAGAATGAGTTCCAACACCACTGCAACAGCACTGGCACTAGAGGAAGTATAGCAAACATGCTGATTGAGAAGGGGTTGTCCCGAATGGTGGACAAGCACTTTAAAGGGAACCTGTCATCCCCCCAGGGCCTATGAAGATAAAAGAGTCACCTTCAGCAGGCTGCATTTTGTGAAGGTGGCTCTTATGTGTATTATCCCCAGGTTCACTGAAATAATCACTTTTATAAATTTGCCTCTATACCTCTACTGAGACCGGGAGGTGTGTTCTCTCCCCAGGTCTCACTGCCTCTCTGCTGTCCATCATTCCCCCTCTGTCACCCGGGCGCTGCACCCTCTCTGCTCCTCATGTCCTCGGCGCCTGCGCTGTACAATCATTACTCAGGCATGCACAGTATGCGCTGCCTGACAACTGAGATCACATGATCTCCTCACATCGCGCCTGCGTATAATGGAGGCCCCAGATCCTGATCCCTCAGTGTGTTATGATGTGTTCACACTGTGGGGCTGGGGCCTCCGCTAAACGCAATGTGAGGAGATCATGTGATCTCAGTTGTCGGGCAGCGCACACTGCGCATGCCTGAGAAATGTGTGTTTGCAGCATGGGTTTCCTCCGGGCACTCTGGTTTTCTCCCGCATTTCAAAGACATACTGATAGGATGTTTACGTTGTGAGCCCCAAGAGGGACAATGTTGCAAAATTGAATGTAAAGCACTATGGAATTAAGAGCACTATATAAATGAATAAATATTCTTCTTCTTTTTATTATATTATTATTATTATTATTAATGATTGCACAGCGCAGGCGAAGGGGACATAAGGAGCAGAGAGGAGGCGGCGCCCGGGGACAGAGGTGGGATGATGGACAGTAGCGAGGCAGTTGAGACCTGGGGAAAGAACACACCTCCTGGTCCTCTTAGCAACAGGCTGTGGACACCTCCTGGTCTCAGTAGACGTATGGAGGCAAATATATAAAAAGTGATTATTTCAGAGTTCCTGGGGATAATAATACACATAAGAGTCACCTTCACAAAATGCAGCCTTAGGCCCCATTCACACACTGCTTTTTTTGCTGCGTATTTTCAAGCACAAGCTCATCACAAACCAGGAGTGGGGTGGGTGATTAAACATATAAGTGGAGCACTTGTTTCTATTAGACCTCTCCTCTGAGTGTGCCACTACCGGATTTGATTGTTCCACTCCTGGCTTTTTTTGAGCATGTGCGTAAAAATACGCAGCAAAAAAAGCAGTGTGTGAATAGGGCCTAAGTGCTGCTGAAGGTGCTCTTTTACCTTCATAGCCCCTGAGAAGGATGGGGGGGGTGACAGGTTCCTTTTAAAGTTCTATACATCCTAAACATATATATGATTATATATATATATATATATATATATACACCCTGTTTCCCCGAAAATAAGTCACCCCCGAATATAAGTCAGGGCAGGGCTGGCGCAGAATTTTCCAATATAAGTCATACCCCGATTATAAGACAGGGTGACTTATTTTCGGGGAATATAAGACAGGGTACCGCTAAAGTGCCATTTTTACCCATTGCATGTTTTACCTGTGTCCCCGCTGTCCCGCTGGCCTCGCTATCCTCCGTGGGCTCCCCTCTGCCCTCAGGTGCAGCCGCAGGTCTGCTGTCCCCCGTGGGCCCCCTCTGCCCTCAGGTGCCGCAGGTAACCCCGAGGGCATAGGGTTAATCTTGTGCGCCTGTCGCCCCGGCCTGACGTCACCGCTGCCGGCAGGAGCTTCTGATTGGCCAGCGGCTCCCCAGCATCTCGAGCGCTGATTGCCTCAGCGGCTCGAGTGCTGATTGGCCAGAAGCTCCTGCATGAAGAAGCATCTGGACAACGCCCTGCACCGTGGAAGAATCCATAGCCCGAGGCCGCCATTACCCTAAAAAATAAGGATGTTTCCTTGCCGACTTGCCCATTAAAACCACAATTCATCCACACAGCTGACTTGCGGCCGACTTGCGCCACACTTGCAGCAGGTCCCCACACAATGTACGGTACTGTATGGGACACTTGCGGCAAGGTGCGGTTAATTGTCTTTTTTTTTTTAATATAAGTCATACCCCGAATATAAGACAGGGTGGGACTTTTGGGGGTAAAATTAATATAAGACACTGTCTTATATTCGGGGAAACACGGTATATATACACATATACAGTATATATACACATACATACACACACACTTTTTCTTTTTTCCCCTTAAATCTTGCAGTTTTCATATTGACCACAGGACTAATATTTCCTGTTCTGAAGAGATCACTTCTCAGTAGTCATCCCATTATCATCACTAACTGGATTACAATGAAGGATGATTCCTTTGATTTAAAAGTGAAGGTAGGTAATAATGATCAACCGCTGACAATATGTGACGATCACAGCGCGTCTCCTCATACTCTATGCACAATTACCTCTGCAGAGGTCTCAAAGCATGCCCACAATACTCTCTTAAAAAAATCATAAGTCATCTTAAGGCTACAAGTTTCTATGGCGTGAATGCTGTAAACCAGGCTTATAAAATGTTGCTATAACATAGACTTGCAACAAAAGAGGTAAGAAAGCTGCCAATAAATACGTACAGGAAAAGAACAATAAAAAAAATTAAAATAAAAAAAAAACAAAGAAAACAGATCAGAAACAATATCTTGCTTTCAAGAGTAAAATACAGTTAATCTATTACACTGGGGAACACAATTTTTTAGGAGTTAGGTCAGACAACTGTTCTTAATTAATTTTTGGATGCTGAATCCAGAAATGATCAAAGTTTTTCTCTATCACGTCAAGTTTTTGAACTATAGGATTTTTGTCTTCTCAAAAATATGTAAACTACTGTACCTAAAAAGTGTTGTTTTTTTTAATAGTACAAATATGAACAAAAAATGAAATATATAAGAAATACGCATGTCTCAGTTGTGACTACTCTTACAAGTTGCCACGTAGCTCTATATGAGTCGAATTGTAATCAGATAACAAGTCTTATTACAGATATCAGTGCAATTGTGCTTCTCTGGCAGGTAAGTTGTGGAGGAAAAACTTGACGTGCTAGAAAAAAACTGACTAAATTTTTGGAATCAGCATGCCAATTTTAGTATAAATCAGCTCAAAAACATAACTCAACAGAAATTTTTTTTCAAATTGTTCCCCAGTGTTATCAGTTCCAACCGACCAATTTCTGGTTTGTGCTCGACGATGAAAGAGGATTCTTGTGTCAGCACGTCATCGGTGCTGTCGGGGGGGTGGGCGAGGTGGGAATGACTAATGGACTCCCAGTCATAACATAGGGGCAAAAAGTGGGTGGTTAAAACATTAACTTATTTATGATAAGTTAACATTTATTTTGTTTTAAGGAGACCTCTTACTAAATTTTCCCATTAAACTGGATATATGATGTAATATGGCTGCAAGGCAGAATTAAAAAAAAAGGTTTTTTTTTTGTTTTTTTTTCAGTTCTCCATTGCAAGGTGCCAAAACGTTGCTCCTTCCCTTCCACACCCTGCCATGCACCCAAACAGTGGTTTTCCGCCACATATCGTATCATAGTACTCATGTAAAATTTCGCAACTAAAACATTTGAAACCTTGCAGAGTGAATTTTCGCTCCCACACTCCTCGTTCTACCGGTATTTGCAGGTGCGACATGCCTACATGGCGCAGGCTCAAACGCATTGTATGGACATACACCATGATACTGCTATCACCATGATTGGCGCGCAAACCTCCACTAAAGGCATTATTTCCTTTGTATACGGATACCTCTTGGCAATGGCTCTGTTAAAACACCCGATACAGGCACTGGACAAATGGGAACAGCAAATAGAGGGTATAACAGCTGAACGTTGGGAGTCGATCATGAGTATGATACCCCGGCTGTCGCTCAATGAGCCCAGACGCCTCTCTCAACTGTATATCCTTTATAGGGTATACAGGACGCCTAAGTGGCTTCATGATTTAGGCCTGAGACGGGACTCATGTTGCCCCAAATGTTCACATGAGGACGCGGACATTCTCCACATGTTTTGGACGTGCCCGCGCCTCCAGATTTTTTGGATTATGGTACTCCACTTGATCCGGGGGCAACGGAGCTGGACATCCCCAGAGACCCGATTATCTGTGTCCTTGGCTGTACAGAGGATGTAGGGGGAGATGACTATTCGCATATAGCAGTGGCTAGGATGTTGTTTGCTGCCAGAAAATTAATAGCAGCTCATTGGATATCCGATACGGTACCCTCTCGCAAAGAGTATATCTGTAGCATGAATCTGACCGTGAGTAGGGAAAAAGCTATATACCTCAAACGGGACAGATCAGGGTATTTGATAAAATATGGAAGGGCTGGATGGACCTTCAGGGGCTGCCGACTGTTAATTAATTGCTTTTGGACTGAGTTATTTCTTTAAGTTGGGAGATGTGTTATGCAGATTTTTGGAACATCTTGGGTACATGTTATATCCATATGTGCACTACTATCTTAGTTGAGGAATACTGACCCACTGGACCGGGAGGGGGGAAGGGAGGGATGGGGGGAAGGGAGGATGGTGGTGGGGAGGGGAGGGATGGTGGTGGTGGGAGGGGAGGGGGATTTAATGCAATGCATTTCTTTCTGTATTGTTGTTGAAAAGTTTTAATAAAAACTATCTGATTATAAAAAAAATTTCGCAACTAATTTTGGGGTACATTTTTATTGGTTGACCTTGTGAAAATGAAAAAATTGGCACCAACATTTTTGTGAAAAAGCAAGTTTTCCATTTTTACAGATCAACATTAGAAAATTCTATTAAACAACTGGGAGTTCAAAGTCCTCACCACATACAGTGTCTTGTGAAAGTATTCGGCCCCCTTGAACTTTTCAACCTTTTGCCACATTTCAGGCTTCAAACAAAGATATAAATTCTAATTTTTTTATGAAGAATCAACAACAAGTGGGACACAATTGGGAAGTGGAACAAAATGTATTGGATATTTTAAACTTTTTTAACAAATAAGAAACTGAAAAGTGTGGCGTGTAATATTATTCAGCCCCTTTACTTTCAGTGCAGCAAACGCACTCCAGAAATTCAGTGAGGATCTCTGAATGATCCAAAGTTGTCCTAAATGACTGGTAATGATAAATAGAATACACCTGTGTGTAATCAAGTCTCCGTATAAATGAACCTGCTCTGTGATAGTCTCAGGGTTCTGTTTCAAGAGCAGAGAGCATCATGAAGACCAAGGAACACACCAGGCAGCTCCGAGATACTGTTGTAATGAAGTTTAAAGCAGGATTTGGATACAAAATGATTTCCCAAGTTTTAAACATCTCAAGGAGCACTGTGCAAGCAATCATATTTAAAAGGAAGGAGTGTCAGACAACTGCAAATCTACCAAGATCCGGCCATCCCTCTAAACTTTCATCTCGAACAAGGAGAAGACTGATAGAGATGCAGCCAAAGGGCCCATGATCACTCTGGATGAACTGCAGAGATTTACAGCTGAGGTGGGAGACTCTGTCCATAGGACAACAAACAGTTGCACACTGCACAAATCTGGCCTTTGTGGAAGAATGGCAAGAAGAAAGGCATTTCTCAAAGATATCCATAAAAAGTCTCGTTTGAAGTTTGCCACAAGCCACCTGGGAGACACACCAAACATGTGGAATAAGGTGCTCTGGTCAGATGAAACCAAAATTGAATTTTTTGGCTGCAATGTAAAATGATATGTTTGGCGTAAAAGCAACACAGCTCATCACCCTAAAAACACCATCCCCACTGTCAAACATGGTGGTGGCAGCATCACGGTTTGGGCCTGCTTTTCTTCAGCAAGGACAGGGAAGATGGTTAAAATTTGATGGGACGATGGACGGAGCCAATGTACAGGACCATTCTGGAAGAAAACCTGTTGGAGTCTGCAAATGACCTGAGACTGGGACGGAGATTTATCTTCCAACAAGACAATGATCCCAAACATAAAGCAAAATCTACAATGGATTGGTACAAAAATATACGTATCCAGGTTTTAGAATGGTCAAGTCAAAGTCCAGACCTGAATCCAATAGAGAATCTGTGGAAAGAGCTGAAAACTGCTGTTCACATACGCTCTCCATCCAACCTCACTGAGATCCAGCTGTTTTGCAAGGAAGAATGGGCAAGAATTTCAGTCTCTCGATGTGCAAAACTGGTAAGAGAAATACCTCAAGCGACTTGCAGCTGTAATCGCAGCAAAAGGTGGCCCTACAAAGTATTAACTCAAGGGGGCCGAATAATATTGGACGCCTTACTTTTCAGTTTATTTGTTAAAAAAAGTTTAAAATATCCAATAAATTTCGTTTCACTTCATGATTGTGTCCCACTTGTTGTGGATTCTACACAAAAAATGTGAATTTATATTTTTATGTTTGAAGCCTGAAATGTGGAAAAAGTTTGAAAAGTTCAAGGGGGCCGAATACTTTGACAAGGCATTGCATATAGATAAATTCCTTGGAGAATCTAGTTTCCAAGATGGAGTCATTTGTGGGGGGTTTCCACTGTTTAGGCTGCATTGGGTGAAAAATCACCATTATCAAATGTAGTGTGTACAAAAAAATAAAGAGAAAATTCTGCCCTCCCCTGGAAGTGCTTTGTTAATGGCTGGCTTTATGTGGGTGAAGAGCAGAACTGCCCAAACGGTGACTTCGAATTAGGTTTGGGTCAAGTTTGGGTCCAGAACAGAACTTTTATATAAAGTCTGACTGAACCTGCAGAATCAGAACTTGCACAGGTCCACTCATCTCTAGTTAGCACTGCTACCTATGCCAGCACTGAAGGGTGTGGCTAGTGAAGTAGAGATTTATATTATTCGTTTGCATGTATTTTAAATACACTCAACCACTGAGCAGTCAAAGTTACAAAAAAATGATAATCAGACGTCAAGCAAAGAAATCATAAAGGTAGGAAAACAACCTTTGGAGACAGGTTTGGGAAGTGCTCTGTCACAACCACAGCACTTAAAACATAATTTGTATAGATATGTAAACTCCCATTGATTTCTCAGGACTACAGCAAAAGAAAGAAAATAAAAACAGTTGATGGATATAGCTTTTCAAGACCTACATCAGGCAACTCCAGACCTCAAGAGCCGCACACAATGCAGGTTTTGAGGATTTTCTCAGCATTGCACTTCAATCATCCTCAGTGCAGGAGATTAAATGATCACCTGTGCAATATTAAGGAAATCCTGAAAACCTTTGTGTGCGGCTCTCGAGGCCTGGAGTTCCCTACCTCTGACCTCCATGCTCATGTATATGCAGTTTGGATGGGAAGGTTGAGCCTACTGACTGATTTTTCTTAGGCTATGTGCTCACGGTCCGGAGGAGCTGCATGTTGGCAGGCCCGGCGTCAGCACCCGGCGCACCCGGGCAAGTGCCGGGGCCCGACTGCTTGGAGGGGGCCCACCGGGCCCCTGAGGGCTAGGGTCACACTTGCATTGTGACTCTAGCCTGACGCAAGTATTGTCTGCTGCAGCGCAAAGCGTTTAATGCTATGCGCTGCCAGCAATGGAGCCCATAGAAACCCGATGTTTACATTGACAACCAATGGTTGGCAAGGTAAACATCGTGTTTCTATGGGCTCCAGCGCATAGCATTAAAAGCTATGTGCTGCAGCCGAAAATACTTGCATCAGGCTAGGGTCACAATGCAAGTGTGACCCTAGCCTCAGGGGCCCCTGAGCACACTGCCCCCACAGTCAGGGCCATATCCAGGGGGCAGCTGGGGGGTCATTTGCAGGGAGGGTGCACTCAGCCTCCTGCAGCTCCAGAGATCTCCCTCGGTGGGAGCCGACAGAGCTGCACACTCTGGGCTGACAGGACCTGTGATGATGTCAATGGAGGGTGGAGTCAGGGGTCACATGACAGCTCCTCAGTGTATGCAGGACTCTGAGCTCATGATGGCCAGCATACGCTAGCAATTAGTTGAAGTTTAGTGTGGGGTCAGAGGATTTACAGTATGATGTAGCAGAGGTGAGTGTGTACTAGGGGTATGGCAATTTGGTTGAAGTTTATGTGTGGGGTCAGGAGGGATTTACAGTGTGAATGTAGCAGGGCGAGTGTGTACTAGGTGTATGGAACGGAGCCGAGTGGGTACTAGGTGTACGGAGCGGAGCGAGTGGGTACTAGGTGTACGAGCGGAGCGAGTGGTACTAGGTGTACGGAGCGGAGCCGTGTGTGTACGAGGTGTTCGGAGCAGAGCCGAGTGTGTACGAGGCGTACAGAGCGGAGCCGTGTGTGTACGAGGTGTTCGGAGCAGAGCCGAGTGTGTACGAGGCGTACAGAGCGGAGCCGCGTGTGTACTAGGTGTACGGAGCGGAGCCGTGTGTACGAGGTGTACGGAGCGGAGCCCAGTGTGTACGAGGTGTATGGAGCGGAGCCCAGTGTGTACGAGGTGTATGGAGCAGAGCCGCATGGGTACGAGGTTTATGGAGCAGAGCGGCGTGCGTAGGAGGTGTATGGAGCAGAGCGGCGTGCGTAGGAGGTGTATGGAGCGGAGCGGCGTGCGTAGGAGGTGTATGTAGCAGAGCGGCGTGCGTAGGAGGTGTATGGAGCAGGCGCGTGCGTAGGAGGTGTATGGAGCAAGCGGCGTGCGTAGGAGGTGTATGGAGCAGAGCCGTGTGCGTACGAGGTGTATGGAGCAGAGCCGCGTGCGTACGAGGTATGTGTACCAGTGGTAGCCCCCTGCGGATTCCGCTCCTATAGTCTCAGCCACCTTTGCCAGCAGCATTCTTCTCCAGAGTCTCTTCTGCCGCTGTCTGCATTCTGCAGCTCAGCATGGAGGGGCACAATGTTGTCATCACTGTGCTAATATGTGCAGAGCGACCGAAGGAGACCGGAGCGGCGAGAAGAAAGGTGAGGAGAAAGAGAGATCCAGATGGCCAGACACTCCGCTTGGCTGTGGTGCCACCCATATGGCAGTGCGGCTCCATTGAGCTGCTTGCATTATTTGTGTGCTTGAGGATGCTTGTGTATATACCAAGCATCCTCAGACGCACAAAAATGCAACATTTTGCATTTGAAGGGTATTTTTAAAAAGCGCAAGAGAATGCAAACGCATTTTAGCCCGCTCCTAACAACGTGTAATATGCTCACTGTCAGAAACAGCTCTTGCTGGCTTCGGCAGTCACTGTTCCTGTAAGGCTGCCTTCACATAGGCGTTTTTTTAAAATGTGGCAGTTGCGGTAAAAAAATCCGCATCTGCTGCATTTTCCGCCTGGGGTTGCACTTGCTACACATTTGCGGCAAGCCCCATGCATTGTCTATGGGGCTTGCAATAAGTGTGCGGGAATATATATATTATAGTCCATGATATGTACTAAAGGGGGCCCACTGAGACTTTTTCGCCCGTGGCCCACAGAAACCTGGAGCCGGCCCTGCATGTTGGACACAGCTCCTCAGGGCCTGAGTGAACCCGCGGGTGCCCGCAGGGAGACCGCAGCCGCTCTTTACTCACCATGCGCGGGTGTGCAGGGCAGCTTCTCCCTCCGTGCACCCAATGGGAGCCGCATCCGATTTCGCAGCATGAAATGAACAGGCTGCGGAGGAGCGGAATCCCGGCAACCCGCACCGCAGCTAGAAGAATGCTGCGGTCAGGTTAAGCATAGTGGACATGGGATTTGTACAAATCCCATCCACTATGCTGATACTGTACTTCACAGCATCTTGACGCTGCGTCCAAAACACTGTGTAGACGGATCGTGAATATGCAGCCTTTGCCAAGCTTCATCTTTAATTACTAGCAACATTGTGAGGAATAAAGACACAGGTTATAAAAGAAATTTGCTCAAATACACCCTACCCATCAATGGGTTATGCCTGACATTACATAGCAGTCTGTTTCAATGTCCCATAATCTTCATGAATCCACTTAAAAAAAATCTAAATTTTTTTTTTGCTTTAGTTTGTCATAAATGTTTTACTTTCTTTTTTAATATAGAAAAAACGTATTGTCAATAGTGGACAACATAACATGTGGCTATAGGTGTAATAGAATATGACAGGGAAAGCAGTACTTTTGGAAAGAGGATTGTGTGGACCCTTACCAAGATCCTATGTGTCATAGTCCTTCAAAGAATGCAAAGAGGGTAAACACAGAATAATAATGTGCAGAGCGAATGAGGAACCACCTGTTCCAACCATGGCTCTCCATCTGACATCTACTGTGATACATAGAAAACATTATTGAAAAACACGTGATAAAGAGGAATTTGTTTTTGCAAAGAAGCAACTAACTTGTTTTGAAAGCCTCTAAAATGAAGCTAATAAAAAATACAAGCCCAGAAGCAGAAAGAACAGACTGTGCTAAGCAGTTCAGACAAACTTTTAGGTAACATCATCCATTTCATCAAATGAGTGATTGGTCAGAAAACAAAATTTTGATCTGGTGTAAAGAGTGCGCATCACCATTATTGGGTGACTTTTTTTATTTCATAAGGAGTGGGCAGCTCCAAACAGGTGTTTTTCTAATTATCACCTATTAATGAAAGTGGCCAGAAGGTACCTAAATGTGTCGGTCATTGAGGTGATATGTATAAAAATCACCAGTCTGGGGCTCCCCTTTTTGGAGCCATTAGGGTTAGTTCCGGCAACTTTATTACTAATCATCAAGAAAGTGTCTAATCTATTCAGAGAAAATTACCCGACAGCAATATGATTAAAACAAAACCAATGCTTAGGAAGGAATAGGTATATGCCACGAAATGAAGAATGTCAACTCAATAGATCTCTGAAAACATTTATAGCTTAATGAAACAAGCAGACCAATAAACAATAAAACATTAAAAACAGAGGTGTCTCACTGATAGGGACACAAATGGGCCTAGTCTAAAGGACCAATATTCCAGGAAGTGGCCAGTCTGCAGATCAAGCTCTGATGTGATGTAATATATAATGAAGAGGGAGGGCCATTTGCACTCTGCTGTTATACGGATGCCCCAGCCCTCCTCTTCATTACAATGCATCATAGTAGCACTTAATCTGAAGAGGCAGGGCCAGGGGGGCTGTAGACTTTGCTGTGACGCTCCCTCCAGCCCTGCTCACAGGGGAACACCTATCATGAAAAGACTTGAGTTCGTCGCCTCAGGCAGCGCATTCTGCTGCTAAATAGGGGGGCAGCACTGCGGCAGGCGCCTGCAGATAGCGACTGCCGTCCATGATGTAACAATGTACTGCAATGTACGTGATGTACCACTGCTGTCTTCATTCAAATCTCCCGCCACTGTGTGCTCTCTGCAGCTCTGCAAGATGAAGAGTGATGATATCATCACTGAGCGTCCTGCTGTGCAGAGTGCGGGAGACAGGCTGAGGACACTGGAGGTGAGTATCTTTTTTTTATTTATTTAATCAGTGACAATATAATATGTATTAGTATATAGGAGGATTACGGGGGATGCTGTAAATGGGGGGTGCTTTATATGGGGGGATCTGTGCTATATATGGGGGTGCTGTGCTGTATATGGAAGATGCTGCACTGTATATGGGGGTGCTGTATATGGAGGATGCTGTTTTTGATATTTTGGTGCTGTATTGTACATGGAGGGCTATGGGGTGCATTACACTATATGGAGGACTATAGGGGCAACACTATAGAATTTGGAGGACTATGGATGGTCCTTTATATTGTACGGAGGACTATGGGGTGCATTATACTATATAGAGGGCTATGGGGGGTTCATTACACTAGATGGAGGGCTATGTGGGTGCATTATAGTACATGGAAGCATGATAATACTTGGAGGGCTATGAGGGAGCCTATATAAATTATGGAGGGGTTACAGTAGGGTCATCATACTGTGAGTGTGGAGGGTACTGGGAGGAATTAATTGTGGGGGATCACTGTTTGTTGCGCACTTTTGTTGGCCTCAGACTTTATGGGGGCAATGAAAAATGAATCTAGGGGATTCAATAGGAGGAGAATCACTTCAAAAGATCTGCAAAGTTGTGAGATATGTTGTTATGTGATCCAGCCAAATATAGTATTTTTTTTTGGGGGGGGGGGGGGACAACTAGAACTTCTGCAATGGGGCCCCATGATTTCTAAGTGCGCCCCTAGTGCAAGATGTGTCATCCCTTTCGCATACGCCTCTGCTGCAGGACTGATTGGCCATAACTTACACAACTGGTCCAGTGCCGTCCCTTGGTACATACAGGCAATCCAGCCTCCCCACCACTAGATTTTTTAAAAGCCCACATTACAGCGATTCAATAAAATTGAAAAGACCCATCCCAATGCTCCAGTTACCATACAATATTCCTCTTAAATGTAGACAAATTTTTCGTCAAAATACTGGCCACCAGAATTCACCACTAATACCAGATGTGTTCACTCAGACCAAGCAGGGTTTATACCAGGCTGCGAAGCACGAGACAAAACTTCTAAAGTCATCTATTATATAGATCAAAACTGAATAACATGTCCATGATGCTGCTGTAAACAAATGCTGAAAAATAATTTGACAGAGTTAACTGGGTGTTCTTAGAAGAGACACTACCACATCTAGGTCAGAGCAGTAAAATGCTCCAGTGGATTTTAACCTTATATTCAGTACCCTCTGCAAAGGTCAGAATAAAGGGCATCTTGTCGGACTCCTTTAACATACGTAAATGGTACCCATCAGAGTTGCCCACTTTCTCCCCTCATCTTCATTTTAATCATAGAACCCTTACATACGCAGATAAGAGCGAACCCTAATATATAGGCCATAAATATAGACTAAACACATTACAAAATAGCGGTGTAAGCGGGTGACCTCACATTTCTCATTAATTGGCCCAAAACATCATTACAGAAGCTCATGAGAGAATTTCACACTCTCTGTAAATTAACCAACTTTAAAATTAACTTTGCAAAGTCAGAGGGTTTAAAGTGTAACTGCCATTTACATTTCCATTTATTAACAACCAGATTAAGGCCCGATGCTATCGCATCGGGAGGGTTGGATTGCGCCACATCCAAGATGGCATCCGGAAAGACTTCCAGAACGCCATCGCGAGACTTTCAGAACTCCATCTTGGATGTGGTGCAATCCAACATGGCGGCCGGGAAGTATCTAGCCCGAGATATGATACCAAGCCAAAATGTGCGTTTTTTCAAAAGTTTAAAAATCTGTAAAAAATGAACTGATGAAGAAAAAAAATTGAACACTATTAATTTGTAATTAACTAAAGTTGTACTTCATATAGAAAAAAAAAAATCTACACACATCAGGGAAAAAAATATTCATATTTAGATCACTTGATATGGAATGACACATTTACACTAAAAGAGTTAAATTATTTTAAAACTAGAAATAGGCCCGATGCTATTGCATTGGGAGGGCAGTCTTTGTGCCTGTGTCCCCTTGTACGCTCTCTCCTGTCTGTGCTGTCTCTTCCCCTGTGCGTTCTATCTTACTTGTGCCTTTCTATCTGCTCTGTGTGCTCTCAGCCCCTGTGTGTGTGTGTCTCTACCTATGATTCTGCCTCCCTTGTGGCTTCTGTGTCCCCTGTGCCTTCTCCCTCCCCTGTGCCTTTTGGCTCTTGTGTGCCTGCCTCTCACCACTGAGCCACCATACAATGCTCACCACTGAGCCACCATACAGTGCAAACCACTGAGCCACCATACAATGCTAACCACTGAGCCACCATACACCACTGAGCCATCATATACAGTGCTAAACACTGAGCCACCATAACAGTGACTAACCAGGGCTGTGGAGTCGGTAAATCAAACCACCGACTCCAACTCCGACTCCTGAATTTTCCTGGCTCCAACTCCGACTCCTTTGACTCCGACTCCTTCATTCATGGCTTGTTTTTAAGTGATAAAATTATTGTAGGTCAAGGGTAACATTACGCTGTAATCATTATAATGACATAATAATGAAGATATTTAGATAGAACATAATAATAATTCATAATAATATTCAGCACATTCTGCATTGAACTACTGGACCCAATTTATTATATATTTTAGGAGTTGGAACATTTTCTACCGACTCCAACACAGACTCCACCAAAATGGGCAGCGACTGCGACTCCGACTCCACAGCCCTGTGACTAACCATACAGTGCTAACCACTAAATATTAACAAAGATACTCTTGTGACATATCTGGTGAAAGCCTATGCAGTTCTGAGTAGAATAGTGTTTATTTTGTTTCCCTATCTTATTTTTAGCCTGAGTTATGAGATGAAATGTAAAGGCAGGCAACACACTTTTTCCAAACTTTGAAAATAGATTAAAAAAAAAAAAAAAAACATTTTTTAGAATTTTTTTATCTTCACATTTTGCATTGTCTGACATGCTATTATCAAATAAAATCTCAAAATAATTAAAAATATAGAGGTACCGTGTTTCCTCGAAAATAGGGCGCCCCCCCCAAAGTAAGGCATGCTTGGGGGTGCCCTACCTCCTAATACAGTCATATGAAAAAGTTTGGGCACCCCTCTTAATCTTAGGCTGCTTTCATATCAGCGTTTTTTGCTGATCGCGGCAGTTGCGGTGAAAAAAAATGCAACTGCCGCGATTACCGCATAACGGCCGCACTTGCGGTTCACTTGCGGCAAGCCCCATACAATGTCTTTGGGGCTTGCGGCAGGTGCGGCAAGTGCGGTTTCGGCACTTGCGGCAGGTGCGGCCGCAATAATCCGCGGCATACCGCGGTTTTTTAGCGGCCACACCTGCCGCAAGTGCCGAAACCGCACTTGCCGCACAGTTACCGCAAGCCCCATAGACATTGTATGGGGCTCACCGCAAGTGCGGCCATTATGGGGTAATCGCGGCAGTTGCGGTTTTTTGACCGCAACTGCCGCAATCAGTGAAAACCGCTGATGTGAAAGGGGCCTTACTCATTTTTTTTTTGTTTTAAATTGGATTTTTGCAACAGCTATTTCGGTGTGATATACAGTTGTGGCCAAAAGTATTGACACCCCTGCAATTCTGTCAGATAATACTCCGTTTCTTCCTGAAAATGATTGCGATCACAAATTCTTTGGTATTATCTTCATTTAATTTGTCTTCAATGAAAAAAACACAAAACAGAATGAAGCCAAAAGCAAACCATTGATCATTTCACACAAAACTCCAAAAATGGGCCAGACAAAAGTATTGGCACCCTCAGCCTAATACTTGGTTGCACAACCTTTAGCCGAAATAACTGCGATCAACTGCTTCCGGTAACCATCAATGAGTTTCTTATGATGCTCTGCTGGAATTTTAGACCATTCTTCTTTGGCAAACTGCCCCAGGTCCCTGATATTTGAAGGGTGCCTTCTCCAAACTGCCATTTTTAGATCTCTCCACAGGTGTTCTATGGGATTCAGGTCTGGACTCATTGCTGGCCACCTTAGAAGTCTCCAGTGCTTTCTCTCAAACCATTTTCTAGTGCTTTTTGAAGTGTGTTTTGGGTCATTGTCCTGCTGGAAGACCCATGACCTCTGAGGGAGACCCAGCTTTCTCACACTGGGCCCTACATTATGCTGCAAAATTTGTTGGTAGTCTTCAGACTTCATAATACCATGCACACGGTCAAGCAGTCCAGTGCCAGAGGCAGTAAAGTAACCCCAAAACATCAAGGAACCTCCGCCATGTTTGACTGTAGGGACCGTGTTCTCTTCTTTGAATACCTCTTTTTTTCTCCTGTAAACTCTACGTTGATGCCTTTGCCCAAAAAGCTCTACTTTTGTCTCATCTGACCAGAGAACAAACTTCCAAAACGTTTTAGGCTTTCTCAGATAAGTTTTGGCCAACTCCAGCCTGGCTTTTTTATGTCTCGGAGTAAGAAGTGGGGTCTTCCTGGGTATTCTACCATACAGTCCCTTTTCATTCAGACACCGACGGATAGTATGGGTTGACACTGTTGTACCCTCGGACTGCAGGGCAGTTTGAACTTGTTTGGATGTTAGTCGAGGTTCTTTATCCACCATCCGCACAATCTTGCGTTGAAATCTCTCGTCAATTTTTCTTTTCCGTCCACATCTAGGGAGGTTAGCCAAAGTGCCATGGGCTTTAAACTTCTTGATGACACTGCGCACGATAAGACACAGGAACATTCAGGTGTTTGGAGATGGACTTGTAGCCTTGAGATTGCTCATGCTTCCTCACAATTTGGTTTCTCAAGTCCTCCGGCAGTTCTTTGGTCTTCTTTCTTTTCTTCATGCTCAATGTGGTACACACAAGGACACAGGACAGAGGTTGAGTCAACTTTAATCCATGTCAACTGGCTGCAAGTGTGATTTAGTTATTGCCAACACCTGTTAGGTGCCACGGTAAGTTACAGGTACTGTTAATTAAACAAATTAGAGAAGCATCACATGATTTTTCTAACAGTGCCAATACTTTTGTCCACCCCCTTTTTTATGTTTGGTGTGGAATTAGATCCAATTTGGCTTTAGGACAATTCTTTTTGTGTTTTTTCATTGAAGACAAATTAAATGAAGATAATACCAAAGAATTTGTGATTGCAATCATTTTCAGGAAGAAACTGAGTATTATCTGACAGAATTGCAGGGGTGTCAATACTTTTGACCACAACTGTATGTAATAACTGATGGACACAGTAATATTTCAGGATTGAAATGAGGTTTACTGTACTAACCGAAAATGTGAAATATGCATTATTTCAAAATTTGACAGGTGAAAAAGTATGGGCACCCCAACAGAAAAGTGACATTAATATTTAGTAGATCCACCTTTTGCAAAAATAACAGCCTCTAGTCGCTTCCTGTAGCTGTTAATGAGTTCCTGGATCCTGGATGAAGGTATTTTTGACCATTCCTCTTTACAAAACAATTCCAGTTCAGCAGTGGCAGACCTTGTGCCAAGAGGGCCCTAGCTAGCGGATATCAGCGAGGAGTGGGGGTACTAACAGATGACGGCGAGGAGCGGGAGGTTATAGTGGTGCTATGGGCACGGCTACGGCTCCAATCTGCGTGCGCCGTGCCGCGCAGTCCTGGGAGCTGGGGCGGCAGAGGAGAGGAGGGGCGGGATCAGTCAAGGGAAGCAGGAAGCTTTCCTTGGTTAACCCCCTCTCTGACACAGGGTCACGGGGTCGGCTGGGGGGTCCCCCTGCAGGCTCGAGGGGACCCCAGACGGTCGAGGCCCTGGTGCAGCTGAACCAGCTGAAACTGCACCACGGTAGGTCCGCCCCTGCAGTTCAGTTAAGTTTGATGGTTGCCGAGCATGGACAGCCTGCTTCAAAATATCCCACAGATGTTCAATGATATTCAGATCTGGGGACTGGGATGGCCATTCCAGAACATTGTAATTGTTCCTCTGCATGAATGATTGAGTAGATTTGGAGCAGTGTTTTGGATCATTGTCTTGCTGAAAGACCCATCCCCGGCGTAACTTCAACTTTGACACTGATTCTTGAACATTATTCTCAAGAATCTGATGATACTGAGTGGAACCCATGTGACCGTCAACTTTAACAAGATTCCCGGTGCCGTCATTGGCCACACAGCCCCAAAGCATGATGGACCCTCCCCCAAATTTGACAGTCGGTAGCAAGTGTTTTTCTTGGAATGCTGTGTTTTTGTGGCGCCATGCAAAACGCCTTGTTATATGACCAAACAACTCAATCTTTGTTTCATCAGTCCACAGGACCTTCTTCCAAAATGAAACTGGCTTGTCCAAATGTGCTTTTGCATACCTCAGGCGACTCTGTTTGTGGCGTGCATGCAGAAACGGCTTCTTTCTCATCACTCTCCCATACAGCTTCTCCTTGTGCAGTGTGAGCTGTATTGTTGACCAATGCAGTGACACCATCTGTAGCAAGATGATGCTGCAGGTCTTTGGAGGTGGTCTGTGGATTGTTCTTCACTGTTCTCACCATTCTTCTTCTCTGCCTTTCTGATATTTTTGTTGGCATGCCACTTCTGGCCTTTACAAGAACTGTCCCTGTGGTCTTCCATTTCCTTACTATGTTCCTCACAGTGGAAACTGACAGGTTAAATCTCTGAGACAACTTTTTGTATCCTTCCCTGAACAACTATGTTGAACAATCTTTTTTTTTCAGATCATTTGAGAGCTGTTTTGAGGAGCCCATGATGCCACTCCTCAGAGAAGATGCAAATAGGAGAACAACTTGCAAGTGGACACCTGAAATAGCTTTTCTCATGATTGGATACACCGGGCTATAAAGTACAAAGCTCAATGAAGTTACCAAACCAATTTAGTGCTTCAGTAAGTCAGTAAAAAGTAGTTAGGAGTATTCAAATAATGAAAATCAGAAGGGTGCCCATACGTTGGCACCTGTCTAATTTTGAAATAATGCATATTTCACGTTTTTGGTTAGTACAATAAACCTCATTTAAAATCTGAAATATTACTGTGTCCATCAATTATTACATATCACACTGAAATAGCTGTTGCAAAAACCCAAATGAAAAAAAAAATGAGTAAGATTAAGAGGGGTGCCCAAACTTTTTCATATGACTGTATAAGGCACCCCCGATTATAAGGCGTACCTGCGGTGCACTCCGGTGGCCCCCCTCCTCTCCGGTAGCCGCCCGCTCTCCGGCGACCCCCCGCTCTCCTGATTCCCACTGTAGCTGCTGATCTCCGCCCAGGTCAGGAGTCCTGCGCCAATTATAGCGCAGGAACTGTGAGCCAATCAGAGGCCATGCACGACGTCAGCTGGCCGTGGATTGGCTTGCAGTTCCTGGGCTGGGCGGAGATCTGCAGCTACAGCGGGAATCCGGAGTGTGGGGGCCACTGGAGAGCGGGGAGACACTTGTAAAAAACGGTTTGTGTGTATGGGTATGTGTGTATGGTTGTGTGTGTGTATGGGTATGTGTGTGTGTATGGTTATGTGTGTGTGTGTGTGTATGGGTATGTGTGTGTGTGAGTATGGGTGTGTGGTGTGTATGGGTGTGTGTTTGTGTTGTGTATGTATGGTAGGCTGCAGTGGGATGTACCGTATATAAGACACCTCCCCGAAAATAAGATATGGTCCATCTTTGGGACCAAAAAAAAATATAAGACGGTGTCTTATTTTCGTGGAAACACGTTAATAAACATTGGTTCACTTGACATGGAATGACGGAATGCAGCATGTCTGCTGCATTCAGGGAAGGGGTCCCTCATGAGTCCGGGTGCTCTATACCTGAAATATCGCCTAAGGCAAACTCACTGTAAAAAGTTATGAGCGCATTCCCTGGTGCAGGAGTGAGCTTGATTCACGGGGGCCATTCCTTCCCCTCTGACTTTTGTGCTGTTACTGCTGTGCTGGCTCTGCCCTTCTCCTCTCTGTCACTCATCCTGCCACACACAGCATGCAAATCAATTGTCCTCATGTCAGCTCCAAATTCCTGCCATGCTGTCTGAACAAAGCATAAACAGCACAGTAGGAGGCGGCACAGAGAGGCAGAGGGGGAGGGAATGGCCCCCATTAATCAAGCTCACTCCTGTACCAGGGAATGCCCTCATGACTTTTTACAGTGAGTTTGCCTAAGGCTATATCTTGGGGTACACAGCACACAGACACATGAGGGACCCCTTCCCTGAATGCAGCAGACATGCTGCATTCAATGCTGCATTTAGATTGCCATGCAGCAGGGGGGTGACAGGTCCTATTTAACCTGAAACAATCTAAAATAGAGGTTGACAAGTTTCAAGAAACTGAAAGCCAGCAAATTTGAAGGCACATGGGCTAGCCTGCTCCTTTCACTAAACTACTACATTAATGGAGAAATTGTGTTTACGATTGATATACAGCCAATGCTATCCTATAGGTGACTCAAAGATTGAAAGTCAGAAAATAACTACCGGTAGTTTGCAAAGTCTTTCATCTTTCAGAAGACACTAACCGCTTGAACAGAACAAATTCATTTAGACTTTGCTACCACTAAATGATAAAAGAAATGTAAAAAGGAACTGAACAAATGATGGCAAGGAGGGCACAATGACAAAAAAAACAAACTACAACCTGTGGCTGCTCCCTGAGAATGCATTTTGGCAAAAGAGTCTTCTGTACGTTATTCAGTAGGTTCTTGTGGAAGTTCTTTCTATTGTGAGAGAGATAAAAGATGCAGCTTGGAACAGCGAGTTCTCGGCCATTATATCAATACTAATGTAGAAGGCACTATCTGCTCGCTCCCACTCTTTTAAAACCTCAACAGCTGGACACAATTTCCACAGTCAGTGAGTGCACGAAGCTGGCACTTCATGGAAGCACTTATAAACAGCACAATAGCTCATATCTTAAGAGCTTTAATAACTTTCCATTTTCTAATATTCAAGCTGAAAGCTACTGGGGTTACTGGGATACAAAGTTTTATCAATATGAGACCTTTTAAGACTTGCTTTGGTAAAGATATCATATGCTGCAGCTCCACATATGTGTTAATGGAATAAAGGACTTCTCTCTTTCTCCTTCAAGTGTAAACATCATTGTTTTGAAAGAATTGTGATTAAGTTCAAGGGCACCGACATAACGACAATCTAGACTATCCCAACACAAAGAAGGCATTTCTTTCTTTTTTTTTTTTTTTGTTTTATGCGTTTCCTCTGGAGAAGCTGGGATCCTTCTAGAAAAATACACTGGCAGGATTAAAATCTGAATAAGGCCCAATGATCACATTCGTGTTTCATGGGCGTTTTCTGGGATTTTCATGGATAGAACATGTACATATTGTAGTCTATAAGAAAGAAAAAACTGACACCTGTTATATTAATCAAATATACGCAAGTCAGTAAGTGGGAGAGGAAAAAAAAACACTGATGGCACGTGGATGCCACCTGTGACCGCGGAGTGTTTTTTTTGTCCACAATTTAATAAGTAGGAATAGCTTCTAGGCTAAATTCTGTTGGTTTTCATACAAGTAAAAAATATAACAAAATGTTTTGCCACAAAATTGGGAATACTGATGCACATATCAAAAATGGATAAAAGTTGGATCCGGGCCAATGATTAAAAACGTTTGTTCCCTGTTTGCAATAATAAACAAATATTAGGGGTTTGAATGAGGCCTTAGTTTACAGTTTTGTAAAATAAACAATATGTCAGTGTGGCTGCTTGGAGAGTTCCTTCAATTTCTCGATCCATTAGCCCCTTTTCCCCTGGTTTCTCCAAGACCCATTTGCACCAATCAGAGCCAATTTAGACTTGTGTAAAGTGCACCGTGCTTGCATGGGCGTCTGTGATCTCACTATTATAAGCCACCTCCACTGCCATGTTTGTCGTGCCAGAACCAATATACTTTGTGATGAGCCGATTGTTGACTTTGATGTTTTGACTGAACGTCCACCTCTTCAATTTTGAATGAATGGATATACTTGATTTCATATTCTTTCAACAGACATAAATGCACATGATGCAGTTTGGCAATTTTGTTGGCCGAGAAACGGTTATTGAGCTGAATTATGCAGTTTCTCGTTTCTTGGGAAATCTTTTTCATGACTGCTCCTTGGTTCGAACTAGGGACTTTTCGCTTGGGAATCAAAATAATAACACACTGAGCTATTAGAGAATGTGAGAACAGGTTGTAATTTGTAGTTTACAGGAAGAAAAACATACACCAAACACCAGGAACGAAACAGTAACAAAACTGTGCCATGAAAAGAATCTGCATAACTAATCAAATGCTAAATAGTTGTAAGTAAAATTTATGTATCAGATAATTTAGATGATGGTCTATAAAATGAAGGTAGTCACGCACTTAAAGCTGTAGTGGACAGTGACATACGGAGCCTGAAAGTCAAACATTCAAAAACTGTTACACTTTGCTAGTCAGTGTACAAGACAGAGCATTATCATCTATTCCGGTACCGGCACTTTATATTGCCATTCGTTAAATCCGGCTCTGTTCATATTGGTAGGCAAGCTTGGGTATTTTTTCCTACTCTATTTTCCTGGTTTATCTTAAGGTACCGTTACATGCTTCAATGTTGAAACTATCTCACTAAAGGCCCCGTCACATGGGGCGACATTGCCGTCAATTACATAAGCGACGTAGGGGCGTGGCCTATCGGCGCCGACATCGCCCCTAAGTCGCCTCATGTAAAGGAGCGATGTCGGCGTCGCCGGGAGGTTGCAGTGCTCTGAAACCAGGCGACCGATCTGGGGTGATGTGCACACATTGTCCCATGTAACCGGCTGCCAGCGACCTGTCAGGCGATGGGAGCCATAGGCTCCCATTGTCCTGCATCGCCGCTGGGGTTTTCAGACACCCCGGTGGCGATGCCGCCTGTCAGCTGCAGGCACGGGGCTGGAGATGTCGCCCCATGTAAATGGGGGACGGCGACGCTGGCGGGGCGCCAAAAACGTGCGCACACCCACCCGTCGCCGCCGACATCTCCAGCACTGTCGCCAGGTGTGACGGGGCCTTAACAATCTCGTGGGCGCGTGGTCGTTAGGATGTAGAGAGCAGGTATCGTTCGCACAACCCTCCGAACGATACTAGTCCACTGATGTGAATGGGTGAAGTCGTGAAAAACATCGTTATCGTGGTGTCACACTGAACTATTTAGCAGGGTGGCTGATCGTGGATCGTCTGATTTGAGAACATATTCACAAATCTGCGATCAACGACCTAACGATTTATCGTAACCATATCTCAGAGTCATGTGCAACGAGGTAGTAACAATGTCGCTTGAACGACTCCAAACCCGTGACGTTTCAGCGATATCGTTCACGATCTCGTATTATGTAACGGTACCTTTCAAGGGAGCGCGTTACCCAGGTTCAGGCAAATCCAAAGTAAGCTATTGCCTTTAGACAACCTTGGCACCTACAGAAGTGTCGCTGCGCATCAGAAACCTATCAAAATACAAGAATGAGCAGGAGAAGGTGCCTGAAGGTGCCTCGTTCATAGGTACAACTATACGCAAGCACAAAACAAGATGGAAATTACCAGCAATCATACTGCTCAAGGAGGAGACGGGTTCTGTGTCCCAGAAATGAACGTGCTTTGATCCGATATGTGAATATCAACCCAAGAACAGAAACAAAAGACCTTGTGAAGATGATGCCAGAAGCTGGTAAGATTGTGTCATTATCCACAGTGAAAAGAGTACTATATCAACGTGGGCTGAAAGGCCACTAGGAAGAAGCCATCAATCCAAAAGATACAAAAAAAAAGCCAAATTAATTTTTACTAAAATTTACTAAAGTAAAATTGAACCATAGCCATAATGACCATCGTTATGATTGGAAGAAAAAGGGAGAAGCTTGGAAGTCTTTTTGTTGTGGGGTTGTTTAGCTGCAGGAGGTATTGGTGCACTTCACAAAATAGATGGCATCATGAGGTAAGATGATTATGTGGCAATACTGAAGCAACATCTCAAGAAATCAGCCAGGAAGTTAATGCTTGGGTGGAAATGGGCCTTCCAAATCAACAATGACCCGAAGCATACTGCCAAACTGGTTACAAAGTGACTCAGGGATAACAAAGTCAATGTTTTGGAGTGGCCATCAGAAAGCCCTCATCTCAATCCTATCGAAAATTTATAAGCAAAGCTGAAAAGGCGGACGTGAGCAAGGCGACCTACACATATGGCTCAGTTACACTAGTTCTATCAGGAGGAATGGGCCCAAATTCCTACTAACTATTGTGAGAAGGTTGTGGAAGGATATCCAAAACGTTTGACCCAAGTCATCCAGATTAAGGACAATGGTATCAAATACTTATCAAATGTATGTAAACTTGTGACTTTGCAAAAAGTAATAAAAATGCTTTAAAATATTCCCTAATTATTCTGGCATTTAGCAAATATTAATAACTAGTTGTAGTCCCCGATGTTGTCTGGGATAGTAACTAATTGTTCTTCACTATAACAAAATGGAATGGGTTAACAAAGTTTTGTGGGAGCGCAACAACCAAAAAATGACCCAAAGCACTTTATAACGATCAGCGATCTCACAGCAGGGGCCTGATCGCTGCTAAGTGTCACACGTAGCGAGATCGTTAGCGAGATCGCTGTTACGTAACAAAACCTGTGACATTACAATGATCTCGCTAACGATCTCGTTATGTGTGACGGGGGATTTACTTGAGCACACCTGGTACCTCCAGTATTAGATCCGATAGCGGTTTGAGAAGCCTCTTGCCTCAGGACACATAGTATCTCTAGTACTAGATCAGAATGTCTCTTGGGAACGCATCTTCCTACACATTTAGGAAGGATTTTACTGCACATGCTCACATCATCCTAACATTCTCAAAGAGGTTTCGATCTTTGTAACATCTTGGCGCTTATTTTAACACTACAGCGATTACCTCCCTAGTCAAAAGTATGATGATTTGCAAATGAACAGTATTTAGGATTTTACTTAAAATGAACTTTCCGTTATTTTTCCTTCCTGGAGAACCCCTTAAAATTATTTTAATTTTCACATAATATATTAATAAATCTTTAAACAAGCAAAAACAAAAAATAATACAAATTATATGAATAATGGTTCCATAGTCTAAAACAAGCAACTCTTAATAATACACAGCAAATAATGTCATTTTGTTCAAATATATGATACTTTGTTCATAACAGTTCAATGACTTTCACAGATAAAAGGCAAATGAAACACTGAATAACTAATCGGATTAATAGGAGTGTAGGACCAATGGATTAACCTCGCCATAACGCTGTCAATAAGAAACAGCCATAGGCTTGAGAAACAGCTACATTTTTGGCTCAATGATCTAATACATTAAGAGACATCAAATCATAAATTCTTAACCAAACATTGCAGATAAACTTGATTTAAGAATGAAATGATAACAGGAAAAATATCGACGCTCCAGTTGTGTTTAGTTTCTATAGCAATATTTATGCTTTGGATAAAAATAACTAAACAAAAAACAAACAAAAGAGGCTTAGATCATCTCTATTCCAGCATAGCAGAATGTTACATTCCCTAATTCCTTAGTGCAGCAATTCAGTTGAACCCTTCTCTCTCCTGCAGGCAGAGATGCTTTCTGGGCTGCTTTCTTGTCTGTGTAGGTGCTGACAGTGTCATCAAGGGAGATGACGCAACGTGGGTAAATCTTGTAACCAAAACCCCATTTTGAGGCCTATTGAAAATGAAACAGCTGCATTTATCAGCAGCTGTGGGGAAGTTTAAATGGACCAAGCACAGGCGCATGTTGCATCATGGCGGGTTCAATCATTACGTTCGCCTTCCCCCTGCTTGTTCTTGATCTATCTTTGCCACTCTGGTTCTATAGAGTCAGAGCTGTCATTCAAAGAGGAGGGGGTGGAGATGGAGGGAAAACAAGCAGATAAGGAAGGTGTGAGAAATGAATGGCCACGTACTTGCTCACTTTAATGCAATTCTGAATTTTCACCTGAAAGTGACCAATCATAATACATTTCTTTAGACTAACCATGTTTGAAATGAAACCCATCAGAGAAAAAAAAAATTGTATTTTCCGCAGTCATAATGCAGGTAAATACTGTCTGAAAATGTGATGCAGGCTAATTTTCACTGCGAATGCAGGGAGAAAATTTGGTTTAATTCTCCCTACAACCGCTTGCTTCAGGTCAGAGGGGCGATGCTGGGTTTGTAAACAGTCAGCACTCACTATATAGACTGCAGACTGTGAGAAAAGCAGGACGTTTGTCAGAGAGGGGGTAGTGATTACAGCAGGAACGATGGCTGACTGCTAACAGCGCCAGTGCCAACATGACTGCAGTGAGAGATACACACATGCTGTACTGCCCTGTACCACTAATGTGCAGTGCTGTGGAAAGCCACAAGAATTAGTGCGATATTGATGCATTTAATTCATTGTACTTTTTGGTGGTGCAGTTGTTTTTTTTACAGGTGAAAAAACTGCAGGTTATAACGAGTTACAGTGGCTTTGCTGTGGTCAACACTGGGTATGTCAAATAGTCCGGCAAGTTTGTCACACCTTTCTAGGCCTTTTGAACTCCGACAGAAAGCTTTACACACAGTTACCATGGGGTATACAGCCTCGCCATTCCATTCTCTCACCTGCCAATCATCTCATCAGTAAGCTCCAGTTTGTTTCTCAACCAACTGAATTTACAACTTAGCTCAGATCGTCTGAGTAACCCTTTGTCTGTTGTAAGCATTGAAAAATCTCTGGTGTTTCTAAAGGTACCATCACACGCGGCAATATTGCTGCAATTTCACTTGATATTTGCTGGTTGCAGTGAAATCATGGACACATTGTTCTATTTTGTTGCCGTGTACAAATGGAACAATGTGTCCATGATTTCACTGCAACCAGCAAATTGCCAGTAAAATTGCAAGCAATATTGCTGCGTGTGACGGTACCTTTACACGTTACGTTGCTGGAACAGAGCATCTTTTCTACAAATATTTAGTTTGATTATCACTATTGATATTAAACAACTCTGTTTTTAACCATTTATTTACTGCAAGGCATGGTCAGTCTATACATCTACAGTTCTTTAATGTGTCTACACTCCTAGCTCAGTGCCTTCAGGTGCTTCCTGCTCTGCTTTTCTGCCTGACGTACAGCGTATCTTGATATTCACCTCACAAGGTGAGCCTGAGCCAATGACACACGTTAAATATAGTATGGTGGCCACAGGGTATGGTATGATGGCCATGAAGAGATATTATATACCCACCAGAACAGGAAGACCTTCTACTGACTTAAAGGCAGGCCCCGAGGAAGAGATGACGACAACAGGTTTATAGGAGGTGAAGGACATTGATATTAAAGGGAACCTGTCAGCTGTTTTAGCCCTTCTAACCTATCCCTACCTGTCCCTGCAGCCACCTACTACTTTCTTTACCATCCCTCTCCGACCAATATTGCATTTAAAACAGTGGAACAAAACAGTTTTTAAACTTACAAAATCTCTGACGATGGGGTGTTCCTGACAGAGGAACAGTGTCTCAAGAGCCGCACTCCCCCCGCCTCACTGCTTTAATTATGCCCCGATGGGCGGCATCATTCCTTCAGGACCGATGTCCTGATTTAAATCTCAAGGTCCGCACTTCCTGGTGTATGACGCGATGCCGGGCGCTGCATCACGCCGCGTCATACCCGGGCATGCGCAATGCGTCGGGTGTAGAACGCCCAGGCCGCCTTCAACATGTGATCTGCGCATGCGCTGAAGGCGGTCTTGTGTCAGCGCAAGGTCGCCAGGCAACGATCCCCAAGCTTTGGACACCCGGCGCACTGCGCATGCCTGGGTATGATGCGGCGCCTGGCATCCGCGTCAAACAACAGGAAGTGCGGGCGGGAGGTTTAAATCAGGACATCGGTCCTGAAGGAATGCCGCCGCCCATCAGGGTGTAATTAGAGCAGTGAGGCGGGGGGAGCGCGGCCCTGGAGACACTGCCCCTCCGTCAGGAACGCCCCATCGTCAGAGATTTTGTAAGTTTAAAAACTGTTCTGTTCCACTGTTATAAATGCAATATTGGTCAGAGAGGGATGGTTAGGAAAGTAGTAGGTGGCTGCAGCATCAGGTAGGGATAGGTTGTAAGGGCTAAAACAGCTGACAGGTTCCCTTTAAGCTTCACAATTTACCGTACACTAATACTACAATTAAAGAACCCAAATGACTTACCTAATGGAGTTCCTGAAGTGGTCTTCAGCAGGACTCTTCACAGTGCAACTATTCAGTAGCCATAAATCCGCTTGCTCGGCATGCTCTACAGGAGGAGAAATAATTTTTTTATGAACTGCAAAAAGATCAACATTCCAACAGGGACAAAACAGAACATGAAAAAAATAAATTATTAGAGAGCAAAAACAAAGGTGTTGTGGATCTGCACAACAAAAGACACAAACATCAGCAACAAGGAAACACTATGGAAATTAGAGGTCCACAAAGGCCTCAAACATTTATGTAAAAGATGTTCAATATGTCGTTATATTAACTGTGTTACACTTCTTTTTTTCACTAATTAAATCAAATATTCTTTTGTCTAATCTGTTTTCTTTTCCGTCTGCAGCTTTTGCTACCGTGAAGACCAAATAGAGAAATATTTTCCAGCGGCCATATTGGCAAAGGGAACTGTACTCTGGAGGAGTTTCTTGGCATCCTATATGTTAAGTGCAGAGGTTACCTTGCAGGAAGGGCGGGAGATGAATCATGGTATCATCTTTTGTGAATAGTGTGATCCTATATTATATATATATTTACCATCAGTGACTTTTACTTATGGGAAAATAAATTAATATGACATAGCTTCTCCTGTCCTTACAATGTTAATTGCTGATAGCACATGGAAATGAGCAATTTTTACCATTCCAAAGACTTGAACAGGCAATTTTCATTTGTGATTAACATTAAAAAAATGGACAGGTTTACGAGATTTTTTTTTTTTGCAGTTATATGGCCCACAAGTATACCAGAGAAATGTTAACAGCTCCATAGATAATACAATATTTATTTTCTTTATTTCTTAAAAGATTATGCCATGGTAGAAAAATAAACACCACAAATTTCTCACCTCTTGCAGAATAAAGAAATTGCAGTATTTAAATTGGACAATTTATCACAAGAGGGCAGGATTACAAGAAAAGGTTCTTTATGATAATGAGCGGCGATTAAAAAAGTAGGTGAAGGACAGAATGTCCTCGAAAGAAACAGTTGCGCGTCACATGGATCGTGTTCCAATACAATAGCTTATGTTATTTACCCTACCTTTATTTCTGTGTTTTCGGTTTCCACACATCCGTGTGGTGTATGTATATGTGATTGAAAATGTCAATAAGCATTGATTTAACTAAAAAAGTACGTGCAGGACAGTAGTACAGCTCAGCAATCAAGGATGACAGCTGTTTCATGTACATCCCACACTTCAACAGATCCTACACACGAAACAGCTGTCATCCTTGATTGGTGAGCTGTTCTGTCCTGCACCTCCGCTTTTTAATCGCCGCTCATTATCATAAAGAACCTTTTCTTGTAATCCTACCCTCTTGTGATAAAATTGTCCAATTTAAAAACTGCAAGTTCTTTATCCTGAGCTGTTCTGTCCTGCACCTGCTTTTTAATGGACATTGAATAAAAGGATTTTTTAAGAGAAATAAAGCGTGCCGCTTACTCTTCTTCACATATGCTATAAAGAATACTTTATGCTACAATTGTGCACCACCTTACGCTATAACATCCATCTGTCCACTGAAAACTATCAAAATTCTGAGCCAAATACCTTACAAAAAACCAGATGAATTGATTGGTGCTGAACATTCCTTTTGTGTTTCAATTCCTTATGATAATGAATAGGGCAGTTAATATTTGACGACACCACTAATCATAGGTGCTGTGGACTGTAACCCCTTACTGAAGACTCACTACTTTCATGCACAGAGAATGTGATCAGAAGCCTGAAGCCGATGAGTCTTTTCAGTAGAACATTTTAATACACATTCCTTTTAAACATTTCCTTGTTAAATACAAAATAAACTTACTGCAGGTTAATTATTCATAATGGGCAGGATAAAACCAACATTTTACAGAAACCATTCCTCCCTGCATTTGTTTTCAAGAGACCTGGCTCTGCACAACTATGACACTTTTCAGTTTACTGCCAATCACACAAAGATTATAAAAAGCCAGCATGCAAATATTATGCAAAACCATAGTGATCACAGATATAGTCAGTTACATATTCTAAAATTATAATGTTAGGTTTCTCCTGTCCTAACTTAAAGCTTTCGTGCAGACATTAGGGCAGCAAGTTGTACAATTTTGAAATCCTCCTCTGCAGGATGAAATAAATGATCGTTATCTAAATAATCTATATAAGCATTCTAAGTGCAGAACCAGCTGGCCGCGGTCCAACACTGCAAAACAGACTTCTCCTGAAATAACCCATCCACCCTTCATACACAACAACATGTCACTAAAACAAGGAAATTTCCAAAGTTTGAAAAACCTTCAATAGGATTAGCTAAATATGTGTTTTAACAACAAAATGGATGTAGAGCAGCAATAAAAATCACTATTTTGTTTTTAAATCTGTTCATACATTGCCCAAAAAAATAACTTCATTATATTGCAATAGAGGCTACTCACTCCCCCACTCCCCTCACTAATTTGGATTAAGACCACTCGCATGTTGATTGACAGTACTAACTTTCCCAGGGCCAGGACTATCTGCTAACAAACTGGTTATGTGAGCACTGACCCAGTACAGGAGAGAGAAGATACATCCCTCTCTCCCTCTATATAATTTCAGTGCATGAGTAGGCATCCAAATCACTATCTCCTCACAGCTGCCATACTTGAAAAATACAGAAGATTTTCTGCAAATTTACCCTTAGCCCTACAAAGGGTGAAAATCTGCTGCATAAAACAAATGAGTATTAGTAATAATTAGAATTAATAATTATCATTGTTGTAGCTTTCAGCCTTTTTATGCTGCTGACCGGATTCGGACAAACGGAGCAGAACACGTCACTGGTGGGTTGCAGGGCTGCTTCTCTGTGACTGAAAGCAGTCTGGGCAAGCATGACCAGATCAGACTTAACTCTCCTCTCAGCCCCCACCAGTGATGTGCCCTACTCAGTTGGTCCAATTTCGGTCATCAGACCAGAGGGATGAAAGCTAAAACAATAAGGTATTTGAAAGATCAGCTTATAGGAGCAGGGTAGGTAGAAGTATATTGGGAAACTGTTAGTTAGGAATAGGTAGGATAAAAGAGCGGGGATCACATTAGTAGTGGAAACACCTTATAATGTAATTGTCTGAGAATACAGTATTGAGGACTCATCCTTAATATAAATTAATATTTCAATCGGGATCCAACAACTACCAGTCCTGTCAGTCATTACTAGCTCCAGAAGCATCCAGATATAAGCATAGGTCAGAATTAAATAGCACAGCAACTGTACAGTGTGTAGTGCCTGCTGCCAGGTACTACAGATGAGCTTCTATTTAAAAGAGTTGACCTGCAATACTTGGCAGTGGCTGCAACATTATGAACAGAGTTGTGCTGTTCAGCTGCGGTCAATGAATAGCACAATATTATATGCCTTAACAACCTCTAAGTTACAAATAAAGCACACAGACTATTACAGAGCTCTACTGTATTATGGCTTGCTTCTATCTTGAAGATGAAGAGGATTGTGAGACCATTTTTTGTCACACATTGTACTTCATTCATGTTAGCAGGGCCCACACCTTCCTAACCTCCAAATGTTAGGGCCTTGATTGTGACCTCCTGAAACTGTAGTTATGTAAATGTCTTGCCTGCACATCGTGATAGCACAGTGTACATTACTATCTGAACGATGTACATAGTCAGCTTTTTGCCCCACACGTTAGCTTTCCACATGGTGCTGTAGGGCTGGAGGACTTGATAAGAGATATTAACTCCCCCATGTTCTTATTGTACCCCAGAACACATTCTGTTTTGGGAACCTGTGTAGTGATACCTTGTAGAGTAGTGTGGGTGCTTCCATTTCCATGTATTGTGGTCAAGAAAAGTCCATCCCTCTTGTCCTTATACTTAACTTGGCAGGTTGTCGCTACATTAGTTTCTGCTCTTATCCTTTTTGTGAATAACTGTGGGATAGAAAGCGCAATAGGGTCTTTTCTGATAAAACCGGTGAACGGTAAGCTCAAATGAAACTGCTCACCTTAGAGGATTGTCTCACAAACAACAAGTATAAAAGGCTCCAAACAGCTGCTGCAGTATCCACAGGCCGAAGCAATAGTTGAAAAAAATAGAGGAAATATGTGGACTCCAACTGCGCTGCTGCACAATTGACCATATACCAAGGAAATTGGTGAATGCAAGTGGCTTTATTGAATGTATTTCAAGGTTTATTTCTTACCCCTTCATCAGGACAACTATCAATGTTGTCCTGATGAAGGGGTCAGGAATACACCTTGAAATGCGTAGAATAAAGCCACTTGCGTTCACCGATTTTCTTGGCATTTGGTCGATTGTACAGCAGCCCAGTTGGAGTCCACATAATTCCTCTATTTTTTCTTACCTTTTCTGAGCAGCAGCTCAATAAGACCTCTCTGATTTTTGCTTACAGTATACCATGCTGTAGCTCTGGCAAAGAAGGATTTCAAGAGTGGGATGCTGGTGTAAAATTTATTTTTGTAGAGGTGAGAACCCTGACCTAGCAGTGGGTGCACAAATTCCCGTATAATTTTTAAAACTCACTTCCAGGACAAGGTGGAATTCAGGGATCTGAACCTAGGAGTCCCTCCATTCATGAGCCCTAAATCTGTGGATCTATCCTGAGGTACGCTCTCACAGTTTGTACAAATTTTACTAGGCAGGTTTTGTTGTAATTTAAACCATCCCTTGAAGTGTATTGGAGACTCATCTCAGTAGATGTCCCTTTGGGGAATGTACACCTCAGCAAATATGTTGTGATGAATGACAGGTCAAATTTTGAAGCCAGTCAAACTTGAAGCCATCTCGGGGAGGATATTGCGCATTATTGTTAAAATGTAAAAATTTGTGAATGGCCTTAAAGTGTTTCCGGGTCATAGTCATGCGGAAAACTGGAGTGGTACATAAAACATCAATACTCCAATATTGCTGAACGTTTGGGTTCTTCATTATCTTTATGTGAAGGACATGGCTCCATAACCTCATAATTACTACTGCGTCTATGGGAGTTCAATTAGCAAATGAACTGTGGTGTTGGGTCAAAAATTGTTTGCCGTGTAAATATGTCTTGGCTACCATGAAAGTTACAAAATTTTTAGACTAAAAGACTTAAAAAGTTGAATTCTGGGAGACCGGCATTGTCAAAATTCCTGATTGGGCCACAAAATCAGATGTTTAGGCTCATAATCTTTGCGGGGTGAGGTTCATAAGGGGTCAGTGATGGTGGGCACTAGCTAATTTACTGTCATGAGGCTCTGGGGGTTCATGATCAATGGAGGAAAAAGAGGAGGAGGAGGAAAAATTTAGGAAACCGGGATCACCTTCCTCATTATCAGTGTCGGAGGAATGGAAGGCGTATGCTGAATACGGCATTCTTTCATGTGGGTGTGTTTGGTGTAGACTTTTCATTACATTTAGAATAGAAAAAAAAAATTAAACTTAAAAAAAATAGAAATAAAAAGCTAAAAATAAAATAAAGGAGACCATAAAAATTTACTAACACAGAAAAAAAAGATACTAAACGGACGTCGGTTAAAAAAATGCAACTATCTGACACCAATTGTGATTATATTTTAGTAAACAAAATTACCGTAGTATAAGAAAATTACTAGAGTATATTTTAAATATCCCTAATCTAGCACTGTTAAATAATCTAAATTCATATATTTTCCGGGGTTTTTTTGTGACAAAAAAAAACCAAAAACACACAACCACAAGATGCCAATGAAGTGCATCACTTATCAGCATTCAGAGGCTGATGCAAAAGGGGGAAATTACATGCAAAAGGGAGAAAACAAATGGACATGAAGAAAAAGTCCTAAGACAAATGTGAACATGGATGAGGATCAGTGATGGGCGTCACTTATTAGTGCTCAGCAGCTGCAGGACAGGACACCCGTTTAAGGAAGGTGCAAATGAAAACAAATTTCAAAAATCATGCAATCAAGTATTGATCAGCACTCGGCAGCAGAACGTTGGCTGGAGAAGAAGTTAGGGAAAGGTGGAAAAGTAAGAAGAAAGGGATCAGAGTGGATTAGAAAAAGGCAGTAGACAGGCGAGGAACAGATCAGGAACTTTTTCTATCTTCATTTCCACGGGTCTTCAAAATGCAGCAGAAGTTTGCACAAAGGCTAAAACAGTCTGTCACACCACAAGTCCCAGCAGCTCAACACCAGAATGACAAAATGACCGCTCTGCACAAAAGTCCAAGCTAGAAAGAGAATGAGGCAGGAACATCAATCACAGAGGTGACACTGCCCTTTCTCCTCATTGATTGGTGCGATCGGACATGTTATAGCACCGATCATACCTGAACATTTTTTGAGGCGATTTAATTTGCCACGACATTGAAATTGCTGCAATTGACTGTTCGGTATTGAACAGCCAACCACAGTTATCGTAGTTGCGGGGGTGTCAGGAGGAAGTGTGAAACCCTCAAAGGCGACAAATCCCGATGCCATGCTGTCAGATACAGCAGGCACCTTCATGCAATCACCGCATCTTCAGACACGGTGGCTGCATGATTGCCATGATGTACCCATATGTCAAAGGTCGGGAACCCCTTCCCAACCATGATGTACGGGTGTCTAAAAGCTTGTAATTGGGTTAAAAAAATAAAATATCTGAAATGACACCTCACAAAGCTCCACACCGCATAGTACGGGAATCCATGTGCCATGGCACAGCCTTGTGCACATGGGTCTGCAGTGTGCATGATGTCAGAACATATAACCTACATAAAATGGGAATAAATGAGTAAACAAGGTATATACGCTACTAATGTATAGCCAAGTAAAACCTCCATTATTTTAATAACCAAGATTTGACTTTTGAAGTGGTTATGTAGTTAATAATTAGTCAAACTTTAATTAGAATTATTAAAAAGAATAATAAAAAAAAAAGTTTGCCAAGTTACTGCTGCATGTTTTCAACCTCAATACTAAACAGCTGAAGGAGCTTTTATCACCACCATAGTATTATGTGAAAAATACAAGGTCGGGATGACCTTGCCTCCTTCAATAACAAAATAATTTGAAACTTTAAATTGTATTATGTTCTTATAACTAAAACGACTTGCATGGATTTATTTTTTTACCTTTTTAATTGGCTCAGAAATAACTTACCGGTATATGAATTATGACAAAGGTCTAAACCTGAAAAAATTTGACCATGAATAAAAAAATTACAATTGAAACATTTTTTCCATATAAAATAGTTGTTTAGAAAATATGCATATGAGAATAACATTGAAATATATTGACTTCAACTCGCAAAAAGAAATAAAGTGTTGGAATATTGAAAGATTACTCAATATGCTAGCAAACATCTACGCTGATTGAATTTCTTACTAAACTGATAAAATGACTTAAGATTGGCTGGTGGGAAAGAGTCATCTTGAAGCTTCCATGGGCTAGTCAGTCACCTGACATAAATCCCAAAAAACATATTTGAGCTATGCTCACTTGTGTAGGAAGATGAAATTTACAAGAACCTGCTTCCCGCATAGAGCTTTTAAAATGTTTACATGCTGAATGGGCAAACATTCCATAGATCAAGAGAAGTAAAATTATTGACTCCTATTTCCAACTGGGATGGAGGTTTTAAGAAAGCAAGTGGTGGGACAATGAAAGGTTTATAAGTACCGTATGTCAGCCTATTGCATTCAAATACATTTCTCAACATTGATATTTCAACACCAAGAAGGTCATGCTGTCAGGATGTGCAAAATGAAGTTCCAATAATTCCTGAAGTCTGCAAACGATCACATTTTCAAACACTTCGCTCCAATTTGTGGCATGTGGGAGGTGTATAAATGCCAGATGAAGCAAAATCATTTTAGTTACATGAAACCTCAAAAATCGGATCAAGTCTTGTGGAATGATTGGGTGATGCCTCCTGCTCTTTGACATCCCAGTAGTTGCCACTTATTGTAAACTGAGAACAGAGCTGACGAATAGAAGAATACTTCAAATGCAGATTAAAGAAAACGGATTTCTTTATGTCAGGTATCATTTTAATCGGTATGACAGCATCAATACAGCCAGTCTGTTCTTTAACTAGTAAAATGCTGCTGACGGGTTCTCTTTAAATCTTTTCGGAAAAAAAAAAAAAATCACATTCCTTCATGTGCTACAGGAAGCAACTCTATCTCTATAGGAGAATAAGACACTACATGAAGACATCATAGGGATACACCTACAATCAAAAACTACTATGCAGGCTTGTTCAAGTAAGGGGAAAAGCATGAGGAATAAGACGAATGTCAGATTAGCTTAGCCTCTATGGCAAATATTGCTAGATAAAAAATGGCTATTAAGTTGCCAGGACTTCAAGAATACTCAGATTGCTTTCATTACAAATTTGGTTATATAACCTATCCAATTATGTATTGCTTGCTAGGTATTCTAGTGCTCCAATTCTACAGTTCTACTCCAACCCTCACATGGAACGATTGTCAAAAATCAAACCTGTAACATCCAGGCAACCGTAAAAAGTGAATCTAACTGATTTCATAATACAAACTGCACTTTACACATCCACATGTCATGATCCATGATTCACAGACAGGTCACCAAACTCCAACCTCACAGGTATCTATAGGGTTATCAAGGTCGGGTCAGCAGGTCCGTGGCCAGTCTGTGCATTGCAGTCTGTCCTAGGACCATGACAAATGGATGTGTGAATGCAGCACTAAAAGAGTTGCCTCTACTGAATGGAGAAGGGGAGGTGGGGGCAGAAGATTCTGAGGTTGAGGTCAGCTCTGAACATAGTGTGCCTGCTGAGATGTGTGCCCAGAGCAGTCCTGCAATCAGTGTAGATGGGACTTCAGAACCACTTGCAAATGCAGAGCCCACTTTAAAGGATGTTTTCCAGGCGGTCATTTTCTGCAAGACTGCCCTGACTGTGAGAGTAGATGACATTGAGGAAATGGCTGGTATTAAGGAGGCCATGCATAAAGCGGATGTCAGGACGGGGGCGGTAGAGGAGAGAGTGAGTGCTGCAGAAGACCAGCTCAGCAGCATGCACAAAGTGCAAAATAAGCATACACAAAAGATCTCTGAAACTTCTGAAAACGACTGATGACCTGGAGAATCGCCCCACAAGGAGCAATCTCCGAATAGTTGGGGTGCCGAGAAAGTGGAGGGATGGGACCCTACGCTTTATATTGAAAACTCGTTGCTGTCTAAATTTGGAGCAGAGAACCTGACATGCTTTTTTGCAGTGGAAAGGGCACACCGTGTTCCAATGAGACCCCCATCTCCAAGAGATGGCCCCCGTACTATTTTGGCAAAAATCCTTAACTACCGTGATAGAGACATAATATTACGGATGGCCAGGACCAAGAAATAACTGTCTACCGACAGGAATGAAATCTCCTTCTACCCTGACTACTCGCCTGAAGTGCAAAGGCTCCGGTTGTGTTAGAGCGAAGTGAAGAGGAAGCTTAGGGAGCTGGATATCAAATACTCAACGATATATCCGGTGAAATTAAGAGTTGTAGCTTTGGACAAAGTATCCTTCTTTCAGACACCTGAGGATGCCATGAAGTGGCTGGAGTTGAATAACAAGAAATTGAGGGCCGAGAGAGAAGGGAGGAAGGAATGAGACTAGTCAACTGTATATTGACATTCCTGTGTTCAAGAGGTCAACTGCTGGGGTGACCGCTGTGGTCTGGAAAGATTCATACCTTGATTCTAGTGATAATGTGCCTGGCCGTTTCTCGCTTACCCTTTCCTTTTCCCTTCCCCACTCACCCGTTCTTTCCCCCCACCTTTTTTTTTTCTTTCCTCTTTGAGGGACTCAATACTCCTGCATATGGTGGAGGACTGATCCGGTAACACAGATTTAAAAGGAGTATGGTTGAGACGTTTGGCTTGTCTACACCGGCTCTCTATGTTCAGAGAGTGATGACAGCAATTGTGAGAAGTTTGGTTTTGGGGTACTGTTCAGTGAGAGGAGGAGGGGAGGGGGGGATGGGTGTTGGGGAGAAGGGATACGGTTTATATTCTTTGTAATCCATGGTACCGAAACCGGGCAAAGGTGTGAGATAGTTGTGGATATGGGTCATTATGGCGAGTAAATTTAAAATCATCAGCTGGAATATCAGAGGGCTCTCGGATGGGCCAAAACGTACAGCAATATTAGATCATATTCACTGTCTTAATCCCACGGTTGTATGCCTGCAAGAGACGCATTTGGTGAAGGATAATGTTGATATTTTGAAAAGAAAATGGATCATGAGAGTGTACCATTCTACCTACTCGGCTTACGCTAGAGGGGTTTCGCTTCTGATTCATCAAAGTACGCCTTATGAGGTGGAGGTTCATATTGATCATGAGGGCCAATATGTTTTATTGTATCATAAACTGAATGGGCTGTTAATGGGAATTGCTGCCTTATATATTCCACCACCGTGTTCTCAAAAGAAAATACACGACATCATAGAGTTGTCGCGAAAGTGGTTGGATGCACCATTGCTGATTATTGGAGGTGTTAATGTAATAGATGAAAATTGGGACAGGGCCAAATCGACAGGAGGTGCAAGAGTAAATTAACTCCCTTTGGCTGCTATATTAAAGAGATTGGGCTATGGGATCTGTGGAGAGTGAGGAATCCGGAAGGTTTTGTCTATTCCTGCTATTTGTCTATTCCACGCATAGATTTGACATTGGGCAATGCATGCTTTGAAGGCCTGGTTGGGGAGGTGGCCTACCTCCCGAGGATTTTGTTAGATCATAGCCCTCTAATGGTTAATATCTGGGTGGGTGGGGATGGCAGCAGGAGGAAGGGGGTTGGAGATTCCACCCCGAATGGCTACAACATCTAGATGTGGAAGATCTTGGGGGGGAGTTGGAAAACTTCTTTGCTAACAACGAAGGGAGCACACATATACATACATGTTATATGGGATACTATGAAGGCCTATTTGCGGGGTCTTCTCATTAGAGACATTTCTAGATGAAAGACACAGTCGCACAATGGATCAGGCAGTGAAAGATAAGCTTCTTACAGCAGAGGAGGAGGTAGTGCTTCACCCCACTCCAGAGGCAAACCGTAGGCTCAAAGCAGCTCATGAAGAAATTAATAGGATGTATATGAGTAACGTGGAATACAAGAGGGCATTTCAGAAGGCAGTCTTTTTTGAGGAGGGAGAAAGAGTGGGGCATTTACTGTCAGTCATTACAATGGCACAATGGGACTCAGCTCGGGTTTACAGGCTCAATGGGAAAGACGGGAGCTACATTACGGAGACTGAGGGCATATTGGAGGCATTTAGAAACTTTTATTTACAGTTATATACCTCAGAATCAAAGGTTTCAGAGGCAGAGATAGAAAGGTTCATGGCAGGTTCGGATCTCCTTAAGTTGGAGGAGAAAGACCGGGATGAGCTTGATAAACCACTGACAGACGAGGAAGTAAGGCATTGTTGTCTGCGGCCAACGATAGGACTCCAGGTTTATAAGTGTTTGGCGGAGGTTCTGGTCTCAAGGCTGAGGGTGGTTTTTGATAAGGCGTTGGAGAGAGGGGTGCTGCCGAAGTCTATGAGCGAAGCCATTATTGTGGTCATACCGAAGGCAGATAAAGATGTAGCGCTAGTAGAATCATATACACCTATTTTGCTGCTTGCCACAGAAGTTAAGATATTGGCTAGAATACAGTCGAACCGCCTAATGGGTGTGATACAGAAGATCATCCACCCTGATCAATCTGGCTTTATGCCTCAAAAATCAACAGTGATAAACTTAGGACGACTTTTTCTAAATATGCAACTTCCAGCAGATAGTAGTGGCCACTCTCATTGGACGCTCGGAAAGAATTCAACAGTGTTGAATGGAAGTATCTGTGGAAAGTATTGGAATATATGGGCTTTGGGTCTAAATTTAGGACATGGGTGAAGCTCCCCTCCGACGGCCCGAGTTAAAGTTAACAGTGAAGTGTCTGATGAATTTGCACTACACAGGGGCACTAGACAAGGTTGTCCGTTGTCTCCTTGCTGTTTGCATTGGCAATCGAACCGCTCGCAGCATGGATTAGGGCCTCTGGCGGGGTGAAGGGATTCCAATTCGGGACCCTTGAAGAGAAAATTGCGCTGTATGCCGACGATATCCCCTTATTCCTGGAAAACTCTGAAGAGTCGTTGGCAAACGCTATAGAAATAGTAAACAATTTGAGGACTTTCTGGCCTGACTATAAATTGGGATAAGTCTACCATAAAGGCAGTGGACGCTGATTTAAAGCCTAGTCTGATTGCCGAAGGTGGAAAGCATTTTCGGATGGTATCTCAGTTTAAATAACTTGATATCCAGATGGCACTCCCCCTTTCTAGATATGTGGAGCTTAATCTTAACTCACTTATGGATAGGTTTAAAGAAAAAATCAGAGCATGGTATAAGCTGCATCTATCTGTAGTGGGTAGAACCAACCTTAAAAGATTATTCTCATGCCGCAGCTGCTGTATGTGATCCACAACGCCCCGGTCTGGCTGCCTAGGAGATTTCGTAGGATTGGGACTCTTTTTGGGGAGTTGGTTTGGGGTAAAAAACAGGCGAGAATAAAGGCTGAAACCCTACAGAGACCAAAAGATGAGGGGGGTTTGGCACTCCCTAACCCCTGGGTATATCTTCTAGCTGTACAATGTCAACATCTGAGAGGATGGGGTCGAGATGGACTATGTTGGGTCGGCCAGCATGGTCTTGAAGTTTGTAACGGATTTAAGGTGTTTGTTTCAGGGATTGGAGGCAGGTTGCTTCAGGAATTTAGGACACAAATACCCTACACTGGGAATGATTCACAAGATTTGGCTCAGGGTTAAGGCAATCAGAGGGATTCAACATTTCACGAAATATTCTTCAATTCGGGGCAATGAAGAGCTTATAGAGTTTTGGAAAATGGGAGATTTTGCTAATTGGACTGGTAAAGGAGTGCTGTGTCTGTCGCAGTTATTGGGTCGCGATGGATTGAAAACCTTTGAAATGTTGAAAGAGGAATATAGACTGCCGGAGTCATATAGATTTCAATACACACAAATCCAACATGCATACAAACCCCAAAATGGGCGGACTGGGGTGTTGGTTCAGAGTGACATACTGTTGGACTACATTGGGACATGGGGAGACACAAAGGGTGTTATTTCAAACTATATACCATGACCTGATGCAGACCTTTTTATTTCAACATCCAATCAAAGCTAGACAGGGAATACCGGGACTCTCAGACGATAGATGGGAATTAATTCTAGAGTATGTGCCTCTGCTGTTTCTGGGTGAGCCAGGAAGACTGTCGCAGCTTTATGTCATCTATAGAGCATATAGAACTCCTAAGGTGTTGCACAGTGCTGGCTTACGTACAGATTTGGAGTGCCCAAAGTGTAGAGCGGAGGACACCGGTTTATTACATATGCTTTGGACATGCCCTAGATTGTTCGCCTTTTGGGCCACAGTATTAAATAAAATAGAGGGGATATATAACTGTGTGATCGCTAGAGACCCACTAATATGTATTCTGGGTTATGTGGAAGAACTTAAGACCAGTAATGTGTGGAAAACGGCAATTGCTAGACTACTGTTTGTGGCCTGTAGACTGATAGCAAAGCATTGGATTGATGTAGAGGCCCGTCAAGTATATGAATTCCTATCCCAGGTGACTCATACTATCAGTCTGGAAAAAAGAATATATCATAGATGAAAACAGGAGAAAGCCTTTGAGAGTATCTGGTCGACCTAGTTGTATGCGAGTTAAATTCATATGGTTGAGAGGTGGGGGGGAGGGAGGGGAGGGATTAAAATACTTGTAAAACTGTCAAAGTGATATTTTTTTCCTTCTGTATATCGTAATTTGCTAAATAAAAATTATTTGGTTTAAAAAAAAAAAAAAAAAGGGAGTTGTCTGGTCGAAACTGATAATTCTGAAGTCACTCTGTGTGACTGCAGACTTATCAATCCTCCCAGTGTCCCACTGAGCGCTGCAAGGATTTGCGGTTTCTAACCCCGAGAACGGACCGCAGTTATGCGGTATGCATGTTCCCGGCCAGAATCCCTGACTAGTGGACACGGCCTCGCTCAATTCAAGTATATGAAGCAAGGCCGACCTACTACCGACTGCTTCCGCTAGTCGTACTTGTACGCTCCATACACCTGTATTGAGCGAGGGCGTGCTCACTAGTCGTGTTGTTGAAAAGAACATGCTTACCGCATAATTGCTGTCTGTTCCAGGCTTCAAAACTGGTGAAGAAAACATCTGGAAATCTTAAAACTCACAGTGGCGAGTAAGTATTAAAAAACATAAAAAATAGATTTTAAAAATGTAGAAATAGAAAGGTGAAAGTGGTGCGAAGAAAAAAAAAAGGAGCTAAACACTAAAAACACATAAATAAGCACAAATGCAAAAATTATTCGGATCTGCTTATAAAGTATTAATTACATCAACTTTTCCTTATAAAGATAGATGTAATAATGACCTTGAGCCTGTGGATTCACCTTCCTGGTTCCAATCAAGTTCCCAATTTAGCAAATTTGTAACTAAATCCTTTTAATTTAGTCATGCCAAAGAAAAGAAACAATCTCAAGAGTGCGGCATGACTATCAAACAATCGGTAGGATGAGCACTAAATTCCCCTTTATAGCACAGACGTAAACAAGTGCTTTAGACTTCAGTAAAATCCTAACTTTCATATATTCAAAGACCGTATTGATCAAACAATAACTCAATGCAGGCTTTGTATTATTTTTACAGATGCAAGAAATTGGTGAATTGCACTTAAATGCTCATTTTCTCCATGTATATTACAGTTCTATTATGTAGTACCCAGAAGCAAGACATTGATTTGTGGGTCTAGATGCAGCCCATCACTTCAGGTGCTGATCTCCCCAGAGACAGCAGATTTAAACTCTATCTTCCAGCTTTAAAATAGACAGAATCCACCTGAGCCAGATACGTCCAAACACTTATTAAATTGGACCTTCTAGCATTTTATTGACTTCTACAAGGTTGCCAGCATATTTCAGACTACTGCTACAATAGCCTGTGGAAATCTAGGGAGTTTATAAAATATTTTGCTAGGCTGATAAGATGCACAAAATAGTTTACACACAAGAAAACCATACAAAATGTATTTATATAATTCAGCTGGCAAAGCAGGATACTGGCAGAACTTTAACAACTGTCACGACAAACTTGAAATCTCCACTTTATTGGCGCCCGAGTAAGAAAACAGGGAAACTGTTCTGTGTAACTGAGAAATACAGCTTTTACTGACATTTTCTTCCAGTAGATTGATCTTACTTTTTCTGTATGATGAGGCATTCATAATACTTCTTATACGCCTAAGGGCCGATGTACATACTGGTATTTTTTGCTTACATTTAGCTGGGGCAGCTTCTTCTGGAGAAGAACAGAATACCTTTTTGTTCTCTATCTGACCAACATATGTCAGGGAGAATGGAGTGGCACAGATTTTGTTTTGTGTGTTTTACTCTATTGAGGCATCATTCAGGTGTCTGGGTGTCACATGCATGCTACTATAAAGTGTTCTTTCTTGAACAAAGCACTTTCCCTTTATAGCCTATGAGGTTGCTCATATGTCTGCAACGAACCCAGGCAGTGACAGAGCCTGAGCCTTAAATCTCCCAAGGAGATAAAATGAATCCAGGCAATCATGAAAAGACAGGCCACTGAGGGAAGAGTGACCTGTCAGTTCACGACCAGAGGCAAGCAGTGGGTGGTGAAGTGCAGCAGACTCAGTGAGTGAAGTATCCATCCTGAGTAGAGATCAGTGAACCCTGTGAAGTTCAGTTCGGGTAGCGGTGTTCGGAACCTCAGCTATACCCCGATCCTAATTGGACGTCACCAATTGGCTATTCGGATGCACGCCCACCAGCCATCATAATACTTCCGGGGGCGGGAGGCTAGAGATTTTTATTTCACAGACACACTACAGGTAAAAACTGGGATTTAACCCCATGGCGAGTCAATCACAGACTGCAAGCGGCTTACACTGGCCCGAGCATCAAATGTACCATCACTCACCAGAACTCCAGGACCCAAACAAGCTCGGTCATCTCTAATCCTGAGCCCTAAGGATTAAAACATCAAAAATAGATATCTGAAACATGCCCCAACAAAACCGTACCCAAAGGGTATGAATGGAAAACGCAATAAAGGGGCTTTACACTCAATGTCATAGCCGCAGATGCACTATACGATATGATCCCTACAAACACACAGTTCTACTTTATAACCCAAATTGTACAATGAAGCACTGACTGACTACAAGCACATCAAACTGACAAGTAGAAGGGTAACATCCATTTGTCAATGTTACACTTCAGAAAACTCATCTACAGAAAAATAAAACAATAGCAGGGAAGAAATATTTCTGTTGGAGATAAAGAAAAAATGATCAGTCTCCAGCAATTTCTTTAAGTATATTAATAATCAGAAGTTACGCGAGGACACAATGCCTGCAACACTTACAAAGCAGCACATGAATCAGTCTGAAGCTTCGGAAATTGTAGATGGTATGGTAAAAATGTAGAAGGTTAAACTGCTCTCTAACACTAAGAGGAAACCATTCACATTTGTTTCAACTTCATAGATGTAAAATTAACATTTTTTTACCTAATTACAGTTCACTTGATTGTTGGTTGCTACATTAGCGAACAGAGAATTCCTGCGCTCCCTGCAACCTAAACACAGCTGCGCCTGGAATGACCACAGAGGATGTTTAGGCTTCTACAAATAGACAACTTTCGGTCATGATATGAAATAATTCTTCCCAAAAACTTCAATTCTTCTCCTCCAGTGGCAAGATATTGCTTTATATACTTTAAAGGGGAACTCTGGGGAGATTAAACATTTTTGTACTGTCCCTATCCTCCTACATGATGAAGCTGAGCTGTCCACTACAGGTCTAGGATGTTTAAATCACTTATCTTGTATATAATCACCTACTGGCATCTGTCATGGACGTCAGGGGCAAAGTCCACGAATCCCAGAATCCCAGAATCCACTTCGGCCATCAGGAGAAATTAACACATCCAAGTAATGGGTGTGCTAACATGGCCCCCGCTGGTGATACCAGCGCTTCTGTGGTATCACCAGCGAACCCGCCAATAACATGCTCCTGAATGCATACACCCCCCACATACACACACAAACGACGCGTTCACACACCATAGCCCTCGCCACAAAAAACAGAAACAATTCTGACGCCAGGGAAAAAAATGAAGTGTGCATGCGCTGGCCCAGTGAGCAAGCACAGTTAATCAAATCGGCAACATCAGCATAGGTGATCCAATATGGCGCAGGTCTGATTTACTGCACATGCGCAGTTAATCACGCCAACACTATCTTGCTAAACCTAAGCAGATGGCGTCAGGCACATCTGCATGAACGGGGAAGTGAAGGGGCAGTGAGGGGGGAAAAAAGGCGCAGTGATAGGGAAGCAAAGGCACCCATAAGGGGGAAGAAAAAAGGCAGTGAGGGGGAAGCAAAGGGATAGTGAGGGGCAGTGAGGGGAGAGCATATAGAAGGGGAGTGGATTGCACAGAAGGTGGTTGGAGCGCACAGAAGGGGGCAGAGACAGGCACAGAGTGAACAGAGAGGAGAAAGGCACTGCGAGGGCAGACAGTGAGCAGCAAGGGGGAGAGAAAGCGCACAGAGGAGAGGGGGAGGGAGAGCGCACAGAGGAGAGGGGAGAGAGCGCACAGAGGAGGGGGGGAGAGAGCGCACAGAGGAGAGGGGAGAGAGCGCACAGAGGAGGGGGGGAGAGAGCGCACAGAGGAGGGGGGGGAGAGCGCACAGAGGAGGGGGAGAGCGCACAGAGGAGAGGGGAGAGAGCGCACAGAGGAGGGGTGAGAGAGCGCACAGAGGGGGTAGAGTGCACAGAGGGGGGTGAGGGAGAAGCGCACGAGGGGGGAGAAAGCGCACGGAGGGGGGAGAAAGCGCACGGAGGGGGGAGAAAGCGCACGGAGGGGGGGAGAAAGCGCACGGAGGGGGGAGAAAGCGCACGGAGGGGGGAGAAGCGCACGAGGGGGAGAAAGCGCACGGAGGGGGGGAGTGAATCAAATATTTATTTTTCCCACTGTATAATTTAAGATAGAAATAAAACAAACTTTGCATAAATCAAAAGTACAGATGACAAATATAAAGTTTGTAAAATATCTTATTAGATAGTTTACTTTGAATGTCCAATCTCAGGCTTTCCTTAGGGTATAGCTCTGTTTCAGATTAGATTGCTTTTGAGCATTAGCGTAAATGCAGTTAAACGCAACACCGGAAACCTATTCCAGAAAAAGCTATGGCCTTTGCTGTAATGCGTTCAGACGCCGCGTATTCTGGTGTCTTTCAGCGGACGCGCTTTGACTGCAAAGCGTGTCCACAAAAAGAACGACCATATCAATTCATTGGGCTTTTTTCGGTGTGCTTTTCCCATAGGCAATATTATAAAATGGGCTCGGGAAAAGCAGTTGCACTTTTTTGCACAAAACAGCGCCACTGCAGAAATACGCGGTGAATATGCCACATGTGAACCTAGCCTTAGATCAGGACTAGAACAGCCATTTATAGGACATTAAATAACTTTCCCAAATTCACATGAAAAATTATTCAGTACTTTCTGCATTGAACTACTATACGCATATTATTATATATTTTAGGATTTGGAATTGGTCCATTTATACCAACTCCACCAAAAATGGGCTCTGACTCAGGCTCCACAGCACTGGTTACACATATACAGCACAAAAGTACTAACTTTTCATTCAAGAATTTCTCCAGTACTTTGGACAACCCCATCTTATTTCCCATGCTTGCCCGCTAAAATAGAAAAAAAATGTATACACGCCTCCAGTGCCGGAGCTCTTAGCACTCCCTCCCCTGGGTCTCACGTGCGGTTGTTATATCACATGAGCTTTGCACCCAATCACCGCCGGCTTCACTATCCTTGCCTTCAGATGAATAAGTAATCAAGAGGAAGTCAGAGCTGCGGATGATTACCTATATATGCAAGGGAAGGGACAGTGACGGCAGCGGTAATTGGGTGCAGCACTTGCGTGATTTAACAACTGCACTTAAGGGAGCGAGTTCTGCAGGTTTAAAAAAAATCAGTCTTCCAATTGAGTCGGAAAAAAACGCGTGCATAACATTTCTGACATCTCAGCTTTTAAGAGTACTGCAAAGCAGCAACTTTGAATTTGCATTTAAAAAAATAAAATAAAAAGCAAAGCAAAGAATACATTGCAAAAACGCAATGTATGCACATAGCCAAATGGGGCATGAATTTTTTGGTGGCGCAAAGCTATGGCTCCATATGCCTTGGGTATATTATGGACCCATTAAATATTTGTGTAGTAGGCCTTAAAAAAGTTCAGACAATAAAAACATACCATATATACTCGTGTATAAGCCGACCCGTGTATAAGCCGACCCCCCTACTTTTGCCCCCAAAACCTGGGAAAATCTATTGACTCGTGTATAAGCCGAGGGTGGACCCTAGCACAAGTATACAGCCCCCAGCAGTGTGGTATACAGCAGTCCCAGAGGTAGATACAGCAGCCCCAGTGGTAGTATACACGCAGCCCCAGTAGTATATACAGCCCCAGTGGTATATACAGCCCCAGTGGTAGTATACAGCAGCCCCAGTGGTAGTATACACGCAGCCCCAGTAGTATATACAGCCCCAGTGGTATATACAGCCCCAGTGGTAGTATACAGCAGCCCCAGTGGTAGTATATATAGCCCCAGTGGTAGTATACAGGGCCCCAGCAATATATACAGCCCCAGTGGTATATACAGCCCCAGTGGTAGTATATACAGCCCCAGTGGTAGTAGATTGCAGCCCCAGCAGTAGTATACAGGGCCCCAGCAGTATATACAGCCCCAGTGGTATATACAGCCCCAATGGTAGTATATACAGCCCCAGTGGTAATAGATTGCAGCCCCAGCGGTAGTATACAGGGCCCCAGCAGTATATAGCAGCCCCACCGGTAGTATACAGGGCCCCAGTAATCCAGGGCCCCCCCCAGCCTCTCTCCGGTCACCTGAAAAGCAAACTATACTTATCAGTGTCCGCTGTCCGCGCCCGCTCGCCTCTGCCGTCTGTGATCCTCCATCTTCATGCGGCGTCTTCCGGGTTCCTGTGCTCGTCGCAGGGAATGACGTTCCGCTGTCCGCGCCCGCTCGCCTCTGCCGTCTGCGATCCTCCATCTTCATGCGGCGTCTTCCGGTTTCCTGTGCTCGTCGCAGGGAATGATGTCATTCCCTGCGACGAGCACAGGAACCCGGAAGACGCCGCATGAAGATGGAGGATCGCAGACGGCAGAGGCGAGCGGGCGCGGACAGCGGACACTGATAAGTATAGTTTGCTTTTCAGGTGACCGGAGAGACGCTGGGGGGGCCCTGGATTACTGGGGATGCGGGGGCTGCTGTATACCGATGTATACATCGGTATGTACCGATGTATACATCGGTATACAGCACTGACTCGCGTATAAGCCGAGGGGGGTACTTTTCAGCCCAATTTTTGGGCTGAAAAACTCGGCTTATACGCGAGTATATACGGTATATACATTGTCCATTGACACAACAATATACAGCTATTTGAGTCACCTGAAGCTGAATAGTATTCTCATTCTATCAGAGTATTACAAAAACTATATACCGAGTATGCTTAGTTTATAAGCCATACTTCAAGAATAAGCCCTAGTTGTGGTTCATCATACTAATTACTGTATTTAACAGACTTCAGATCAATCTTGAGCCATGGTAACTTGATTAATGAACGCTCAGTAGGCAGACTGATCTTGTGCAACCTTAGAGAGGTCTAAAGGGGGTGTCACACCCGTCAATATCGCCTGCACGTATCGGCTGCACGTGACGTTGCAGCGATATTGACGCGTGTGACATACTGCATCAACCAGCGATAAATCGCTGGTTGATGATCGCCAGGTTTCAGAACCAGCTCAGAAACCTGGCGATTGTCGCCCGGTGGACACGCAGCATCGCTGCGTGTGACACCGGGACTAGCGATATTCCAGCTCCCAGCGCCTCTCACAAGCGCTGGGAGCTGGTATCCAAGGTACACTGCAGGTAACTAGGCAGCGCGCGCTGCCTAGATACCCGACTGTGTACCTTAGTTACCAGCCTCCTCCGCTCACCGGGTGAGCGGAGGAGGCTGGTAACTAAGGTACACGTCGGGTATCTAGGCAGCGCGCGCTGCCTAGTTACCCGCAGTGTACCTTGGAGACCAGCCTGCTCCCGCTTCCAGCAGGCTGGCAGTGGGAGCAGGACATCGTGGAAACGATATTTAAATCGTTTCCACGATGTCTCTGGTCCATTGATCACTGGTGAGTCTGTCTGTGTGACAGCTCACCAGCAATCAGCCGTCAATGTCGTCAGCGATCATCTCGCTGACGACATTGACGCGTGTGACACCCCCTTAACAGGGCGTTCTCAATTTCTCAATAGTATCAAGCCATTGGGTTGCTGGTCTTCCTCTTCATCTTGTTCCTTCTATTCTTATGACCATGATGCTCCTCTCCAGGGATTGCTCTCTTTGTAAGATATGTTCAAAATAAGTAAGACTGCTTTCAATTCACCTTTTCTGTGTCCGGGTTCATGACACAGAAAGCCCGAGCCTGCAAAGTGCAGGCAAGCCGGGCACTTTCACTCCCGCAATATGTAATATAAATATAACTAGAAAAAAGTACTCTGCAGCACTCGGCTACTACCAATGATGTACAAATGCTAACAAGCTATATACATGACGTCACAGTTTAAATCTCTCGCTAGCCAAAATTGACCGTCAGGCAAAAGATTTAATCCGAGCGGTCATGTGACAACCTGATCAGTTGATCGGTCACATGACCACTCAGCTGATCGGGTTGCCAGGCAACCCCAGGTTCTTCAGTCCTAGGAGCGAGCGAGACAGTGCGGGACACCGTCGGACAGGTGAGCATGTTTTTTTTTTACACTGAGAAGTATAAACAGCCATACTCCTCATCTGAGGAACTGGAATCTGAATGGTCTGAAGGGCCTGGCTCACCCAGGCTCTGTCTGCACTGGGCACAACACCCCTAATCTGTGAAATCTCCCTTCTAACCGTAGTTTTGACCTCACACCTGATGCGCGATTTAGTATTTTTAAACAGTAAGGGGGTTTCTTCTGCCACAGTTTTAAATATCCGACTCACAAATCTGCTTTTCATACTGTTGGACAGTATCACAAAGCACAGAAACTGTATCACAAAGCACAGAAACTGTATTCTTCTGTTGAGAGGTCGCGTTTCTCCCCTAAAACTGACAGAGAGAAAAGCACTACATTAGAATAAATATCTTGCCTTAAAGGGCACTCAACTATCCATAAGTCCGGAGGTACCACGGAAGACTGCGATTTTGGTTCCTCCGTCACTTCTGGAGGCACTGCGGGGTGTGCAATGCTGCTGTGAGCTGTTGCCAATGTTCTTGGGCTTACACCATATGCAACCTTTGAGGTGTGGTGCGTTTGCATCTGAAGGCAGTTTTCAGACTGGAAGTGCACAGCACACTGCAACCTTGGCGTGTGTCCCGGACATGCTCCCAGCTCTAAGCCAATTGCTGTCAGCAGGACACGCCTTCACCCACCCCGACCCAGACCTCCAGGCAGGAGAGCCGCCGGGGAGCCCAGCGGCAGAGTCTAAACAGGCACCCTTACACAACGGCCCCTCACAAGCCTCCCATGCTGCAGGGATCACAGGCCAGGTGCACGCTGCTGCGCTCGGCTTTTTCAGCACTCCACCGCAGGCCTCCGCTTCCCCCAGACCAGACAGACATCTGAGGAAATTCCTACAGGAAGGTACGCCTGCAGGTACTCTGTCCCAGCAACAGGAAACCACTGTGGGGGGAGAAGTGCCACCCCCCTTTTTATTTTGCTGTAGGTTTCCACTTCCTGGGGGCAGATACACACTCTCACGAACAGTGCTGTCACAGGGAAGGAAAAAATATCAGTATTTAAGTAGGTTTTATATAATCTAATTTTCTGAGGTAATTAATTTTGGGCTTTCATTGGCAATAATCTATAATCATCAACATTAACAGAAATAAACACTTGAAATAGATCACTCTGTAATGACTATTTATGTGTTATACTTTATGTATTGAATTACTGAAATAAATAAACTTTTTGATGATATATTAATTTATTGAGATGTAGGTGTATGTGGGCACGTGGCCTAACACTACTGTAAAAAAAGAGTACCAATTCTTATTCTCGCAGTAACTTTTTGTTTCACCTTGTGTTTTTGACCTGTGGTGCGTTTTTGAAACCACCAACATGTCAATTGAACTTTCTTTCCCCTTTGAGATTAAAATAGCTTTGCAACATGAAAAAAATACCAAAAACAGGCAGCATTGTTATTTATTTATATAGCACCATCAATTCCATGGTGCTGTACATGAGAAGGGTTTACATACAAAATTATAGATACAGTTTACGATAAATTAACAATGACAGACTGAGAGGACCCTGTCCTTCCGGGTTTACAGTCTACAGGATATAGGAGAAGAAAAAGTAGGTCAGGGGTGCAGCAGCTAGGTTATTATAGGTTGTAAGCTTTCCTGAAGAGAGAGGTTTTCAGGTTCCATCTATAGGATCCGAGTGTGGTGGATAATCTGACGTGTTGGGGTGCAAAATTCCAGAGGATGGGGGATATTCGAGGGAAATCTTGGGGGTGGTTGTGTGAGGAACAAGTGTGGAAGAGAGGAGGTGGTCTTGGGAGGATCAAAGATTACGTAAGGGAAGATAGTGGGAGATTAATTCAGAAATATAGGGAGGGGACAGGTTATGTACGGCTTTGTAGGTCAGTGTTAGGAGTTTGAACTGGATTAGTTGGGGTATTGGGAGTCAGTGAAGAGATTTGCAGCGGAGAGAAACAGGGGAGTAGCAAAGAGAGTGAGATGAACTAGTCAGGCAGCAGAGTTGAGGACAAATTGGAGAGGTGTGAGAATGTTAGCAGGGAGACCACAGAAGAGGATGTTGCAGTAGTCAAGGCGGGAGAGGAGGGCATGTACAAGAAATTTAGTAGATTGAGGGCAGAGGAAAGGACGGATTCTGGAAATGTTTTTGAACTGGAAGCAACAGGAGGTGGCGAGAGTTTGGATGTGTTGTTTGAAGGACAGGGCAGAGTCAAGAGTTACCAAGAGACAGCGAATTTCAGGTGTGGGAGAGAGCATGATGCCATAGGTAGATCAGGTAGTGAAGTTGAAAGGTGGGATGGAGGAAAGATGACGAGTTTGGTTTTGTCTAATAAAAATGGTATAAAAATGTGCCATTAACAAGCAGAATTACAATTGTGGTTTCTGGCCATAGCCTGCATTTTATATTTATCAATAATTACCCCCAATTATGACTGGCATTGGATAAATTCTATGCTTTTATTTGAAGTACCATGTTTCCCCAAAAATAAGGTGCCCCCCCCCGAAAATAAGACGTACTAGGGGGGGTTTAGTGTGCCTGTAAGTATAAGGCACCCCCGAAAATAAGTTGTACCGAGCATGACACCGATCAGAAGACCAGGGCATGTAGCTCTGAATCCTCCTCCAGTCCCACCCCCCCACTATTGTCCTGGTGCCGCAGATGCATAAAGACCGACACTGCTCTATTCTCCCTGCCCTCCGCCGCTATCCTGGTGCCGCAGATTAATGTAGACCGTCACCGCTCTATTCTCCCTTCCCCCCGCTACCATCCCGGCCAATCACAGGCCATGCGGCGCATGACATCAGCTTCTGGCCTATGATTGGTCGCCTGAGTGGCTCCCAGCCTGTGATTGGCTAAAACAGCGGCAGCATACACCTATGGCATCTGAGGCAGGGAGATGATAGCGATGACGAACTACATGCATTGGTGACACCTGGACGCCTGCAGGTAGCCAAGAGCGGCGCCGGAATGCAGCGGTGGACTGGTGTGAAGTGTCCCTGTGTGTGTGAGTCCCTGTTTAAGTGTCCCTATGTGTGTATGTGCTGAGTGTGTGTGTCCCTGTGTGTTGTGATGCTGATAACATATTGGGAGCTACAATGGCATGATGGGGATACCGTATTAGGGGGGCTGCTTTGGCATGATGGAAATACTGTATTGGAGGCTGCAAAAGGATGATTGGGATACTGTATTGGGGGCTGCAAGGGGATGATAGAGATACTGTATTGAAGGCTGGAAGGGGGTGATCGGGATACCATATTGGGGGCTGGAAGGGGATGATGGGGATACCGTATTGGGGGCTGCAAGGGGATGATAAATATTCTTTTTTTTTTGTTCAACAATAAATATGAAGTCTTCTTAATGGACAAATAAGACACCCCCTGAAATAAGACATGGCGCATCTTTGGGAGCAAAAATTAACATAAGACGCTGTCTTATTTTCAGGAAACAGGGTATGTGTAAGAGGTCACCAACCTGCATCATGGAAATCAAGTGGAAACATGCAACAACTACAAACCAAAAGTCTATAAAATATTCGTACAAACGTTTACATCATTTCCAATGACGGTTCTCATAAAATCTATGGAAACGTTCACTAATAAGTGACAATTCTTCAACATCTGTCCCTGTATAAAAGTATATAAAAGTTTTCAGTGCGTCCCATGAATGCTTTATTATAATAGAAGGCATTAGACAAAACAATATTAGATCCAGTACATGGTTAACCTGTAGACAGAATGTCAGCATGCAAATACTATGCAAATAGTGAGACAAGAAATACACCAAAAGCACACAGACACATTCCGCATTTCTTGCAGACGTATATGTTTTTCATACACCAGAAGAGAGTTTGTCACCTTATGACCGTATTAAAGATTTATACAAATGTGAACAAAAAAAAAAAGTACAAAAGGACAGCCAAGCCCTTAACTATAAATGAGGTTTTGCATAACGTTTATTAATTTGCATGCCTTGTACAGGTGGCAAAGGGTGGGGTAATTAAAGCTGAAGTAACAGTGTATCATATATGTATACATACACTGTGTGCAAAATTATTAGGCAAGTTGTATGTTAGAGGATTATTTTTTTTATTGATCAACAACTATGTTCTCAATCAACCCAAAAGAATCATAAATATCAAAGCTTAATATCTTTGGAAGTTGGAGTGGGATTTATTTAAATTTGGCTATCTTAGGCTGCCTTCAGATTTGCAGATGCCTCCGCAGCGTTTTGCGGAGGCATCTGCAAGCATCTGCATACAGACGGCAGCCCCTATGTTTATAATGGAGCGCACGGCGGTCTGCAGATGCTTGCAGATCGCCGTGCGCACCCATTCACTCCTATATGTGATCTGTGCGCAGGCGGATGCCTGCGTACAGATCACACACTCTTGTCCGCACCAGGGACGCGACATGCTGCGTCCCGGGTGCAGACGCGGGACACCGGAAGGAGCAGATATGGTCCGCATCCGCACCCGAACGCAGCAAACGCTGCCAAACGCAGGCACTATGCGTTCCTATGTTAAACATAGGAACGCAGTGCGCATGCGTTTGAATGCGTATGGGAACGCAGCATAAGCTGCGTTCACATACGCAAATCTGAAGGCAGCCTTAGGAGGATATCTGTTTGTGCAGGTAACTATTACTGTGCGGAATTATTAGGCAACTTAATAAAAACCAAATCTAGTCCCATCTCACTTGTTTATTTTCACCAGGTAAACCAATATAACTGCACAAAATGTAGAAAAATAAATTCTGACATGCAAAAACAAAACACAAAAAAATTAGTGACCAATATAGCCACCTTTCTTTATGATGACACTCAAAAGCCTTCCATCTATAGATTCTGTCAGTTGCTTGATCTATTTACGATCAACATTGCATGCAGCAGCCACCACAGCCTCCCAGATACTGTTCCGAGAGGTGTACTGTTTTCCCTCCCTGTAGATCTCACATTTTATGAGGGACCACAGGTTCTCTATGGGGTTCAGATCAGGTGAGCAAGGGGCCATGTCATTTTTTCTTCTTTTAGACCTTTACTGGCCAGCCACACTGTGGAGTAGTTGGATGCATGTGATGGAGCATTGTCCTGCATGAAAATCATGTTTTTCTTGAACAATACCGACTTCTTCCTGTATCACTGTTTGAAGAAAGTTGTCTTCCAGAAACTGGCAGTAGGGAGTTGAGCTTCACTCCATCCTCAACTCGAAAAGGTCCCACAAGTTCATTTTTGATGATATCAGTCCATACCAGTACCCCACCTCCACCTTACTGGTGTCTGAGTTGGAGTGGAGCTCTCTGCCCTTTACTGATCCAGTCTCTGGTCCATCCATCTGGCCCATCAAGAGTAACTCTCATTTCATCAGTCCATAAAACCTTTGAAAAATCAGTCTTAGGGCCACGTCACACACACAGATATCTGTGCAGATATTGTTCGCAGATCTCTGGTTGCAGTGAAATCATGGACACATTGTTCCATTTTGTGGCTGTTTACAATGGAACAATGTGTCCATGATTTCACTGCAACCAGAGATCTGCAAACAATATCTGCACAGATATCTGTGTGTGCGACGTGGCCCTTAAGATATTTCTTGGCCCAGTCTTGATGTTTTATCTTATGTTTCTTGTTCAAAGGTGGTCGTTTTTCAGCCTTCCTACCTTGGCCATGTCCCTGAGTGTAGCACACCTTCTGCTTTTTGATACTCCAGTAATGTTGCAGCTCTGAAATATGGCAAAACTGGTGGCAAATGGCATCTTGGCAGCTTCACGCTTGATTTTCCTCAATTCATGGTCAGTTATTTTGCACCTTTTTTGCCCAACACGCTTTTGCGACCCTGTTGGCTATTTGCCATGAAACACTTGATTGTTCAGTGATCACGCTTCAAAAGTTTGGCAGTTTCAAGACTGCTTCATCCCTCTGCAAGACATCTCACAATTTTGGACTTTTCAGAGCCCATCAAATCTCTCTTCTGACCCATTTTGCCTAAGGAAAGGCATTTGCCTAATAATTAAGCACACCTTATATAGGGTGTTATGGTGGGTTTACACGCCGCGATATCGGCGTCCAACTCCGACCCAACTCCGACAAAAAGTCACGTGGGTCGCGAGTTGGAGCCGATATCGGGTGCGCGTTGTATTGTTTTAGCATCCAACGCGATGCTGGAACGATGCCAAAACGATATCGGAGTTGAATAGCAAAGCTATTCAACTCGCCGATATCGCAAGGCCGTTGTACCAGCATCGCTGCGTGTGACAGCCAACTCCGTTGTTGTACGCTCATGTCACCCATTCACTCCATGTTAATGGTCGTTCCTGGGTTGGTGGGCAGTTGACATCGAGGGACGTTGCATCCCGATATCGCGGCGTTAAACTGGCGATGCGATGCAGGAGAAACTGCACTAAATGCCGCTTCTCCCGCTGTTGCCTCGATATCGCCGCGATATCGGACGTGTAACCCACCATTAATGTCATTATAGACCACACCCCTCCTCAGAGATGCACATCATCTGATTTACTTAATTGGTAGTTGGCTCTCAAGTCTATACAGCTTGGAGTAAGACAACATGTACAAAAAGTATCATGTGATAAAAATACTCATTTGCCTAATAATTCTGCACACAGTGTATATTTTTTAGGTTACATTTTTGCGGGTCAGACATGCAACAAAGATTTTACATGCAGAAAATCAGCTGCATATTACAGCACTGGTATCAAGTGATTTTATCAAAGCTCATCTGCACTCTGCCGAGAAAATAAGCAGTGGAAATTGATTTTAAAAAACGGCGGGCGTCAATTTATACTGCAGATAATCGCCAAAGATTTCACACTTAGCACTGCGAAAGTTGAGTCTGCAGTTTAAGCTTTTCTTCAGTGATAAAAATGAAAACTTCTTCAGTGATACCTACACAATTAAGTGCAGTTCTCACTACAGTGAAAATTCTGCAGCAAATAAATACGGTGTGAAAATGAGTGGACGGAGGACCCCGGGTGTCTACGGACATCAGAGGGTGAGATCAATGCGGAGGCAGGGGGCCTCTGTATACTGAATGAGGGGCCGGGTGCCAGCAGGGGACCCCTGTATACCGATGGGGGGGCCTCTGTATATTTATACATAAATTTAAATGGATGAAAACCACTGTTGCCAGATATTACATGTACAATTGTTCGACAGAATTCCTTTTTAAATAGGATTTTAGCAAAAATATCGATCTTGGTTTTACAAAAAATCCTTACGTGATGGAAAAAAATAAAGGTCATTTTCGTAATCAGCGCACCAAATTACATAAAAATCAGTGAAAACTTCTCTTGTATTTTTTTCATCGCAGGCCTGTGTTACCAATTAATTAGTATGAATGTGATGTGGTTGTGTTTAGAATAACCAATCCCCAATTATGAATATAAGATGGTGCTCACATCTATGAAACCACATTATTTTAGTTTTGGCAAGGAAAACAAGCACCTTTCAGCGATGGAGCAACATCCAAGGATGAGATTTTAGAAATGCAGATTTATTTAAAACTTGAATAGAAAAACATTCCAAAAAAGGCACTGGGACCCCATGTGGGGTAGCTTTTATTGTGTGACCACATTATTCAGTATGTTTTTCTATTTAAGTTTTGAATAAATCTCTACTTCTAAAATCTCCTCTGTGGATACCTCTTCATCGCAGGAAGGTGCTTGTTTTTCTTACCTAAGATTGATCATGCATGCAGTCAGGCACCCTCTTCCATGGAAAAGGAAGCAGTGAGAAAACAAACAGAGGTGAGTTTATCTAGTGTGTTTTTTTTATTATTTTATTGTTCATTTTATATTGTCTGCCTCAAATTGATTTCAGTTGGTATCTCGATGGATTTGTTCAAATTTATGGGTGACATTAAAGGTGGAAAAAAATATGAAATTCTACTTCTTGCTAGTTTTTGTGTTATGTAAACAAATAATACAATTTTACACTCGTATACATACATTATCTCACAAAAGTGAAAACAACCCTCACGTTTAGTAAATATTTTATTATATCCTTTCATAGGACAACACTGAAGAAATTACAGTTCAATACAATGTAACGAAGTCAGCGTGCAGCTTGTATAACAGCGTAAACTTGGTGTGCTCTATATAATGCAAGGAAAAAAAAATAAAAAAAATAGTTGCGGTTCTGATAGCGCTAAGGAAGGAGGGCAAGGGTAAATTGTTGTAGTAAACAGACCTTTATTAAAAACACGGTCCCTCAAACTCCGCTACGCGTTTCGACGTTACCGTCTTTATCAGGTGGAATGAGGGTACTAGCACAATACAACATATATAAAGGGTTTGGTTCACTCAGATTGGTCAAACAATCTTGATCAATTAGGGTGGTAGTAATAATTAACCCTGTGGGCGTCAAACTAGAACTATTAAAAATATCACATATGGATAAAAGTCCATATTTTATGCATTGAATCACTATATCTGCCCAAAATACTGATCACTAAAACTATTAGTTACTGACCAAAGTGGATGATCCAAAAACAAAATTATACATAAAAAAATGATAAAAAAGGACTTCTATATATACATGATCCTGAATATTCAATAAAAACAACTTATCATAAAAACAAACTATAAAAACTTCTAACATTTAAGTTCTTGCGATAAGGGAGATATATATATCTCATTTTTATATTTACAATGCCCAATAGGGAGAGGGGCCATTTTCTCTCCTTGGGGTCATGTGGCTCATTGGTTTTAAAGGGGAACTCCAGAGAGAAATCTAGTTAGTACAGTTCCTGCCCTGCTACATGATGAAGCAGAGCTGTACACTACAGTTCTAGGATCTATAGATCTCTTATAAATCAATAAAATCATATCTGCTCCTCAGTTCTGACCCCATCTCATGGGACAGAAAATTTTCAGCCCAACAGTCTCATGCTGCTGATGAGAAGAGGAGGTGAGTCGGGGGGCTGGATGCTGGGAGCTGCAGGATCAGCCTACATTCCAGCCCCCTCACATTTCTGTATAGGGAGGGGGCATGGTCACCGACTCCATGCTCACACATACAATCCTGTCCTGATATACCATCCTATGTGACAGGGGGTTCCAGGCTGGAAATAGCAATCATGTCACCAAGCAGATAGATATACACATACTGTGATCCTCTGCTGCATAATGATGCATAATGTGTATTGTTATAGTGATGCTGAGAGCACAGGCAAAGCATTACATTGGTCGATTCAGCTCTGCATGGTCTCCCCTCCCCCATAGGAACATGGAATCTTCCCATCTCTCCAACTTTCAATGGATCATCATTATCACTTACTGGAATGTAAGATGATCTTGCAGCTCCCAGGATCCATGCCCCTGACACCTCCTGTTCTCTGCTGCTGCATGAAGCTCTTAATTTTCTGTCCCATGAGGGAGGGGGAGATCAAAGGAACAGGAATGATTTCATTGATTTATAAGAGATCTATAGATCCTAGAACTGCAGTGTACGGCTCTGCTTCATCATGTAGGATGTACTAAAGTTTTCTCTCCCTGCAGTTTCCCTCTAAAAAAGACAGGTGTAAATGGGGAGCAGGTGTGTAAAATTTGGTGTTCTCTCACACACTGTCATACTGGTCACTGGTCATTTAACATGGCACCTCATGGCAAAGAATTCTTTGAGGATCTGAAAAGAACTGTTGCTCTACATAAAGATGGACTGGGTTATAAGACGATTGCCAAAACCCTGAAACTGAGCTGCAGCATGGTGGCCAAGACCATACAGCAGTTTAACAATGACAGGTTCCACTCACAACAAGCCTTGCAATGGTCGGACAAAGAACCTGTGTGAACGTGCTCAGTGTCACATCCATAGATTATCTTTTCAAAATAGAGATGTGAGTACTGCCAGCATTGTTGCAAAGGCTAAAGGTGTAGGAGTGGGGGTCAGTCTTTCAGAGATCAGGCCATACACTGCACACTGCATCAAATCTGCATGGTTGACGTCCTGATAGGAAGCCTCTTCTAAAGATGATGCACAAGAAAGCCCGCAAACAGTTTGCTGAAGACAAGTAGACTAAAGGCCCAGTTACACACACAGATAATTGTGCAGAGATTGTTCGCAGATCTCTGGTTGCAGTGACATCATGGACACATTGTTAAATTTGTACACGACCACAAAATGGAACAATGTGTCCTTGATTTCACTGCAACCAGAGATCCGTGAACAATATCTGCACAATTATGTGTGTGTGTGTAACTGGGCCTTAAGAAATATATTACTGGAACCAGGTCTTGCAGTCTGATAAGACAAAAGAAACTAATTAGCAGTACAAAGACAATTGTGTGTTGCCTACATTAAAGTGTGGTTGTGAGAGTGTCATGGTTTAAGGCTGCATGAGTGGTGGTGCCGGCTGTGAGTAGCTACAGTTCATTCAGGAACCCATGAATGCAAACATCTACTGTAACATACTGAAGCAAAGAATGATCCTCTCCCTTCATATTCCAACATGATAATGACCCCAAACACAAGGTAAAGATGACCACTGTGTCTTGCTAAAGAATCTGAGGGTAAAAGTGCTGGACTGGCCAAGCATGTCTTCAGACCTAAACCCAATTGTGCATCTGTGGGGCATTCTCTAATGGAAAGGGGGGAGCGCAAGGTCTCTAACATCCACCAGCTCTGATGTCGTCATGAAGGAGTGGAAGAGGATTCCAGTGGCTCCTGTAAAGCTTTAGTGAATTCCATGCCAAGAGAGTTAAGGAAGTGCTTGAAAATAACGGTAGCCATACAACATATTGACACTTTGGGCGCAATTTGGCCATTTTCACTTAGGGGTGTACTCACTTTTGTTGCGAGCAGTTTTGACATTAACAGTTGAGTGTTTTATTTAGAAGGCATACCAAATTTACACTGTTAATACAAGCTGCACACTAACCACTTTGCATTGTATCAAAGTATCATATCTTTATTGTTGTCTCATGAAAATATATAATAAAATATTTACAAAAATGTGAGGGGTGTACTCACTTGGGATATACTGAATATACTCAGCTGAATAAAAAAACAAGAAGAGAGCCAATGAACGCATCTTCAAAACAATATAACAAAGAAAAAAATATCCTTGAGGTTTATAAAGTTAATCTGTAGCTGAAGAAAGCAGCATCAGTTAATCCTGTGCAGCAGATCAATGAGACTTCATCAATAATTAACAGTACAGGAAAGCCATACCTAGGAAAATAAGTAAAAACTGAACCTAAACTTTAAAAGGAAGTGAACTTCAGCTTATTAAACGCTGCCCCTCTTCGTCCATGACTCTACATGAAGATAATGCAAATGTATAGAAAAGTTCATGGATAATTAAACCTTTAAGGACCAGTCCTATTTATAGCCCTTTGAGATCAAACTTTGTCACATTTTTCATCGCACTCTGAGGGCAATAATTGGAGATGAGCGATGTTCGATTCGAAATGTTTGCCAATCTCAAATTCGAATTGCTTGCCAATCTCAAATATGCGCTTCTACGGGTCCAAGCTATTGGTGCCGTGAGCTCCCATCCTCTAAATAGGAGGAGCTAAAACGTGATCACGTCACCAATAGAAAACATTTTTACAAATACTGACAATTGTCAAGATTAAAAATGCAAAAATACATCAACTTCAATACAACGATATGGAATCTATTTCATGATTCTAGGAGGTCAGAAAGGACAAAAATTGTTATAAACCAAATGTTCAATACATAGTAATGGATTACTTCACAACCAATTGCGTCATGTTGTCGGTCGTTGAGGTTTAAGCTGATAGCAAGCGGCTCAGTAGGAAACTCCCCACAGACCACAACTTACTGCTGGACAGTTCCCATGTGATTAACCCATTACGGGAACATACTACATGCTACTCAGTGAGGCAGTCTAGTGTAAGCGTAATTCTAACAATAGGTACAAACACTCTACAAGTAGATATTCCGCATTGAAAATCAGGCTTAGTATTTTTAACAGAAGTATGTCAGAATTATATATAAAAAGACGAGAATAGATTTATAGATATATTAGCTCACTCTTAAAGGTCAGAATAATTTAACTTATATGATATAATAAATAATATATACCGTATATACTCGTGTATAAGCCGACCCGTGTATAAGCCGACCCCCTACTTTTGCCCCAAAACCTGGGAAAATTTATTGACTCGTGTATAAGCCGAGGGTGGACCCCAGCACAGGTATACAGCCCCCATCAGTGTGGTATACAGCAGCCTCCCCAGTGGTATATACAGGCCCCAGCAGTGTTACAGCAGCAGCCCCAGTGGTATATACAGCAGCAGCCCCAGTGGTAGTATACACGCAGCCCCAGTAGTATATACAGCCCCAGTGGTAGTATACACGCAGCCCCAGTAGTATATACAGCCCCAGTGGTAGTATACAGCCCCAGTGGTAGTATACAGCCCCAGTGGTAGTATACAGTCCCAGTGGTAGTATACAGCAGCCCCAGTGGTATATTCAGCCCCAGTGGTAGTATACAGCAGCCCCAGTGGTATATACAGCCCCAGTGGTAGTATACAGCCCCAGTGGTAGTATACAGCAGCCCCAGTAGTAGTATACAACCCCAGTGGTAGTATACAGCAGCCCCAGTGGTATATTCAGCCCCAGTGGTAGTATACAGCAGCCCCAGTGGTATATTCAGCCCCAGTGGTAGTATACAGCAGCCCCAGTGGTATATACAGCCCCAGTGGTAGTATACAGCCCCAGTGGTAGTATACAGCAGCCCCAGTAGTAGTATACAGCCCCAGTGGTAGTATACAGCAGCCCCAGTGGTATATTCAGCCCCAGTGGTAGTATACAGCAGCCCCAGTGGTATATACAGCCCCAGTGGTAGTATACAGCCCCAGTGGTAGTATACAGCAGCCCCAGTAGTAGTATACAGCCCCAGTGGTAGTATACAGCAGCCCCAGAGGTATATTCAGCCCCAGTGGTAGTATACAGCAGCCCCAGTGGTATATACAGCCCCAGTGGTAGTATACACGCAGCCCCAGTAGTATATACAGCCCCAGTGGTAGTATACAGCCCCAGTGGTAGTATACAGCAGCCCCAGTAGTAGTATACAGCCCCAGTGGTAGTATACAGCCCCAGTGGTAGTATACAGCAGCCCCAGTGGTATATTCAGCCCCAGTGGTAGTATACAGCCCCAGTGGTAGTATACAGCCCCAGTGGTAGTATACAGCCCCAGTGGTAGTATATAGCCCCAGTGGTAGTATACACACAGCCCCAGTGGTAGTATACAGCAGCCCCAGTGGTATATTCTGCCCCAGTGGTAGTATACAGCCCCAGTGGTAGTATATAGCCCCAGTGGTAGTATACACACAGCCCCAGTGGTAGTATACAGCCCCAGTGGTAGTATACAGCCCCAGTGGTAGTATATAGCCCCAGTGGTAGTATACAGGGCCCCAGCAGGGCCCCCCTCATAATTTGGCGCCCCCACCTCCCTTTCTGGGCCCCCCCGCATGCAGCGCTGCGCATATACATTACCTGTCTAGCAGCTGTCACCCTCCGATGGCTGATCGCGGCTCCCGGCTCCGGGCTCCATCTTCCTCGCTGTCTTCCTGCTGTGTGACCGGGGCGCAGCGCGATGACGTCATCGCGACGCCAGCCGGTCACCTGACAATCAGGAAGACAGAGAGGAAGATGGAGCCCGGAGCCGGGATCAGCCATCGGAGGGTGACAGCTGCTAGACAGGTAATGTATATGCGAAGCGCTGCATGCGGGGGGGCCCAGAAAGGGAGGTGGGGGCGCAAAACTTTTTAGGGGGCCGTATGACTCGCGTATAAGCCGAGGGGGGCACTTTTCAGCCCAATTTTTGGGCTGAAAAACTCGGCTTATACGCGAGTATATACGGTAGTACTTTATTAATCCATTAAAGCCACAAAGGGCTAAACAATTATTAATACCATCTCTGACACCCTACAGTGTACTAACCGATGCACCCATCTCAAAAGGCTATAATGCCTACCAAATACCATCAATACCATTGAATACTGGTTACTTATTTTATAAGCCTGACAATTTGTTTTCAAAACCACATTCCACCATTATGTTATAAATTACTGAACTGGCTACGGTTGTTTCTCAATTCCGAACTTAATATTATTTTCTATACATAGCTGTATTTTTTTGCCGTATGCTCACAGGCGTTGATTGTGCTGAAACAAAAGGGATACCAAGATATGGCAAGAAATCGATCTAGCAATCTTATATACAGTGTTGGCCAAAAGTATTGACACCCCTGCAATTCTGTCAGATAATACTCAGTTTCTTCCTGAAAATGATTGCAATCACAAATTCTTTGGTATTATTATCTTCATTTAATTTGCCTTCAATGAAAAAAACACAAAAAGAATTGTCCTAAAGTCAAATTGGATATAATTCCACACCAAACAAAAAAAGGGGGCGGACAAAAGTATTGGCACCCTTAGAAAAAGCATGTGATGCTTCTCTAATTTGTGTAATTAACAGCACATGTAACTTACCTGTGGCACCTAACAGGTGTTGGCAATAACTAAATCACACTTGCAGCCAGTTGACATGGATTAAAGTTGACTCAATCTCTGTCCTGTGTCTTTGTGTGTACCACATTGAGCATGGAGAAAAGAAAGAAGACCAAAGAACTGTCTGAGGACTTGAGAAACCAAATTGTGAGGAAGCATGAGCAATCTCAAGGCTACAAGTCCATCTCCAAAAACCTGAATGTTCCTGTGTCTACGGTGTGCAGTGTCATCAAGAAGTTTAAAGCCCATGGCACTGTGGCTAACCTCCCTAAATGTGGACGGAAAAGAAAAATTGACGAGAGATTTCAACGCAAGATTGTGCGGATGGTGGATAAAGAACCTCAACTAACATCTAAATAAGTTCAAGCTGCCCTGCAGTCCGAAGGTACAACAGTGTCGACCCGTACTATCCGTCGGCATCTGAATGAAAAGGGACTGTATGGTAAGAGACCAAGGAAGACCTCACTTCTTACCCGAGAGACAAAAAAGCCAGGCTGGAGTTTGCCAAAACTTACCTGAGAAAGCCTACAATGTTTTGGAAGAATGTTCTCTCTTTCTGGGCAAAGGCATCAACATAGAGTTTACAGGAGAAAAAAAGAGGCATTCAAAGAAAAGAACACGGTCCCTACAGTCAAACATGGCGGAGGTTCCCTGATATTTTGGGGTTGCTTTGCTGCCTCTGGCAATGGACTGCTTGACCGTGTGCATGGCGTTATGATGTCTGAAGACTACCAACTAATTTTGCAGCATAATGTAGGACCCAGTGTGAGAAAGCTGGGTCTCCCTCAGAGGTCACGGGTCTTCCAGCAGGATAATGACCCAAAACACACTTCAAAAAGCACTAGAAAATGGTTTGAGAGAAAGCACTGGAGACTTCTAAGGTGGCCAGCAATGAGTCCAGACCTGAATCCCATAGAACACCTGTGGAGAAATATAAAAATGGCAGTTTGGAGAAGGCACCCTTCAAATATCAGGGACCTGGAGCAGTTTGCCAAAGAAGAATCGTCTAAAATTCCAGCAGAGCCTTGTAAGAAACTCATTGATGGTTATCGGAAGCGGTTGATCACAGTTATTTTGGCTAAAGGTTGTGCAACTAAGTATTAGGCTGAGGGTGCCAATACTTTTGCCCAGGCCATTTATGGAGTTTTGTGTGAAATGATCAATGTTTTGCTTTTTGCTTCATTCTCTTTTGTGTTTTTTCATTGAAGACAAATTAAATGAAGATAATAATACCAAAGAATTTGTGATTGCAATCATTTTCAGGAAGAAACAGAGTATTATCTGACAGAATTGCTGGGGTGTCAATACTTTTGGCCAACACTGTACATATATAAAAATATACATAGAGATGCATAGGAGGGAGCAGAACAAAAGCAAAAAGACATAATATTAAAGAAATGGGAAAACAGCAAAATTCAAAAATACCGTAATCATAATGATTAAGAGGACATAAATCCTTTTGGGAGCAGCCAATCACTAATAAATAAAGAAAAACGGGACAATAAACATCAACGATGATCAGTGATTAAAGACCGAAATAAGTTGAAAAAATCATAAGAACACTGCCATGTCTAGTTTGTCATTCATACCCAATGCACCTTGTACATTGGTATTCAAAATCCAATTGGCTTCAATTTGCAGGAGTTTTTTGTGTAAATCGCCCCCTCTTTTTGTGGGGAACACTCTCTCTATCCCTGCAAATTTTTAAAACTTTTGGGTCACCATTGTGACAATCGCGGATATGTTGTATAAGCCTGGGGGATCCTTTTCCTGTTATAACGGAGTTGAAATGTTCTCTAACTCGAATAAACATATGATGTATGGTCTTTGCAATATAGAACTTGCCACAAGGGCAGAATAAAAGATAAATCACCCACTTTGACACATTCAATACAGTCCTTTATTAATTAACTGGCCTCCAATTTTTATACACGGACCGTTTTCCAAATGCTGACACTAATTGCAGTGGGAGCATTTAAAATTCCCTTTCAAAGATTTCGTCCCCAACCAGTGTGACACTCATCCAGAGTTTTTAATCTTTTTTGTACTAGTAGGTCCCCAAGATTACTACTCCGCTGATATGTTACAATGGATTGAGGAATCATTTTAGAGACAGCTCTATCCATTTCAATCACATGCCAATGTTTTTTAATGGCCGCTGTTATCAATCTAAGCATGGGGCCGTATTTAAAATTGAAAAATAATTTCTTTTCTAGGGCGTCATTATTGGTCTTACATCTCGTTACCTTGCTTTTAAGAACGTGAGTGCTAGCTGCTTCTCTCGCTTTTTTCAGGGTCGCAGAGGGATAACCTCTTTGCAATAGGCTTTCTTCAAGTTCATTGGCTTGTTTTTCAAAGCCATCAGTTGTATTATTAATACGTTTAATACGTAGGAATTGACTAAAAGGTAAAGCAGATTTTGTGTGGGCCGGATGTGCACTTGCATAGTGTAGGAGAGAGTTTGTCGCTGTCGTTTTCTTCAACACTGATCTTTTGAGACAATTGTCAACAACCTCCAATTTTACATCTAGAAATTCTAGAGAACTACCACCTACTATTGAGGTGAAAAACATGTTAAAAGTATTATTATTTAAATAAGTGACGAGATTCATGAAATCAGCCACATCACCCTCCCATACTACTAATACATCGTCCACATAACGAATGAAATGCTTTATATTTTTTAAGAAAGGATTTTTTTTGAGAAAACACATAATCCTCTTCAAAAATCTCCAAGAAGAGGTTGGCGAGTGTACAGGCCACAGGTGTACCCATCGGCACTCCCTCCTTCTGTGAATACCATTGATTAAAAAAAACTTAACACATTATGCTGCAGAATGAAACCTAATGAGTCGCAGATAAACTCTATCACGTCATTATCTGTCTTGTAATTTGTCAAAGTCCTTCTAATTATGTCAACAGCCAGAAATTGCGGGATTCTTGTACATAGGCTCTCTATGTCTATAGAGGCCAAGATGTAATCTTCTCTCCATACAATGTGATCCACCATACTAATAAACTCATAGCTATCTTTAACTAAGGAAGGAATAGTGGTCAAGAAAGGATGTAGAAACCAGTGAAGGTATTTAGAAAGTGGTTCTGTTAAAGAGCCCACTGCTGAGACAATTGGTCTCCCTGGAGGGCCTCTTTCGTTTTTATGTATTTTTGGCAGGTAGTACCAGTGGGGTCTGAGGGGATTTTCAGGAAATATTTTTTCAGCTTCTTTAAAGGAAATGACTTTTTTCTCAACATATGTTCTCAAAAGTGTCTGTAGCTTTTTCTTATATGATAAAGTTGGATCTGCTGGTAAAGGAATATATATATATTAGTTTGCCCTAACTGCCTTAGAGCTTCTTTTTCATATGCCGACCTAGTGAGTAGTACAATGCTGCCACCTTTGTCTGCCCTGCGGAAAATGGTGTCAGACCATTGACGCATTTTTCTTAGAGCAGACAATTCCCCTTGGGTTAGATTTTTCTCTGGTGCCGGATAGATTAATGCTTTTACCTCTTCATCGACTAATTCATCAAAAACCTCTATACTGTCATTTGAAACCACAGGGGGCATAAAAGTGGATTTTAGTCCCCCGGCGAAAGCTGGTCTACCTTTATCCAACAAATGCGGCGTAATATCCTGACTTTCGTTGATACTTAACAGTGTCTGTACATCTATCTGTGGAATAAAACGATGTTTGGGTGAGCGCTGGGATATGAAGACTGCTATACTTCAACAAGTATTTTACCTGTAAGTTTATTGTTCAAAATACACTAGGTCCTCTCCCACAACATGTTTCGACGCTCAGGGCGTCTTCCTCAAGTGGAAGAGGAAGACGCCCTGAGCGTCGAAACATGTTGTGGGAGAGGACCTAGTGTGTTTTGAACAATAAACTTACAGGTAAAATACTTGTTGGAGTGTAGCTGTCTTCATATCCCAGCGCTCACCCAAACATCGTTTTATTCCATTGCCTGCATATCCATCTCCCTATGGGGAGAGCGGTGGAGCAGCTCCGGAGGAGAAGACAAACCTAACAGAGCAGAGGAAAACACGTGAGGGATCACGTGCAATTAAACAGGCGGACACCGAGGAAAAAGGGAAAGAAATCCACACCATCCAGAGAGAGACCCCGTGCACTCACTACGTGAGCCCCCCTGTTGTGCGGACAGCACAACAGGAAAAGGTGAGTGTAACGGTGACTTAACAGAGGGTGGATATAAAACATAAAGCAGCGTGGCGCAACCAATTTCTATATCTCATTACATGTACATCTATCTGTGACTGGGTATGTAGACATTCATTAGTGAAAAACCCTAATGGGCCAATATTAGTGATATTAACACAGATTTTAGAGGGTTCTTTATCTGCATTAGACTTATATAAGCATTTTGAAACTCAAAAAAATGTATTAAAGTGTAGTTTACATGTCGATTTAAATAAATCAGATTGAAATTCTGCATAATTAAAGTGTTCGGTCACAGAAAAGTTCAGTCCCTTCTCCCCTTTAGACAGAGAACTAGAAGGGGTGGAAGAAATAGAATAAGACAGCATATTACCTCCATCAAACAAAAGAAAACCAGTGTCCAGGAGGGGCCGACACCTCAAACGCTTAGAATCTTCAATCTGGCTGAACATGCACTAACCAAGTATACAGTGTTGGCCAAAAGTATTGACACCCTTGCAATTCTGTCAGATAATACTCAGTTTCTTCCTGAAAATGATTGCAATCACAAATTCTTTGGTATTATTCTCTTCATTTAATTTGTCTTCAATGAAAAAACACAAAAATAATTGTCCTAAAGCCAAATTGGATATAATTCAACACCAAACATAAAAATGGGGTGGACAAAAGTATTGGCACCCTTAGAAAAATCATGTGATGCTTCTCTAATTTGTGTAATTAACAGCACCTGTAACTTACCTGTGGCACCTAACAGGTGTTAGCAATAACTAAATCACACTTGCAGCCAGTTGACATGGATTAAAAGAACTGTCAAAGGACTTGAGAAACCAAATTGTGAGGAAGCATGAGCAATCTCAAGGCTACAAGTCCATCTCCAAAGACCTGAATGTTCCTGTGTCTACCGTGCGCAGTGTCATCAAGAAGTTTAAAGCATGGCACTTTGGATAATCTCCCTAGAAGTGGACGGAAAAGAAAAATTGACAAGAGATTTCAACACAAGATTGTGCGGATGGTGAATAAAGAACCTTGACTAACATCCAAACAAGTTCAAGCTGCCCTGCAGTCAGAGGGTACAACAGTGTCAACCTGTACTATCCGTCGGCGACTGAATGAAAAGGGACTGTATGGTAGGAGACCCAGGAAGAACCCACTTCTTACCCCGAGACATAAAAAAGCCAGGCTGGAGTTTGCCAAAACTTACCTGAGAAAGCCTAAAACGTTTTGAAAGAATGTTCTCTCTTTTTGGGCAAAGGCATCAACATAGAGTTTACAGGAGAAAAAAAGAGGCATTCAAAAAAAAGAACACGGTCCCTACAGTCAAACATGGCGGAGGTTCCTGATGTTTTGGGGTGGCTTTGCTGCCTCTGGCACTGGAATGCTTGACCGTGTGCATGGCATTATGAAGTCTGAAGACTACCAACAAATTTTGCAGCATAATGTAAGGCCCACTGTGAGAAAGCTGGGTCTCCCTCAGAGGTCATGGGTCTTCCAGCAGGACAATGACCCAAAACACACTTCAAAAAGCACTAGAAAATGGTTTGAGAGAAAGCACTGGAGACTTCTAAGGTGGCCAGCCATGATTCCAGACCTGAATCCCATAGAACACCTGTGGAGAGATCTAAAAATGGCAGTTTGGAGAAGGCACCCTTCAAATATCAGGGACCTGGAGCAGTTTGCCAAAGAAGAATGGTCTAAAATTCCAGCAGAGCATTGTAAGAAACTCATTGATGGTTACCGGAAGCGGTTGATCGCAGTTATTTTGGCTAAAGGTTGTACAACCAAGTATTAGGCTGAGGGTGCCAATACTTTTGTCCGGCCCATTTTTGGAGTTTTGTGTGAAATGATCAATGTTTTGCTTCTTACTTCATTCTCTTTGTGTTTTTTCATTGAAGACAAATTAAATTAAGATAATAATATCAAAGAATTTGTGATTGCAATCATTTTCAGAAGAACTGAGTATTATCTGACAGAATTTAAGGGGGTCATACTTTTGGCCATGACTGTATGACAGCGGTTTTGCAGAAGGGACAAAACTTTTGTTAGCAGCTTCTCTGCTTACCCAGCGATGTGGAGGTCGGCTCCCTGGTTGCTGAGGAGATATGCCTGTTTGACAGCTCCCAGCAACCACACAGCGATGTACCAGAGATCTTGGTCGTTGTCGGATTGCTGGAACATCGCTGTAACTGCACCCATATAATCTCTCACAGACAGTCCAGCTTGTGCTCAGAGCAAACAGGGGAGGAGGACGCCTTATCTGATAGCTCGGCTACGTGTGTCCCTGAAGTCTTTCGCTCCCCCTCCTCCTCCTCAGAAGCACAATAGGGAAATTAAAAGTGAGACATCGAGTACATGGGGGAGGGAATAGATGTCTGGTAAGGAGAAAATAAGTGAACATCTATATACTGTGATCTATTCTTAAGTAAAAAAATAATGAGCCAGACTAGAAGTTTGCTGCCTGCTGGATGTGAAGATGCTTACAGCAAGAGAACTACAAAGGGTACGATTTGAAAGGGATGCACGAGCACTATTCAAGGGTACTATTCGTATAATACTGAAAAAGACCTGACAGAGTCCATTTAAGTCTCCAATTCCCAATAGCTTTAAGGGTCATCTTTTCATACAAGAAAAGCTGAAATTCTGACACTAACATTTACCGTGCAGATTCAAAGACTTGTTAAGCTTATTTTGTAGGAAAGTATGTTTATGGCGCTACTAAATTTGTATTATGTTCTTTAGGTTTAACTAATTTTGAAGAGTAAAAACAGAAAAAAAATGCAATTTCATATAATGTGGCTTTAAAAAATATTCATAATGAGTCAACTTTCTTCCTTTTTTTCCTTTACACCCACAAACTTAAATGACCTTATTGATATTTTATCTGATATAAAAACAAAGTACAAAGTATTTGTGAAGAGTAAAGCTATATGGACACATTGAGATTTTATCAGTTTGGGTGGTTTCACACTTGCGTATGAAACCGCAGCGTACCGAACACAGCCAAACGCATGCGAACTGCATTTCTATGTTTAACATAGGAACGCATAGTACCTGCGTTTGACTGAGTTCGGTTGCGGTTGCGTTCGGATGCGCATAATTTATGTGCCCTCAGAACGCAACATGTTGCATTTTTTGTGCGTTCGTGGGATCTTGTTTTATCTGCAAGCGCGCAAACAATGCATGGGAGTCAATGGATCCGCAGTGTCCTCCGCATGACAGCACAGGAGAAGAACGCTGCGGATCTCTTTGAAATCTCTCCCGGTGACTGCTGCTGATCTCCCGGGACATAAGCGGCGGCCACGAGGAGATAAGCTGGAGCAGCCGCTAATCTCCCGGCGGTGTCGGCGGGGAGAAACAGCTGATCTGACAGCTGTTTAAATCTCCAGCGCCGACATCACCTCTTCGGTGTCGGCGCGGGAGATTTAAACATCCGTCATATCAGCTGTTTCTCCCCGCCGACACGGTCAGGAGACTAGCGGCGGCCGGGAGGAGGAGATCTCCGACTTCCATCCGCCGCCAAGGCAGCTGATTGGCTGTTCGGGCTGCATACTGATGTGAACGCATGCGGAGATTCTCCCCTGCGTTCACATCAGTAAGGCTGCGTTTGCACTGCATTTGCGTCTGCATACCCTCCGCATGCAGGCACAAACGCAAATGTGAAACCAGCCTTTTCTGTGCGTTTTGAGTGCAAATATCACAAAACCTAAAGAGAATCCTGATGCTACTAAAGTCAAAGGGAATCTCGAAGTGTCATGCACATGTTGCAGATTTGGTGTAGAACAGGGGCAGGGAACCATTTTTCTGCCAAGGGCCATTTGGAAAGATCTACAATCCTTCATGGGCCGTACAATATTATCAACTTGAAAATGACTCGCAATATTTGGTTCAACAATCAACTCACCCCTACTGTGGTGGCAGGAGCTGCTTCTCTTTGGCGTCTGTGATATTGATCATGTTGCTTTTCAACTGCTTTTCCAGGTTTTCTAGAACCCTAGACATCACAGGAGAGGCTGGGAGCATATCGCTTATTAGGGAGGCCAAGGCTGTGGCATAGAGGATCACTGGAGAGCTGGATTTAAAGGGTAGACAGTTGGCAAAAGGCGTCTTCCAGCCTGAGCACTGCGGTCCCCAGTAATCTGCCTGGGGACTGCAAAAATGTCATCAAGGGATGCATTTGGTCCTGGGGACGAGGTTCCTCACCCCTGGTGTAGAAAATATTCTGCAGCATGTCAATTCTTTCAGCATTTTTTCACCCATTGATTTAAATGTTTGGTCAAAAAAAAAAAAATAACAACAATATAGGTATAAAAAGGACTGCACAATTGCTGTATTTTTATTTGCTTTTTGTATGTGATTTGAATGCTATAGCGATGGATAATATCCTATTTGGCTTCAGTGTCAATATGAGTGTCAAAGGTCCCCTGGGCGTCCTTGGGGTACCATTACATGTGAATCTTAATGACTTAATGACTATAAGACACCCTGGACCATAAGAACCACCCGGATTTTAGAGAAGGAAAATGGGGAAAAAAAAGATTAAGCAAAAAATTTAGTTATTATGTAGTCTTATGAGTGGGACGATCACTAACACTTATGTGGTTAATGTCCCCATCCTGGGCTCCTTCCAGGTAATATATGTCCCCCATTATGGATAGGGCCCCCTCATCCTGGTATATAATCCTCATCCTTGATATATCCCACATTGTGGCATATAGCCCTCCATCCTGAGATATACAGTTGTGGCCAAAAGTATTGACACCCCTGCAATCCTGTCAGAGAATACTCAGTTTCTTCCTGAAAATGATTGCAATCACAAATTCTTTAGTATTATTATCTTCATTTAATTTGTCTTCAATGAAAAAAAAACACAAAAAGATTTGTCCTAAAGCCAAATTGGATATAATTCCACACCAAACATAATAAAGGGGGTGGACAAAAGTATTGGAACTGTTAGAAAAATCATGTGATGCTTCTCTAATTTGTGTAATTAACAGCACCTTAACTTACCTGTGGCACCTAACAGGTGTTGGCAATGAATAAATCACACTTGCAACCAGTTGACATGGATTAAAGTTGACTCAACCTCTGTCCTGTGTCCTTGTGTGTACCACATTGAACATGGAGAAAAGAAAAAAGACCAAACAACTGTCTGAGGACTTGAGAAACCAAATTGTGAGGAAGCATGAGCAATCTCAAGGCTACAAGTCCATCTCCAAAGACCTGAATGTTCCTGTATCTACCGTGCGCAGTGTCATCAAGAAGTTTAAAACCCATGGCACTGTGGCTAACCTCCCTAGATGTGGACGGAAAATAAAAATTGATGAGAGATTTCAACGTAAGATTGTGCGGATGGTGGATAAAGAACCTCGAATAACTTCCAAACAAGTTCAAGCTGCCCTGCAGTCCGAGGGTACAACAGTGTCAACCCGTACTATCCGTTGGCGTCTGAATGAAAAGGGACTGTATAGCAGGATACCAGGAAGACCCCACTTCTTACTCCGAGACATAAAAATGCCAGGCTGGAGTTTGCCAAAACTTACCTGAGAAAGCCTAAAATGTTTTGGAAGAATGTTGTCTGGTCAGATGAGACAAAAGTAGAGCTTTTTGGGCAAAGGCATCAACATAGAGTTTACAGGAGAAAAAAAGAGGCATTCAAAGAAAAGAACACGGTCCTTACAGTCAAACATGGCGGAGGTTCCCTGATGTTTTGGGGTTGCTTTGCTGCCTCTGGCACTGGACTGCTTGACCGTGTGCATGGCATTATGAAGTCTGAAGACTACCAACAAATTTTGCAGCACAATATAGGGTCCAGTGTGAGAAAGCTGGGTCTCCCTCAGAGGTCATGGGTCTTCCAGCAGGACAATGACCCAAAACACTTCAAAATGCACTAGAAAATGGTTTGAGAGAAAGCATTGGAGACTTCTAAGGTGGCCAGCAATGAGTCCAGACCTGAATCTCATAGAACACCTGTGGAGAGATCTAAAAATGACAGTTTGGAGCTGGCACCCTTCAAATATTATTATCAGGTACCTGGAGCAGTTTGCCAAAGAAGAATGGTCTAAAATTCCAGCAGAGCATTGTAAGAAACTCATTGATGGTTACCGGAAGCGGTTGATCGCAGTTATTTTGGCTAAAGGTTGTGCAACCAAGTATTAGGCTGAGGGTGCCAATACTTTTGTCTGGCCCATTTTTGGAGTTTTGTGTGAAATGATCAATGTTTTGCTTTTTGCTTCATTCTCTTTTGTGTTTTTTCATTTAAGACAAATGAAGTTAATAATACCAAAGAGTTTGAGATTGCAATCATTTTCAGGAAGAAACTGAGTATTATCTAACAGAATTGCAGGGGTGTCAATACTTTTGGCCACAACTGTAGCCCCCTTCCGGATACATTACCAGTGGCGTACCAATCGCGGTCGCAGGGGTCGCGATGGGGCCCAGACCTATAAGGGGCCCGGGCCGCCCGCAGCCCCCTGCAACCGCTGATACCAGCGCCGGGCCCCCGCTTCACATGAATGTGCGTCTCCAAGGACGTACATCCATGTGACTGCATGGCCAGTGTGTCGGAGGGGAGGGGAGGTGGCGGTGCTGGCGCCGGCCTGCGTTTAAGCAGGCTTGTATCGCCGATGTGTGTGGCCGCTTCTGCTCTCACACTATGAGGCAGCAGGGACAGCTGCTTGTTGTCTGCAGCCGAGAGCAGGGCCAGGGCCGTGTCCGCGCCTCCTCCTGCAGTGCTGAGCGCTGCTGGGCAAGTACAGCCCGGCTCCCGGGGGCTGCAGTGAGTGCCGGATGTTGGAGGTGCACAGACAGACAGGAGCTAATCTGTCTGCTGCACCAAGCTGAAGCGGCTGAACATAACCCTGGTGGTGTGCACGGGGGCTGCAAGCTGATCACCAGGAGGAACTTACAGATCCTGTAACAGGTCAGACAGTGTTCTGTGCCCCTGCCCCATATACTGTGTTCCCTCTCCATATACTGTACCCCCCTAAATTGTGTGCCCCCTCCCACTATACTGTGTGCCCCCCATACTGTGCCCTCCCCATATACTTTGTGCCCCCTCCCCATACTGTGCATGCCCACCCCACCCCATATACTGTACCCCTATACTGTGTGTACCCTCCCCAATGGCGTAACATCCACGGTCTCAGCTGCGACCAGGCCTGAAGGTACAGGGGCCCGCCGACCCCTGGCTGCATCCGCTTTACATGGATGTGTATCCCTGAGGACGCACATCCATGTCCCCAGGCGGCTGATCACAGCACCGTTCTCTCTCTGCCCCCGCCACTGTCCTGGCCAATCACAAGCCAGTTGGCGCATGACCTCAGCTACTGGCCTGTGATTGGCTGCCCAGATGGCTTGTGGCATTGATTGGCCAGAACAGCGGCACTGCAGTCATCTCCTTGACTCAGATGCCGTTAGTCCTGGCTCCTCTGAGCTTCTGCAGGCTGAGAGAGGCGCCGGTGGGGTGTACCGGTGAGTAGTGTCCCTGTGTGTGTGCGTGCCCGTGTGTCCGTGCCCCTGTGTGTGTGTCCGTGTCCCTGTGTGCGTGTCCGTGTCTGTGTCCCTATGTGTGCATATGTGTCCCTGTGTGTGTGTGTATTGCGAGGATGTATGCTATATGGAGGGTTATGAGGCTGCATTATTGCATTATACTATATGATGGGCTGTGACGCTGCATTATATTATGTGAAGGGCGGTGATGCAGCTTTATACTATATGGAGGGCTGGGACGCTGCATTATACTTTATGGAGGACTGTGAGGCTCCATTTTACTATAATGGAGGACCATACATACCAGGATAAAGGCATCCTCCCTAATCTATATGCACCACACTGGGGACTGCAGCAGCCGTGATTTGCTTTTATAGTGGTTCTGACTCTCACAACCACACAAGGTGAAGCCTCTGATACCTATTTAGGTAATATTTTATCTCTTAGACCTTTCATCCTCCCTACTTTAATATTATGAGATAATGACCATTGGGTTTTCATTGGCTGTAATCCATAATCAACAGTTATTGAACACTTAAAATAGATCACTGTTTGAAATGACGCTATATAATATATGCTTTTCACTTTATGTATTGAATTAATGAAATACATTTCACTTTTTGATGATATTTTAATTCACTGAGAGGCACCTGTATATGGTAACTATTCTCAGACATTGCTTACAGGTGGATTAAACACATTATAATAGTTTTGTGTGTTGAGTCACCATGATCTGCTCATTTGCTTGCACTAGCTTGGGTCTTCCTTTGTGAGACACTCATACTTTCACACACCACCCTGTTTACTTTTCTTTTGTCTTTATGTATACACATTTACCTATTTACTCTATGCGAGTTACCGGAGTGCAGGTGTAGACTTCATTGCTTCTTTGAATGCAAATGATTGTAAAATCTTGCTAACCTATAAAGCCCCCGTTAACACATAGCAAGATCGCTGTTAGTCACAGGAATTGTGACGCAACAGTGACCTCGTCAGTGATCTCGCTATGTTTGACACGCTGCAGCAACCGGCCCCTGCTGTGACATCGTTGATAATGTCGACATGGCCTGGACCATTTTTTGATCGTCGGGTTCACGCTGGCCAGCATGCATCAGTGTGTTTGATGCCTTAACAATGACTTCGTTGGCGACTCAGAACTCAGGCACGTAGGTCTGAGTCGTCAGACTAGCTGCTGTGTGACAGGGTCCCAACGACCGCCGAGGTCGATATACGGGTCACTGTATTGTTGCTGCATCGTTCAGTATATCTGACTGTTTGACATCTTACCAGCGACCACGTAGCGACGTTCCAGCAATCCCTACCAGGTCGTATCTTTGTCAGGATCGCTGGTACGTCGCCAAGTGTAGCAGGACCCTAACACACACATGGTCATAAATGTTGGTACCCCTCGTTTAATGAAAGAAAAACCCACAATGGTCACAGAAATTACTTGAATCTAACAAAAGTAATAATAAATAAAAAATCTATTAAAATGAACAAACGAAAGTCATACATTGCTTTTCAACCCTGCTTCCACAGAAAATAATGTGACAAAAGGGACATGGTAAATCAAGGTGTGTCCTCTAATTAGTATCACAGGTGTCTACAATCTTGTAATCAGTCAGTGGGCCTGTATATAGGGCTACAGATACTCCCTGTGCTGTTTGGTGACATGGTGTGCCACACTCAACACAGACCAGAGGAAGCGATGGAAAGAGTCGTCTCAGGAGATAATAAAATTATATATAAGCATGTTAAAGGTAAAGGTTATAAGACCATCTTCAAGCAGCTTGATGTTGCTGTAACTACACTTGAACATATTATTCAGAAATTTAAGATCCATGGGACTGTATCCAACCTCCCTGGACATGGTCGCAGGAGGAAAATTGATGATGAATCAAAGAGATGGATAATACGAATGGTAGCAAAAGAACCCAGAAAAACTTCTAAAGAGATTAAAGGTGAAATTCAACCTCAAGGAACAGTGACAGATCGCACCATCCGTTGTTGTCTGAGGCAAAGTGGACTTCATGAGAAATGACCAAGGAGAATGTCCTATGGACAGATGAGACAAAAATTGAACTTTTCGGCAAAGTACATCAGCTCTATGTTCACAGATGGAAAAATGATGCATATCAAAAAAAGAACATTGTCCCTTACTGTGAAACATGGAGGATGCTGTTATGTTCTGATGCTGCTTTGTTGCATCAGGCACAGGGCGTTTTGAATCTGTGCAAGGTACAATGAAATCTCAAGACTATCAAGGCATTCTAGAGAGAAATGTGCTGCCAAGTGTCAGAAAGATTGGTCTCAGTCGCAGGTCATGAGTCTTGATACAGGATAATGACCCAAAACACACAGCTAAAAACACCCAAGAATGGCTAAGAGGAAACATTGGACTATTCTGAAATGACCTATGAGCCCTGACCTAAATCCTATTGAGCATCTTTGGAAAGAGCTGTAACATGCCGTCTGGAAAAGGCAACCTTCAAACACGCGACAACTGGAGCAGTTAGCCCTTGAGGAGTCACCAAAATACCTGGCGAGAGGTGCAAAGTCTCATTGACAGTTACAGGAATCTTTTGATTGCAGTGATTGCCTCAAAAGGATGTGCAACAAAATATTTAGTTAAAAGTACCATCATTTCTGTCCAGGCTTATTTCATGAGTTTAATTTTTAAATAAATTCTGTGTAAGCAGGGTTGAAAAGCAATGTCTGATTTTAATTTGTTCATCTTCATAGATTTTTTAATTTATTACTACTTTTGTCAGATTCAAGTTATTTCTGTGACCATTGTGTTTTTTTTTTTAATTAAACGAGGAGTACCAACAATTTTGACCACTTGTGTAGCTTCCTCTGTGGACTTTTTGGATTTGAAGCTCTCTATACAGGACAACCGTCTGAAATCTAATCCGCTCTATTTCACAAAAGTAATTCCACAAACAGTATCCTACATTATAGCAGTTTCCAACCCAACATCTTAAAAAGGGCATACCCTATGGTCAACTTATCCATGCAAAAAAGAACTGTACTAACTTCTTTGATTTCAACACAAAGACCAAGGGTTTAATGAACAGATTTTGCAGCAGGGGATGTCTGAACAGGATTGTACGAGATGCCTTTGATCGTACTCTACCACTGGAAAGGAAAACATTGCTTCGTCCGAAACCAAGGAAGGAGGATGAATAAATTTGTCTGATTACAACATACGGTGTTGGCCAAACGTATTGACATCCCTGCAATTCTGTCAGATTATACCCAGTTTCTTCCTGAAAATTATTGCAATCACAAATTCTTTGGTATTTTTATCTTCATTTAATTTGTCTTCAATGAAAAAACACAAAAGAGAAAGAAGCAAAAAGCAAAACATTGATCATTTCACACAAAATTCCAAAAATGGGCCAGACAAAAGTATTGGCACCCTCAGCCTAATACTTGGTTGCACAACCTTTAGCCAAAATAACTGCTTCCGGTAAACATCTTACAATGCTCTGCTGGAATTTTAGACCATTCTTCTTTGGCAAACTGCTCCAGGTCCCTGATATTTGAAGGGTGCCTTCTCCAAACTGCCATTTTTAGATCTCTCCATAGGTGTTCTATGGGATTCAGGTCTGTACTCATTGCTGGCCACTTTAGAAGTCTCCAGTGCTTTCTCTCAAACCATTTTCTAGTGCTTTTTGAAGTGTGTTTTGGGTAATTGTTCTGCAGGAAGTCCCATGACCTCTGAGGGAGACCCAGCTTTCTCACACTGGGCCCTACATTATGCTGCAAAATTTGTTGGTAGTCTTCAGACTTCATCATGCCATGCACGTTTCTTTGAATGCCTCTTTTTTTCTCCTGTAAACTCTATGTTGATGCCTTTGCCCAAAAAGCTTTACTTTTGTCTTATCTAACCAGAGAACATTCTTCCAAAACATTGTAGGCTTTCTCAGGTAAGTTTTGGCAAACTCCAGCCTGGCTTTTTTGTCTCTCGGGGTAAGAAGTGAGGTCTTCCTGGGTATCCTACCATACAGTCCTTTTTCATTCAGACGCCGACGGATAGTACGGGTTGACACTGTTGTACCCACGGACTGCAGGGCAGCTTGAACTTGTTTGGATGTTAGTCGAGGTTCTTCATCCACCATCCGCACAATCTTGCATTGAAATCTCTCGTCAATTTTTCTTTTCCGTCCACATCTAGGGAGGTTAGCCAAAGTGCCAAGGGCTTTAAACTTCTTGATGACACTGCGCACGGTAGACACAGGAACATTCAGGTCTTTGGAGATGGACTTGTAGCCTTGAGATTGCTCATGCTTCCTCACAATTTGGTTTCTCAAGTCCTCAGACAGTTGTTTGGTCTTCTTTCTTTTCTCCATGCTCAATATGGTACACACAAGGACACAGGACAGAGGTTGAGTCAACTTTAATCCATGTCAACTGGCTGCAAGTGTGATTTAGTTATTGCCAACACCTCTTAGGTGCCACAGGTAAGTTACAGGTGCTGTTAATTACACAAATTAGAGAAGCATCACATGATTTTTCTAACAGTGCCAATACTTTTGTCCACCCCCTTTTTTATGTTTCGTATGGAATTATATCCAATTTGGCTTTAGGACAATTCTTTTTGTGTTTTTGTTCATTGAAGACAAATTAAATGAAGATAATAATGCCAAAGATTTTGTGATTGCAATCATTTTCAGGAAGAAACTGAGTATTATCTGACAGAATTGCAGGGGTGTCAATACTTTTGGCTAACACTGTACAACAGTCAATAGCAAGAAGTTAGTAAGCTCCTTCGAAAAAGCTGGGGTATCCTTCTGTCAGAACTGAAATTAAAGGATTTCATCATGGAACGGTCACAATTTACGGCAGGAGCCTGCAACTTAAGGGACATCTTGAGCCATAGTAATTTTCAACACTCAACTATGATCCTACAAAAAGGGATCAGACTGGCAGGTTCTTATGCCTGTGGGGAATGGTAACAGGTGCCCTTTTACCCTTTTAGGACGGCTTGCCGTGACTTTATCCACCCAAATAACTCGGGCCACTCTCTCAAGTGATATATTAACAGTCAGGCTAAAAACATTATTTATGCAATTGTATGCCATTGTCCACTTATTTATGTAAGGCAGACGTCACAAGAGCTGCGAAAAAGGATCATTTTTTGGACATTGCCCTAGCTGTTAAACATTAGAAGCAAGGTAAACCCTTATTAACAGTGGCACAACAGTCTACACAGGTCCATCATTGCAAAATGAGAAACACGTCCATCACTGGTTTGGAAAGGATCGCCATATCAATTTGTGGTGGCAATATAACTCAAGCGTTAGTACGCTGCGAATCCAAATGGATATTTGGATTAGACTATGTACAACAAATGGATAAATTAAGATTTACTATTCACAGGGTTTTATAAAAGAGTAATAATCTCCCTACTCCAGTGTGGGTCTAGAAAACTACTGTATACTGTGGATTTGTTAGTTTATTATGTGTGTTTTTGACAGCGCTGTCATACATTGGAGCTGTTGTCTTTCTGACACTACTCCATGTACTTCGGATAAAGTTTCATCTCTATTTCCTTCTTCCCCTCTTGGGTAATATTTAAATCTAAACCTAAATCTGCTCTCTTTTATCCTATTTATACAGTTTTCTCTCCTCGCTGGTATGTATTTATGCTTTCGAGCTGCTTCAGTGAAGTGATCCACCATCAATCTCCTTTCTTTTTTTAAATGTGTTTCTTCCTTTGTACATCTAGGGTTGGTAACCATTGCCATTCTCCCTTCTGTTTGCTTAAGCAGCCCCACGGCTCATGATTGTGTTTGCACCAGTTCCATTGGGTCTTTCAAAGCAGTGCACATGACACCGTTTGTATGCATGTCACATGATTCTTCATGTGACTGGTGCAGATGGAAAATTGTGAGACTCCGCCCCCCTCCATCTAGGTGGAATGCACTCTGCGTCCCACTAATCACATTGCCTGCAGACCTCATATTCTCTGGAGGTGATCATGAGGCTCCTCCCAATTTCCAGCGTGTGGAACGTATTACGCGTCCCACACCACACTTCCTGGTATGCAGCAGCACCACAGGTTTAATGGTGGCGATTAATTGCCGCATGGTGGCATCAGTTACTTCTGAGAAGCCCTGGTTTTGATGATATAGTGAGGAGACACCCACATATGTAACAAACACCTGTCTCTTTACTTGGCAAGTTCCAACCAATTATGTATATAGCCAGCTTCAGCTTGATACAAGGTATATATATGTGAACAAGGGCTTTGGTCCGGCTCACCCTGATGAAGCCTGTATAGGTGCAACACGTAGAGTCTCTGCACTCCACACATACTAAGCCAAGGTTTTTATCTTTTTCACTATAAGTGTATGGGCATATTTTGCTTTGCACATTTCATTGTATTTGCACTTACTGAGGTATAACATGTGGCGAACCTTTGCGGATTCGCAGCACATAGGACCCCATTATAAATGGGGACTCTTGAGGTCTGCTATGTTATGACTATTGTAATAGTATGATGGTTCATTGCTATATGTAGTACGGGCTCTCTTTCTGTTAAACGCAGTATCTGCACTGGATTACACTGTACTGTTCCATCTTTAGATTTGTTTATATATGAGATTGTTTATGTATGCGTTACAATCCTCTATGTTTTCATTTAGCTCCCTATTGCACTAATATATTTATCAACAAATCTTAGGGGTATATCAGCTGTATTGTTAAGCCCCCGTCACACACAGCAAGATCGCCGATACGTCACAGGTTTTGTGACGTAACAGCGAACTCCCCAGCGATGTCGCTATGTGTGACATGTAGCAGCGATCAGGCCCCTGCTGTGAGGTAACTGATCACTGCACATGGTTCAGGACCATTTTTTGTCCTTGGTCTCCTGCTGGTCAGCACGCATCGCAGCGTGTGACAGCTAGAGACCAGCGATCAGTGACCTCACAGGCTGGTAACGATGGTAAACACTGGGTATCTAGGCAGCGTGCACTGCCTAGATACCCGGTGTTTATCATAGTTACCAGCGTCCTCCCACTTCCAGCAATATGGAGATGGCTCCCTGGTCTCTGGGGAGATCTGCCTGTCTGACTGCTCCCCTGCGACCAGGTAACGATGCTCCAGCAATCCCGGCCAGGTCATTATCGCTGTCGGGATCGCTGGAGCGTCGCTCAGTGTGACGGGGCCCTTAGCCTTTTCTCAAAGTTATGTGTTTTAAACACATTGATATGTTTGTGTTTTTTTTTTATTGTTTTTAAACCTGATCACTGTTTGTATGTACTCTGTCTTGGATAAATAAACTTTGTACTTGCTTTTTTCACGAAAGAAACCCCTTACGTCTCAATTGCTTATAATAATATTGATACAGTGTTGGCCAAAAGTATTGACACCCCTGCAATTCTGTCAGATAATACTCAGTTTCTTCCTGAAAATTATTGCAATCAAAAATTCTTTGGTATTATTATCTTCATTTAAATTGTCTTCAATGAAAAAACACAAAGAATTGTCCTAAAGCCAAATTGGATATAATTCCACACCAAACATAATAAAGAGGGTGGACAAAAGTATTAGCACTAAGAAAAATCATGTGATGCTTCTCTAATTTGTGTAATTAACAGCACCTGTAACTTACCTGTGGCACCTAAAAGGTGTTGGCAATAACTAAACCACACTTGCAGCCAGTTGACATGGATTAAAGTTGACTCAACCTCTGTCCTGTGTCCTTGTGTGTACCACATTGAGCATGGAGAAAAGAAAGAAGACCAAAGAACTGTCTGAGGACTTGAGAAACCAAATTGTGAGGAAGCACGAGCAATCTCAAGGCTACAAGTCCATCTCCAAAGACCTGAATGTTCCTGTGTCTACCGTGCGCAGTGTCATCAAGAAGTTTAAAGCATGGCACTTTGGATAATCTCCCTAGAAGTGGACGGAAAAGAAAAATTGACAAGAGATTTCAACACAAGATTGTGCGGATGGTGAATAAAGAACCTTGACTAACATCCAAACAAGTTCAAGCTGCCCTGCAGTCAGAGGGTACAACAGTGTCAACCTGTACTATCCGTCGGCGACTGAATGAAAAGGGACTGTATGGTAGGAGACCCAGGAAGAACCCACTTCTTACCCCGAGACATAAAAAAGCCAGGCTGGAGTTTGCCAAAACTTACCTGAGAAAGCCTAAAACGTTTTGAAAGAATGTTCTCTCTTTTTGGGCAAATGCATCAACATAGAGTTTACAGGAGAAAAAAAGAGGCATTCAAAAAAAAGAACACGGTCCCTACAGTCAAACATGGCGGAGGTTCCCTGATGTTTTGGGGTGGCTTTGCTGCCTCTGGCACTGGAATGCTTGACCGTGTGCATGGCATTATGAAGTCTGAAGACTACCAACTAATTTTGCAGCATAATGTAGGGCCCACTGTGAGAAAGCTGGGTCTCCCTCAGAGGTCATGGGTCTTCCAGCAGGACAATGACCCAAAACACACTTCAAAAAGCACTAGAAAATGGTTTGAGAGAAAGCACTGGAGACTTCTAAAGTGGCCAGCCATGATTCCAGACCTGAATCCCATAGAACACCTGTGGAGAGATCTAAAAATGGCAGTTTGGAGAAGGCACCCTTCAAATATCAGGGACCTGGAGCAGTTTGCCAAAGAAGAATGGTCTAAAATTCCAGCAGAGCATTGTAAGAAACTCATTGATGGTTACCGGAAGCGGTTGATCGCAGTTATTTTGGCTAAAGGTTGTACAACCAAGTATTAGGCTGAGGGTGCCAATACTTTTGTCCGGACCATTTTTGGAGTTTTGTGTGAAATGATCAATGTTTTGCTTCTTACTTCATTCTCTTTTGTGTTTTTTCATTGAAGACAAATTAAATTAAGATAATAATATCAAAGAATTTGTGATTGCAATCATTTTCAGGAAGAAACTGAGTATTATCTGACAGAATTGAAGGGGTGTCAATACTTTTGGCCATGACTGTATGACAGCGGTTTTGCAGAAGGGACAAAACTTTTGTTAGCAGCCTTCTCCTGCTTACCCAGCGATGTGGAGGTCGGCTCCCTGGTTGCTGAGGAGATATGCCTGTTTGACAGCTCCCCAGCAACCACACAGCGATGTACCAGAGATCTTGGTCGTTGTCGGGATTGCTGGAACATCGCTGTAACTGCACCCATATAATCTCTCACAGACAGTCCAGCTTGTGCTCAGAGCAAACAGGGATTAAAGTTGACTCAACCTCTGTCCTGTGTCCTTGTGTGTACCACATTGCGCATGGAGAAAAGAAAGAAGACCAAAGAACTGTCTGAGGACTTGAGAAACCAAATTGTGAGGAAGCACGAGCAATCTCAAGGCTACAAGTCCATCTCCAAAGACCTGAATGTTCCTGTGTCTACCATGCGCAGTGTCATGAAGACGTTTAAATCCCATGACACTGTGGCTAACCTCCCTAGATGTGGACGGAAAAGAAAAATTGAAATGTTTTGGAAGAATGTTCTCTCTTTTTGGGCAAAGGCATCAACAGAGTTTACAGGAGAAAAAAAAGAGGCATTCAAAGAAAAGAACACGGTTCCTACAGTCAAACATGGTGGAGGTTCCCTGATGTTTTGGGGTTGCTTTGCTGCCTCTGGCACTGGCCTGCTTGACCATGTGCATGGCATTATGAAGTCTGAAGACTACCAACAAATTTTGCAGCATAATGTAGGGCCCAGTGTTAGAAAGCTGGGTCTCCCTCAGAGGTCATGGGTCTTCCATCAGGACAATGACCGAAAACACACTTCAAAAAGCACTAAAAAATGGTTTGAGAGAAAGTACTGGAGACTTCTAAGGTGGCCAGCAATGAGTCCAGACCTGAATCCCATAGAACACCTGTGGAGAGATCTGAAAATGGCAGTTTGGAGAAGGCACCCTTCAAATATCAGGGACCTGGAGCAGTTTGCCAAAGAAGAATGGTCTAAAATTCCAGCAGAGCATTGTAAGAAACTCATTGATGGTTTCCGGAAGCGGTTGATCGCAGTTATTTTAGCTAAAGGTTGTACAACCAAGTATTAGGCTGAGGGTGCCAATACTTTTGTCCGCCCATTTTTGGAGTTTTGTGTGAAATGATCAAATGTTTTGCTTTTTGCTTTATTCTCTTTTGTGTTTTTTCATTTAAGACAAATTAAACGAAGATAATAATACCAAAGAATTTGTGATTGCAATCATTTTCAGGAAGAAACTGAGTATTATCTGACAGAATTGCAGGGGTGTCAATACTTTTGGCCAGCACTGTATATTGTTGGTCCTAAACAGTGGTTTATGACCACACATGAGGTATCGGTGCACTCAGGAGAAATTGCCCAACAAATTTTAGAATACATTTTATCCTGTTGTTCATGTAAAAATGAAAAAAGTGAGGAAAAAAGAAATTTTGTGTGAAAAAAAGTACTTTTTCATTTTTACGGATCAATTTGTGAAGCACCAGAGGGTTCAAACTGCTCACTATGCATTTAGGTAAGTTCATACACTTCATTTAGGGATTGTCTATATCCACTACCAAAATTATCAGAAAAAGACTATATCCCACATGGACTAGACAAATCGCACCTTAGGTACATAAATATATAAATAGGAATACACGATCAAACGTCCCATAGTTTGCAAAAACAAGTGATTTTTAATGACAAGTAAAAACAGGGGGTTACAACTACAGTACAAGCAGAATTATGGCAGGCTGCACCACTGACACACGCAAGATATATGTGAGATTGTATCAATGCACAAGGTTATTTCATGCCAGAAAAAAACAAAAAAAACAAAACACACATAATATAGTATTAGTACAACATAGTTCATACCCAATGGGTGTACATATGTGCAATATATAAAGGTTTTATACCCAGCCAGGCACATTCAACCTACGTACAGTTTCACCTGAGTATATATAATAATAACATTTGGCTCAATGTGTAGTAGATCTAGGATGTGGATGTCCACTATATCCCCAGACTCTGGTTGCATATACAGCTCATATAGCAACCACACTATTGAGACCAGTATCTGGCAGAATATCCTGTGCAAGTCACCTATGAAGTGCTACAGTGCTCCTTGCGTCTCTCAGTCAATGGTGCCCAAGACCCCTACGGCCGTTTCGGCTCCACCTTCATTAGGGGGTGTCAGTCTGGGCTGTGTAGTGGGCTTAAAAAGGCTGGCCAGCCAATTATAAATTAATGGACACAGCAGTGTAGTTTACATTGCTGCAATCCCAGGAAATGTGGGTGTGACCGCAGATGCATCATCAGGGAGCCGGTCACATGGGAGTCACGTGACCGTGCTCCACCAATGAGATCACGGCAAACAGTCTGTGTACTCAGTTACTAAGGTTACAGAACCTATGTCATCAGGAAGGGCCTGAACAACTCTGGTATCAACAAATTAACCCCTTCTCCGCTTCTATACATAAGCTATTGCCACAAACAGCATTCTAAACAATAGGTGGATACAATTACAACCTGTAGTGCAATATATAAAGGGAAACATACCACAATATATCATAGTTATTACCATGTATTACAATATAATAAATTTAATGTTTTATCCCCATAAAGTCCACCCTGATCAAAATCCATATTGTGGCATATATCAATATGACAGGTGCTCCAACATGATCGTCCAGTTATTTGCAGATGCGATGTCATAGCTCTGATTACACATATCTTGTAGTGGTCCACATAATATTATATTCCAATTGGGTCAATGTTTCATCATTTTGATCTAAGTCAAAGAGTCCACTTTGAATCTCAAAGCTGCCGCCTATTAAAAACATGGATAAAAAACCCTGATTAGGATCAACACCGATAATGGCAACCCAGATAATGTCAATCACAAATATGGAATGAAACTGTTATACTCATTCAGTCCCTCAGGCTGTAGGGTGCCAAGCCTCCAAATCCACCGAGTTTCCAACATTGCAAGCCTCTTAGCTATAGGTCCACCCCGCAGACCTAGATCTACAGTGTCGATACCCCTCACCTTAAGAATTTCACCTTGGGATGCACGATGCTCCTAGAAATGGGCAGTGTTTTAAGATGGACAATATCCTGGCAATCCTTCGCCGCATTTATAGCCAGGATATGCTCCCGTACCCGTACCTTTAGGGGTCTTGTAGTAAGCCCCACATAGATTTTATCGCAAGGACAAGTGGCGTAGTAGATCACAGAGCTGTTGTGGTACAGGTAATTGACTTTCTAATTGAGAAGGTTTTTAATCCCTTAGAATCCCTAAATGTATCCGTTCTTATAATATTGGGGCATGCCACGCATCTGCCACATGGGCGGCAGCCCACCCTCTTAGGGACGGTATCCAAAAAGGTGGTCTTACTACCCACATAATGGCTGGACACCAGATGATCCCGCAGGTTCCTTGATCTGCGTATCCCTATCATAGGGCGCGGAGGTAAAATTTTAGCCAATATTGGATCTGCCAATAAAATTGGCCATCCCCGATCTAAACAAGAGCGTATCCTCCCAAATTGCCCATTATACGTGGTCACAAACCTCATATGACCATCTCGTGTCCTGCTCATCCTGCCATATAACAACTCATTTCTGGAACTATGAAGTGCTCTGTGAAACGCGTGTTTCACAGACCTTCTGCTGTACCCACGTTCAAAACATCTATTTTTTAATTCCTCAGCACGGGTACGGAAATCTGCCTCGGATGAACAAATACACCTAAGCCTCAGAAATTGCCCCACCGGTACCAACCGGATCATATATGGTGGGTGAGACGAGGTAGCATGTAGTAGTGTATTAGTAGACGTGGGTTTTCTGTATATGTCAGTCTGCAGACATCCACTGCCATCCCTCCTCACGATAACATCTAAGAAGTCAACCCCCGACCTTATGAGTTTGATATGTAATATGAACGTTCAAATCATTATCATTAAGAGAGGACATAAATTTATCCAGGTCGTCTACAGATCCCTGCCAGATCATAAATATGTCGTCGATGTACCGAACCCATAAGTTCCTTGGGGGGTCTAGTTTCCAAAATGGGGTCACTTGTAGGGAGCTCCAATGTTTAGGCACACAGGGGCTCACCATACGCAAAATGGTGTCTGCTAACGATTTGTATGGAAAATTAGCTCCAATTGTTAGCGGACACCATGTCGCATATGGAGAGCCCCTGTGTGCCTAAACATTGTAGCTCCCCTACAAGTGACCCCCAGTTTGGAAACTGACCCCCCAGGGAACTTATCTAGATGGGTGATGAGCACTTTGATATCCCAGGTGCTTCATAAATGAATCCGTAAAAATGAAAAAATTTTTGTGGAAAAGATAGTACTTTCTCATTTTTACGTATCAATTTGTGAAGCACCTGGGGGTTCAAAGTGCTCACTATACATTTAAATGAATTTCTTGGGGTGTCTAGTTTCCAAAATGGGGTCACTTGTGGGGAGCTACAATGTTTAGGCACCCAGGGGTTCTCCATACGCGACATGGTGTCCGCTAACTAGTTGAGCTAATTTTCCATTCAAATGGGTAGTGGACACCATGTCGCATATGGAGAGCCCCTGTGTGCCTAAACATTGGAGCTCCCCACAAGTGACGCTATTTTGGAAATTAGACGCCTCAAGGATTATATCTAGGTGTATAGTGAGCATTTGGAACCTACAGCTACTTCACAGAATTTGATAACGTCATAATGAACATTGTTTTTCACACAATTTTTCACTTTTAGAGCATGTGTACAAGATCTGGAGACAGTGTCTTGTCATCCCCTCTCCTGCATTTTTTTTTAGCATTTCTTTATTAAATTAAAATAAAAAATAAAAAAAATGACGTGGGGCTTCGCCATATTTTTGGTCCAGCCAGGTACAGCAGGCAGCTATGGGCTGCCACCAACCCCTTCTGCCTAGTTTTACCTGGCTGGAAACCAAAAATATAGGGAAGCCCTTTTGTTTTTTTTTTTTAATTATTTCATGAAATAATTAAAAAAAAAATATGGCGTGGGCTTCGCCATGTTTTTGGGCCAGCCAGGTACAACAAGGCAGCTGGGGGCTGGAATCCTCAGCGTAGGGAGGCCCAAGCTTTCTGCTTTCCCCCCAGCTTCGAATTGCAGTCCGCAGCTGCCCCAGAAAATGGCGCATTCATAAAAGCGCCATTTTCTGCCGCTGTATTCAGCTCTTCCAGCTGCCGTGTAGTGGTGGCAGACTGGGTAATAAGTGGTTAATGCCAGCTTTTTCGCAGCTGGCACTAAGCTCGCGATTCTTAATGTCTGGCCAATATTAGACGGGGCCATTAGGAATCCCTAGTAAATTGTAAAGAAGACACAAGACAGAGAAAAATATTTTGTTAGAAAAAAACCAGACACTATTTAGACCCCATCTTTATTATTCTTTGACATCCGACGTAGTCCAGTGGAAGGTCCGACGTAGTCCAGTAGGAAGGTCCATCGATGATTTCCAGTCTTTTACAGCATATGGAGGTGTCCCCCATATATTATAAAAGCTGGCATTCTTCCAGGAGAATGACAGGCCATGACCTCAGTAGGGTGATGGCAGGTCACGATCCTTAATTCACAAACCGAGGTCACTGAGGTCATGAGCTGTCAGTCCCTGGCAGACAGAGCAGTTTCTGCTCTGTCTGCACATGCGCCTGACAGACCAGGAAGAAGAGGCGCAGGGGGCAGGATCAAAAAAGATACCAGCCGGTAAGTATGTGGGGATGACCGGGGCGTGACGGGCGTGACTGGGGGATCGATCATCTCCCTCCCATCTGACAGCTCAGATGCGCTGCGGCAGCATTTTAGGAGGAGGGTGGGGGTAGAGGCCGAGTACCGATACCGGGGGACAGGGAGATACATTTTTCTGTCATGCCACAGGTGTGATCCTGTGGCATGACAGAGAAATCATTGTTGTTACCCAGCGATTCACTATTTATGTGATCATGGTTATAACACCGGTAAACGGTGTATAACCGTGATCACATGCCGGGTATCGGTAAAAACCGACCCGATTAATAATCTGCAGGGTCTCAGCTACCTCCGGTAGCTGAAACCCCGGAGATTTTCGGCCACTGGGGGGCACTACAGGGCCTTTTCTGTTCTGACTTATTTACACGTCAGAACAGAATAAGAACCCTGTTTTGCCACCGTATATATACAGTGAGCCGTGGTAAACGTAGTTAAAAAAAAATAATTTAAAATAATGCTCAAAATCCCTGCCCAATAGAAAAATTCTGAATGAAGATTTGGAAACAGCAAATTTAAATGCATTTAACAAGAAAAAAAGTTACATTTTGTAGGCCCGAGAATCAATAAACGTTTGGTGGGAGTGTTGAGCTATTCAAGGTGACAGCCGGTTGTAATCAGTTGTAGAGCTGCATAGCACTGATCTGTTAACTGCACATGAACCTCTATTGTATGAATAGAGTTGTATCTGCAGTACCCTGATTTGGTCACTATGCAGTGTTCAAAGCAGTGCTTTTCCTCTTTGCAGCTATGGATCTAAGGCAGGGGTGGGCAACTCGAGGCCTCGAGAGTCACACACAGTCCAGGTTTTCTGAATATCCTTAGCATTTGAAAGTTGGAATCGTCACCTGTGTAGGAGATTAAATTACTAACTGTCAAATGCTAAGTTTATAGATAACCTGGACTGTGTGCGGCCCTCGAGGCCTGGAGCTGCCCACCCCTGATCTAAGGGATAACGTTTCTCCTTATTGAGAGTGACATGCCAGATCTGCCAAGCCAGTATGACAAGACTTTTATGCCTTTCCAATTTGCATATTTAACTAAGCCCACCTAGGCAACACCAGAAACAGCACCTCCATCGATCTGATATTGATGACTTATCCTAAAAAGAAGCCATGGGTATTAAAGCACTGGACTACCCATTTAATGGCGAAAATTTCATAAATCAGCAATTTGACGGCAAGATAATTGACATGCTGTGGACTGAAAATCTGAAACACATTACCAGATCCACAATATGTGAATGGGGTTTTGATGAACCCATAATTTGTAGTCGAATGAATTTGACAGCAGATTTCTGATGTGGAATACACAATGTAAATCTATGACAAACATGCACATCGTGAACTTGGCTGGCTTTATTATTCATAAATATGGTATACAAGTATACTTACAATTAGAAACAATTTCTAGAATCAGGTCACAAAGCAGATAGGACGTTCTATCTACTATATAATCGTCTAATTCTGTCTGTCTGTAACGGAAATCCCACATTGCTGATTGGTCGCAGGTGGCTGGTGCGACCAATCAGCGGACCAGGATTTCAGAATTAGACGATTATATAGTAGATGGCGGCCGTTAGCGGTGGCGCTGCACGCGCACCCCTCTCTGCCCTGTCTCCCGCCTCCAGCAGTTCGGCTCACTACGCTCGGTCTCCCACACACAACAGTCCGGCCCACCTCCGTCCCGTTTCCCGCCACCAGCAATCTGGCCCCCCTCCGCTCGGTCTCCTGTACCCAGCAGTCTGGCACCCTCCGCCTGCTCTCCCGCCCCCAGCATCCAGACACCCTCTGCCCGGTCTCCCGCCTCCAGCAGTCTCCCCCCTCCTCTTGCTTTTCCCTCTGCCAGGGTCTTACCACGGTCCGTGCAGCAAGGATCTGTGTGACGTAGCGTCACATGTCCCCCGCCGCGTCACATGACCCTTGCCATGTCACGTGAGTAACTTATTTCTCCGCTGCCAGCTGTAAAACCCTGGCGAAGGGGAGACTGTGTGTCTGTGTGAGTTTGAGTCTGTGTGTGTGTGTGAGCGAGTCTGTCTGTGAATCTGTGAGTGAATCTGTGTGTGTGTGCCTGTCTGTGTGTGAGTCTGTGCCCTCCCGATGCAATAGCATCAGGCACCCATCTAGTATAATATAAGGGCCTAAAAAAAAAAAAAGCCAGGCAATAACATGATTGAGAGATCTAACAAAACAGCATCTGTTCTCTTTAAATATATGGGGACTCCAGTCCAGACAGTAACTCTGAAATAAGCTATGCCCTTATAAACAGGACTCGTTTTATCTCACTTCTAGTGGTAGTATTTGCCTAGCTTAATGCTTATCACAAAAACAGTGGGAAAAAGAGCAGATGGTCATCCCCAACTTCATTTTCAGAAAGATTCTTTCTTCACTGTGTGCAAACAAAAGATAAAAAAAAAGCTGAAGCATTGATTTACTGTTGTTAAAGTTTAAAATTCATAAATTGCATAGGAGGTGAAACAGTAAAACTCAGGACCCAAGCAACAGAGATATGGACGAGACACTACAAAGTCCACATTGGCATAGCTAGAAAATATATACTTTAGACATCTGCTCATCACCAGAAAAACATCTACAAAGCTGATTACAGCTTCTGATGGGCTGGATAAATATCGGGCATCTGCTAATAGTTGCCAGGGTTCTTTTCAAATAAGAGACGCCCTTGGCAACCATTATACCATCAGGGAATAGCGGAAAAGCTCAGAAAAGTGTGCTGCCGGCAAAGGAACATTACTATAGTTTCAGTATTATTTAACCCACGGGTCTCAAACTCAGGGTTTATGGGCTGCACACAGAAAAAACTGCATTCGGCATTTTTAGTGATACTATTTTTTTTTTTATACACCCTTTGATCACTTCTTTAGCATTGCTCGTTTTACTTGCATTCATCTTATGGGTTGTAGCACACGTTTATAGCTTGGGTCTTGACAGATGTAGCAATAATAAATGTGCATTTCATTTTAGTTTATATATAAAACAGCATTTTTAGTGGTAAAAAATTGGCGTTTTTTTTTTTTTTTCTTTTTTAACATTTTATCCCCTTCTTGTAAGTAATATAGTCTTGCTATTAGCACCATATAGTAATGTTGGCTAATATCTTGAAGTAGTGTTCCCTATCCTGATCCCCATCTTGTAGTAATGTCACCATTCTAATCTTCATCTTCGAGTAATGTTCCCATTCTGATCCCCATATTGTAAATGTCAACCATCCTGGTCCCCGTTTTATAGTTATGTCCCACATCCAGATCCCTATATTGCAGTCATGTCCCCGATCCTGGTCCCCATATTGTAGTCATGTCCCTCTTCCTGATCACCTTCATTTAGTAATGTCCCCCACTCTGGTCCCCTTCTTGTAGTAATGCTCTCATCCTGGTTCCCTTCTTGTAGTAATGTCCTCCTCCTTGTCTCCTTTTTGTAATAATGTCCCCATCCCGGTCCACTTCTTGTAGTGAAGTCCCTATCCTGATCCCCATATTGTAGTTATGTCCCAAAGCTGATCCACATATTGTAGTGATGTCCCCATCCTGATTCCCTTCTTGTAGTGATGTCCCCATCCTGATTGCCTTCTTGTAGTGATGTCCCCATCCTGATTGCCTTCTTGTAGTGATGTCCCCATCCTGATTGCCTTCTTGTAGTGATGTCCCCATCCTGATCGCCTTCTTGTAGTCATGTTATGGCTATTTCACTATTATAAAGATATGACTAATCCGTGCCCTCCTCACACTCTCTGTCACACCACTGCGATGGTGGCCAAAAGATCACTGTTAAGTCATTGGTTAGATACTTCTTTACCAGGGGTGGAAGCACTGCGAAACGATTTGAGAAAGATTCTCTCCCTGGAAGTGATGGAGACATTAAGGAACCCGACCCAACTCTCAAAGAAATTCTTTTCTAAGTGGAGAATCTTTATTGAAAGGGACTTTTTGGAGACAGAAATAGCAACATTCATGGCCCCATTTAGAAAAACTTCTTGGTGTGCGTTGGAAGATTTGGGAGGCACGCTGGGCAAATTACGCTAGGGAAAGTAACGGATTACTGTGAATATTGCATTGATATCATATAAAGGTTTTGATCTGTGGAGTAGCCCATTTGGGAAGACAACCGCAAATGACTCAAGGTGAGAAAAGGGAGGGGTTGGATTTTGTTAGGATGGGCATGATAAAAGGGAGATATAAAGTTTTTGACATTTGAGTATACTGGGATGTGTTACAAACTATGATCACACACGGACTCAATGGTAAATTATACCTGGTTTATATCGCTATCTATTTTTGTATGGCAAGTATTTGATGTACTATATTTTTTTGATGTTGTGTAAATAAGAAAATTTTGTATGTTTTACTTTTCAAAAACAATAAAATTAAAAATGATGGTTCAAAAAAAAAAAAAGCCAAAAGCTTATGCACCATCTATATGACACTAGAGATGTTTCATCAATTATTTTCTGTAGCCTTTGGAGCATGTGCGGCCGGCGGACTGATACAGCTAATTGGTTGAAACTAGGGATGGGCGAACAGCTACTTTTTCACCGTGTTCGGGGATGCTCCGCCAAAGGACTGATATGGTTATTGTCATCTGCAATTGGTATACCTGGCGGGTCTGCATCATCTCCCCAGGTGTGCTGCAGCACCGCGCTGGGCTTCTGGGTTCAATCTTCATGTGACTGGCTGCAATAGCCAATCACATTCAGAGGTAAGCTAAGGGATGGCCAGAAGTGATGCAGCGATGTGTCACACCAGGAAGATTGCTCTTCCTGGTGTGACAAGTCGCTGTGTCACTTCCAGGCCGCCCCATAGCTTACCTCTGAACGTGATTGGCTATTGCAGCCGGTTGAGTCAACTTTAATCCATGTCAAGACTACCAACAAATTTTGCAGCATAGTGTAGGGCCCAGTGTGAGAAAGCTGGGTCTCCCTCAGAGGTCATGGGTCTTCCAGCAGGACAATGACCCAAAACACACTTCAAAAAGCACTAGAAAATGGTTTGAGAGAAAGCACTGGAGACTTCTAAGGTGGCCAGCAATGGGTCCAGACCTGAATCCCATAGAACACCTGTGGAGAGATCTAAAAATGGCAGTTTGGAGAAGGCACCCTTCAAATATCAGGGACCTGGAGCAGTTTGCCAAAGAAGAATGGTCTAAAATTCCAGCAGAGCATTGTAAGAAACTCATTGATGGTTACCGGAAGCGGTTGATCGCAGTTATTTTGGCTAAAGGTTGTGCAACCAAGTATTAGGCTGAGGGTGCCAATACTTTTGTCCGGCCCATTTTTGGAGTTTTGTGTGAAATGGTCAATGTTTTGCTTTTTGCTTCATTCTCTTTTGTGTTTTTTCATTGAAGACAAATTAAATGAAGATAATAATACCAAAGAATTTGTGATTGCAATCATTTTCAGGAAGAAACTGAGTATTATCTGACAGAATTTAAGTGGTGTCAATACTTTTGGCCATGACTGTATATTAAGGGTCCATGTGAGGGATCAATGCATATAGGAGTGCTATGTGATGGCCCATACTGTATATAAGGATACGATTAGGAAATCATACTGTATATAAGGAGGCAGAGTTTGTGGAGGCTCAAACTATATATAAGAAGGCTATGTGGGGGCTCATACTGTTAAGATCATTTGGAGGCTCATACTGTCTATAGGGGGACTGTGGGGGCTCATACTGTGTATAAGGAAGTTATGTGGGGACTCACTGTGTACAAACAGGATATGTGAGCTTGTACTATATATAGGGGGCTATGTGAGGATCATACTGTATATAGGAGGCTATATGGGGGTTCATACTGAATATAGGGGCTTATAATGTATAAATGGGCTATGTAAGGATTCTTACCATTTACAGGAGAACTCTATGGAGGCTCATTGTATATAAAAGGCTTATTGTATATAGAAGGACTGTCGTCTCATACTGTATATAGGAGGTGAATACTGTATTTGGGGGGCAATGTGGGATCTCATACTGTGTATCTGGAAGCTATGTGGGGGTTCTTAATGTACCCGCTGTCTCCCTCCTCACCTACCTGCCTCCTCGCCTTCCTGCCTCCCTCCTCGCCTTCCTAAACGCCTCCCGCTGTTCTCACCTGTCTTCTCCGTGGACAGCGGTCATGTGACAGGGCAGGCTGATGTGACAGGGCAGGCTGATGTGACGTCACACAGCCCGCCCTGTCACATGTCGCTGTACACAGTGCGATGCTGCGGGTGAGAACAGAGGGGGGCGAGGGGGATCCTGCCCCCCCCCCCCCCGGAGCCATCCTGCCTACCCCCGCAGCTATCCTGCCCCACCCCCCTGGCTTCATCCTGCCCACCCCCCGCATCCCTCCTGCCCCGCTCGCTTCATCCTGGCCCACTCGGCTCCATCCTGCCCCCTCCCCCCAGCTCCATCCTGCACAGGTCGCTCCGTCCTGCCCCGCTCGCTCTGTCCTGCGCCACACACTCCATCCTGCCCCCTTGCATCCATCTTGCCCCCCCTCGCGCATCCATCCTGCTCCCCCGGCTCCATCCTGCCACCCCCCCGTCGTCTCCATCCTGGTCCCCCTCCACCATCCTGCCCCCCTGGCCGATTGCCCTGCCCACTCCATCCCGCCCTCCCCGCCTCCATCCTGCCCCTCCTGCATCCATCCTGCCCCCACCGCATACATCCCACCCCCCTGCATCCATCCTGCACCTTCGGCTCCACCCTGCCCCCCGCCACCATCCTGCCCCCCCCACATCCACCATCCTGCCCCCTGCTCCATCGGTTTCCCAGGCAACGACAGGTCCTAAAGGCCTGTAGGACCTAGAAGACGGAGGTGGAGCGAGCCAGCGGACAGGTGAGTATCCTCACTGAGGATTTTTTTATTTTTACTTTTACTGTGGTGGAGCGGGGGCCAGGAGGAGCGGGGGGTCCGCGGGGAGTGGAGTATCGCCATATACCATAATGCAGCTATACATGTACTATAATGTACCACCATATACCATAGCGCTGCTATACATGAACTGTAATGTAAGGCCATATACTATAGCACTGCTATACATGTGCTGTAATGTACCGCCATATACTACAGTGCTGCTATACATGTGCTGTAATGTACGGCTATATACCATAGCGCTGCTATACATGTGCTGTAATGTCCAGCCATATACCATAGCGCTGCTATACATGTACTGTAATGTACAGCCATATACCATAGCGCTGCTATACATGCACTGTAATGTACCACCATATACCATATTGCTGCTTATATATATAGATATATATATATATATATATATATATTATGAAAAAGATCCTTGCAGCACACAGCTACTACCAATGATGTACATAAGCTACTAGCTATATATATTTGAGGAAAAAGTTTAAAAACTTACGTTTTTTTCAAAAAAACTCAAAAATGTCCAATTTTTTATTTAATTCTGAAGTTCTTGGTACATACATTGGCCAATGTCTGTTTGCTCATCAACTGCGACAAAGTGACTTCAGGTCTGATGAGTCCTATCTGACATCCCTGCCCTCCTTGTCCACCTCCCCACTTTTCAGTGGGCAGACACAATCTAGACCCTCCATCACCTGTAGGTATATATATATATGTGTGTGTGTGTGTGTGTGTGTGTGTGTAGTTTACTCATGTTGACTGAACAAGTTCTGTCAGTCACAGTATGTCAACTACATACATATTCTAGTGATGCGTTAGAATCGGGCCACCACCTAGTCCTAGTAATTAATATTAATATTGAGCAAAAATAACTTTAAAGGGAACCTAACCCCACAAACTGACCCCCCCCCCCACATCTTTCTACCTGTCCCTGCACCCCCTCTTATCATTTCAAGCCATCCTTTTTGCAGAAAAAAATCGATTTTGTAAAGTAGAGAAGAGGTTATATTTACCTAGTCCTGTGTGAGTTCTCTGTTTCTGAATTAGTCTCAAAGGCAGGCCTGTCTGCTGCTCCCTTGTAATTATGCATGCCCCTCTCAGCTTGATGCCTTGGTAAGAGCCTGGCTGCGTCATGAAAGGGGCGGGGCTAAAATCGAGTCATTCCGATAGCTCCACCCCCTTTCATGATGCGGCCAGGGTCTTAGCAAGCAGAGAGGGGCGTGCATAATTCCAAGGGAGCAGCAGACCGGCATGCCTATTGAGACTTCTTCAGAAGCAGAGAACTCACACAGGACAGAGGTAAATATAAACTTTTCTCTACTTTACAAAATCGATTTTTTCTGCAAAAGGGATGGCTAGAAATGATAAGAGGGGGTGCAGGGACAGGAATAAAGATGCGGGGGTGTCAGTTTGTGGGGTCAGGTTCCCTTTAAGGCAGGGGTCTCAAACTGCAGGCCTCGAGGGCCGCACACAGTGCAGGTTTTCTGGATTTCCATAGTATTTGACAGTTGCTAATCAAATGATCAACTGTCAAATTTAAAGGAAAGGCTGAAAACCTGGACTGTGTGCGGCCCTCGAGGCCTGGAGTTTGAGACCCCTGCTTTAAGGGAACCTGTCACCTGGATCTATCCCCTGACTTATCACTAGCTGTCCCCTACACCTTCCTAGCTGCTCCCTAACCATCCCTCTCTGCTGTAAATCTGCCCTATAAAGATTAAGAAAAATGACTTATAACTTACTGGAGGTTGCTCTGTCGGAGACTGGAAAGGTGGCTCCAGGCTCCATTCTCCCCTCCTCACTGCTGCACTGCACGCCCCGCTGGGCGTCATTATTCTTTCTTGATCTCCGCCTGCATTTGGAATTTCCCGCCCTTTTCTCCTCCTTTGATGCACCGGCCAGCATGTCATATTCGGCCCGATGCATTATGGGCCTGATCACGTTATCGGCCCAGTGCATTATGGGCCTGATCACGTGATCAGCCCGACTTCAACATGCGCATTGCCGATCACTTCAAGCCCATAATGCACTGGGCCGGATGCGACATTTTTCTTGATCTTTATAGGGCAGATTTACAGCAGAAATGGATGGTTAGGAGCAGCTAGGAAGGTGTAGGGACAGCTAGTGATAGGTCAGGGGGGGTAGATCCAGGTGACAGGTTCCCTTTAAGCCTATTGATAGGGCCCTCCATAACAGTCACGGTCTCTCATGTGGCTCCTTGGAAAAATGTACAGCCCTATCCTATATAAATATATTATATAAATCTTATATAAATCCATAGAAAGGCAAACAAATTTGGGTGAATGGATAACACAAAAATACAGATAATATGATTCAGAAAATTATTGATGCCTGACAGGTAATGCAAAAAAGAAAATAGTCAATGCAAAAAAAAAAAAAAAAAAATTGGAATTTAGGTCCCTTTGTGAAGGAACGGCCTGTACACAACATTCAGACTGAAGGTGTTTAGTTTGCAGACATTAATTTACTCTTGACTACACAAACGTCAAAATGAAAGATTGCTGTCTGGGCCTAGACACGCAGCATTAATACTAAACAACTGCATTCATTTCAGGTCAGTGGACACTCTGGCTCACATTCAGCAGGTGGCACAATGAGGTTTTACAATATCCATAGGTTATTAAGAAAAATATTAACACACAATATATACAATAGAATCAACACAAATTGATCATAAAGTTGTGGTAACAGCAGGCCATGTAAAGTAGTCGCAGATCATATCCTACTTCCCTGCAAATAACAAAGTGTCTTATATTAATTTTTGCTCCTAAACATGCACTAGGTCTTATTTTCAGGGGATGAATTCACATTTATTGTTCAACAAAAAAATTATTATGTACGGTAAAGCAGTTGTCATCACACACCAGCAAAACCAAACTGTGAATCCTATGAAGCGTTTGTTACTACCATTATTTCCAAGTACAACAATCTATGGTACATTTACGAAAAATCAAAGTGACACACTGGTTGCCTATATAAAAGCATGAAATCCGTTTATAAGAAGCGTTGAGGTGATGGAAATAGAAGGGGCTTTTTAAATTCTCCAAACCTTTATTAATCCCTTGTACAAGGCCACAACATATTTCGATAGTATTACCTGATGAAGACAACTTTCTTGCTAACGGCTGGTGGACCCTAGAGACCCCAACCACGGAGGTTTACACTCTACAGGCCAGAACCCAGGGTTAAAGGGCACCTGTCACCAGGTTTTTGCAACCTAATCAGAGAATAGCATAATATAGGACCAGAGATCCTGATTCCAGCAATGTGTCACTTACTGGGCTGCGCAGTGTAGTTTTGATAAAATCACGGTTTAACCAGCTGGAGATTATCATTTAGCAGTCTACTTGACCTGCAGTCAAATAGTCTGGCATATTCACAGAATGCTAAATCTGCAACAGAGAAAACAGTAATTTTATCAAAATGACAGCAAGCAGTTCAGTAAATGACATCACTGGAATCAGGGTCTCCATTTCTACATTATGCTGCTCTCAGATGGGATGGCAAAAACCTGGTGACAGGTTTCCTTTAATACTTTAATAATATAATATCAGGTTTATTCACATGCGCTCCCTCTCTCTTTCTTTGCATAACACTGGTTGCCCGAGACACATACGATGCCACAAAAAATAAGAGCTGTAAAGTACCTGGCTACCATGCACTGGACACTGTACCAGTAACGATCCCCCACAGCAGTTCCTTTTGCATTCCCCATCACCCCCTTGCAGTCCCCTATTTCCCCATCATCCCCACTTGGGTACTTGCAAAAAAACCCAAAAAAAACAAAAACACACATACCGAACAAAAGCACCTTTTCTCACCGGTCCTCGCAGTATGTGTTCTGGGCGCCGCTCCGAGCTTGCTGGCCCAGCTATTGTAGATGTAATCCGCCGTCCAATCAGAGGCCTGCATGTGTCGTCCTGCGCCAAAGTTAGCTGCTGGCCTGATTGTCCGGCGGTGGCTATTGATGGCACTGAGCCAGCGAGCTTATCTGAGCAGCGCATGAAATACATACAGCGGCAGCCACCTGCACAACGGCGGGCTACAGTAAAAAGAATCACAGCTGCATGCCCTGGTGTTCTGTTCGGCAGGCATGCTTCAGAATAAAACTTTAGTAGGTCTTATTTTCAGGGAGGCTTTATATTTAGCAGTTCAGCCAAACCTCTACCAGGTCTTATTTTAGGGGAATGTCTTAATTTTGGCGAAATACAGCAGATACAGTATGCAGCCTGGGTGTCAATGAAAATGGACCAAATGTAAATGCCAATATTAGGGAGGGGAAAGCTAAGTGTATAAAAAAAAAAAAAAAAACTTGAAAATATGGACAGTCTATATAGCAGAAAAAAGGGATAAAACACGGATTTAAAAAAAAAATAAATAAAAAAAATAAAAAAAATGTTGCAACTTTCTTTAGCGCTAGAAAAGTAACTCAAACCCCTGACTGGAGTAGAGCATTTCTGGTGAGGAACAAGGGGCATGTGCCTATTATTTTTTTGTATCAGATATTTTTATTAAACCTTCCAATTTCTTACATCTTGTGTCTTATAACAACAATCCAGTATTAATCCGGTATTATACATTTATAAAAAAAAAAAAAACACAAACAAACTCCCCCCCCCCCCACAATAGACATTGTAAGCCATACCTGATGTTTCAGAGAAAATTATTATAACTTCCAACATATTCCATCCTCCTTGAACCTTTTACAGTCTAATTTGTATAGGTCTAAGCACCATAAAACAATGGAATACAACTCAACATATGTATGGTCTTATTTGTACTCCGACCTCAGCCATAGATCCCAGAGTTTCTCAAACATTGTGAGGGCATCTCTTGCCTCTTAATTATTTCAGTGCATCCGATTTCAAACTACCCATTCAATAAAAGTAGCTGTCTGGGACTTTTAACATTGATGACCTATCCTTAGGATAGGTCCTTAATGTCTGATCGGAGGGGGTGCAACCGGAACTACTCAGCTGCACAGCTCTATTGACTGTATAGTGGCCATGCCTGGGTACTGAATACCCACCCCTATACAAAAACCAGGGGTCGGATGTGCAGTACTCTGCTGCAGCCACTATTCTGTCAACTGAGCTGTGCAGTTACACAACTGAGTAGGATGGCTGCAGGTAATGACATCGGGAAAAGCTGATCAGTTGGGGTGCCAGGTAACACCCCCCACCAATCATACATTCATGACTTATCCTAAGGATAGTTCATCAATGTCAAAGCCCCAGACAACCTTCCTAAAACTAGAATACACAACGCCAATCTTAATGAATCAGGCACACAGTGTTTATAATAGTGGTGAAATATTGGCTCCATTTTAAAGAAGTACCAGTTATGACACGTGTAGCTATTATAAATCTGGTATTGGTCTGGAGAGTCAGTTAGGACATTGGATTGGTGCCACATACTACTCTACTAGACTGTTACTGATGTAACAACTCATGCATTGTTCTCACCTATATATAAAGAATAGATAATCTCTAGATCTATGACCAGAGACAGCCGAGAGCACAGGGGTGCCAAGTTCTTGATTGGTGGGGGGTCTCAGGGGTCAATTTTCCCTGAAATACATCTGCAATATTTAAAAGTGAATATCTGAACCCACAAAAAATCATATTGAGGTAAAGGCACAATTATGAAGAACAATTATGGAAAGAACCAAAATGCATCTGAATGTAGTGGTCAACAGTTTAACAATAGAAGTAAAAGACGAAGACACCGGAAAGTAGAGCCTAGCCTCTCACGTCACACCCAATACATTGAACTGAGTCGTTGGGCACATACTCATGTACTGCTCCATCAAACTACTCCCCAATAAAACAGTGAGGAGGAAGGAGGAGCATGGAACCTTTGGTCTGATCATGAGCCCCGCAGGGGATCAGACATTTATTTCCATTGCAGAAAACCTTTAATAAACAAAATTTATCGTGTAAATACCGTACATAAAAAACACAGCCCCTGGAGAAAGTGCACGGCCAGTTGATATATCTGCCACCTGTTGGACCCGTACAGTAAAATATATCATTCTACTCTCTTAGCATGGATTTATTAAATACAATAAATTAAGGCATATGTACTTTCCAGCACCCCTTCGGATCCAACGCATTCTGCCCAATCGGAAGAGACAGCACAACTACAGACTTTTAGAGGTAACTAGAAAGCTTGTCATCAGAAATAGGGGCAAAAAACAATTCAACCCTGCTTTTTCCTATGTGCACAAGTAGATAAAGGTGGTCTCATCTTCTTAAATGGTAAAATTGTAAAGTGCTTCTAAAAACCATGCTACTTTGCAGTTTAGCTCACAAAAATCATCTGAGCTCAAGAAAATAGATTGTGGATTTTTTTTGTTTACTGCTCGTTGCCGCTGCAGTTTTTGTTATAAAGCCAACAAGTGTTCACGATTCCGCTGGTCTGAACTATCAATCATGAGGCACACACTGCCTCCAGGCAAGCAGTAAGCTAAGGTACTGGGAAACAGAACACCCCTGAAGCCAGAACAAGGGAATAACTCCAACTCCTTAACAACCGCCGATATGCATAAAAACGGCGGCCGTTAAGGGACTCTATTCCCGCACCGTCGTTTTAATTGGGAATAAGTTAATTGTTCATACTGTATTTAGGAGACAGTGGGGTCTAATACTGTGTATATGGGGTTATGTGGGGGCTCATCATGTATATATAGTGAGGCTATGTAGGGGTTCAGTCTATATATGAGAGACTATGTTGGGGCTCATACAATAAGTAGAGATGCTATGTGGAGGCTCATAATCTATGTAGGGGGGCTGTGTGTGGGCTGATACTGTAGATAAGGGAATGTTTGCTAAATATTAAGTAACATAATAGTAATATAAATTAATATGTTAATATTGAGCAGAATTAATTTCAGCCTATTGGTTCGGGCCTCTACACCAGTCACGGTCTCTCATGTGGCCCCTTGGGAAAATTAATTGCTTACTCCTGCACTAGATGAACTTCTTATGGTGGCTGGTTTCCAAAAAGGAGCATTTGTGGGGGGGTTCTGCTATTTTGGCATGTCAGGGGTTCCACAAAATGCAAAATAGCATTCATAATTTATTCCATGCAAATTTATGCTACAAAAATTAAATACCGACCTCGCTTTTCCAAGCCCTGCTAGGTTCTCAAACAAACGTTTTGGACAACATATAAAGTATGAACGCCTAACAAATTATAGGGTCTATTGTCTCCCATTATCCACTGTGAAAATGACAAATTTGAGGATAAAACATGTTAACTCAAAAAAACTATAATTTTCATTTTCACATCCACATTTTAAACAGTTTTGTGAAGTATGGGTTCAAAATGCTTAAGACACCCCTAGATTAATTCCTTGATCTAGTTGGCAAGATAGGGTCAGGTGTGACGAGTTTCTGATGTTTTTGCATCTTAGGGGGCTCTGCAAATGCAACATGGTGCCTGCAATCTATTTCAGCCAAATTTGTGTTCTATAATTCAAATAGTACCGTATATACTCGCGTATAAGCCGAGTTTTTCAGCCCAAAATTTGGGCTGAATAGTCCCCCCTCGGCTTATACGCGAATGCTGAGGTATACAGCAGCAGCCCCGGAGGTATACAGGCCCCCCCCATCAAGCTCCAGGCCCCCCCCCCCTTGCGCGGCAGCCTGTAAAGGAAAATCATACTTATCAGTGTCCCGCGCTGTCCCGCTGCTGCCGACACACGATCCCGGGCTTCAATCCGCGTCTTCCGTGTTCCTGTGGTCGCGGGCAATGACGTCATTGCCCGCGACAAAATGAAGCCGGAAGCTGCGGTTTGAAGTCCGGGATCGTGTGTCGGCAGCAGCGGGACAGCGCGGGACACTGGTAAGTATGATTTTCCTTTACAGGCTGCCGCGCAAGGGGGGGGGGGGCCTGGAGCTTGATGGGGGGGCCTGTATACCTCCGGGGCTGCTGCTGTATACAGCCCTGGGGCTGCTGCTGCTGTATACAGCCCTGGGGCTGCTGCTGCTGTATACACCACTGGGCTGCTGCTGCTGTATACAGCCCTGGGGCTGCTGCTGCTGTATACACCACTGGGGCTGCTGCTGCTGTATACAGCCCTGGGGCTGCTACACCTGGCTGTATACACCACTGGGGCTGCTGTATACACCACTGGGGCTGCTGTATACACCACTGGGGCTGCTGTATACACCACTGGGGCTGCTGTATACTACCTAAGGGCTGCTGTATATACCTCTGGGGCAGCTGTATACACCACTAGGGCTGCTGTATATACCTCTGGGGCTGGTATATACCCTGGAGCTGCTGTATACTACCCTGGGGCTGCTGTATACTACCACTGGGGCTGCTGTATACTACCACTGGGGCTGCTGTATACTACCACTGGGGCTGCTGTATACTACCACTGGGGCTGCTGTATACTACCACTGGGGCTGCTGTATACTACCACTGGGGCTGCTGTATACTACCACTGGGGCTGCTGTATACTACCACTGGGGCTGCTGTATACTACCACTGGGGCTGCTGTATACTACCACTGGGGCTGCTGTATACTACCACTGGGGCTGCTGTATACTACCACTGGGGCTGCTGTATACTACCACTGGGGCTGCTGTATACTACCACTGGGGCTGCTGTATACACCACTGGGGCTGCTGTATACTACCTAAGGGCTGCTGTATACTACCTAAGGGCTGCTGTATATACCTCTGGGGCAGCTGTATACACCACTAGGGCTGCTGTATATACCTCTGGGCTGTATATACCTCTGGAGCTGCTGTATACTACCTCTGGGGCTGCTGTATACTACCACTGGGCTGCTGTATACTACCATGGGGCTGCTTATACTACCACTGGGGCTGCTGTATACTACCACTGGGGCTGCTGTATACTACCACTGGGGCTGCTGTATACTACCACTGGGCTGCTGTATACTACCACTGGGGCTGCTGTATACTACCACTGGGGCTGCTGTATACTACCACTGGGGCTGCTGTATACTACCACTGGGGCTGCTGTATACTACCACTGGGGCTGCTGTATACTACCACTGGGGCTGCTGTATACTACCACTGGGGCTGCTGTATACTACCACTGGGGCTGCTGTATACTACCACTGGGGCTGCTGTATACTACCACTGGGGCTGCTGTATACTACCACTGGGGCTGCTGTATACTACCACTGGGGTTGCTGTATAGTACCACTGGGGCTGTATATACCTCTGGGGCTGCTGTATACTAATCACTGGGGCTGCTGCTGCTGTATATACCACTGGGGCTGCTGCTGTATACTACCACTGGGGCTGCTGTATATACCTCTGGGGCTGCTGTATACCACACTGCTGGGGCTGTATACCTGTGCTGGGGTCCACCCTCGGCTTATACACGAGTCAATAGGTTTTCCCAGGTTTTGGGGGCAAAAGTAGGGGGGTCGGCTTATACACGGGTCGGCTTATACACGAGTATATACGGTACTTTTTTTCTTCCAAGTTCTACCATGTGCCTAAAAGTATGTTTCTGAACACATGTGGGGTATTAGTGAGCTCAGGAGAAACTGGTTAACAAATTGTGAAGTCTGTTTTCTTGTTCTATCCCTTGTAACAATGGAAAAATTGGAGCTAAGGCAATATTTTAGATGACAAATTATAATTTAATTAATTCCATTTTGCATTAATTTTAGTTTTGTCTCCTAAAAGCATCCTGTGAAAGTGCATAAAAACGTTTTAATACTCACTCATTAGTGATTATAATTAGCAGGGGCTATATTCTTTAGTCGCCAGGGCGGGGTGTTTTGCAGGCTCCAGGATCCACCCTTTCTCTGTCTGTTTGCTCTGCTTGTGCAGGCCCCTCTCTATCACTCACAGAATGCAAATCATTAGTCCTGCCTTCAGCTCCAGGTCACAGCAGCAGAGAGAGGGTGGATCCTGGAGCTGCAAAACAACATGCCCTGGTGAATAAAGAATATAGCCCCTGCTAATTATAATCACTAATGAGTAAGTATTAAAACGTTTTTATGCACTTTCACAGGATGCTTTTAGGAGACAAAAGAAGTGTGAGATTAGTGATGGGATGCTGCAGGGACATGTTTTGATAGCTTAGGAGGAGTTTTGGAGGTGACAGGATCCCTTTAAAGTCAATATAAATCTGAATTGGTCCCTAAAGAAACAGGTTTTATAAATTTCATATTGCTACCCCACATATACCCCTCCAACAATAATCCACAACATTGGTCCGTCCCCACAAAGTTCACTTTCCTCTTCTACATCCAGAGTCTGCAGCATGGGAACAAAAGCATTCTCTCCCTCCAGACTGTGCGATCACACTGACTGCCACAAGGAGCAGTGACATTTAACAAGTCACTCAAGGATCCCCGGTGGCAGTTAACTCAGGTGACCTGGGTGCCAGCAGCCAGGTCACCAGAGTTCACTGCTGCAGGGCCTCAGTGAATGACATCACCGATCCTCGCAGCAGTCAGTATGATTGCAGAGTCTGCAGGGAGAGGACACTTTTTTCCGCATGCTGCAGACTGTGGATGTAGCAGAGACAAGGGAGCTTTGTGGGACCAATGTTGTGGATTATCGTAGGAGGGGTATATGTGGAGTAACAATAAATTGGAAAATGAGGGTTGTCTGATTTATTTCAAATTAAGGATTCTTTTCTGACCTGTGTTTAACTATTTTTTCATAGGATTGATAATGGCTGGGTCTCATAGAGGCCTGCCATTATCTATCTGGGCTTAATAACAAGCTGTCAATGCTGTGCTGTCATCAACCATTCTACAACCCCGATGCCACCACACCAGGGCATTGTAAAGAGCTGCGAAAAGCACCAGAAAGTGGCACTTCTAATGATCGCGCCAATTTCTGAGGCAGCTGCTATTCTTCAGCCTGGGGGACCAAAAAACTATGGGCCTCAACATGCTGAAAATACAAATCCCCAGCTGTCTGGGTTTTACCTTGGCTGGCAATCAAAAATAGGGTGAAGCCCACACTTTAAAATTATTTTTGAATACAATAGGTTTCCTTGTATTTTGATTGCCAGCCAAAGTAAAACCAGGCAGCTTGGGGTGGCAGCCCGTAACTGTCTGCTTTACCTGCACTGAGAAAAAAAAAATACAGCCAAGGTCTGTCATTTTTTTAAATTATTTCTTTTTACACTATTCTGATGTCAGATTCATTACCTATGGCAACCAATCACAGACGCTGACACAATGGATAACGTGTGCACTAGTGATGTGCACAACAGCAAAGCACAGGCGCTGTCACAAAGTGTGTGACTGTGATTAGCTGTTGGAACAGTGGAGTAAACCTGGAAACAGCCCATACATTCTAGCATCTATGGTAGAATCTAGAATGTATGGGCTGTTTTCAGGTTACTGCACTGTTCTAACAGCCAATTACAGATGCCAACTCTCTGTGACAGTGTCTGATTGGCTGTTGTGCCCCTCACCAGTGGAAGTTAATGAGTGACCCCCGGAAGTATAATCGCATGGACTCCGGAAAGTACGAGCTGATGTTTAACTAATATTTTCTTTCTTTTTATAGCCCTCCCAGCCCCCAAACAGTAAGGCTACGTTCACACATTGCGTATTTTTGCGTGCGCTTTCCAAAATACACAACGTGTTTTGTGTCTGCCAGCAAAGTGAATGGGAAATTCACTTTGCCATGTAGACACTGCATAAAAATACGCAGTGCTTTTTAGGCAGAAAATAGAATTATTCTTACCGTTAATTCGGTTTCTAGGAAACCTTCCACGACAGCATAGGAGGTAGCCTCGCCACGCCCTAATGGGGACAGGAACACAAGAGAGGTTAAAAGGCCCCTCCCACCTCCCATGAGCCAGTGTCTTACAACGAACCCAGAACGCATAAGAAACCAGCATAAAATCCATAAACCAGGAAATTAGGGAGGGAAATAAGTGCTGTCGTGGAAGGTTTCCTAGAAACCGAATTAACGGTAAGAATAATTCTATTTTCTCTAGTCACCTTCCACGACAGCATAGGAGGAATACCCACGAATCCTTACCTAGGGAGGGACAACAGCTTGCAGGACCTTCCGCCCAAAGGCCAAGTCCCTGCCAGCCATCACATCCAAACGATAGTGCTTGGTGAAGGTATGTAGCGAAGACCACGTAGCCGCCTTACAGAGCTGCTCCGGAGAAGCCCCAGCACGCTCAGCCCAGGAGACCGAAGTAGCACGGGTAGAATGGGCTGTAAAACCAGTAGGAGCCGAGAGGCCTTGACTGAGATAGGCGTCCGTGATTGCCCTCTTTATCCAATTGGCGATAGTGCCTTTAGCCACCTTCCGGCCCTTGTTGCGACCAAAATGCTGAATGAATAAATTCTGGTCAATACGCCAGGGAGCCGTGACCTCTAGGTAGTGGAGGACCAGGCGACGGACATCCAGCGAGTGGAATTCCACCTCCTTCGTAGATCTAGGATGTTGACAGAAGGATGGCAGAACGATGGACTGAGATCGATGAAACTCTGACACCACTTTCGGCAGAAACGACGGATCCAACTGAAAAACAATGCTGTCATCCCGCACCGTCAGATAGGGCTCACGGATGGACAAGGCCTGAAGTTCACCAATTCTCCTGGCTGACGTAATAGCCACCAGAAAAGCGAGCTTATGAGACAAGGACCTCATGGAGCAATCCGCCAGGGGCTCATAAGGAGAACGAGTCAGGCCTGTCAGCACAATATTCAGATCCCAGGAGGGGAAGACACTCCTCCGACAGGGACACCGTCTGGAAGCCGCCACCATGAAACGTTTGATCCAACGATGATCAGCCAGTCTCACATCAAACACAGAACTCAAGGCAGCCACCTGGACTTTAAGGGTGCTAGGTTTAAGACCCAGATCCAACCCCTGCTGTAAGAAGTCCAGAATCTGAGAAACATTTGGAGCAAAGGGATCCGGACCCCGGACCCCACACCAGGATGAGAACTTTTTCCAAATCTTATTATATATGGAATTAGTGACTGGCTTACGGCAATCCTGCAAGGTTGCGATAACTTTCTCGGAAAGGCCCTGGGCCTTCAGCACTCGGGCCTCAGAAGCCAGGCAGCCAAGTTGAGACGCTGCGGAGCTGGATGGAAGAACGGACCCTGTGAGAGGAGGCTTGGGTCCCCCCCCAGATACACAGGACCGTCCACCCGGAGAGACCTGATCAGGTTGAACCAGCTTCTCTTTGGCCAGACCGGGGCAATTAGGATAGTCGGGACCCGCTCGTCCCTGATCTTCCGCAGAACCCTGGCAAGCAGAGGGAGCGGAGGGAACGCGTAGGCTAGATGAAACGCCCAAGCGTGGGAGAAGGCATCCACCCCAACTGCTCCGTCCCGGGGGTTGAGGGAGAAGAATGTTCCCACTTTGCAATTGAGCCTGGAGGCGAATAAATCCACCTCCGGAGCTCCCCAGCGCACCACCAGGCTGCAAAAAACCGCCTGGTCTAGGCTCCACTCCCCTGGATGGAGATCTCTGCGGCTTAAATAATCCGCCTGAGAGTTCAAGTCCCCCTTGAGATGTACCGCCGAGAGAGACAGGAGAGACCTCTCGGCCCAGAGGAATATGCGGCTGGAGATCACCTTTAGGTCGCGAAACCGGGTGCTGCCCTGATGACGAAGATGGGCCACGGTGGTCACATTGTCCGAATACACCAACACATGTGACCCCCGGACCAAATCCTGTGCCGCCAGAAGAGCCTCCTCTACCGCTTGGAGTTCGCGGAAGTTGGAGGAGCGAGAGCTTATCTGAGGACCCCAGATACCTTGAAACGGGGACCCCGATACCACCGCCCCCCAGCCCCGCTGGCTGGCATCCGTCGTTACCGTAACCAGAGGAGTCCGAGACCAAGAGACTCCGTTGGCCAGATTCGCCGGGGCCAACCACCACCGGAGGGAGGACACCACCCTCCCTGACAAGCAAATTTTCTTGTTGAGGGAGGAGGGGCGGCGATTCCAATGCCCCAGAATGTGGTCCTGAAGGCACCTGGAATGTGCCTGAGCCCACATTACTGAAGGGATGCAAGCCGTCATAGACCCCAGGACTGACATGGCTTCCCGGAGCGTGGGGGACCCATGAGCTTTCAGGGAAGATATACGTGACACAAGGGACGTTTTGTGATCTTCCGGCAAAAAAGTCACCTGTTTGTCCGAGTCCAGAAGCACCCCCAGGAATCTCCTGACCGAGGCGGGGGTAAGTTGAGACTTCAACAGGTTGGGGAGCCACCCCAATGACCGAAGAATGCCCAACACCCTGTCCACGTCCGACCGGAGGATCTCCTCTGAAGGCGCGATCAGAAGAAGATCGTCCAAGTATGGAATCAGACAGATGTCCTGTAACCTGAGGAAGGCCACCACCTCCCCCATGATTTTCGTAAAAATCCGGGGAGCAGAGGAGATGCCGAAAGGCAAAACGTCGAACTGGAAGTGGTGGATCTCCCCCCGGCAAGACACCGCAAACCGCAGGTATTTCCTGTGCCGAGGATGAATCGGCACATGAAAATACGCGTCCTTCAAATCGATTGTGGCCATCTGGAAGTGGGGCCCTATCAAGGGGATCACAGACCTGACTGATTCCATTTTGAATCTGCGGTAGCGGACATATTGGTTGAGCTGCTTCAGGTTTATTATAACCCGGGCCGCCCCTGACGGCTTCTTCACCATGAAGAGCCGGGAGTAATGTCCACTGCCGCGTTCCGACTCCGGAACTCTGGAAATGACGTTGGAAGCCAGGAGTTCCAGCAGGTTGGAAAACAGGAGATCCTGAGATCCCCTTGAGGGCAGGGTAGTGACTCGAAGAACCGGAGGGGGAGGAGACACAAACTCGATTAAGAGACCCTCCGCTAAGATGTTGAGCACCCACTGGCAGTTGGTAATGCCTCGCCAGATGGGAAGAAAAGCGGAGAGTCTTCCCCCTACCTGCACCGAGTCACTGTTTGTCCTGTGGAGGACGCTGTTGGGGGGGGACAAAGATGTTCCTCCCCCTACCCTTCGGGTAGGACCAACGACCCCCCTTCCCCTTACCTCTGGGCTGGGAGGCCTGAGGCACCTGGGGACGAAAAAACGACTTTTTCGCTGTACGTTGTTCAGGGAGAGCCTTCTTATCTGAGGCTTTGGCCAGGATGTCATCCAGCGCAGGCCCAAAAACCAAATCCCCCTTAAAGGGAATGGAACAAAGGCGCGTCTTAGATGTGGAATCCCCTGTCCACATCTTTAACCAGAGGGCACGCCGTGCCGAGTTGGAAAGGACGGACGTACGGGCGGCCATGCGCACTGATTCAGCAGAGGCGTCAGCCAGAAATCCAGTCGCCTTTTTTAACAAAGGCAAGGATTCCAAAATCTCCTCCCTCGGAGTACCCTGGGAGATATGACACTCAAGCTGATCCAACCATCTGAGGATTGACCTGGAAACGCAGGTGGAAGCAACATTCGCCTGCAAGGTAGATGTTGATGCCTCCCACGAGCGCTTCATCAGCCCCTCAATCTTTCTATCCATCTGATCTCTCAGCTGGGACGTATCCTCGAAGGGGAGCGAGGTCTTTTTAGCCACCCGAGTGACCTGGACATCCACCTTGGGGACATCCCAAGAAAATGGGGTGTCCTCCAGGGGAAACCTGTTTTTCAGGGTACCTTTAACCCTTTTTTCAGGAAATTCCCACTCCTGAACAATGAGATCCTAAATGTTGGGATGGACAGGAAATCCCACCGGTTTGACCGGACGAAGCCCAGCAAACATAGCATCCTGGACAGAGTGGAGGACCGGTTCCTCCTCCAGACCCATAGTGCTACGGACAGCACTAATGAGCCCCGCCAAATCCTCTGAAGAGAACAGGAATCTGCTAGGGTCAGAGGCCATGGGGGAAGAACCATCATCCCAATTATCCGAGTCTGAGTCTAACTGGGCGTCAGAGTCAGACAGGTCCTGCTGCCGTTTCCGTTTCTTTGGAGACGGAGGACCTGAGACCGGGGTGGGAGCAGCCGGAGTCAGGGAAGCCAAAGACGCCTGGATCTCCTGTTTCACCATGGAGCGTAATTCCTCCACTAAAGAGGGGTGTTCGGCCCGAACAATATGATCTGTACACTCCTGGCAGAGTTTCTTGTCCCAGGGGAAGAAAACTTCTTATTACAAACAGGGCATCGCTTCCCACCGGGCTTTTTAACAGCTGGCTTCTCTCCCTATAAAAAAATAGAGAGGGCGCCATAAGAATCAGCCTGAAAACAGGCACATGGACCCCCCCTCGGCACAGACTCACTGTGGCTGGGGTAGAGCTGGTCTCAGCAGCAAGATCAGCCATCCTGACAATAGTACAGCTCACCTTTACTGACGTTTTCAGGGCAGCTTATATGATGTAAGCCTGCCCCACCGCTCCAATAGTGTGCCCCTTCCCCCCACGCAGGGTCCCAGGCCGGCTTGCAGTAGTAGCAGAGGCGCGCCCTGCACGCTGTCCCTCCGGATTCCGACCGCCGGAACCGGAAGCGCCTCGGGGAAGCACGTGACCCGGAAGTGACGCGCGTGACGTCACATCCGGCCGGCGCGACAGCGAGCGCGCAGGGGGAAGCCGGCGGGTCAGGGAGCACCGAGAGGCCGCCGGCGGGGCGCCCAAGGCCCGCATCACCTCCAAGGAGGATCCGGAGGACCAGGGCACGGTCCTACCGCGAAAACGCGCGGTAGGAGCAGCCGGAGGAGGAGACCGGAGCCCCGACCAACGCTGCCCGGCTAAACCCTCAGGTATGCTGCAGTCGCCGACCCCACAGCACAGGGAAACCTCTCCATGCCCCATGGGGACAGGAAAAACACTGGCTCATGGGAGGTGGGAGGGGCCTTTTAACCTCTCTTGTGTTCCTGTCCCCATTAGGGCGTGGCGAGGCTACCTCCTATGCTGTCGTGGAAGGTGACTAGAGAAAGCGCAGTTGCGTAAAGATTTGAGATGTCAATTCTTTACGCAGCTGCTCCTGCGTTTTCTCCCTCTGACTTCACAGAGGGGAGGAAGAATCTTGCTTCCTCCTCCCATGTATGACATGTGTGACCACCCCATTAGATTTCGCAGTATACACTGCGAAATCTAAATTAAACAAAGCCAAATGTATGTAAAATAAAAAAGAATCAAATACTTACCTCTCCGACGCTTTTTCCCGGTGTCTGGTGCCGAGGCCAGGCGATGTGTAGTGCTGCCAGGTCCTGCCGTGATGTCGGAGGGCGTTCCCTTGATACATATCACATGTGCGTGAGTGGCCAATCAGCGCTGGTAACACCCCCTCCGACATCACGGCAGGCTCTTACAGGACACACATCGCCTGTCTTCGGCACCGGAGAAAAGGCGTCAGAGAGGTAAGTATTTGATTCTTTTTTATTTTACATACATTTGGCTTTATTTAATTTAGATGTTGCAGTGTATGTTAATACACTGCGAAATCTAATGGGGCGGTCACAGATGTCACAGAGGGGAGGAGGAAGCAGGATTCTTCCTCCCCTCTGTGACATCACCTGCACTTTCTGGGGTAAAGAAAGCGCAGTGTGCGAAAGCCCCAGCGGATTTTGTTGCGCTTTTTTGCAAAAAGCGCAACTAAATACGCAAATGTGTGAACGTAGCCTTAGATGAATTTCTCAGCCCTTTACAGTTTAGGTTCGCCCATCCCTAATGCTAAACTTTTAACTTAACATCCTAACAACATAAAACAAAAAGACATGATGCAGATGTAAAAATATGACCTGTTATGAATTATTTTGTGCAGCATTACTTACTGGATTATGGCTAAGAAAATTGAATGTTTGAAAATTTTGCCAAAAATATGATAGTTTCACAAATAAAAGCAAAAAAAACATTGATCTAAATTTATTGCTAACAAAGTACAACGAGTCAAGAAAAAAGACAATCACAATATCACTAGGATTCGTTGAAGAGTTCCAGAGTTAGACAAACACAAGGTATCACTAGGATTCGTTGAAGTGTTCCAGAGTTATTACCACAAAGTGACACTGGTCAGATTTTGAAAGTTTGGCCTGGTCATTAAAGGTCAAGACTGGGTCCATCTCTAAAGGGGTGTCACACGCGTCAATGTCGTCAGCGATCTGATCGCTGACGACATTGACGGCTGATCGCTGGTGAGCTGTCACACAGACAGACTCACCAGCGATCAATTGACCAGTGACATCATGGAAACGATTTAAATATCGTTTCCACGATGTCCTGCTCCCGCTGCCAGCCTGCTGGAAGCGGGAGCAGCCTGGTCTCCAAGGTACACTGCGGGTAACTAGGCAGCGCGCGCTGCCTAGATACCCGACGTGTACCTTAGTTACCAGCCTCCTCCGCTCACCCAGCCTAGATACCCGACGTGTACCTTAGTTACCAGCCTCCTCCGCTCACCCAGTGAGCGGAGGAGGCTGGTAACTAAGGTACACGTCGGGTAACTAGGCAGCGCGCGCTGCCTAGATACCCGACGTGTACCTTAGTTACCAGCCTCCTCCGCTCACCCAGTGAGCGGAGGAGGCTGGTAACTAAGGTACACGTCGGGTAACTAGGCAGCGCGCGCTGCCTAGATACCCGACGTGTACCTTAGTTACCAGCCTCCTCCGCTCACCCAGTGAGCGGAGGAGGCTGGTAACTAAGGTACACGTCGGGTATCTAGGCAGCGCGCGCTGCCTAGTTACCCGCAGTGTACCTTGGATACCAGCTCCCAGCGCTTGTGACAGGCGCTGGGGGCTGGAATATCGCTAGTCCCGGTGTCACACGCAGCGATGCTGCGTGTCCACCGGGCGACAATCGCCAGGTTTCAGAGCTGGTTCTGAAACCTGGCGATCATCAACCAGCGATTTATCGCTGGTTGATGCAGTATGTCACACGCGTCAATATCGCTGCAACGTCACGTGCAGCCGATATCGTGCAGGCGATATTGACGCGTGTGACACCCCCTTAAGGAGTTAATGGGCTTCACCAGTAAAACTTCACAAACATCTCCAACCTTGACCACTGGTTGCGTCTGGTACAGCAGCACAGACCCACCAACTTGAATGAGGCTGCACAGCAATAGCAGCCGCTGCCCATGCATAAAAGTAGTAAGTTATAGAAAAATGGAGACCTCTTTTTCAAATGCTAGACAACCCCTTTAAAGGCCAAGTGTATACTGCCAGACATTACTGTGCTACACAAAAAAAAAAAAAAAAACATTTCTCTTAGTATATTGCAACAAAGAGCAGCTTTATCAGTCTATGCTGCAACATGAGAACCCAGCAAAGGAGAGTGGACCTGTCCCCACACTATTAGCCTAAACAGCACAAAAATACATATTGTGCCTTTTGGCTAATAGGCGCAATCACAGAATACATTGGAGGCAGAGTTTGGGATTCCTGGGTATTCGGGAGAGAAGCACGCTTCACAACTCTCCACAGAGAATGTGTTCGCCTGTGCAGTTATTGCAAGGAAAGAATACAGAAATGAAGGTGAAGAGCAGCATCATGTAGGAGGAAGAAGCACATGACAGCACAGCATGTTTCATGCTCAGCTTATGACTGGAGAGGGCGGTAAAATGACAAGTGAACGCAGCACTCCGATTGGACAGACAGCGTTGCGTAGATGACAACACAGCTCCAGTCTGCCGGATGAAAATACCATCAGGCTTATGAATGAATGTTTGTAAAGGTTAAAAATGGACTTGTATGAGCACAGAAGTGCCTGAGAGAAGCCCATATACATTCAGAGAAGATCTGCAGGTGTACATCTACACACACACCTCCGGACAGGAGATACAGCTGATTATTATATAATTGGAAGAACATCGGGTACTTTACTACAACACACATGCTCCAATTGGACAAAATGTACTAACCTTTAAATAGAGTAAACCAAATACCTCAGATATAAAGAACTAATGAAACATAATTACATTCTTTATCAAACTGAAATTTAATACAAATTCATTGCTCCTGATTAATACATGAGAACAAACATGGATGAACAGCTCCCCCTACTGTTCACAATGTGGTACTGCCATGTGATTCTAAAATCTGCTTCACCATGGAAAAGCCACGTGCTCAGATCCAGTGCGCAGCACACAACATATTACAAGAGACGCCGCACGTATCGCTCTGATGTTGCATGTGTGTTCCCAATCAGCTTCCCCCTAAGCCACATGAAACTCATAGCCAAATCCTCCGGGTACCTCCAAACAAACTACAAGCGTATGGGAAGTACCTCATGGGCCCACGACAGGCTATAAATGGAGGTTTACGGTCCTTTACAACACAATTGTGCATTATGGCCACAAGGGAGACTAAGTAGAGGAGACAGATTATATTCACTATAAGGATAAGATTGCACGAGTCAGATTATTAAAGGGTTATAGAAGTCATACTAAAGTATACGAAAGAGATGGAAAGGTCTACAGGAAGATTTCACATGAGATCAATTAAATCAATAGTTAAAACAGGTTTTCCAATTTTCAGGACTTTTTCTATTATCACTTACTCAAATGCATGTGCTATTTTTGCACAAACGTTTTGTAATTGGGTTTCATTAAAAATATGTGTACAGTTTTCTGTAGCCTCTGTATTGAATTGTCTATTGCTGGCTGAAGAATGGGTTAACTGAAAATCTATCAGTGGGCTCATTCCAACAAACCAATGGGAGTTTCTAATGACTGCATCTGTCTTATGCTCCTCTTAGGCTGCTTTCACATAACGATTTTAGCATTTCCGATGCTGTCCGATGAAAATCGGACAGCATCGGACCGATTTTCGGACCCCATGCAGCCCTATGGGCATCGGACCGAATCGGATGTGCACTAAATGCCATCCGATCTGGTCCGATCCGAATCTGTCCGATTTTTTTATCGGTGCAAAAATCGGAGCTTGCTCCGATTTTTGCACCGAAAATAAAATCTGACAGATTCGGATCGGACCAGATCGGATGGCATTTAGTGCACATCCGATCCGACCCGATCAATTTGACATGGGGCCCTATGGAGATGTCTCCTCGGACCGATTTTAGTGTACTGAGCATGCTCAGTACACTAAAATCGCTCCAAAAGTGAATGAATGGGTTAATTAAAAATAAAAAAAATCTATGCTCACCTGTCCACGAGGCCCCCGACGTCTCCCGGCATCTCCGGTGTCTCCAGGTATGTTGCAGTCTGTGCTGATAAGACCTGCCGTGATGTCACAATCACATGACTGCCAGGAACCAATAGCCGGCAGTCATGTGATTGTGACATCACGAGAGGTCCTGGCAGCACTGAAGACAGAACAGCAAGGCACCGGAGAGGCGCGGGACCGTGCAGGAGTCGTGGACAGGTGAGAAAGGAGAGGAGGAGGAGGACAAGAGGAGGAGGAGGACAAAAGGAGAGGAGGAGGAGGAGGACGAGAGGAGGAGGACGCATAGGAGGACCGGGGGCCAAGAGGGGAGACACAGGGGATGAGAGGACTGGGGGCCAAGAGGGGAGACACAGGGGATGAGAGGACCGGAGGCCAAGAGGGGAGACACAGGGGATGAGAGGACCGGGGGCCAAGAGGGGAGACACAGGGGATGAGAGCACCGGGGGCCAAGAGGGGAGACACAGGACCGGGGGCCAAGAGGGGAGGACCGGGGGCCAAGAGAGGAGACACAGGGGATAAAAGAGAGGGACCGGGGGAGAGACTGACAGCTCTCAGGGAGCGATCTGACAGGAGGGCGGGCATCCTATTTTCTGTCGGAATCGGATGCCTATTTGGCACCCGATTCCAGGCATTAGAAGAATCCGATGCTGTCCGATTTATATCGGACAGCATCGGATTTTACAAAATCGTAATGTGAAAGTAGCCTTACCTGATTGATCATTACATCACAGTTGAATACAAGGAGAAATAATGAGTCCAACAGCCAAAACTGTTTTTTTTTTTGTTAAACCAAATACAAGCAATCAAACAAAATCTCTAGAATGTGGAAAAACCCCTTTAAAATTGTTAAAAATTAGTATCTTTGTCAAGTGCTTAAACCTTTGCATATAAAAATATGCAAATTAAGTGACCTTGTACCATGTCCAGAATATGTTGCCTACATACTTAGCAATCTGCATGGATCACATTCATATGTGAAGGGTATGTTCACATGTAGTGTTTTTGCAATGTATTCAATACGCAGCACTTTACAGTACCAGCATAATGAATGAGACTTCTGAAATCTCTTGCACAAGCTGTTTTATTTAAACACACATTTTGAGCTTACGCTGTAGCCTTGCAGCACTGGGGGTCCAGGGTTCAAATCCTACCATGGACACCATCTGTAAGGAGTGTTTATGTTCTCCTCTTACTAACGTGGGTTTCTTCCCATGCTCCAAAGACATACCAATGGGGATTTAGTAAGTGAGCCCCAATGGGGACAGTGATGATCACATCTGTAAAGTGCTGCAGAATATAATGGTGCTATATAAGCAAAGCATAATAATTGAAAAAAATTCATTTAAAAAATGTTCAAATTGTACACAAGGTGTGAACATACCCTATGCAACATCACCATAAATCAACACAGAGCAACAATGTATGTATATATTACGGTAGGAAGCACTGCCAGCTCCTAGTAGCCAAGACGCTGATCTCTATACTGACCTTGTAAGTCAGACACAGAAGTTTTAATATATCGCTAGTTACTATAGCAATAATAATAAAAAACACATTTGAAACAAAAGCGACTAATTTTTTTTAAATTTTTAAGTACATTGAAAAACGAGCGCACACAACAGAGCTGTATCCCATTGTCATCAGCACTTTCTCTTGCTGCACTGTTTATTCTTATTATCATTCAGCAATCCATCTGATGAAGGTCTTATTGTTAGACCAAACGTAACATTTAATTGGATTGTGATTTTAATAACATTATATTTACTTCATTGCACATTTAGAATGTCCGATTCCTTTTGAACTTTACGGTGGAAAAACTTTTAGTTGCAAAAAAATATATAATAATAATGAAAATGGTAGCGAATACAGACGGCAATGATTACAAGTCGGTCTTGAAAAGGGAAAAGCCTGAGTACATAATCCTTATGTTATACTCTGCTGTCACCAAATGGCTATGCCCGGTACTACACTTAGTCACCTTCACACAGACAATTTGAAGAACTACAACTAATGTATTAAAAATAAAAGCAATGAACAATTAAACAAGATATTTCGGCCTCCAGTGCAATTCAATAAGCAGGGCAAAGTCTTATTTACAAATGAAAAACCGTACAAGCAATAATAATGATCCAAAATGGTTTTTAATCCCACCACTGCACACAGCACCAGTTCATGTGCAGCAGAACATCATATAGATAAATATGTTGTGCCATGTCTGTACATATCTCTATATACAGCAAATTGTGCTGTCACACTTCATATTCATCATGTAAATATGATGGATGCGTCCTAATATTATTATTATTATTATTATTATTATTATTATTAAGCAAGTTGTATTTTGACCATATTATCATCTTCATGTATATTTTCCATTTCCCTCTTTATAAACTTGAATTCTTATTGGATAAAAGTCTATCAGGTGATGTGTGTTTGTTTAATGAAGGAAGGTGCAGTCAAATGATACAACATCCTTTATCAAGGTGTGCAGAATTATTAGGCAGCTTATTCTTCTCATGCAAAATGAGCCAAAAAGAAATTCAACTTAACTCTTCCAAGTGAAAAATTGTTACAAGTCAAAGGCCCTTTTTGACACCTGCTATCATCGGTCCGATCTCAGATCACAATGCACAGACTTTAGACAAGAGCGTGACAGCCCCATATATTTCTATAAAGCAGTCACCCTATGTCACGCTTGGATAATGGGGATGTCCGGCTACTGTGCGTGTCAGTGATGCACAGACCAACGATGTCTGGTGCACACCAGAAAACAACAGACAGGAGAGACAAATACAGTGAAGGGGCCCTGCTCGTACGGAACGGGGAAGAGGTGATCTCCTGCACTTACCAGCGGCTGTGCCCTGATCTACCTACCGTCCCTATTCAGGCTTTTTCAACCTGTTACTGAGCAGGATACTTAATCCCCTGCTGGCCATGATGTAAGCCCTTAATAAGGAATGGCCGGCAGGAACACTAGTCTCAACCACTGCAATAACACAACAAGAGGGAAGGGGAGACAGACAGGTCTAACAAGGCAGCTTCCCGCCTGCTGCCTTGCTCCTTGGCAGCAGATGGCTTAGCAGTAGTCAGCTCTCCATAGAACCTGAACCTCCTTCACCTCAGGAAGTATGGCTAGGTGTGTGACCATATAAAGGGGATGGGAGTAACCACAAAGTAGCCACATCTGGTAAGGAAACTAAGCAGTCTGCTAGCCGCAAACGGACATTACCTCCTGAACTGCCAAAGGATAGAAACGTTTAAAATGAAGTCTCAGTAAAGGAATGAGACAGAGGTCCCAAACAAATGACAAGTCTCCCAGGTAAGAGAGACCATCATGACACCATGAGGTCAAAAGGCTGGTGCTTGCATTGCAATCTGAAATCAGAATTATTAGGAACATCAGAAAGAACCCTTAGAGAAGGATGCAGCACTCTTGAAATTGTTAACATATTGGGGTATGATCACAGAACCATTAAAAGTTTGTTGAAAATAGTTAACAGTCATAAAAAATGTGTTGAGAGTAAAGATGCACATTAACTGCCAAAGATTTGATAGGATCAAAGTGAAGCGAGTATGATCCCATTATCCTCAGTGCTGTCATGTTCCAGAACTGTTACTTCCGTGGAGTGGCCAGAACTACATGGTGTTCAGAGACATGGCTGAGGTAAGGAAGGCTCATAACCGACCACCGTTCACAATCAAGCACGCCTGCACACATCGTTCCTTAGCCGTGAATGCATTTCGCAGGACGTCTGGCAAGTTACTCATAATCCAGCTAATTGATTTAAAAAAAAAATAAGGGACCAATTATAGACCACCTGGAAATGACACTTAAAACATCACATTTTTCTGACAGAAGCAGTGTTTGATCAAGCGTCTGCAGGTTGCCAGCTGCTCAGGGGTTTTATGAATTGAAATACGGGATTTGTAAATTGACGTCGCCACATAGGTGAAACCAAGCTTCCTCAATGTACCCCATATAGAACAATATGTTTACTTTTACAGCAATGTAGTTCTGTAGTTCCTCAATGACAGTGACTCTGTCCGGGCGAACACGATCTTTCTTGGTCACTCGTTGACATGTGGAATACGACATTCATGTCTCCTGGGAAAGTTGCCGTTTCACATCTTGAAGCAGTTCCTCAGACACTTTTGGACATCCCCCAATTTTCCTCATCCAGTAATATTCCTGTATGTTCCAGCTTATTCACCAATGAAAGAGCACATGGTTTTAGGCGACTGATTTTGACCTCTAAACTTCTTTAGACACTCTTTAGCATCTCTTTAAGAAATCCATTTTCACAATGAAAACGCTCCTTTAAACTAAATCTGTACATTGTTAACAAATGAAGAAGGAAGGAGTGCAATGCAAGTCAGAGTCGTGGAGTCAGTATCCATTTTGGGTGGAGTTTGATTCAGGGAAACTAAGTCGTCAGATGTTTGGTTTATTGACTTTACAGCCATGGTTGTGGAGTCAGAGTCGTGGAGTTAACGTGCGTTTTTGGGGAAGTTGGAGTCAGTCAGATTCAGGAAAATTAAAGTGAACCTGTCAGCTAGTTTATGCCCCTCCAGCTATCACTGTCTGTACCTGCAGCTTCATAGTACTATTCTAATCATCCCTGTCTGAGCTCATAGTGTAATGTGAAAGGTGAAAAAAAGCATTTATATACTTATATTTCCTTATGAAATGAGGCAGTCAGTCCCCAGCTTGGAGGACGGGGACTGTTTGGCAGGTTAATAGTTAACATTTCAGCCTTGTGCTAGAACATGTTGGGAGACCTAATGTGAAGTCACAACCATGTGACTACAATAGGCGGAGCTAAGTTCTCATAGAACATAATACATTTGCTGGCTTAGCTCCGCCCACTATGGTCACATGATCGTTACATCACACAGGTCCTTTAGCTATCCAAGTTAAAAGTGAGTTAAAGGGAACCACCACCTCAGATGACGACTATAAGCTGTTAATACATGTCCCTGCACCCTACCTACACCATTCCACCTGCAGGACGTCACATGAAGGGACGGGAGCTGCCTTGCGTGCCCGCCCACTGATAGAAAGTGAGAGGGCGTGATGTTATCTATCAGTGGGCGGGCACGCAAGGCAGCTCCCGTCCCTTCATGTGACGTCCTGCAAAGTAAGAGGGAGGGCTAGAGAAGCCAGTCATGCTGCTGGAGACACAGCCCTCTAGTAACTGACCCAGAAGGAGACGCCCAGAAGTACGCAGGCATGTAATTTTATAAAGTGTTTATTTCGGTTTACATTTATCAATATTCTGAAGAAAAACATAGGTGGAATGGTGTAGGTAGGGTGCAGGGACATGTATTAACAGCTTATAGTCGTCATCTGAGGTGGTTGGTTCCCTTTAACTATTATCCTGCCAGACAGTCCCCCTCCTCCAAGGTGGGGATTGAAATATAAGTGTATAAATGCTTTTTTTTTCACCTTTCACATTACACTATGAGCTCAGACAGGGATGATTAGAATAGTATTATAAAGCTGCAGCTACAGATAGTGATAGCTGGAGGGGCATAAACCACCTGACAGGTTCCCTTTCAAGAGTTGGGAGTCCAAGTTGGATGTTTGGTTTATCGACTCTACAGCCATGAATGAAAGTATGTACAGTCCAGACTTCAGTACGGTTTATTGTCTCTTTTAGAGGTTACAGCTATATTCTGAATAAAGTAGCGAGTGAACTACCCTGTTTAATAATCCTGGTGCCACTACCAGGGCTGTGGAGTCAGAGTCGAGGAGTCTAAGCCCATTTTGGTGGAGTCAAGAGTTGAAGTCGGCAGAAAATGAACTGACAGACTCCTAAAATATATTTAAAAAATTGTGTAGTCACTCAATGTGGAAAGTGCTGAATATTATTATGAATTCTTTTTATGTTCTATCAAAATATCGTGATTATTGTATTATAATAATGATTAAAAGTCTGATGTTCACATTATACTACATTAAATGTATGGAAACCATGAACAAGACCTATCGTTGAAACACGTTGGTTTGCTGCACTGTTTGCCCCTGATGTGAAGCTTTTTTAATCTTCAATAAAGGATTTAAATTTGGAGACCTCTAAATCGCTAGATTCTGATTCTTTTTTTCCTGTTATCAGCCCAGGACCAGGGCTGTGTCCTATGCGGATTTGTCTCCAGAAAAAGCAGTGGACATTATACATCGGTGATCAATTACCAAACCCCCTTCCCACTTTTGAATTTGACAATAAATTTATCACTTAAACATGAGCCATTTATGAACAAGTCGGAGTCAAGGAGTCGAAGTCTGAATTGAAGTCAGTGTCGTTGGTTTGGCTTACCGACTCTACAGCTCTGGCCACTACCACATACAACCATATACACTGGTGGTAAAAGCTTTTACACTGTGGTCTATAGCCAGTAAGTCTTCCCTACCGACATACTGAAACCAGGCAAAACAAAAGAAAGCCTTTACCCTACATCAGGGAAATTAATTTTCTTAAGAGGCCACATGAAAGAGAGTGACTGTTGTATAGGGCCGAAACAAAAGGCTCATATCCCCTATACGAGCTTCCACATAGCCCAGATGTGGCCTGAGGGTCACACTTTGACCAGCTCTGCCCTAGATTGTAAACCAGCAGTAATGTTTACACAAGATTGGGGACTTATATTTACATAATGTTCAAAACAAATTATTCCTGCTCCTGACCAATCAAATGATCAAATTTTTGGTACATGTGGTTTAACCCCTTCCCGACACAGCCAATTTCCTTTTTTGCATCTTCATATTTTTCCTCCCTCTTTTCCAAGAGATCTAATTTCCACAAATTCAAGGATTATGTAGGGACAAAGTGTTGCCGGTCCACGCTGTCACAGAAGACAAGTATCCAGTGGTACAATTTACTGCTGGTTTACTGGATCCATCCAAAACGTTTCAGACCCTGCTATGCTCCTTCATCAGGGGAACATCAGGGAAGGAGCATAGCAGGCTCTGAAACACGTCGGATGGATCCGATAAACCAGCAGTAAATTGTACCACTGGATACTTGTCTTCTGTGACAGTGCGGACTGGCAACACTTTGTCACTACAGGATCCTTGGATTATCTACCACCTTGCACGTGGAGGTGTGGGTCCTGCAGCAGTCACCATTACATGCTCCTAATGCTGGTTGTGTGCTACACAACCCAATAAGGTGAGCAGTGAACATCACAACTTCATAGCCATTTTTATCTTTAAACGATAAGACCCTATTGCGCTTGCTTCCTTTTCAGCGATTTTTTATATAATTTCCACAAAGACACAGGAGGTCTTGTTTTTTTGAGACAAGAGTTGTACTTTTGAATGGCACCAATGATCAAAAGTTTCAAGTTGTGGTGAAATTGTGAAAAAAATCACAATCCCGATGTTTTTTGGTAACTATTTTTACAGCATACAGTAGAAATGACCTGGAAGTATGATTGTCCTCATCACAACAATTATGGCCACGTCAACCGTGCCAGTTTTTTTTTTTATTTTGTAGTGTCGACATAAAAATTTGTTTATGTGTAACTTTTTTGGGATAGATCTGACTTTTTGATCACTTGTTCCAGCATTTTTTGTGGTACTGCAGTGAGCAAAAAAAGGTAATTATGGTGGTTTAATTTATTTTTCTGTGGATGGTGTTTACTAATCAGGTTAGTTTTTTTTAAAACATTTGTATAGATCAGACTTTTCTGAAGGTGGCAAAAGCACGTATTTTTATCTATCTTTTTTTTTTAGTGGGGAAAATGTGGGGGTAATTTGAAATAGTGGAAATTAAAAAAAAAAATTAAAACAACTGTTAGGCCCCTCAGGAAATTTGAACCTGCCATTGCCTGACCGCTTGTGCTATATACAGCAATATCATGGCATTGCTGCATATAGTAAAAATCACAGCCTCCTGCCATGGACTGGGTTTCAAGGAAGCTCTGCAATGAAAAGCACATAGGTGTTAACCAGACCATCAGCTGTCACTGCAATCCATCTATGACTGGTGATCACGTTGTGGGCACACCAATGAGCGCATAGAATGAAGTGCCCTGAAACCAGCAAGCTGTTATTGCAGCTGTGATAGTTTGAGAGTGGTACTTAATGTGTTAACAATCACATTTAGGGCTTAATTAATGCTATCCGCGTTTGTATTGATATTATATATATATCGGACTTTTTTTTTTTTTTTTTTTTGACGGGGTCATGGCTAGTAACAGAAATATGGATTGGCAGTGGCTTTTTCAATTTACTCCTCATTTTACAAACTGTGCATCCTATAAGGTTATAAAAGAACTTTAAAGAGGACCTGTCACCAACCACAAGTGGTGATCTAATTACAGCACTGGATGCAGCATGTCTGCTGCATCCAGGCAAGGGGTCTCCCAGCCCTTGAGCCCCCCTGTACCCCGAGATAATACACTTAGAAAACTTACATTGAGGAGTCAAATAGGAGGTGGCTTGTGGCTGCAGCCAAAGGGCAGATTCACACCCCCTGCATGTTTAATCTGCCCACTGCTGCCTCCCTGATGCCAATCATTGTCTCCCTTGTCTGCAGCATAACAGAGCTTATTTTAGTAGTGGCCGCTTAGCCCCGCCCCCTGCCGTGACGTTACCGCTTATACCCGCCCTGCTCTATGGTTAACATAGAGCAGGGCGGGTATAAGCGGTGATGTCACTGCAGGAGGTGGGGCGGCCGGCCTCCTGCTCTGACATCACCACCTTTATAAGTGTATAATCTCGGGTACAGGGCGGCTCAAGGGTTGGGGGACCCCTTGCCTGGATGCAGCAGACATGCTGCATTCAGTGCTGTAATTAGATCACCATATCTGGTTTGGTGACAGGTCTTCTTTAAGGGACATTTCAGCATTTAAATACGGTACTTTGATTTAATCGTATCGGTACTGTAACTGGGATTGCTAAATTAGCCTAAGTTACAGTGGGGGAAAGAAGTATTTCATCCCTTGCTGATTTTGTAAGTTTGCCCACTGACAAAGACTTGAACAGTCTATAATTTTAACGGTAAGTTAATTTTAGCAGTGAGAGATAGAACATCAAAAATAAAATCCAGAAAATCACATTGTCTAAATCAGTGATTTTCAACCTTTTTTGAGCCGCGGCACACTTTTTATACTTAAAAAATCCCGGGGCACACCACCAACCAAAATGGCACAAAATGACACTAATACAGTACATATTATACATATAGTTAATAATATAGATTCTAAATGTATTTATACTCACTCAGTGTGAAACCTGGGCCTGTTTCGATAAACACAAAAGGGATATCCTGGCAGGAATGGTGGAAAGACACACACGAAGCTCTTCCTCAACAGTTCTCAGTCTCTCCCTGTTTTTAGTTTTTATCGCAGTTAAGCTTGAGAAGCCCAGCTCACATAGATATGTGGTCGAAAATGGGAGCAATGTCAAAATAGCTTTGTTGGCCAGAATGGGGAACTCCTTGGCAACAGATAACCAAAAACTGTCCAAAGGAAGATCAGCAAACTTTAGCTTTAAACCGCGATCTTGCTTCAGTTCAATGAGTTCCTCTTGCTCCTTTAAAGTCATGTCCTTTCCAGCAACGGATAATGAGCTGTATGGGTCCCTAACCCAGTCAAGGCATTCTGTGAAGGTTGAAGAGAAATAAAACGATAACTTCTCCTCAAGAGTTTTCAAATGTCTGTCAATCACCTCGCACATTGCAGCAGTGTTGTCATCATGCAGTTTCTCGGTGAGCGGGAACATCTGAAGGTTGCCACCCTGCACATGTTGCTGCCAGAGCTGCAGCTTTAAACGGAATCCGTTCATTTTATCAGTGCTTGTAAGCAGGTTTTCATTTCGGCCTTGCATCCGTGTGTTTAGTTCATTCAGATATTGAAATATATCAGCCAGGTATGCCAGCTTTGCACACCACTCATCACTTGCAAGCAGCTTTGAATAATCGGACCTCTCGTTTGTCAGAAATATTTTAAGTTCCTCTCGCAACTCATACACACGGGCCAGCACTTTGCCGCGTGACAGCCACCTGACCTCCGTGTGGAGCAATAAGATTTTATGTTCCGCTCCCATTTCTGTACACAAAGACGCAAATAAGCGACATCTCAAAGGTCGCGTCTTCACAAAGTTCACTATGCGCACAACATCATCCAACACAGGAGCTAGATCTGCTGGTAAGGTCTTTGCAACGAGGGCCTCACGGTGCAAGAAACAATGGGTAACAATAACATCTGGGTTTCTTTCTTTAACCCTACTTACAAAGCCTTTGATGCGCCCGACCATGGCTGCGGCTCCATCAGTGCAGACACCTGTGCAGTTTTCCCATGTAAGCCCACTTTTATCAAGATATTCCGATGTGACCTGGAATATTACCTCTCCTGTTGATTTTTCTGGCAGTGCCTTGCAAAATAGGAAGTTTTCTCTAATGGCTTCTCCATCCACAATACGCACATTGGCCAACAGCTGACAATGTCCACTGATATCCGTCGACTCATCAAGTTGCAAGGCAAATTTCTTACTGATGCGCACCTTTTCCAAAACAACTGTTTCAATGTCCGCAGACATGTCATCAATCCGTCTGGCAATTGTGTTATCAGAGAGAGGCACTTTAGCTATCTCTTTGGCTGCGTCAGGGCCAAGCATCTCATTTACAATAGCTTTACAAGCTGGCAGTATTAATGTTTCTGCCACAGTGTGGGACTTTTTTGATTTAGCTATGAGTTCAGCAACAAGGTAGCTAGCTTTGAGGGCTCTCTCATTTACCTTTGTGCTTTTTCTCAAAAAAGTTGCCCCTTTCTCATTGTTTGTACGTAAGCGTACAAAATACTCCATCGGCTTGTTTTGAACGGAAGGGTGTTTCGTTTGGAGATGGCGTTTAAGCTTGCTTGGCACCATGGCGCTATTGGATAGCTTCTCACCACACACCAAGCACAGTGGTGTTGGTGCTGTCGCATCCCCAGTGAAAGTAAATCCAAATGAAAGATAGCTTTCACTGTATTGCCTTGAGCTCACCGTTTTGTCTTTTTTCTTTTGTCGACCTCTCGTACTACCTTCATCTGGGTTAGAATTGTGTCCAGGGTCCTGTTCAGCATTTGCCTTTTCCATTCTCAAATACTTCTCCATCACTGCTGAGATAGTGTGCGCAGCCACACACTAAAATAGAAGAGTATTACATTATCTGCCACACTTAAAGGACCTCTGCCAGGCATATTTCACTCTTGAGGGCTTAAAAAGCAACTCTTGCGGTGATAAGAAGCTGATTTAAAACCCCCAAGAGTGAACTCCGTGAGAGCTGTATGTGTGGAATAATAACATATTACTACGGTCTGCATTTCCTGCTTGAATTGACACTAGTGACGTAGCTTTCTCTATAAGTAGAATAGAGCCGGCTGCAAAATGCTACGCCACTAGAGTCAATTCAAGCAGGACATGACTGCTGAAGACCGGCAAAATATCGTTTTCTTATTCCACACATACAGCTCTCACGGAGTTCACTCTTGGGGGTTTTAAATCAGCTTCTTATCACCGCAAGAGTTGCTTTTTAAGCCCTCAAGAGTGAAATATGCCTGGCAGAGGTCCTTTCAATAAATTATTTATTTTAAAAAAGTGAAATAAAAAAGGATAACCCCCCTTATATATACAATCCCATGTAACCTCATACATACAGTCCCATGTATTCCCATATATATATATATATATATATACAGTCCCATGTAAACTCATACATACAGTCCCACGTATATGAGCACATAATTATCAGCACCATATACTGTGGTGATGTGCACTGTACAGCGCCACAGTATATGGTGCTGATAATTATGTGGCTCATATACTGCAATATAAAGGGGTACAATGAGAAATACTATGGCCATGAGGCCAGAGTACAAGTGCCAGCTCATATACTCAGCATATGAGCTGGTACTTGTAGTACTCCAGCCTCATGACCATAGTATTTCTCATTGTACATTTCTCATTGTTATATGCAGTATACTGCTGGAGTACTAAAAGTACCAGCTCATATGCTGAGTATTCTGCCAACAGTACATATACTCAGGCAAAAGCTCACATAGTCAGCAACAGCTGATTAACCTCCCTGGCGGTACGATTATGTCAGGAATTTCGTGCTAAAAGCGGTACCATTTTTTGCATGGAAATGGCAGAAATGAAAAGGGCAAGCAGGGCAGTGAGGATGATCAGAATGTCAGATCTCAGTATGGAGAACCCCTGTGTGCCACTAGCATTGCCACGAGCACAAGGGCAACTGGAAGAGTTGGGGTACAGCACCAGAAAATGGCACCTCTAATGTGCTATTTTCTGGGGTGGCTGTGGGTTGCAATTTGCAGCATGGGGGGGCCACAACATTTGGGTCTCTCCACGATGAGGATTGCAGCCCCCCAACTGCCAAGTTGTACCTGGCTGGCATCCAAAAATAAGGCAAAGCTCCTTGTCACTTTATTGGTAGAAGTAAAAAAAAAATGGCATGGGGCTCCGCCATATTTTTGGTCCAGCCAGGTACAACTTGGCAGCTACGGACTGCCAGCAACCCCCAGCTGCCTCGTTGTACCTGGCTGGTAACCAAAAATACAGCGAAGCCCATTTTTTTTTTTCTAGGACTAATTCTAGAAAAAAAAAAATGGCATGGGGCTCCGCCATATTTTTGGTCCAGCCAGGTACAACTTAGCAGCTACGGACTGCCACCCACCCCCAGCTGCCTCGTCATACCTGGCTGGAACCAAAAATACAGCGAAGCCCATTTTTTTTTTTTAATTTCTAGAACTAATTATAGAAAAAAAATTACGTGGGGCTCCGCCATATTTTTGGCCCAGCCAGGTACAACTAGGCAGCTGGGGACTGGAATCCTCAGCATAGAGAGGCCCAAGCGTTCTGGGCCCCCCATGCTGCGAATTGCAGCCCACAGCCGCCCCAGAAAATGGCGCATTCATTGAAGCGCCATTTTCTGGCGCTGTACCCAGGCTCTTCCAGCTGCCCTGGTGCCGGTGGCAAACTGGGTAATAAAGGGGTTAATGCCAGCTTTTTATTGGCAGCTGGCACTAAGCCCGAGATTCATAATATAGGGCCAATGTTAGACCCGCCATTAGGAATCTCTGGTAAATAGTCAGAAAATACACACAGAGAAAAATCTTTTTATTTGAAAAAAAAACACAAACAAAATTCGGACTCCATCTTTATTGTAAAGATCCGACGTAGTCCACAACGAAGATCCCACGACGCTCGATCGCCTCTGCTACATCCAGAGACTGCAGCAAGGGATCAAGTGTCCTCTTGTTGTAGTCTCTGGGATCAACGTCATGGTGCACGGTATGGCACATCATTGCCATACCATGCACCATGACGCTGATCCCAGGGAGTACAACAAGAGGACACTTGATCCCTTGTTGTAGTCTCTGGGATCAGTGTCATGGTGCACTGCATAGCAATGATCTGCCATACTGTGCACCATGACGCTGATCCCAGAGACTACAACAAGGGGTCAAGTGTTCCTTTGTTGTAGTCTCTGGGATCAGCGTCATGGTGCACGGTATGGCACATCATTGCCATACAGTGCACCATGACACTGATCCCAGAGACTACAATAAGGGATCAACTGTCCTCTTGTTGTAGTCTCTGGGATCAGCGTCATGGTGCACGGTATGGCAGATCATTGCCATACAGTGCACCATGACACTGATCCCAGAGACTACAATAAGGGATCAACTGTCCTCTTGTTGTAGTCTCTGGGATCAGCGTCATGGTGCACGGTATGGCACATCATTGCCATACAGTGCACCATGACACTGATCCCAGAGACTACAATAAGGGATCAACTGTCCTCTTGTTGTAGTCTCTGGGATCAGCGTCATGGTGCACGGTATGGCACATCATTGCCATACAGTGCACCATGACGCTGATCCCAGAGACTACAACAAGGGATCAAGTGCTCCCTTGTTGTAAGTCTCTGGCGATAGTGGATCCAATCACCATGGAAACTAAGTGCTGTGATCCATGAGATCACAGCACTTAGGGGGTTAACACAGACCAGGGCACAGCAATCACAGAGATGCTGTGCCCTGGCTGTGACACTGCTCCTCTGCACACTCATCTCTATGCTGGGAGATGACTGTGCAGAGAAGCCGACAGAAGAAGGAGGACGCCGCAGGAAGAGGACAGCAACAGAGAAGACAGAAGACAGAAGACACAGCAGACCGGAGGACAGAGGAAGAAGAGCGGAGGAAAGAGGGACAAGACCGGAGGACAGAGGAGAAGAAAGAAGACAGGTGAGAGGCCTGGAGAGAACGGAAGGAGCAGCGGATATCACCGGAGAGCGGGGGGAGTGGACCGGAGGGCAGGGGGAGAGATCAGAGGGGAGGGGGGAGATCCGGAGGGCAGGGGGGAGATCGGAGGGCAGCGGGGGAGATCGGAGAGCAGCGGGGGAGATCAGAGGGCAGCGGGGGAGATCAGAGGGCAGGGGGGGGGGAGATCCGGAGCACAGGGGACCGCCAGGATGGGGTAAGGGGACTCTCTGGCATTCACCCCGAGCAGGACTCGGGGTTACCGCTTCTGGCAGTGAAATTTAACCCCGAGTCCTGCTCGGGAATACCGGCAGGGAGGTTAATGAGCTGACTTAATTATAAACAGCATTATAAGCGGGCATTACCTTGGCGGCGGGAAAATGCGACAGTCTCTCCGCTCTCAGGATGACGCGCCGGCCTCGGTGTCGCGCGAGTGTTCAAAGCTCGCGCATGTGTTATTCTGTGACTGCGCATCGCTGCACGTTGCTGGGGAACAAAACAAAGGGGGCACCATAGTTTGGGGAACTTTCCCCGCGGCACACCTGACCATGTGTCACGGCACACTAGTGTGCCGCGGAACACTGGTTGAAAATCACTGGTCTAAATTATATAAATGTATTTGCATTTTGCAGAGAGAAATAAGTATTTGATCCTTCTGGCAAACAAGACTTAATACTTGGTTTGCAAAACCCTTGTTGGCAAGCACAGCAGTCAGACATTTCTTGTAGTTGATGATGAGGTTTGCGCATATACAGGAGGAATTTTGGTCCACTCTTCTTTGAAGATCATCTCTAATTCTTTAAGATTTTGAGGCTGTTGCTTGGCAACTCGTTCAGCTCCCTCCATAAGTTTACTATGGGGATAATATAGGGGTAGCCTGGCTCACTGGGTTGAAGCGGTCCTCTGAAGAAATCAGCGTAGATCAATAAAATCTATTCTTTGGCACATGAAAGAAGAAAGTGATGATTTTGCAGCAAAATTGATTTTATATGATAATGTCAGTCAACAAAGGACGTTTCGGCTATTCCAGACTTTCAAAATAACTGACAATGTACAATAAAAAATAAAAAATAAGTATATCATTGTACATCCATCATACAATTGATAACAAAAATAATCTCTACTTATGGATATAGATTAGTATATTGGTGCAGCACAGTTCCCCTTGGTGCTCAGCAGTCACAGCTCCTCTCCTCCTTGCTGTATAAGTATGCAAAATAAAGGACTGCAGCACTCTTCTTTGTGAAACAACAGCCTTTATTCGGCCATCAGGTGGGTGGTGACTATTAAAAATAATCTCTACTTATGGATATAAGCATATAGCAAAGATTGTACTACGTGATACAAGGTAGTACTCCAGTCCAATCAAATATATTGCCTAGGAGTCAAAAAGAGCAAATCAAATGGTGTCTGTTCATGCTGCAGGGTCTTCAGTACTTCCTGCGGGGTTATATGTACACATATATGTATTAGTATTTTTACATATTATACCAAAGTCATAGAAAGGGGTGATATGCATACCTTATAAGGTTTTGATCCTTAGTATTAAGTGTGGGTTGTGATATAGGTTAGGAACCGCCATAAGAATAATTTATATACTGTGAATAGTGCAATAAACCATAGTTAGTTAAGGAAAATAAGAGAGAAAGGTAGTTGTAAGGCAGTAATCAGGAAGGTATCAACAGGTTGGCATCAAAAGTGAGCAGCCTCACTAATATTGTATATTCCAGATACCTTAACAGAAAGATACGATTATCATGTCCTATGACCTATCCTAGTGTGGATGGTCTGGTGTGGACCCGGGTATGTTATTCCTGTTGTGGGTTAAAAGCTTCCTGTCATATGAAAAACACATGTGAAACCATGGAGAGACAATAGACTTATGAAAGATGTTAGTATTAGAATCCATAATGCGTAATCAGATAAGGTCTCTACCTGGGAGGCAGGGTATCCCTTCTAGAGACCGCTATCTTCCTCATACCAGCTAATCTGTATACAAAGTAATTAAGTATATAAGTTCAGGCACTTACCTCTCTGGTTAGCCACAGTTAGGGGCACGTTACACAGAACGATATCGTAGTAACATCACTGGCTTGGTGACGTTGCAGCGATATCGAAACAACATCGTTGTGTATGACACAGCGCTCTCCCTAGTTACCCGCTGTGTACCTTGGATACCAGCCTGTAAGCAGAGAAGGCTGGTAACCAGGGTATACATTGGGTATATAGGCAATGCGCGCAGCCTAGATATCCGCTGTTTACCACGGTTACCAGTCTGCTTCCGCTTACCGCAGCCTGGCAGCGGGAGCTAGACATCGTGGAAACAATATTTTATTCTTTTCCACAATGTAGCTGGTCCACTGGTCGCTGGTGAGTCTGCCTGTGTTACAGCTCACCAGCGATCAGTTCACGATGTGGCAGCGATCCACATCGCTGGTCGGATCGTTGCCACATCGCATCATGTAACCCGGCCTCTTGTCCTCCTTGCCTCTGCTGTCTTTAGCGAACAACCCGGGTAGCTCTGGGCATGTGATCAAAGCGCCACAGAGCTCCTCAGTGTGGGAAGTGTGCGCCTCTGTGACGGGCACATGCTTCCGGTCAGCTGATCGGATGTCAGCGAAAATGTAGCGGTCTTGTGATTGGTAGGGGCGGAGTACGGAAGGGGGATGCGCGTTGTCTATGCAGTAGCTTCGTCACACCTCCATTACTACTGTCTAACAGGCCGGAGAGAATAGATTACCCGCCGGCACTAATGCGCATGCGCCGCTTGCATTCCACGGCGGCTTCCTGCGTTCCATATACCGGAAACAGGACTTCGCCCATCCACCTACCCCTCACCTATTTAATATATAGCGCGGCGAGATGACACTGCACCCATGCCCAGACCCGGACAGTAGGCACCAGACACAAGAGATAATCTACCCTGGAGAGGTCACTTTTTTCCATTTGCATATCTGTTCCTATCTCTCCTGCCTCCAGCATCCGGAACACTCCCTGAGGTATACAGATTCTGATCATACACCACAGCAACGCTAAAACTGGATGGGGTAATATAAATCTAATCTTTTCAAACCATCTTTTGGTAGTTGTACCTGAAATATGGACAGCGGGCTCTAGAAGGGATACCCTGCCCCCCAAGTAGAGACCTTATCTGATTACACATTATGGATTCTAATAGTAACATCCTTCATAAGTCTATTGTCTCTCCATGGTTTCAGATGTTTTTTCATATGACAGGAAGCTTCGACCACAATAGGGATAACATACCCGGTCCACACCGAGCATCCACACCAGGATAGGTCACAGGACATGATAATCATATCTTTCTGCTAAGGTATCTGGAATATACAATATTAGTGAGGCTGCTCACTTTTGATGCCAACCTGTATAACAGGCTTCCTGTTTTCTTCCTTACATCTACCTCTTATTTTCCTTTACTAACTATGGTTTATTGCTATTCACAGTATATAAATTATTCCTATGGCGGCTCCTAACCTATATCACACCCAGCACTTAATACTAAGGAACAACACCTTATAAGGTATTCATATCACCCCTCTCTATCTCTCTGGTATATTATGTAAAAATACTAATACATATATGTGTACATATAAGCCCGCAGGAGGTACTGTAGACCCCGCAGAATAAACAGACACTGTTTGATTTGCTTTTTTTTGACTTCTAGGTAATAAATATGATTGGGCTGGAGTACTGCCTTATATTACGTTGTATAGTCTTTGCTTTATGCTTATATTTTTGTGTCTCCCACTCTCACACGACCTCTTCACCCCATCCCCTCTCTTGTTGGGGTCCCTCAAGGCTCTGTCCTGGGGCCCCTCCTTTTTTCAATCTATACCCTTGGTCTGGGACAACTCAAAGTCCCATAGCTTCCAGTATCACCTGTACGCTGATGAGACTCAGATCTACATCTCTGGCCCGGACATCACCTCTCTCCTGTCCAAAACCACAGAATGTCTGTCAGCCATATATCCTCCTTCTCCTCTCACTTCCTAAAACTCAATGTAGACAAAACCAAAGTCATCATCTTTCCTTCATCTCACACACCTCCCTTACCAAACCCATCGATCAACAAAACATGACATCACACTTTGCCCTGTACCTGAAGTCCACTGCCTTGGAGTAACCCTTGACTCTGCCTTGTCCTTCAAACCGCACATCCAAACCCTTGCCACCTCCTGCCACCTCCAACTCAAAAATATTTCCAGAATCCATCCCTTCCTCAACCCTCAATCTACTAAACTACTAGTGCATGCCCTCATCATCTCCTATCTTGACTACTGCAACCTCCTCCTCTGTGGCCTCCCTGCTAACACTCTTGCACCTCTCCAATCTGTCCTTAACTCTGTTGCCCGACTAATCCATCTCTCTCCTTGCTATTCCTCCACTTCCTTCCTCTGCAAATTCCTCCACTGGCTCCCAATTCACCAGCGTATCCATTTCAAACTACTAACATTGCCTTACAAAGCCAGCCACAATCTGTCCCCCAATATATCTCTGAACTAATCTCCCAATATCATCCAACTCGTAATCTTTGATCCTCCCAAGACCTCCTTCTTTCCTCCCCAATTTTAGGTTCCTCATCTAACCGATTGCAAGATTTGCCGAGCATTCCCACGTTCTCTGAAATTCTGCACCCCAAAACGTACAACTGTCCTCCACACTCGGAACCTTCAAGCGGAACCTGAAAACCCATCTCTTCAGAACAGCCTACAACATGCAATGACCACAATGTCACCTCACCACCAATGGACCTGGTGCTCCACCATCACCAGAGCAGACCCAACCTACTGTCTCTGTCCCCATTGCCCTGTAGAATGAAAGCCCGCAAGGGCAGGATCCTCTCTGGACTAGCCGAAACGTCCTTTGTTGACTGACATTATCAAATAAAATCAATTTTGCTGCAAAATCATCACTTTCTTCTTCTTTCGTGTGCCGAAGAATAGACTTTATTGTTCTATGGAGTTAAGGCCTGGAGACTGGCTAGGCAACTCCATGACCTTAATGTGATTCTTCCTATGCCACTCCTTTGTTGCCTTGGATGTATGTTTTGGGTCATTTTCGTGCTGGAAGACCTAGCCATGGCCCATTTTTAATGTCCTGGCAAGGGGAAGGAGGTTGTCACGCACGATTTTACAGTACAAGGCTCCATCCATTGTCCCGTTGATGCGGTGAAGTAGTCCTGTGCCTTTAGCAGAGAAACAACCCCAAAACATGTTTTCACAAGGAATGCTTGACTGTGGGGACTGAGTTCTTTGGGTAATAGGCAGCAATTCTCTGCCTCCAAACAGGCGAGTTAAGTTAACGCCAAAGAGCTCAATTTTTGTCTCATCTGACCACACCACCATCTCACAATCACGCTCAGAATCACCAAGGTGTTCATTGGCAAACTTCAGACGGGCCTGCACATGTGCCTTCTTGAGCAGTGGGACTTTGTGGGCACTGCAGAATTTTAATCCATTACGGTGTAATGGGTTACCAATGGCTTTCTTGGTGACAGTAGTCCCAGCTGCCTTGAGATCATTAATAAGTTCACCCCCGTGTAATTTTAGGCTGATTTCTCACCTTCCTCATGATCCTGGATACCCCACAAGGTGAGACTTTGCATGGAGCCCCAGATTGATGTCAATTGACACTTATTTTGTATTTCTTCCATTTTCTTACTATTGCACCAACATTTGTCACATCTAGCATCGTACGTTTGTAGCCCATTCCAGCCTTGTGCAGGTCTAGGATTTCCCCTAGAAAGGGGTCAGCAAGAGACCGCAAGTATACAAATGTTTGGATCAATTGAACCAGCATATATTGTGGAATCCTAACAGTATGTATGGAAATAATTGGTAGAATACAACATTATACAGACACTTTTGAACTCACTGCCTGGCCTGAAAACAATTTTAATAATATCCTGTTTTATACATTTCTGACGATATTCTCTCTTTAAAACACATGATCTATAATTCCAAGGTTTAACATTTAAACAGGTATTTCCTATCTTAAGAAGTGGAACAATACCACAAAGATGTGTCAGCACTTTTTTAGGACCTCTGCTGACCCACAAAAAGAAAAAGTAGTGCTAGAGAAGCACAAGGTCTTCTCTACTCTCCACAATCTAATCAGGCCACTATACTTTATTACTTATTAAGTGCATGTTTTTCATCTTTGGAGCACAACAGTTGCACTGAAGGCAGCACAAAAGGTGGTCAAATGAGTGGAAGTGACATTCTCGGCCTCATATGTTTTATGCATCCTTTATTACGTTATTGTCAGCCATTACAATGTAGCCCAGTGCAAGGTTACTATTGTATTGCTTTATCATTTCTCTTTTAGAGCATTATCCTTTCTCTTGGTTACAGCAGTACAAAATACTACTTTATATATTTTTACTAGACAGGGGCCTGATTAAATATCAGCATACAATTCTAGAACGTGTGCGATTATATATTAATTGAGCTACAACAAAGTAGTTACAACAATGTAGGTATGTGTATGTTAAAGAGGACATGTCATCCCCCTGGTGCTATGCTAACTGAATGCAGCACTGAAAGCAGTGTGTCTGCTGCATTCAGGGAAGGGGTCTCCCATATCTCTAGACCCCCTGTAAGCTGTTAAAAAGACTTTATAACGTGTACAGATAACGAGTCCGGAGGGACTTACTCAGTAATGAGACATCGCTGTTGCTGGTGTCCTCCACGCCTCCAGCCTTCTGTGTGCCATCTCCAGCCTCAGCAATGACACATACAGGAGGCTGAACAAGAGGGCTGGAGGTGGACCAGAGAGGGCTGGAAGTGGGGAGGACACCAGCAACAGCGATGACATATACAGGAAGCTGAACAAGAGAGGGCTGGAGACAGGGAGGAAATCATACAACAGCGATGACTCATTACCGAGTAAGTTCCTCCGGACTCCTTATCTGTATACTTTATAAAGTCTTTTTAACAGCTTACAGGGGGTCTAGAGACAAGAGAGACCCCTTCCCTGAATGCAGCACACATGCTGTATTCAGTGCTGCATTCAGTTAGCATAGCACCATCGGGGGGTGACAGGGCCTCTTTAACCCCCTTCATGACTCAGCCTATTTTGTCCCTAAAGACCTTGCCATTTTTGTTTTTTCGTGACATATTGGGCTTCATGTTAGTAGTAAATTTAGGTCAATAATTTTTGCGTTTATTTGTGAAAAAAATCAAAATTTGGCAAAAATTTTGAAACTTTCGCAATTTCAAATTTTGAATATGTATTCTGTTAAACCAGAGAGTCTCTGGGTGATTGGTTGCCATGGTGATCGGCTCCTCTGCAGGGAGATGAGGCTGCAGCTTCATCTCCCTACATAGGGGCCAATCACCAAGGCAACCATGGACGCTTGCGCCAGCTCCTCTGCTGCATCCATGGTTGCCATGATGATCAGCTCCTCTGCAGGGAGATGAGGCTGCAGCGTCATCTCCCTGCAGAGGAGCCGATCCCATGGCAACCATGGACGCTTGTGCCGCCACAAGCGTCCATGGTGATCAGCTCCCGCTCTCTCCTCTGGTGTTCCTCCCGTGCTGGCTCCTCTGCAGCCTCATCTCACTGAGAGGAGCCAATCACTATAGCAACCATGGACGCTTGTGCCGGCTCGGCCGGCACAAGCGTCCATGGATACCATGGTGATCGGCTCCTCTGCAGCGAGATGAGGCTGCAGAGAAGCTGGATCAGGAGGAAGACAGAAGGAGGAGGACCGGAAGAGCTCCGGGGAGCACAGGAAGAGGACCCTGGTGAGTTACCTGGTGCAGGAGGAGGGAGGGGGAGGCATCTGCGAGCTGGGGGGCATCCGATCACCCCTGTCCCTCATGCCTGTGATAAGCCCAGGGCAAGGGGTACTCGGACACCGGGCCTGGGTTTGATGGATTAACTGGGGAATCACGGGTGGTCGGGTTCCCGGTTCCGTGCCCTGGCTGTCATTTGTTAGATGACGGGGAAATATTTACAGGGCAAAAAGAGTAATATGGGTACCGGCGCTGTAAGCCGGCCGCTGAGGTGATGATGGGTGCAGCACAGTGTGGTCCAGCTCCCCACAGGAGGAACTTTTATCTCAGGGCAGCGGTGATGGAGGAGGATGAGGGGAATGAGGGGAGCAGTTGTTCTTACCCCTCCGATGAGATGCTGGTGATGCTGAGGCCCTCCAGGCAGCAGCGAAAAGAATGACAGACACCAGTTCAACTTCAACTCCACTTTACTGGGTACCGGCAGATGTTAAAGTGTTACACGGTACAGTCTGAGTTAGTGGTGATTGTTGCCGTTCGGTTTTCTTATGAGTCTCTAGGTCAGTGATGGCGAATCCAGGCCTCGAGTGCCGCACACAGTGCAGTTTTCAGGATTTCCTTAGAGTTTGACAGTTGGAAATTTGATTGCTAACTGTCAATGCAATGGAATCTGAAACCTGGACTGTGTGTGCACTCGAGGCCTGGAGTTCGCCATCACTGCTCTAGGTGTTCCCTTCTCAAGTCTTTCGGTGTCTAAACTGCTCTTCTCACTATTTACCACCCTTGCAGAGCTCTCCCGCCAGTTCCACAGTCTGCAGCTAGAAAGTAAGGTTCGTTCCTTACCGGTATGGACAGGAGTGTTTCCCCTATCTCTTCTCCTGCCACCGGAATTTGTCCCGTTACCTATAGTGTCCTGAACCGGTTTCAGTCCCGAGGGGTGAGGTGCCTTTTGTGGTGCTAACGGCAACCCGGTGATTATGGGCCCGCAGCTCGTCTGTTTACAGCCAGAGATAAACTGCTGACCGCCTCGGCTTTCCATGTTGCCAGTGTTCCATTGTTCCGTTTCCTTCTGTCCTGGGCCCCCTCTTAAAGATGGGGATCCCTCCTGTCAGCGGCGCTGTCAGGCACGTCGTCTCTGACTGCCTTCCCAGCACTGTCACTCAACTTTTTCTGCTCTAACCTAGGCTCCACCCACTTTTGGACCTACTGAATAATCAGTCCCTTTATACTACGGTGGCCTAGTGTTGTGTGTGAATTGAGACTCCACAATTTAACCCCGAACCCACAACTTACAGAGATACCACATATATTTACTAGATGCAATACCTCTCTGTAGCGCCTAGCCAGAGGGGCAGCACACCTGCCACCTGTGCAGCGGGGGACAGGGGTGATAGGATGCCTGGGGGTGCTGCAGGAGCCAGCGGCAGAGTGATCAGTACGGGAGAGTGGGGAGTGATCCCGACGGGCATTCATGCCGGCGCCGTACTGAGGTGTCTAACCCTCAGTGCATGTACGCAAAGCAGCGGCCAATCTGATTGTCCGCTGCTTGACGTACATTAACTGAGCCTTAAACACCTCAGTACGGCGGCAGCATGAACGTCCGCCGATCACTCCTGCTCTCCTCATACCTTGCGATTCTGCTGCCGCCAGCTCCTGCAGCGCCCCCAGGCATCCGATCACCCCTGTCCCCCATGCCTGCCGCCTGTGCAGCGGAGGGACAGGGGTGATCGGATGCCTGGGGGCGCTGCAGGAGCCGGCGGCAGTATGATCAGGCGGGAGCAAAAGAGATCCCGGACCCAGCGGGTGGCAGGGGGCATCGGCGGGCAGGGGTCAGTGGCAGGGCTATGGCACCTTGGGTACCTCCCTCTTCAGCCTTATCCAATATGGGGATGGAAGGCTGAAGAGGGAGGGCTCCGGGCGCCGCACAATCGTGGTGATTGGTAGTTTCACTTTTGAACTGCCAATCACCGCGAAAGGAGGTAAGGGGGGGGGCAAAACCGCCCCCTGGGGTCAACTACAAGTGCCCATGTAACTGCAGCTCGAGTGACAGGTCAGTGGCACATCTCACTCGAGCTGCAGGAGCGGGATTCCGCCATGACGCATATGCTGTGTCACGGGTCAGGAATGCACCTGTTTTCATGGTGCATACGCAGTGACACGGGTCGGGAAGGGGTTAAATATCATGAATGCTGTTATAAATGAAAATGCTGCTATTCACAAGGAAGTAACAAAAATAAACACGATATAATAATGTTTGGACTCTGGAGATTCATCATTATGGTACTGGCGGGGGGATGCTGCATCCTTGGACAGTGTCATTGATCTGTCCACAGTAGATTTGTCATTACGGCAGCGCCTGTGTGATGCTGCATCCTGACAGTCTGATAAATCTCGATTGCGAAGATTCGTCGTCACGGTGCCAGCGATGTAATGATGTATCCTGAATCAATGTTGTAAATCTGGGCAATGGAGAATCTTCTTAAAATCGCTTCTGTTGTGATACTGCATTATTTGTCAACCTCCTAGACTCCTAGACCTTGATGCTGGAGACTCTCCCACGCAGAATGTTCACTGTGATGCAGTATCTTGTGAGCGTCTCATTGATCTCGACACCGAAAAACCGTTTGGTCAACCCTGAAGCTGCAAAATAGCAACCTAATGGGTCTAGACTGGCGGGGGGGAGGTGGGGGGAGTCATCTTCAACACACATGCGCTTCTGTGTAGTGGCTTGGTCACGGTGGTGCAGTCTTTGTTCAATAGTCTCGTTTGCACGTTATTACAATTTCCAATGTGCTGCTTTCCTTTCCATGACATCTGCATACTTTTGGGATGGGCCCATCTTGGCATAGATTTTGAGTGATCAACCATACTTAGTTAAAATTCTTACATTCAAGTTTAACTGCCTTTTGTAATGTACACGACTTACAGATACACAGACAAACTGGGTAGGGCTTTTATATAGAAGATGGAACAAGGTGGGTGAGGGAAGGTTTGGGCCATGACATTATTATGCACAAGTCTGTACATTTATGCATGGTTAGTGTTTTTTAAATTGTTTTTAACGTGGTCTGTTTTTTTGTTTCTGCTTAATAAAAGATTCCACTCTTTTTCACTTACGGGCTGCTATGTTTATTTGTATTTCAGCACAGTCATTAACAAACAATCATTTATCTAGAGATCTATATATGCTCCACAGGAGTGTTTTCACTTTATCTCTTAAGCTCCTGTCACACACAACGACGCAACAGCGATCCCGACAATCCTCAGGGATCACTGTTGCGTCACTTTGGGATCGCTGGTGAGATGTCAAACAGTCCGATCTCACCAGCGACTCAGCAACGATCCGGAATGATAGGGGGTCGTTGGGAATTGTCACTCTAGGGCGTAGTATTGAGATCGCTGGTCGTTGTTCCTTTCAAACACAGCGATGCTGTTTTCACATAACTTTGTTCCTGTCCGTGGGATCCTACTTTTTGTAGGACCCCACAGACAGGAAAGGACACTACAGGGGGTGACCTATTCTGTGTCCGGGTCGGTGATTATCACAGATCCGGACACAGCGGGGGCACTTTCACTTCCGCAATGTATAATATACATTGTGAAAGTGAAATTTAGTAAAAGAAAGAGTTAAAAATAAAAAAAATCTGTATGCTCACTTGTCCGCGATCCACCGCTGCCCCCAGCAAGTTCTGGGTGCTTATAGGACCTGCGGTGACGTCACAGCCCCATCAGCTGATCGGGTCACATGACCGCAGTAACTGCAGTCATGTGACCCGATGACGCTGCCGGGTTGTGACATCACGGCACGTCCTATCACCTGGACCTTGCTGAAGACAGCATTGGATCACGGACAGGTGAGCATACAGATTTTGTATTTTTAACTCTTTCTTTTACTTAATTTAACTTCTGCAATGTATATTATACATTGCAGAAGTGAAATTAGACGGTTAGGAGCAATTTTAGTGTACCGAGTATGCTCAGTACACTAAAATAGGGTCCGAGGAACGATCAGCTGTTTCCTCGGACCCGCGCTCATAGGCCCCCATGTTAAACCGCAAGGATGTTATCCTATGGGGGTCGGATCGGATTTGGCCTAATTGCCATCCGATTTTGTGGGATCCGATTTTTTTCTGTGCCCAAAATCGGAGCAGTCTCCGATTCTGGGTACAGCAAAAAATCGGACACAAATTGGATCCCACAAAATCGGATGGCAATTAGGCCAAATCTGATCCGACCCCATAGGATAACATGGGGCCAAATCGGATCCGTGGCTGTCCGTTTTACAACGGACAGCCACGGATCCAACAAAAACATGATGTGAAAGCACCTTATCTGGTAGTAATGCTCACTCAGCTATTCCACAGTGCTGGTGTTGTACATACCATTTGATGTTTTTCCTACATGATGGTGCCACAACCCCACTGACAAGAAGAAAACAGTAGAGCAGATCTATTTAGGTAAACGGCATCAGCTAGAGTGATCAGAATGAGACGCTGAGTTGCACCCGTCTTTCATTCACATGATGGATTGTGTTCCAAAGTCCACACCCCAACAGATAATAAAATCAAGACATAACAGATCAAAAAATCCATGTTAAACCAGAAACAAAAAACACTTGTTCGTGCTTTTTAACTAAAGAAAATCAAATGTGAAGTTTTTATAGATTTACTGGCCAACTAGACAACCTAAATATGGCTGCAATAACTGATTTGATGGAGTCATTGTTCATCAAAAACTTTATTTCTAGACTCCATAACACCATGTCCTATTACTGATACTGATACTAGATAATAAATGAAATGCTGAATTAAAAATTTCTCAAAAAAAAAAATATGCCACTGGAACTAAGGAACAGACTTAAAGGGAACCTGTCACCGGGTTTTTACCATCCCATCTGAGAGCAGCATAATGTAGAAATAGGTACCCTGATTCCAGCGATGTGTCAATTACTGAACTGCTTGCTGTCATTTTGATAAAATTAGTGTTTTCTCTGTTGCAGATTTAGCATTCTGTTTATATGCCAGACTATTTGGCAGCAGGCCAAGTAGACTGCTAATGATAATCTCCAGATGGCTAAACAGTGATTTTATCAAAACTACACTGAGCAGCCCAATAAGTGACACATCACTGGAATTAGGATCTCGGATCCTATATTATGCTATTCTCAGATCAGGTTGCAAAAACCTAGTGACAAGTTCCCTTTAAAGCTCAATTTGAGAACACCCATTGGTACTTGTTAGAGCGAATCAGCGGACATACTCCAATTCCTTGATTCATTATGATTTAAAATGAACACAGAGAGGGGAGGGAGGGGGTTAGCGGGAGAGGGAATGGGCAGTTATCTTTGTATTTGTTAAGGTTTTATATCTATTTTGAACTATTTGCAGTTTCTGTATAACATTGAAATTTAATAAAATATATTTAAAATAAATAAATAAAGCTAGAATGAATGCAATATGACGCAGGAATCAATCCAATGCTCAGTTCATACCTGTTATATTGTAGCCATAAGCAGCCAATTGTCCTGCCATGTATTCTCCATCAGAGTTGTTATGAGAACAGCCCCACGTACGAATCCAGATCTTCTGAGTGCCTGGAATAGTGCTGAATAAAAAGGGGACCATTAAAAATAGAGAAACTTGAATCCCATAAAAAGCAAAATGCTGTGCAATTAGACAAAAGACTAATGAGAGTAAAGTACCCACAGACTACAGTTTTTACTACCAAGTGTATTACACAGAATGAAATAGTCCCATTGAATAAAATGAGGGCTATCTTGAGGTAACAGGACCATTATACTTATATAGTCTCTGTTTAAGTTTATGAAAATGCTCTGCTGGATGTCCAAGAGCTGCTTTAGACCAGTCTGAACCGGTTTTTGAGCGCCAAAATTTGGTGTGGTGATTGGTCAGTTAGTGGTCTGAGGTGACTGGCCAGGGTTATAAATACCTGTGTCCCTGGGCTGCTGGTCAGTCACCTCAGGATCCTGTGAAGAATCCCCACCCGCCCTGCCCTATTTATATGTTGTTATTTAATTATCATATTTATGGTACTTTGTTAGAGGGACGGTTGCCCATTGAGGATGGGTGGGCCTGTTTGACATTTTAAATGGTTATGGTGGTTATTTAACTATTTATTTATATTTGAATTTATATAGCTCTTTAAAGCTCTTTATTTATATGAATTTTATTGAATCAAAGATAATATTTATCCTTTAATAATTTTGAAAGCCTTAATAAAGTACCTAATTATTTTCCCCACAATGCTCTGGTAGTAGTGTCCATTTATTTATATTCATTTAAGGGAAAGGATAATGATTATTATGGGGTTTAATTGGGCCTTGTTGCCTCATAATAATATTTATTCATATACATACTTATATATAGATATAGATTCATTTATATAGCGCAATTACCATATTTTCACTTTATAAGACCCACCTGATTATAAGATGCACCCCCAAGATTTGGTGAAGTTAAAGAGAAAAACAATAATTTTAAAGAGGACCTGTCATCTCCCTGGTGCATGGCAAACTGAATGCAGCATGTCTGTTGCATTCAGGGAAGGGGTCCCCCACATGTCTCTAGCCCCCCCTGTAAGCTTTAAAAAAGACTTTAGAAACCTTACAGTTAAGAGGTCGCCTGGGTGGGATCTTATTAAGAGGTCCTGGCTGCTGACACAATCCGCCCTGCCTTCTCCTTGTGTGTTCCATCTCTTCTTCTGGGTCTGCTCCACTCTTCTGCTCCTGACTAGTGATGAGCCTGCACTAAAATGCTCAGGTGCTCGATGGTCGGGTGCTTGACAGAGCACCGAGCCCAATGTAAGTCAATTAGTGACAGGCTCCGCCCACAGACTTACGGCTATAAAATGAGTGTTTCTGGGAAAGGGCAGGAGGGTGGGCTTTTTCAAATCGTTGCAGCATACAACACCTTGCTGTGCCCCCCAGAGGGACCCTAACAATCAATCTGCTCTCTGTGAGGTGCAAGCTGACTGTGTGCACTGAAGGGAGCTCCGTATTTGTATCAGATTGATAATTATTAATGAAGAGTCCGAGCGTCTCGGCGGTAATCTGTGCTCACCGAGCATCCAGAGTACTGGGATACTCGTGCGAGTAACGAGTAGCACCGAGCATGCTCGCTCATCATTACTCCTGATGTCACACAGAGCAGGAGCAGAAGAGGAGGGCAGCCTCAGAACAAGAGGTGGCAGCAGACACGTAGAGAGGGCGAAACACACAAGGAGAAAGCAGGGAGGGCTGTGCCAACAGCCAGGACCTCTTATTCTGATCCAACCCAGGCAACCTCTTAACTGCAAGGTTTCTAAAGTCTTTTTTAAAGCTTACAGGGGGGCTAGAGACATGTGGGGGCCCTTTCCCTGAATGCAGCAGACATGCTGCATTCAGTGCTACATTCAGTTTGCCAAGCACCAGAGGAGTAACAGGTCCCCTTTCATCACGTGTCCCTCATCCTGGGATACACCCCCCATATCCTGCATATGGTCCCATTAGGCTGGCACATTAGCCCCTCTGTGTTGGATATAGCCCTCCGTCACGCTTTATGCCCCCCTATGCTGGATATGGCCCCCCATCACGTTAATGTCCCCCTGCCGCCACGCACACATTAAAATAATGTTACTTACCCTCCATCGCTCGCTCCTTGCTCCCAGCTCATCGGTCTCGCCCTGTATCTGTGCCGGCATCTGATCATGTGACCAGGGCGCACAGTGATGACATCACTGTGTTGTGCCAATCACGTGGTCGGATGCAGAGACCGAGGAGCTGGGAGCACGAAACGAGCAACAGAGGGTAAGTAACAGCGGTTTTTATTTTAATGTGTGCGTGTCGGCAGGGGGACATATGGCGTGATGAGTGGACCACAACCAGCACAGTGGGGCATATAGCATGACGGGGGGCCATATCCAGCACAGGAGGGCATATAGCGTGACAGGGGGCCATATCCAGCACAGTGGGGGGTTGAGTACAGGCATGTCATATGTGCCGCTCCCCCTATCCATCTCTCAGCGCTGCTTCAGCATGGAGGTGATGGCCAGCGTGTGCAGTGCATATTACATGAGGGTAATGAGCGGGAGCACGTGACCTCCCACTGCCGTCTGCAGCCTGCACCAGCCTACGGACTCAGATCCAGAGCAGTCACCCCTCCCCCCACACACTAAAGCACAGCACATAGTAGGTTCGAATTATAAGACGCACTCCCTACTTTCCCCCAAAATCTGGGAGAAAAGAGCATTTTATAATCTGAAAAATACGGTAATTTTATCACGCTTTACATACCGTATATACTCGTGTATAAGCCGACTTTTTCAGCCCAAAATTTGGGCTGAAAAGTCCCCCTCGGCTTATACACGAGTATATACTGGTGGGGGCTGTGTCCGGGCACTGCAGGAGGCGGCGGGGGGAGGCTGCAGAATGAGCGGCACGTCACGTGGTGCCGCTCATTAATTATGCATGGGGAGCAGCGCATAGTACATTGCTGCTCCCCTGCACAAAATAGCCTCCCCCGCTGTCTCCCCGCCCGACCCATGTATACAGAGGCCCCCCAGCAGGGTAATCTCACCCCCTCGGTCTGCAGGCACCCGGGTCCTCCAGCTGCTCCGTCTGCATGCGGGGCTTCTAATACCGGCGTCCTCCCCGTGGCTCTTCCTGTTTGAATGCGATCATGTGACCGCGGTCACATGATCACATTCAAACAGGAAGTGCGGGAAAGACGCCGGTATTAGAAGCCGCGGTGTACGCAGACGGAGCAGCTGGAGGACCCGGGTGCCTGCAGACCGAGGGGGTGAGATGGATCAATGCTGAGGGGGGGGCCTCTGTATACATGGGGGGGGCTGTATTACCAGTGCTGGGGGGCTGTGTTACCAGTGCTGGGGGGCTGTGTTACCAGTGCTGGGGGGCTGTGTTACCAGTGCTGGGGGGCTGTGTTACCAGTGCTGGGGGGCTGTGTTACCAGTGCTGGGGGGCTGTGTTAAAAACTACTAGAAAAAAAGCAGCATCAGAAAAACTCACCATCCATGCCAAAGACAGAAAACCAAAAGCACTTACAGGACGCAGTCAGAGCCCAATTGTGGAGCAAGCCCAGCTGCTGGCTGATGAGTCGCCTCTACCAGCAAATTGTGGGAGGCGACCTGCCATGCATACACTAGGCCTGCATAGAGCACCATTCACACTGATACATATGATGCAGAGTGTCTGAAAGCTACCCAAACCGCTCCGCTGCCTGAGCATTGGGCCGCACAGTACGATGCTTCCGCACCACTGGATGAACGGCGCCCCTATGGGCCCACCTGCGCCCTGGATGGATAAAAAAGTGCAAAAGTTTTTTATATGATAAATAAAAAACCTTTATAGATGGGATTTTGGTTCATGTGTTGGCCCAAGACATTTAAGCTGATGACCCACGATCAAGGGATCCCATGCTCACCAGTCCTAACAAAATTGTACAAAAACTACTAGAAAAAAAGCAGCATCAGAAAAACTCACCATCCATGCCAAAGACAGAAAACTAAAAGCACTTACAGGACGCAGTCAGAGCCCAATTGTGGAGCAAGCCCAGCTGCTGGCTGATGAGTCGCCTCTACCAGCAAATTGTGGGAGGCGACCTGCTGCTTCCCACTGCTGAGGGGCGCTGTGTTACCACTGCTGAGGGGCGCTGTGTTACCACTGCTGAGGGGCGCTGTGTTACCACTGCTGAGGGGCGCTGTGTTACCACTGCTGAGGGGCGCTGTGTTACCACTGCTGAGGGGCGCTGTGTTACCACTGCTGAGGGGCGCTGTGTTACCACTGCTGAGGGGCGCTGTGTTACCACTGCTGAGGGGCGCTGTGCTACCACTGCTGAGGGGCGCTGTGCTACCACTGCTGAGGGGCGCTGTGTTACCACTGCTGAGGGGCGCTGTGTTACCAATGCAGAGGGGCGCTGTGTTACCACTGCTGAGGGGCGCTGTGTTACCACTGCTGAGGGGCGCTGTGTTACCACTGCTGAGGGGCGCTGTGTTACCACTGCTGAGGGGCGCTGTGTTACCACTGCTGAGGGGCGCTGTGTTACCACTGCTGAGGGGCGCTGTGTTACCACTGCTGAGGGGCGCTGTGTTACCACTGCTGAGGGGCGCTGTGTTACCACTGCTGAGGGGCGCTGTGTTACCACTGCTGAGGGGGGCTGTGTTACCACTGCTGGAGGGGCGCTGTGTTACCACTGCTGGAGGGGCACTGTGTTACCACTGCTGGAGGAGCGCTGTGTTACCAGTGATAGGGGGCTTTATAACAGGACGGTGCTCTGCTGCATTGGTAGTTTACTGTTTCTATTTAAAATAAAAGTTCAAAATTTTATTCGTATCTATTTTCATTTTTAAAATTTTTCAGTACCGGTAGCTGCTGCATTGTCCACCCTAGGCTTATACGCGAGTCAATAGGTTTTCCCAGTTTTTGGGGGCAAAAGTAGGGGGGTCGGCTTATACACGGGTCGGCTTATACACGAGTATATACGGTACATTTTGCAACACTGTCCCTATTGGGGCTCCCATTCTATCAATGCGTCTTTGGAGTGTGGAAGACAAGCAGAGTACCAGGAGGAAACCCTCTCAAACCCATAGAGAACAGCAGTCTCCACTTTACTCTCCCAGTAATCATAGCAGCCTTCCCATTACTTTCCCAGTAAGTAAGAGAAGCCTCTCTGTTACCATCCCAGTAATCAGAGCAGCCCTCCCAATACTTTCCCGGTGAATAAAAAAAGAAAAGGGGGAGGGGGAAGCTGTACTAGAGAAAATGATGCACACACCAAGGTAAATAAAGAAATAAAAAAATGCATATATTTTATTAGTTTATTTACCAGCATTTCTTGCCCAGTAATCACAGCAGCCTTCCCGTTACTTTCCCAGTCACAGAAAGCTTTCCCAGCATCCCACTTTGACTAGCTTGGGTATGAGACTAGACCCCAGACTTCATTGCCGAACAGAAAGATTGGGGAAATGATGGTGTCAAAGATTTTTAGCCAGACGGTTACAGATGCCTTGAGATGGTACAGATGTCTTTTGATGGCATATGCGGCTTTGCATGCTTTATTTTTCATTAACTCTATGGCTTGCTTAAAGCACCTGATTAGCTGAGTTCTAGGCCTACGTAGGTGTACTTGTTGGTTTTTGTAAGTGGACAGTTGTCCATCACAAAGTAAGGATGACCAACAAGTTTCTGCTTTCTTTTCTGGAACACCATATTATTAGTTTTCTTCTGGTTGATTGGCAGTGCCAATGTGTTACTGAAGGTCTCTAGGATTTTCAGATCATCTTGGATGCCTTTCTCAGTTGGTGATAAGAGCACAAGGCCATCAGCATACCATCGGCCATCTGCGTCTCGCTCTCCTCTGCAGTCTCTCTCCTCTGCTGTAATTTTCTCCTTTTTCCTCTACATTTGCAGTTGGTGACATGCTCAGTCAGGCCAGGAACCCAACTTCCAACACCTGCATGGATGCCAGACCGGATCCCTGCATGGATTCCAGCCCATATAAAGGGTCCATGTTACCTCTTCCTCCTTTGCCACCACCTCGTCTATCATGGCCTTCAGCGTTTTTGCCAGCTGGCATAGACTCTGTATATTAATGTTGATTATGGAGTCATCAGTGATAGTCATGTTGGTAGAGTATTCAAAGCATTTTAACACGGCACAAAGGTCCTGCATGGAGGCCCAATAGTTGGTGGTTATGTGGGGTTGGTCCATTTACTGATTCTGCCGTGCATGCTGCATCTGAAAATCAACTATTGCCTACTGCACAATCTCTCCACCATATGTAAGGTGGAGTTCCACCTTGTTGGTATATCACATATGAGGCAGTGAGAGGGAAGGCGAAGTGACTCTGCAGCACAGACAGGTGAGCAGCATCAAAGTGATAACTGTGAAAGTGAGCACAGGGGTCGGGGGACAGCGGGCAGGAGGGGGCCGGAGAAAAAGGGGCCGGGGGACAGCGGGCAGGAGGGGACCCGGGGGAAAGGGGGCCGGGGGACAGCGGGCAGGAGGGGACCCGGGGGAAAAGGGGCCGGGGGACAGCGGGCAGGAGGGGGCCCGGGGGAAAAGGGGCCGGGGGACAGCGAGCAGGAGGGGGCCGGGGGAAAAGGGGCTGGGGGACAGCGAGCAGGAGGGGGCCGGGGAAGAGCGGCCGGGGGCGGGCAGGAGGGGGCCGGGGAAGAGCGGCTGGGGGCGGGCAGGAGGGGGCCGGGGAAGAGCACCCTGTGGCCTCCGGAGGCCACCAATGAGCGCCCTAGAGCTGGCGCATGATTTCGGCATCAGACAGACACGATTAGATTATATAGTAGATATATATATACCGTATATAGTCTGTACACATCTAGATTCAGTATGGGAACACCATATGTGTTCCCAGAAACGCTTGGCACATAAGATATTACAGCAACGAGAGTCATCATGAAACCTCCTGCTCACACTTCCGAGACCCCTCTGGGTCTATATATGGTCTTATGCGGTTTGCTTATTGTTGTGTATTCTAAACTGTGACACTTGAAACCTCGAATTGAGGTTTGATTTCTACTACGTACTGTACACTGCCTGGTTGTTTACCATGTCCTTACATCAGCATGTATCGTGTTTTGACATGGTTATTAATAAAAAGAGATTGAAGTATAAACGTACATAGACTAGGGCAATTGAGAATACAAAATTCCAAGCCAGTAAGTCATATGGATGGTGTAAAATCATGAACATAGATCCTAAAATGTAGGCTGCAAATGAATATAAACTTAAAGTATGGAAATTCACCTAGACAAGATGAAGTAGAAGTCTGTAGTAATTCAGAAGGATCCCACCATGAAAACAGTGAAAATATACATGTATGTCTCAATTTGAGTGGTATATTCCCAAGGCACAGATATTAAGGGGTTATTTGTGAGGTCTATAATAAAGTGAAGAGTGCATGGAGAGCTTTAAGAGTGCATGGTATGGCAGTATGCAGAAACTCACAAGAGGAATACCTGAAAAGAGCAGAAATCCATTTAAAAGTGCATTCAATCCCCAATGAATATAGGGCTAAGGTGACCCTAGAAACCAAGTTGGCAGTAGGGAACAGAGCCCAACGCATTTTGCCAATCAAGGCGGCTTCATTAGAAGCATTTGCCCTAAAACATGAACTGCTGGATTATATATGCATATACAGATGTTTGCTGATTACATGACGGTGGTGTGAGGTCACCAAGAACCACAGGAAGGCGCGTGATTAAAATGAAAAATTGCACATGTGCAGAGGTGTGCAAAGCCAAAGACATTATTTTATTACCTACTGAATTCTATAACTAATATTTTTACCATGTTTGCAAGTGGAATTGTATAGCTGGTACTTTTAAATGTTTTAAATAGTGTGCTATGTTTTTTGATCATTAACTAAATTATTTTTCTTATATTTAGACAGCAAGGCACGCTGTATACACCCTCAGATTTTTGGTACAATAAGCCAGTAGTCAGACTACACTGCTTCTATGCAAAGTTGCGTGATGCAATGCTGTATCAGATTTTGGATTAATTTAACTTATTGCTGACTGTACTACACTCCAGCATGCCATCTCTAGCGGTAGTCAAAGCAAAACGGCGCCTTTATACAGGCCAGGTCACGGAGTGCACCGCCCAATCACAGCCATTCCAATATTTGGTATGGCTGCAATCGTTACAGAAATGTCCCCAACCTAAAAGCAATTTGATTGGCTGCAGGGCAGCCTTTTAACTAGCTTTATTTGGATGAGCAATCCAAACAGGAAATGGACATACAGCGAAAAGTCCGTGTTCGGGGTTCAGTGCTGGACACAAAGTAGTCGGTATGAACGGTAAAGCTCGTATTTGCTCATCTCTACTCTACTCTTAATTATGTCTATTCTCTATTCTACGCCAACCACCCTAAAGATGCTCTCCATTCTATATACGGTTATTCTATTCTACAATTGAGCACTTCCAAGTGTCGATTAGGCCACGTTCACACGCTGCGTTTTTGCAGCTTTTTTTGAGGATCTATAATTCCAGTGGAATGCAGTGACATTTGACATCCCAGCCACATCAATGCATTTCCAAACTTAGTGTTCAAACGTTCCAACTTTTTGAGGATCTGTTTTCACTGGAAAGCAGATCCTCAAAAAGAATGAACATATCGATTCTTTGGTGCTTTTGAGGATGCGCTTTTCCATTGCACCATTGTAGAATGGGCAAAAAAAAAAAACGCATCCTAAAAAGCGCAATGTGTGTTTTTTTTGCAAAATTGCATCAGTTTTGCAGATCCTCAAAAAAGCGCTGCAAAAACGCAGCATGTGAACTTAGCCCTAGTTCTCTGGAACTCAATAACCCTGACATAAGATTGAACATTAACATCCATTTTCTTTTTCATATTAAAAAAAACAAAAAAAACTAATCTGACTACCTTCCATTTATGTAGACTTTCCTTTCCTTCACAGATTGGGTAGTTTGGCTCTCCGCCCACATACTGTCAACCATAAACAACGCACTTCTGGGGGAGAAAGGGCAGGGCTGTCATTTTGTTTTCATACACACTACATTCGATAAAGCTGATTTTACCCCCAGTGCAAACCATTCAAACACCAAGTGTACCCAATGCTCACTCAAGTGGTTTAACATAATTATTCTCTGAAAGAGAGGGGAGGGGGAGAAAGACACCACAGTGCTGATCTGAGCATAGATGTTTTATATGTGATACTAATGATCTTACACTCACCACCTTGTGTAGGTAAAAAAAAAAAAAAACTCACATCGATAATCGCAGACTGAAACCCATCAGAGATTTCTTCGCCGGTTCGATGCTCATACGTGTGGAGCTGAAGCTGGTTCTTTTGTTGGAACATGGTCTGTGGAGTCAGTAAGTCAAACCATCGACTTTCATTCCTCAATTTCCCCGACTCCGACTCCTTAATAAATGGTTCATGTTTAAAGGGGTTGTCTGGCCTTTTTTTTTTTTTATCTATGTCTTTATCTAGTCTGCAGAATGCTGACAGCTTGTAATTTACACCCTGTAAACAGTTTGCAGCGTTATCTAGATATCAGTATTCTGCATGTGGAGGAGACCAACAAGCAGGTCTGTGGAGCAACTCAGACTTTTGAATTTTTCTGAATCTGTCTCTGGATCCGACTTCAACTCCACCAAAATAGACACAGACTGACTCCCCAACCACAACTGTAAAGTCAGTAAGCCACACATTTGACTCCAACTCCTCGATTTCCCCGAATCCGACTGACTCCATCCAAAATGGGCACTGACTGAGACTCCACAGCCCTGTCGACAAGGGGCGTGTTTGTCTTGGAGCTTGGGTGAAAATGTAGCTACTTGTCATTACCACTCACTACAAGCTCTCCGCAGTCCCAAGCATGCCCGGCGCCTCCCCCCAGTTTCCTGCACGCCCGCCCCCCTCCAGTCTCCAGCGTGCCCACCCCCCTCCAGTCTCCAGCGTGCCCACCCCATCCCCCCAGTCTCCATTCCCCTATGTACATTGTGAAAAAACTTAATTGCACAGTTTTCATCTCCTTTTGAGAAACTGTGCTGAATCTGCAGCTATGAGTAGATGAATGCTCTCAGTGCTGCGGTGTGTGCGCTCACCTCCTCCCTCTGTGCCCGCACTGATCAATGTGATCTGAAGCACGCTGATCCTCACAGTGGCCCCGCCCCCTTGGTACACTGCACTGTGCCAAAACCGAACTTGCCGCACCTGCCGCAAGCCCGCCTATACATTGTATGGGGCTTGCCGCAACCGTGCCGCAAGTGCAGCCGGTATGCGGTAATCGCGGCGGATGTGAAAGGGGCCTTAGTGTCAGATAGATTTTTGTTGTGGTCAAAAAAAGCCCCAGTTGTCTTCTTTTATCTAGGTCCTTTTAGCCTTCTTATATTAAAGCCAAATGGTTTCTGTCTCTGTGGACAAATTACTACATTTAGTAAACTCCTTTGTTCAACCCTCATCCTTATTCCAAGTTACCCTGTTTTGTTATTTACCTTATCTGTGGAGACTTATCCTGGGTGGCCAGCTTCACAATGCAGCCTGTGCCACGGTCAGCATCCTCACCTCCAGTGATAGATGTGAACCGCCGAGGCGGCAGCAGACACATAGAGGGGGCGGAATATACAAGTAGGAGGCAGGGAGGACTGTGCCAGCAGCCAGGACCTCTTAATAAGATCCCACCCAGGCGACCTCTTAACTGTAAGGTTTCTAAAGTCTTTTCTAAAGCTTACAGGGGGGCTAGAGACATGGGGACCCCTTCCCTGAATGCAGCATGCATGCTGCATTAAGTGCTGCATTTAGTTTGCCATGCACCAGGGGGATGACAGGTCCTCTTTTAGACAAAGTCCAGCTGAACCACCAGAACCTGAACCTCCATGGGTCCACTCATCTCTAATCTCTAGTTTTGACAATTTAGCACCCACTCAATTTGACTGAAAACTGCTTAGTTGGTTGAAAAGACATTGAAAACTGCTGTTCAGAGAAGCTCCATTCAATGGGTAGCGAATGCTGCAGGTTCAGCAGCAGCAATCCTGTAGTACCCAGCAGCTGAGCAGTTCCATTCAATGAGTTTACATCTAGCAGTCACCAATAAACCAGCTGTTTTCAGCCAATCGGGGGCGGTGCAGGGTGTTGGACTGCCATTAATCTCAAAATTTGTTACCGAAGGTTAGCTCATCAATAATTTCTACTGGGACCACCCCTTTAATTCTATTAACATCAGTGCACACACAGATAATGGCTGGGTGACTAACTTATCTGCCTTATGTACTTCCCTAAAAGATCTTTTGCCCAATATACAAAAACAAGCACTTATACCTTCTGCCTTATACTAATTTCTTAATATATTGTAAACTTTAGTAAGCAGGGTTCTCACTTCAGCTGTCAGAATTGGTTTAGTTTTTCCAATGACTGACATTGTTTGTACAAGAACCCTCTGACTGGCAGTGCAGTGAAATATGTTGGTGGTATCGAAAGATATTCTTACCATTTTCCAAAAAGTAAGCAAACTGTTGAGGACATTTGCAAGAAGAAAAGGTTAAAAGAGGAAAGTAATGTATTTTTTCCTCAAAGCATTCCCTGTCTCTGAAAAAAACAAACATTGTCTATTTCATACAAACACACTGGACAAAATCTTAGAGCTTTAGTGATTTAATAGACTTTTCAACTACTCTGACTTCTTCCTAAATACTATATTCTACTTGTGAAATAAAAATACCCTATAATCACTTTCTGTTCCAGCAATGTTAGCGTCTGCCCTCCTGAAGCTTTCATTACATTATTATGCTCCGTGAGCCTTTAGCTAATCATTGTCTGCCATTGGCCTCCCGAGCTGAAACTTGCTTTGAAAGTTCAAAGGAAGCGAGAGCGCAGCAGGTCAATTGAGACTCCTAAAGCTTCACAAACCGAAAAATGTACAACTACCATATTTTTCTAATTATAAGGCAGACTTTTTTACCCCGAAGTTAGGGGTGCGTCTTACAATCCAAACATTGTTTTGTTTTTACTTACGGAGGAGGGGGTTGGAGAGGTGGAGCAAAGGTGCAGGACGAAGTGCCCACGAAGGATGTGAGCGATGGGGCAAAGCTGCGGGGATGTCACGGCGATGTGCGCTGGTGGCTGCCATTTTCTGTGTTCCTGCAAGCAAGCTGGCAGCTGTGCCTCAGCCTCTACAACCCAGAACTTCCAAAAGAGAGCGGAGATCTCGATATGTGCATGCGCCGCCTCCACGACCACATTTCCTGGAAGTCCCAGGTGGTACAGGCACTGGCACAGCTGCCGGCTTGCCTGTAGGAACATGGAGAATTGCCGCCACCAGCGCACATCACAGCGACACCCCCGCAGCCTCACCCACATCCTCTCTGGTAAGCCATGGTGGGTTCAGGATAGGGGACGGTCATGTAGAAGGATAGAGGACATTAACCCCAGGATGGAGGACATGTATACCAGGATGGGGAACATATATACTAATTGTAAGACGGACACTGCCATTATAAGCAATTCAAAAGGAAAACCAGGAGCCAAGATATTTTGTAATCACAAAACAACTTTATTAAATTACATAGATCATCTAAAGCAGAGATGTTACAAAAAGCAAGCTCACAAGGAGTGACCCTTCCAGTATAAATCACAATGGTGCAAGGAATCAAATACAGAAATTCTCTAAGCCAAATGGCCCACCTATAAATAACATTGCCACATACCCCAAAATGTATACCAAGTGGTAACAATCAAAGAAAACATCAAGGCAATGGATTGGGTCAAAGTAACTACCTGCTTGTGGCTGCCTCCCCTGACGCGCGTTTCGCGTCATATCGCCTGTACAGCCGCCTCCTGGCAGCACAAGCAATGTCGCTGCTCTATAGCACGCCCATATTGGCGTGCATAATTAAAGCGCCGGCGGCGGGGACAGCCACATAAGTCCGCCTTTTGCAGCTTCACATATAATGTGAAGCTGCAGAACAATAAATGAAAAAGCTACTTTTATAAACTTTCAAATAGCGGTTTAGGGACAGAAGGGATGCCTAGAAATGGATTACTATGGTGCAGGGACAAGTTAAAACAGGCTGGGGGGTCATTTTTAGAGGTCAGGTTCCCTTTAATAGATTGACATCTGCATAAAATAAAATTTACAAACCTGTCGCTTGGTGGCTCCCCCAGGACATTATCTTTATTCTTTTCCTCACCCTGGAACAATGTTTTGTCTTGCAGATTGGCGATCATGGGGTTTTGGATCAGTGACTGAGACAATGTCTTCAATATCGTCCACTAGTGATTCACAAGAAGCAGGCATTGTCTGAAAAAGAACCAACTGGCTAAATACACCATAGAAGACTACTTCCTCTTGTATTCCCATGTTACATGAACACAAGTACACAGATAACTTACCCAAATTTATGTAACTTCGTTGCTGTGTCTAACCTAACAAAAAAACAAAAACAAATTATACATCCAACAATAGCAACTTAAACAATGAAATGATCTGTGGCTCATTGAATTTGACCACCCAGTTTTTGCTGCCCTATTGGAGAGCAGAATAATGTAGGGGCAGAGACCTAGAATTCCAGCAACTTGTTACTAAAGGCCTATTGGGATCCTGGATACAAAGGACTACGTCAAAGCACACAGACAGCTGATGGATATACAATACTACACCAAACTGGATGAGGACCCAACTCCTAAATATATGAGGGAGTTGAAAAGACCATCAAATGTTTAGGTACGGATTCCACAAACCTTCTGGACTTAATTCATGAGGATCCAAGATGGAGTTTCTTTATGCTTCCAAGATTCATAAACCAGGTAACCCAGGGGACCGATCACTCGGGGGTGGAACACTTACTGAAAGAATCTCTGGGTAGGTGGAAAATGTCCTTAGACCGCTGGTAAGGAGGACAGACAGCTACATACAGGACACACGGACCTTCTAAATAAGCTATCTACAGTAGGTCCCCTCCCGAGAGTACCATCTTAGCCACCAGGATGTGGAGTCCTTATATTCTAACATCCCACATGAAGATGGACTTACTGCCTGCCGACTGTTTCTTGAATCCAATGGGATCCCTTCTGATCAGTTTTAAAGCTCACCAGATTTATCCTCACCCACATTTTCTCTTTGGTGAAGAACTGTATTTACAACGCACCGGAACTGCCATGGGAAGCAAAATGGCCCCAGTATGCCAACTCTTCATGGCTAAACTGGAAAATGACTTTTTAGCCTCCTGCCCCATCAAACCCTTGGCGTACTTGCGTTTCATGATAACATCTTAATAATCTGAACTGAGAGCTGAACATGAACTTCTAAAATTCCATGACAATTTCAACAAATTTCATCCAGCATAAACCTGACACTGGACCACTCAAAAATAGAAATCAACTTCCTGGATACCACCTAAATTCTAATGGTTCATTCCAGACATCAGTATATCGTAAACCGATTGAACGTCCCACATACCTCAGATGGGACTGTTTCCACCCGAAACACATCAAAAAGTCCATTGTCGACAGCCAGGCCCTCGGATATAACTGTATTTGCTCCAACCAATGGAAAGGGATGAACACTTAAACCACTAAAAAAGACATTTTTAAAGGGTTCTCTTGCTAATTTCCCATCATTTCTACCTGTTTTCGTCTCATTTGAGATCAGCAGGAGAATTGATTCACAATCTGTGTTGCTTCATAACTGGACACGTTGATTTCACAGAAATATAGTTGACTTGGAAGTTACATTATGTTGTTAAGTATTCCCTTTATTTTTTGTGTATAAAGCTCCCTCATAACCCAGCAAATATTGTAGTGGCCGCTACATAGCCCCCGCATGTAAAATGCAGACATCCATAGCCCGCCCCCACAATATGTTAAACGCAGCATCCATAGCCGCCCCGTTACAACGCAGCATCCATAGCCCTCCAAATATTGTAACGCAGCATCCATTAGCCCTCCATATATTGTAACCAGCATCCATAGCTCCATATATTATAACGCAGCATCCATTAGCTCTCCATATATATAACGCAGCATCCATAGCTTCCATATATTATAACGCAGCATCCATAGCTCCCATATATTATAACGCAGCATCCATAGCTCTCCATATATTATAACGCAGCATCCATAGCTCTCCATATATTATACGCAGCATCCATAGCTCTCCATAATTATAACGCAGCATCCAATAGATCATCCATATATTATAACGCAGCATCCATAGCTCTCCATATATTATAACGCAGCATCCATAGCCCCCATATTTACAACGCAGCATCCATAGCCCTCCATATATTATAATGCAGCATCCATAGCCCTCCATCTATTATAATGCAGCATCCATAGCCTCCATCTATTATAATGCAGCATCCATAGCCCTCCATCTATTATAATGCAGCATCCATAGCCCTCCATCTATTATAATGCAACATCCATAGCCCTCTATATATTATAATGCAGCATCCATAGCCCTCCATCTATTATAATGCAGCATCCATAGCCCTCCATCTATTATAATGCAGCATCCATAGCCCTCCATCTATTATAATGCAGCATCCATAGCCCTCCATCTATTATAATGCAGCATCCATAGCCCTCCATCTATTATAATGCAGCATCCATAGCCCTCCATCTATTATAATGCAACATCCATAGCCCTCCATATATTATAATGCAGCATCCATAGCCCTCCATATATTATAATGCAGCATCCATAGCCCTCCATATATTATAATGCAGCATCCATAGCCCTCCATATATTATAATGCAGCATCCATAGCCCTCCATATATTATAATGCAGCATCCATAGCCCTCCATATATTATAATGCAGCATCCATAGCCCTCCATATATTATAATGCAGCATCCATAGCCCTCCATATATTATAATTAGTGAGCGAGTAGCGAAATATTACCAATCTATACCTGTAACAAATAGTTTTTAATACTTGAATATTTGTCCGAATAGCAAGTCTAATGTTCGTCAATTAGTGATAGGCTCAGCCCACACACACCAAGCCATAAAAGTATTTCCAGGACAGGGCGGGAAGGCGGGCTTTTTTGTATTTCTACTGCATAAAACACATTGCTGTGCCTCCCCAGGAGACCCCAACATTCAAGAGGCTCTCATTGAGGTGCCAGCTCCCATTGTTTACTGAAGGGAGTTGGCAATTTGTGTCAGATCAATAACGATCGACACATCACTCACGAGCATCAGTGTTACTCGTCAAGTATTGCGAATACTGCACTATCCGTGCGAGTAGCAAATTGTAACTATTACACTCGCTCATCATTAATTATAATGCAGTATCCATAAGGCCCCGTCACACGGGGCGACATCGCCGCCAATTACATAGGCCACGCCCCTACGTCACCTCATGTAAAGGGGCGATGTCGGCGGCGCTGGGAGGTCGCCTGGTTTCAGAGCAGTGCTCTGAAACCAGGCGACCGATCTGGGGCGATGTGCACACATCGCCCCATGTAACCGACCGGGGGTGACCTGTCAGGCGATGGGAGCCATAGGCTCCCATTGTCCTGCATCACCGCTGGGGTTTTCAGACACCCCAGCGGCAACGCCGCCTGTCAGCTCGCAGGCGCGGGGCTGGAGATGTCACCCCGTGTAAATGGGGGACTGCGACGCTGGCGGGGCACCAAAAAAGTGCGCGCACCCGCCAGTCCACCATAAATTGTAATGCAGCATCCATAATCATCCATATATTATAAAGCAGCATTCATAGTCCTCCATATATTATAATGAAGCATTCATAGTCCTCCATACATTATAAAAACCAGAGAAACAGAGTTCAATTGCCCGTGTAACCAAACGTCATTTGCTGTCCACACTTGTGTTTGTTGCAATAATAACAATTTATTAGGTGCAAGGATACAGTCAATAAACGTTTGCAGGTAAGCGTGTGCTTAATAAGGTGCAAAACTAGGCAGACAAAGGTGCAAAGCTCCAAGTCTTAGTCATAGCCTGGTTAGGGGATATCAATGAAAAGCACAATTTTGTTGCTTACCCATGGACCCTGGTAAGGAGGTCTTCCAATCTGCCTGGAGGTCTAATGGCCCCGACACGTGTTTCGCGTCGGCTGCTTCAGGGGGCTGACCACCAGCCCCCTGAAGCAGCAGACGCGAAACACGTGTCGGGGCCATTAGACCTCCAGGCAGATTGGAAGACCTCCTTACCAGGGTCCATGGGTAAGCAACAAAATTGTGCTTTTCATTGATATCCCCTAACCAGGCTATGACTAAGACTTGGAGCTTTGCACCTTTGTCTGCCTAGTTTTGCACCTTATTAAGCACACGCACTTTTACTGCCCCTCTGGACTCTCCTGGTTTTCTGTCTCTGCCTCGGTCTTCCTACCTCCTCTCCCTACCTCTTTTCCTTGTCAAAACTTTACCTGCAAACGTTTATTGACTGTATCTTTGCACCTAATAAATTGTTATTATTGCAACAAACACAAGTGTGGACAGCAAATGACGTTTGGTTACACGGGCAATTGAACTCTGTTTCTCTGGTTTTTATAATGTCTCTCAAGTAGTCTGCCCATAACATGGTCACCGCAGGGTCCCTAATTTCTCATGTATAGTCCTCCATACAGCATAATGCTCCATCCATACTCCTCCATATAATACAATGCACTTCCCATAGTCCTCCAAATAGTAGTATGTTCATTCGCCACAAGTGTACTCACTGACATAAAAAATAAAGATACGGGGGGGCGTGGCCTGGCCATGAGCGGAGAGAGACACTGATCTTTGTGCTCCTGCTCCCCGGCCAACAAAAAGCCTTATAACCCTATCACAGCCCACTCTATGTCGGCGAAAAGGAAGCCGAACCGCTCCTCCACCCCCACAGGACCCCCGATGCAGTTTTCTGCACGTATTTCCCGATATCTTAGGAGCACTGACAAGAGGCCCCCGGTCAGTGCTGGGACCAAGATGGCGGATCCCTCCCCTCAGTGCAGAGCCCTGAAGAGCATGGCAGGAAGACAGGAGAAAGAAGCTGGCGCGCAGGCAAGGAATCCAGCGCTGAACCCGCGGCTCCCTACACCTGCGGGAAGCGGCAGCATACTCACTGAGGTGCCAGAAGTAAGTGATATGCCGGCGGTGATGGGAGAGCGGAGTGGCATAGAAAGGGAGGCATGAAAGGAGCGTGCAAGCAGGCTGGGAGTCCGCTGCCTCCTAGGTCTGAGAAGAGGGAAAGTGTGGCTGCAAAAGTTTCAGAGGAGTATGCTATGACAGGAGAGAGACGCAGCTTAGAAGAGGTGCTCTCTCAAAGTCCCCTGCATCCTGAGCTACGCATTGAAGGGGAGATACTGTTTGCCCTGAGTGAGGAGACTGTCTCTCAGGAAGGGAGCTGTAATAAAGTCATGATGGCTGACAAGGTTCTGGCCGTCCCACAGAGCTCCAATATGACCCAGTTCAACACTTTCCAGGGTCCGATCTGGCAAATCCCTCAGCAGCCTTCATGCTCTGTGTCACCACATTCCAGCAGCATTGTATGGAATGATAACATGGAACCCTCTATGGCCTCCCATTATGGTACTAATGAGAAAATGGTGGAGCTGGAAAGAGATCCAGGAATGGACCTTAGGCAGAAGAGTGCCAGTAGTTCTCCCCCTGCAGACGACCCACGGGATTGCTGTGCCCCAGGGGATGAAATGTGGGATATTGAACATCCCCCCAAAGACGAGCTAGAGAACTTTGTCTCCAGGCTGGAGTCCTCTTTTAAGAAGGAGACGGGGGTGTTGAGAGGAGAGGTGTCCGCCATTTCAACTCGGGTCTCCCATACCGACTCTAATGTTGAGAGACTGACACAGCGGGTCCAGCTCTTGGAAGATCAATTGGCAGCCCAGATGTCCAGCTTTGACAGCTTCTGGGATTCCATGGAAGACCTAGAGAATCGTGAGCGGCGACAGAATATCAGAGTCCGGGGCCTCCCTGAATCGGTCCAACCCAACGAACTGAATTCTACTTTACAAAACATATTCAACTCTATCAGGAATGCTCCCTCTGAGACGATTATTGAGTTCGACAGGGCCCATAGATCGCTCGGTCCACCCCCAAACGAATGGAGCGAGACCAAGAGATGTTATCTGTCAACTCCACAGATTTCAGGTTAAAGAGGAGATACTAAACTACTCCAGAAGAAAAGACGAGATTAGCTACCAGGGGTGTCAGCTCCAGATGATGGCAGACCTCTCAAGAAGAACCCTACAAAAAAGATGTGCCTTGAGACAGCTTCTGGATCTTCTACGCCAAGCCCAGATCCCATACTCATGGGGATACCCCTTCCGTCTGCAGGTCTGGAGGGGGAGCCAGAGAGCCTTTCTCTCTCACCCTAGAGAGCCTCGGGAGTTTTTGTCCCTCTTGGACCTTACAGATCTGGGCCTACAGTTCCCAGAATGGCCACGCCCTCTGAATTCAGGATATCCTCCAATGCCGCCACGCACACAAAGGCCTCAGCGCAGAAGGGGAAGAGGTGGAGGTCGGTCGCGGAGACGGAGATACAGCCGGGACGACAGATTGGAGGAGGGCTGAATATTATATTCCCTGCCTTTTTTGGGTTCTCTTTTGAATAACTGTGACTTTCACGGTCCTCTTATTAATAACAAATGATCTTTTATAGCCCTTCTCTCAGGGCCCTGAAGGGGCCTCTAGAACTTAATGTCTTTTATTCTATAGCTAGTATTATTTAATTCTCAGCTCTCTCTACTATCTTTACTGTGAGCCCTTCCTGGTCTTGCCTCCTTCTTCCTGTTCCTTTTCCCTCTTCCCCCTTCCCCCCTATATCTTTTTCCCCCTTCCACCTACCCCCCCCCCCTTTTTTTATTGGTCATCACTTTATTCTTCCTAGGGTATTCTCTTCTACAATACTACTCTTCAGCTTCTTTAATACTTTGATGTGGTGTACATGTATTATTGTTATTGTCCAGGTGTGGCTACTCGGGGTCATACCCTACAATCTGGGATCCATATTAAGGGGTTTCAATTCCAGAAAACCTATTTCTTACTTAGGGCGTAGGCAACCGGGGATATTCCCTTGTGCCCCACAAGATGTTTTACTAGAGCCGATCGGGTCTCGGTGGCTCCGCCAGGTCTTTTGGCTGGGTGGAGCCTCCTAGGGGACCCAGTGGTGTGGGACATAATGGAGTGAGGTAACTTTCTTTTCTTATAACACCAATTAGACACTCTTGACAAAAGTCCCTTATGGGCTGTGATAACAGTGTACTACAATTTGCTACAGCTAGGTGTGTTGCCGGGGTAAGGATCTTCTTTGTTCTTATTTGTTATAAATATTTCTATTTTTGTAACTTTTATATAGAGTTTATTTTGACTCTTCTTTCTTAGATTTGGTGTCTCTCCCCTCCGTTTAGGCAAAGGCCCATCTCCACTTGGGTACTACACTCCGTGTTCCGAGTGTAGAATATCTGTTCAAGTCTGTACCCATAACATTTGAATTATAGTTGTTTTACTATACTCTTTTTTAACCCGCCCAGAGTGGTTTTCCCTTCTTTCCTTCCCGTTCTTTTTCCTCCTCTATCTTTGTTACTTGAAAGAAGGATTTCTCCATAACCAACAACTGGTTCGACCCGATTATCCTGAACAATGGGTTCTTTGAAACTGGGATCTCTTAAGGGGGTGTCACACGCGTCAATATCGCCTGCACGATATCGGCTGCACGTGACGTTGCAGCGATATTGACGCGTGTGACATACTGCATCAACCAGCGATAAATCGCTGGTTGATGATCGCCAGGTTTCAGAACCAGCTCAGAAACCTGGCGAATGTCGCCCGGTGGACACGCAGCATCGCTGCGTGTGACACCGGGACTAGCGATATTCCAGCTCCCAGCGCCTCTCACAAGCGCTGGGAGCTGGTATCCAAGGTACACTGCGGGTAACTAGGCAGCGCGCGCTGCCTAGATACCCGACGTGTACCTTAGTTACCAGCCTCCTCCGCTCACCCGGTGAGCGGAGGAGGCTGGTAACTAAGGTACACGTCGGGTATCTAGGCAGCGCGCGCTGCCTAGTTACCCGCAGTGTACCTTAGTTACCAGCCTCCTCCGCTCACCGGGTGAGCGAGGAGGCTGGTAACTAAGGTACACGTCGGGTATCTAGGCAGCGCGCGCTGCCTAGTTACCCGCAGTTTACCTTGGAGACCAGCTTGCTCCCGCTTCCAGCAGGCTGGCAGCGGGAGCAGGACATCGTGGAAACGATATTTAAATCGTTTCCATGATGTCACTGGTCAATTGATCACTGGTGAGTCTGTCTGTGTGACAGCTCACCAGCAATCAGCCGTCAATGTCGTCAGCGATCATCTCGCTGACGACATTGACGCGTGTGACACCCCCTTAAATGTAAGAGGTTTCAATACACCTCAAAAAAGAACGCACGTGCTATCAGACATGCACAGACAAGGAGTACATGTCATTCTCCTTCAAGAGACACACTTTAAATCTAACCATGTACCAACCATTGGGGGCAAATATTACGATAGGTGGACACATAGTACTAACCCCGACTCCAGATCGAAGGGTGTATCAATTGCAATCCACAAAAGTATGAACCTTTCGATGGTTGACTCGTTGATAGTCGAGGGGGGCCGATATATATATTTCTGAAGGTGAATGTGAAAATATCCGGGAAAATGTTGACCATTGTCAACTGGTACCTCTCGAACAGAGAACAAACCAGAGTATGCAGATCTCTCCTGTTAAAACTAGCTGAGTTCGCAGAGGGGCAAGTCATTGTGGGAGGTGACTTTAATTTTATTTTTGACCCCATAGCGGACTCCTCATCTGGTCGGGGAGCGGTCCCACGAAGGCGAGTGAAGGCGTTGCAGAAACTCCTCCTCAAGCTTCAATTGATCGACGTGTGGAGGGTCCTTAATCCAAGCGGTAGAGATTTTACCTTTTCTTCTAGGACCCACAGCTCGTATAGTAGGATTGACCTGTTTTTAACCAGCCACGGAATCCTGTCGTGGCAGCCTGAGACCACGATAGGTAATATTCTCCTGTCCGATCATAGCCCTATTTACCTATCCCTGAAATTCCCTGGTCTATCAGACAGAAAGGGGTCTTGGAGATTAAACAGCAACCTCTTACAAGATGCGGCCTGTCTGGAGGAATTGAAATCAGATATAGCCACCTTTGCACAATCACATGAGTCAGATGATTCGTCTCAAACTTTTACGTGGGAGGCACTAAAGTGTGTCTTGAGAGGCACATTAATCAAACACGGGGCCAGACTAAAAAGAGTTCAAAATGATAAAATCGACAATTTGTTGACCCAAATTAAGATTTTAGAATCTAGACATAAAAGAGTAAATTCCCATGACCTACTGCTTGATCTTTCTACTAAAACGACTTGAATTAAAGAGTATTCTTGATAAGCAATTTCTGAGAGAGAGAGAACGTACAGCGGGATTTTTCTATAAAAAAAGCCAATGTTGGCAGCCGCCCTATGGCAAGATTACTACATCCAACAGTGGGACACACTTTTATACCTTCTATTAAGTCTGAAACTGGGAAAACAGTCCATAACAACGAAGAGATTACTGGAGTTTTCCCAAGTTTTTATAAAGACCTCTATATTTAAAAGGGAAGTTCTCGGATATGGACCCTTCCGCTCTGAGAACTAAAATTAGGGATTATATTGAGAGAATTGGTGTCCCATCTCTGTCGGACTCCGACCTGTCTGAATTAGAAAAAACTATAACCACAGAGGAGTTAGCGGATGTCATCAAAGCCCACCCCCTCATCTAAATGCGCTGGTCCTGACGGGTTTTTGCCCATTTTTTTATAAATCGCTATCAGATAGTTTGCTGCCCCAAATGCTTCTGACTTTTAACACGGTTATGGATGGGGGCTGTTTTGCTCCCCAAGCTCAGGAAGCACATATTTGTGTGATTCCGAAGCCTAATAAAGACCCTTTGTTGGCAGCGAGCTATAGACCGATTTCTTTAATAAACGTAGACGTTAAGATCTTTGCAAAAATCCTGGCAGACAGACTAAGTTTTTGCCTTCTATCATTAACTTGGACCAGGTGGGCTTTGTTAAGGGCCGAGAGGCGCGGACAATATAATTAGATCCCTTTTAATTATTGATAGGGCTAAGATATGGAAGTCCCCTCTGTCTTCTGTCGGTTGATGCAGAAAAGGCCTTTGACAGAGTCCACTGGGGGTTCTTACGAGAGGCTCTGGAACATATTGGATTACAACAAAAGTTTTTAAATGGAATTATGTCCCTATACTCGAGTCCCTCTGCTAGGGTTAGAGTTAACGGATCTTTGTCTGACCCATTCTATATTCGAAATGGGACCCGTCAGGGATACCCACTATCCCCCTTGTTATACGTCATAGTAATTGAACATCTGGCTAAAGCTATTAGAGACAATGATGATATCAGGGGCTTCCATATGGGCAGCTCTATGCAGAAGGCGGCCCTTTTCGCAGATGATGTTCTACTATATGTCTCCCAACCCATCACTTCCTTCCCGGTTCTGTTACGGGAGTTTGACATTTGGGGCATTGTCCAACTTTAAGGTGAATTATTCTAAAACTGAGGCTATGAACATTTCTCTTTCCCCATCGGTTGTAGCCTCCCTGATGTAAGCCTTCCCTTTTCGGTGGAAACAGGGCCAGATCTCTTATTTAGGTGTAAACATCCTCGACGACTTACATAGACTTTTCGCTCTGAACCATTTAGTTATTTTAGACAAAATAGTGACCCTATTAAATTCCTATAGGCTTTTGAAACTCTCCTGGCTGGGCAGAATTCACGCTATTAAAATGGACATCTTGCCGAGGTTTCTATATATTTTCCAGTCTGTACCCATCTGGCCACAAAGGTCCTTCTTCACAAAAATTCGAACTCTGCTTTCCAACTTCGTTTGGAGAGGGAAGAAACCGAGGATAGGCTTTGAGACCCTGTCGGCACATCGCCAATTCGGAGGAGTGGGTCTTCCAGACTTACGCAAGTATTGCCAGGCTGCTGTTTTGGTTAGACTTTTAGATTGGGAATATAGGGAAAATGCTAAAAAAATGGGTCCAGATTGAACAAGACGGGTTAGGCATACCGCTCCGATACTTACAACGGATACCAAGTCATTTCATTAAAGATCATGAAAACATAGGGTTCCTGGCCTCCGAAACGTTAAAGGCATGGAAGTCCCTGGTGGTGGGTAACCCAGATCCTCAGACTTTGAGTCCATTGACTCCTATTTTTCGCAATCCAGCTTTCACCCCAGGCCTTACTAGACAGAGCTTCTTGGGTTGGCATTTTAATGAGGATACACGTATCGGGAATACCCAACACCGGGGGGAGCTTCCCAGAGTAAGTTCTCCAGAGTAAGTCCGCCGGCACTAAATTAAATTGGTGGGAATATTTTCAGCTACGTTCATTCCTAAAGACGGTGAAACTGTCTGGAGGCCCTGAGCATAGCCTATCACCCTTGGAGGCTATCTTTTCTTGCAAGGCCCCGCCCGATCGAGGTATTTCAGCTATTTACCAAATCCTGTCATTAAGAGACAATAATGTCAAACATAAATATCAGATTAGCTGGGAGAGAGAGTTGGGTGGACCATCCCCTTGGATGACTGGAAAAGGCGCTTTCTCATGACGCACAAGTTGCCCGGCTCATGCGATGCTCAAGAAAAGAGTTATAAAATACTATTTAGATGGTATATTACTCCAGACAGGCTGCATACATTTTCCCTGCTGAATCTGGGCTCTGCTGGAGATGTGGATCCGAAAGAAGGAACGATGCTACATATTTGGTGGGGCTGCTCCCTGATCAGAGAGTTCTGGGAGAAGGTCTTTCGGAACTATAGGCTGGTTACAGGTAAACAAATAACTGGAACTCCTGAATTGGCCTTGCTCTCTTTGTTACCTGGTTCGGTGAGGTCCCAAAAGAAAGATATTTTGAGATTCTGCCTTTCGGCTGCCAGAGCAGTGATTCCCAGGCACTGGAAGAATTCGGTCCCCCCTTCCATCATAGAATGGTTCTCAGAGATGGAGTTGTACTATAGAATGGAGGAGATAGCGGCTGGACTTTCCCAGACTCTGTCATCTTTCTCTGTCACTTGGTCTGAATGGATCCTTTTTAAAGATTCTAATAACTATGACTTGTTGATTTCTTGAATGATGCTCGGCCCTATCCTCCAAGCCCTCTTTGGTAACACATACACTGGACTTTCCCACATCTCCCTGATATATATAGACAGTCATTAGTAAGTTCTTTCTTTCTTGTCCTCTTTCTTCATCTCTCTCTTTTCTTCCCCTCCCCCCCCCCCCTTCCCCACTGGGCGCTTATGGTTTTTGGTCAATGGTCCGACTGAGACCTTTATTTGACCTCTTTTGTTGAAAATGGAAAAATTTAGTTTTCTTTATTTAGAAGAATTTATTCTTGAGTATATATTTACTGAGAATATTTAGGAATGTATTATATTGATTTGTTCCTAAGACTTTCTTTATTTTTTAACGAGTCTAGGAGTATTGACAAAACAGAATATGTACATAAACTCATGGTTTGAGTATGGTACTTCATGACTCTAATGTGTTCTTGTTTTTTGATGACATTTTACTTGTTTGTTATATGAACAACTTATATTTATGTTCAATAAAAACATATTTACCAAAAAATAAATAAATAAATAAAGATACTCATCAGTCCTCTTTCCACGGCTACTCCAGTCTATGTAGTGGTGTGTATTCTGCAGCTCTGCACATCTCAGCACAGCAGGTGTGCAATAGTGGCATCATTGCACCAGCTTTGCTGAGACATCAAAGAGTAGACAGTGGGAAAACAATAAAGGAAGTTCAGAGCGCTCCATCTTTCAACTGTATCAGCAACCGTGATGCAAATACACTTAAAGGGAACCTGACCCCTAAAAATCAGCCCCAACCTATTTATACCTGTCCCTGCACCACCAGTATAGCATTGTAGGCATCCCTTTGTGTCAAAATTAGGTATTTGTAAAGTTTATAAAACTGCTTTTTTTACCTTCAGATCTGCGGCTTCTCAGTTCCCTGTGGCTTCTCATCGCCGCCTGCACATCAATTATTCACGCCCAGATGGGCATGCTAAGGCATTTTGATCTCCCTCGCCCTCCTACATGGGCGGTATGGCTGGTATGACGCTATTCGTGTCATATCCGGCTATAGTGACGTCGTACACCCATTTGGGTGTATTGCTGACTTCGCGATGCGCATGGTCCTCAATACACCCAAATGGGATGTACGACGTCACAATAGCCGGATGACCCGAATAGCGTTGTATCGGCTATACCGCCCCTTTACATTAGGCAACACAGGGGCGATGTCGCCACGTGTGACGTGGCCTTTAGGGTACCTTTACACGTGGCAACATTGCATGCAATTTCACTTGCAACTCACTGGTTGCAGTGAAATCATGGACACATTGTTCCATTTTGTTGCTGTGTACAAATGTAACAATCTGTCCATGATTTCATTGTAACCAGTAAGTTGCAAGTGAAATTGCATGCAATGTTGCCACGTGTAAAGGTACCCTTAGTTTCCCAGCCGTTGTATAGGGAGGGGTTGCCAGAAATACCCGCTCTCACTGACATACTGCTCCAGCAGGTCCCACTCACTGCTATAGGGTGCGTGACGCCGCGGCGGACATGTCCTATAATCCTGATCACCTTCCCCTTACAGCAGTCACTGCACTATGGACCTTTTTAGCGATACAAGTTCTAGAAAACACATGTGTATGGTGATCATCATTGTGTACAAGACTGTGTGCTGTACCTGCCAGCACTGCGCAGGGTGACAGGACACACAGCGGACAGTGAGCGCTGAGAACTCGTCATGGTGACCGGACACACGGAGGGCAGTGGGCGCTGAGAACTCGTCATGGTGACCGGACAAACGGAGGGCAGTGGGTGCTGAGGAGCGTCTATGCCTGGACACACGAAAGGCAGTGGGTGCTCAGAACCCATCTGGTGACCGGACATGCGGAGGGCAGTGGGTGCTCAGGACCCATCATGGCGCCCTGACACACGGAGGGCAGTGGGTGCTCAGAACCCGTCATAGTGACCGGACACACAGCAGGCAGTGGGCGCTGAGGACCCGCCATGGTGCCCTGACACACAGCAGGCGCTGAGGACCCGTCATGGTGCCCGGACACACAGCAGGCAGTGGGCGCTGAGGTCCAGCCATGGTGCCAGGACACACAGCAGGCAGTGGGCGCTGAGGACCGCCATGGTGCCGGACACAAGCAGGCAGTGGGCGCTGAGGACCCGCCATGGTGCCCGGACACACAGCAGGCAGTGGGCACTGAGGACCCTCCATGGTGCCCGGACACACAGCGGACAGTTGGCACTGAGGACCCACCATGGTGCCCGGACACACAGCGGGCAGTGGGCGCTGAGGAGCGTCTATGCCTGGACACACGAAAGGCAGTGGGTGCTCAGAACCTGTCTGGTGACCGGACACACTGAGGGCAGTGGGCGCTGAGGACTCGCCATGGTGCCCGGACACACCGGCGGGCAGTGAGGACCCACCATGGTGCCCGGACACATAGCGGGCAGTGGGCAGAGGACCCCGCCATGGTGCCCGGACACACAGCGGACAGTGGGCACTAAGGAGCCACCATGGTGCCCGGACACACAGCGGACAGTGGGCGCTGAGGAGCATCTATGCCGTGACACACGAAAGGCAGTGGGTGCTCAGAACCTTCTGGTGACCGGACACACCGGAGGGCAGTGGGCGCTGAGGATCGCCAGGTGCCCGGACACACAGCGGGCAGTGAGGACCCACCATGGTGCCCGACACATAGCGGGCAGTGGGCACTGAGGACCCGCCATGGTGCCAGGACACACAGCGGACAGTGGGCACTAAGGAGCCACCATGGTGCCCGGACACACAGCGGCAGTGGTGCTCAGGACCCGCCATGGTGCCAGGACACACAGCGGCAGTGGGCGCTGTGGTCCTGCCATGGGCCAGGACACACAGCAGGCAGTGAGCGCTGAGGACCCGCCATGGTGCTCGGACACACAGCGGGCAGTGGGCGCTGAGGACCCGCCATGGTGCCCGGACACACAGCGGGCAGTGGGCGCTGAGGACCCGCCATGGTGCCCGGACACACAGCGGCAGTGGGTGTTCAGGACCCGCCATGGTGCCCAGGACACACAGCGGGCAGTGGGCGCTGAGGACCCCCATGGTGCCCGGACACACAGCAGGCAGTGGGCGCTCAGGACCCGCCATGGTGCCAGGACACACAGCGGGCAGTGGGCGCTGGACCCCATGGTGCCCGGACACACGCAGGCAGTGCATGAGGACCGCCATGGTGCCCGGACACACAGCGGGCAGTGGGCCTGAGGACCCGCCATGGTGCCCGGACACACAGCGGCAGTGGGCGCTGAGGACCCCCATGGTGCCCGGACACACAGCGGGCAGTGGGCGCTGAGGACCCGCCATCGTGCCCTGGACACACAGCGGGCAGTGGCGCTGAGGACCCGCATGGTGCCCGGACACACAGCGGGCAGTGGGCGCTGAGGACCCGCCATGGTGCCCGGACACACAGCGGGCAGTGGGCTGAGGACCCCCATGGTGCCCGGACACACAGCGGGCAGTGGGTGCTAGGACCCGCCATGGTGCCAGGACACACAGCGGCAGTGGGCCTGAGGACCCGCCATGGTGCCACGGACACACAGCGGGCAGTGGGCTGCTGAGGACCCGCCATGGTGCCCGGACACACAGCGGCAGTGGGCGCTGAGGACCCGCCATGGTGCCCGGACACACAGCGGCAGTGGGCATGGACCCGCCATGGTGCCCGGACACACAGCGGGCAGTGGCGAGGACCCCCATGGTGCGGACCACACGGGCATGGGGCCAGACCGCCATGGTGCCCGGACACACAGCGGGCAGTGGGCCTGCAGGACCCGCCATGGTGCCCAGGACACACAGCGGGCAGTGGGCCAGGACCCGCCATGGTGCCCGGACACACAGCGGGCAGTGGGCGCTGAGGACCCGCCATGGTGCCGGACACACAGCGGCAGTGGGCTAGGACCCGCCATGGTGCCAGGACACACAGCGGGCAGTGGGCGCTAGGACCGCCATGGTGCCCGGACACACAGCGGCAGTGGGCGCTGAGGACCGCCATGGTGCCGGACACACAGGGGCAGTGGCGCTGAGGACCCGCCATGGTGCCGGACACACAGCGGGCAGTGGGCGCTGAGGACCCGCCATGGTGCCCGGACACACAGCGGGCAGGGCGCTGAGGACCCCCATGTGCCCGGACACACAGCGGGGCAGTGGGCGCTGAGGACCCGCCATGGTGCCAGGACACACAGCGGGCAGTGGGCACTGAGGACCCCCATGGTGCCCGGACACACAGCGGGCAGTGGGCGTGTCAGGACCCGCCATGGTGCCCGGACACACAGCGGGCAGTGGGCCTGAGGACCCGCCATGGTGCCAGGACACACAGCGGGCAGTGGGCGCTGAGGACCCGCCATGGTGCCCGGACACACACGGGCAGTGGGCGCTCAGGACCCGCCATGGTGCCCGGGACACACAGCGGGCAGTGGGCGCTGAGGACCCGCCATGGTGCCCGGACACACAGCGGCAGTGGGTGCTGAGGACCCGCCATGGTGCCAGGACACACAGCGGGCAGTGGGTGCTCAGGACCCGCCATGGTGCCCGGACACACAGCAGGCAGTGGCTACCCATGGCCGGAACACAGGCAGTGGCCTAGAGCCTGTGCCGGACACAAAGCATGGGCTAGCCCTGTGCGGACACACGGGCAGGCGCTGAGACCAGGGCCCGACACACGCGGCGTGAGGACCCGCCTGGTGCCCGGACACAAGGCAGTGGCCTAGGACCCAGTGCCGGAACCACGCATGGCTAGACCCATGCGACAACACGGCAGTGCCAGACCCCCATGGTCCACAACACGCATGGCGCTGGCCCCATGGGCGGACACGCGCGGTAGGACCCCATGGTGCCACACCGGCTGGCGAGACCCGCCATGGTCCGACCACGGCAGTGGCCTGAGCCCCTGTGCCGACCACGCATGGTAGACCCGCCATGTGCGGACAACAGCGGCAGGGCCTGACCGCCATGGTGCGACACAGCAGCCCCCCAGGACACAAGCGGAGTGGGTGCTCAGGACCTGCCATGGTGCCCGGATACACAGCAGCAGCAGGCAGTGGGCACTGAGGACCCGCCATGGTGCCAGGACACACAGCAGGCAGTGGGCGCTGAGGACCCGCCATGGTGCCCGGACACACAGCGGGCAGTGGGCCTGAGGACCCCCATGGTGCCAGGACACACAGCGGGCAGTGGGCGCTGAGGACCCGCCATGGTGCCGGACACACAGCGGGCAGTGGGCGCTGAGGACCCGCCATGGTGCCCGGACACACAGCGGGCAGTGGGCGCTGAGGACCCCCCATGGTGCCCGGACACACAGCGGGCAGTGAGCGCTGAGGACCCGCCATGGTGCCCGGACACACAGCGGGCAGTGGGCGCTGAGGACCCGCCATGGTGCCCGGACACACAGCGGACAGTGGGCACTGAGGACCCACCATGGTGCCCGGACACACAGCGGGCAGTGGCGCTGAGGACCCCGCCATGGTGCCCAGGACACACAGCGGGCAGTGGGCGCTGAGGACCCGCCATGGTGCCCGGACACACAGGCGTGCAGTGGGTGGGACCCGCCATGGTGCCCGGACACACAGCGGGCAGTGGGCACTGAGGACCCGCCATGGTGCCAGGACACACAGCGGGCAGTGGGCGCTGAGGACCCGCCATGGTGCCCGGACACACAGCGGGCAGTGGGTGCTCAGGACCCGCCATGGTGCCAGGACACACAGCGGGCAGTGGGCGCTGAGGACCCGCCATGGTGCCCCGGACACACAGCGGGCAGTGGGTGCTCAGGACCCGCCATGGTGCCAGGACACACAGCGGGCAGTGGGTGCTCAGGACCCTGCCATGGTGCCCGGACACACAGCAGGCAGTGGGCACTGAGGACCCGCCATGGAGCCAGGACACACAGCAGGCAGTGGGCACTGAGGACCCGCCATGGTGCCCGGACACACAGCGACAGTGGGCGCTGAGGACCCGCCATGGTGCCCGGACACACAGCAGGCAGTGAGCGCTGAGGACCCGCCATGGTGCCCGGACACACAGCGGGCAGTGGGCGCTGAGGACCCGCCATGGTGCCCGGACACACAGCGGGCAGTGGGCGCTGAGGACCCGCCATGGTGCCCGGACACACAGCGGGCAGTGGGTGCTCAGGACCCGCCATGGTGCCAGGACACACAGCGGGCAGTGGGCACTGAGGACCCGCCATGGTGCCCGGACACACAGCGGGCAGTGAGCGCTGAGGACCCGCCATGGTGCCCGGACACACAGCGGGCAGTGGGTGCTCAGGACCCGCCATGGTGCCAGGACACACAGCGGGCAGTGGGCGCTGAGGACCCGCCATGGTGCCCGGACACACAGCAGGCAGTGGGCACTGAGGACCCGCCATGGTGCCAGGACACACAGCAGGCAGTGGGCACTGAGGACCCGCCATGGTGCCCGGACACACAGCAGGCAGTGGGCGCTGAGGACCCGCCATGGTGCCAGGACACACAGCAGGCAGTGGGCACTGAGGACCCGCCATGGTGCCCGGACACACAGCAGGCAGTGGGCGCTGAGGACCCGCCATGGTGCCCGGACACACAGCGGACAGTGGGCGCTGAGGACCCGCCATGGTGCCCGGACACACAGCGGGCAGTGAGCGCTGAGGACCCGCCATGGTGCCCGGACACACAGCAGGCAGTGAGCGCTGAGGACCCGCCATGGTGCCCGGACACACAGCAGGCAGTGAGCGCTGAGGACCCGCCATGGTGCCAGGACACACAGCGGGCAGTGGGCGCTGAGGACTGTCCGTGCCGCAGACCCGCAGGCGTCACTCACCGGCTCCCGCTGACTCTGCAAACACCGCCGCTCTCCAAACTTTCCTCCAGTCCCACCATGCAAGTTTACACACGTGACCACAGCTCAGACACACGCTGTACGGGGAGGCGTCGTGGACAAACTGAGGCAAAAGGCGGATGATGTAGAAAGAACGTGACGAGATTACAAATGCGCAGGCATAGACTAGATATTACATTACATCAAGTCTGCGGCTGACCGTGGGAAAGCAGCCAGAGCATATAAAGCCCATAGTACTGTATCCATAGGGTGGTGAAATATAGAGACTTACCACATGATAGTATCAGCACAGTAATTACAACCCTACAGCCCATAAGAGGGAAGTAGTCATATAAACAGGACTATAGTTCTGTGGAGAGGAGCAATAATAAAATAATTATTTATGGAGCACCAAAATATTCTTCAGCTCTTTACAATTCTGAGGGTACATTACACAATGCCCACTGAGAAGTGGGGCCCTGGGGAGCCACAAAGGGTCAAATTTAAGTGCTGTATGTCCTGGCCGCAATGTCTCCTCTCCTGTGGGGATCTCTGTGGGTGAACACAGCCACCCTGTGCCCACAGTCAGTGTTCAGGGCACGCCGGCTTTTCCCTGCATTCACCCACTGACATTCACTCCGACTCCGCAGCGCTAAGTTGGCATGCTGCAGAGAAGCGTCGGCACGGAAAGTCGGCCCACATATTAATTAAGGGAACCGGTCACCTGAAAATCACCCACCAGCTTATCAATACCTGCAGGGGCGGACATAGACTGTAGTGGGCCGGGCCCCTGTGCAAGACATTGCGAAAGTGAATCTGGCCCCGCTTGCCTGTGCTGTGCAGACTCGGCTCCTCCCAGCTCTTTCTGTGTCCGGGTCCATGAAAATCACAGAAATGTCATCCGGAGTCCACATCCGATCCTGTCCATGGGGTCCTGCAAAAAACAGGATCCCCACGGACAGGAGAAAAATGGGATGTGAAAGTAGCCTCAAGTATATAAGGAAGCTGCAGAACTTTTCTTTGTCCCTGATTCCCCCCTTCTGTCTGGGGTATGCGTCTGATTATCAATAGTCAATAAATTGAAAATAGTTGAGGAATCCGGGCACTAGCAATAAACTTTGGGCTTTCCCATAAGGTCAGCCACCAGCCGTGCATTTGATGGTTCTGTCGTTGCACAGTCCCTTAGCTTATAAGGCAACAGACATATTTGTGGAAGTAATGAGACGGCACTCACCAGGGCTTCTTCAAACGTGCATCAAGCTTTATTCCATTGTCTAGAATAGGGGTTACAAACAGTGCAGGGACGGAGAAGGTGCAGGGTGAACTACGGGAGCTCCGTTTCACGTGTTAATGCTTCAACGGGTCCAAGCTCATGGATCCGTTGAAGCGTTAACACGTGAAACGGAGCACCCATAATCCACCCTGCCCCTCCACCCTCCCTGCACTGCTTGTAACCCCTATTCCGGATAATGGAATAAAGCTTGATGCACGTTTGAAGAAGCCCTGGTGAGTGCCGTCTCATTACTTCCACAAATATAATCTATAAATTGTGTAATCGGTTAAGTCGTGATGACAATCAATGTACAAGCGATAAATATGACACTTCCATGTATGATAGTATATACTGTATGTACCCCTTTCGCATCACTCTACTATTAGGGTCAGTGTCTGTCCCTGTTCACATTACCTCCGGGACACATTACAGCCTCCATTTGTCACCATATATTGAACGTGGTGCATTATCCAGCCGCCATGCACCAAAGACAGAAACGTGCGGCCAGGGCTGACATCATCGGATGTTTTCACTTTAATTTTGTGGTGGAAATAAAAAATGGGCAAAGTTTTGATGCAACAATGTAACACTTGAAGCAGTTTTACTCCAAACGAGGCTCTCAGGAGACTTATAGGGAATTTGTCAGGTCAAAAATCCATATGTAACTGCTATCATTTTCTAATTCCTCTCTGAAAGCTTTTTCTATTCATGTATTTCTATTATTTATACTATCCTCTGTAAACTACAAAAATAGAGATTTATTCCATCTGTCAATCTCTGTGAGTGATCACTTCTCTGCTGGCCACTCCCCATGGAATGAATATTCATGTAAGACATATGAATCCTTCTGTCTCCGGGAGTACTCCATGCAGAGCAGAAAGTAGAGGGAGGAGGTGTGTGCTCTTGGCTGCAGCTCTGACCTCTTCATTCATTGTGTGTATACAAGGCATGTGTGTAGTGTGTGCAGTCTGAGATATTTCTATGTGATTATAAGAACATTTGATGATGGTACCCCTGAAAATAATGTGACAAAAGAGACATTTAAAATCAAGGTGTTTCCACTATATTATCATCACAGGTGTCTACAATCTTGTATTCACTCAGTGGGCCTGTATATAGGGCTACAGACACTCACTGTGCTGTGTGGTGGCATGGTCTGTACCACACTCAACATGGACCAGAGGCAGCGAAGGAAAGACTTGTCTCAGGAGATTAGAAAGAGAATTATAGACAAGCATGGTAAAGGTTATAAGACCATCTCCAAGCAGCTTGATGTTCCTATGACTACAGTTAAAGGGAACCTGTCACCCTCTAAAATCCACCTAACCTATCAATAACTGTCCCTGCAGCCTCAAATTAGTATACTAACCATCCCTGTCTGACCTTTTCAATCAAATTAGGCTTTTAATAAACTGTTTTGCAAACTTACCACATCCATGTTGGATGGGCGTTCATTAGGGTGTGTATGACGGGTAGGCAGGGTCTTGAAAGCCGCTCTCCTCCCTTCTGCTAGAAGAAGGGCGACTGGGCCTGAAACGTTGCACACTGCACTGAATGGCCTAATAAAGGCAGAATTTGGACCCTTGATTTGGAGTGCTGCATTCCCTTTTTTGTATTGTATTTTAACATACAGTGCCTACAAGTAATATTCAACCACCTGCAGATTTAGGTGGTTTGATAAGATGCAAATAAGTTAGAGCCTTCAAACTGCAAACGAGAGTAGGATTTATTAACAGAAGCATAAATCTTACAAACCAAAAAGTTATGTTGCTCAGTTGAATTTTAATACATTTTAAACATAAAAGTGTGAGTCAATTATTATTCAACCCCTAGGTTTAATATTTTGTGGAATAACCCTTGTTTGCAATTACAGCTAATAATCGTCTTTTATAAGACCTGATCAGGCCGGCACAGGTCTCTGGAGTTATATTGGCCCACTCCTCCATGCAGATCTGCTCCAAGTTATCTAGGTTCTTTGGGTGTCTCATGTGGACTTTAATCTTGAGCTCCTTCCACAAGTTTTCAATTGGGTTAAGGTCAGGAGACTGACTAGGCCACTCCATCACCTTGATTTTTTCCCTCTTGAACCAGGCCTTGGTTTTCTTGGTTGTGTGCTTGGGTCGTTGTCTTGTTGGAAGATGAAATTACGACCCATCTTAAGATCCTTGATGGAGGAGCGGAGGTTCTTGGCCAAAATCTCCAGGTAAGCCGTGCTATCCATCTTCCCATGGATGCGGACCAGATGGCCAGGCCCCTTGGCTGAGAAACAGCCCCACAGCATGATGCTGCCACCACCATGCTTGACTGTAGGGATGGTATTCTTGGGGTCGTATGCAGTGCCATCCAGTCTCCAAACGTCACGTGTGTGGTTGGCACCAAAGATCTCGATCTTGGTCTCATCAGACCATAGAACCTTGAACCAGTCTGTCTCAGAGTCCTCCAAGTGATCATGAGCAAACTGTAGACGAGCCTTGACATGACGCTTTGAAAGTAAAGGTACCTTACGGGCTCGTCTGGAACGGAGACCATTGCGGTGGAGTACGTTACTTATGGTATTGACTGAAACCAATGTCCCCACTGCCATGAGATCTTCCTGGAGCTCCTTCTTGTTGTCCTTGGGTTAGCCTTGACTCTTCGGACAAGCCTGGCATCGGCACGGGAGGAAACTTTCAAAGGCTGTCCAGGCCGTGGAAGGCTAACAGTAGATCCATAAGCCTTCCACTTCCGGATGATGCTCCCAACAGTGGAGACAGGTAGGCCCAACTCCTTGGAAAGGGTTTTGTACCCCTTGCCAGCCTTGTGACCCTTCACGATCTTGTCTCTGATGGCCTTGGAATGTTCCTTTGTCTTTCCCATGTTGACCATGTATGAGTGCTGTTCACAAGTTTGGGAAGGGTCTTAAAGCGAACCTGTCACCCCCCGTGGACATCAAAAGCTATAATAGCCACCTTCTGCAGCACTAAGGCTGCATTCAGGGAAGGTGGCTATATGCTTTTGATGCCCTATATTCAGTCAAATATGAGTTATATAAAGGCTTACACTTAAGACGCCCTAAGACCGGGAGGCGGGGTTTCGCGCTCCTCCGACCCGCCTCCTCTTGTCAATCATTCAGGTCGCCTGCTGCTGCCTCCCCTCACAGTCGTTCATGAACGCGCGCCTCCGTGCTCCTCTATGGCGCCGCGCATGCGCTGTGCGCCGGGTGTCCAGGAAGTCGTCGGGCTGCGCGCGCAGCCCGACGACTTCCTGGACACCTGGCGCACAGCGCATGCGCGGCGCCATAGAGGAGCACGGAGGCGCGCGTTCATGAACGACTGTGAGGGGAGGCAGCAGCAGGCGACCTGAATGATTGACAAGAGGAGGCGGGTCGGAGGAGCGCGAAACCCCGCCTCCCGGTCTTAGGTCTTCTTAAGTGTAAGCCTTTATATAACTTCATATTTGACTGAATATAGGGCATCAAAAGCATATAGCCACCTTCCCTGAATGCAGCCTTAGTGCTGCAGAAGGTGGCTATTATAGCTTTTGATGTCCACGGGGGGTGACAGGTTCGCTTTAAATAGTCAGAAAAGGCTGGCAAAAGAGATAATTAATCCACACATGTGAAACTCATTGTTCTTTGTGCCTGAACTACTTCTTAATACTTTAGGGGGACCAAACAGAATGCTGGTGGTTTGAGGGGTTGAATAATAATTGACCCACACTTTTATGTTTAAAATTTATTAAAATTCAACTGAGCAACATAACTTTTTGGTTTGTAAGATTTATGCTTCTGTTAATAAATCCTACTCTCGTTTGCAGTTTGAAGGCTCTAACTTATTTGCATCTTATCAAACCACCTAAATCTGCAGGGGTTGAATACTACTTGTAGGCACTGTATATATATATATATATATATATATTAATTACACACATATATACACATATGATATATATATATATATATGTGTGTGTGTATATAAATATGTATGTTTAATCACACACATATATATATATATAAATGTATGCATACATACACACTTGTGTACATCTATTATATAATCACGAATGGGTTTTTTGCCCCTTTTGAGACCGCTCGCGCTGCGAGTCAATGTCGTCATGTGGATACGACCGAAGCATTGGCCGCGCAGCGGCCATTGCGAGCAGTTCTAAGGCGACTCGCTATGCCCGCGCAGCGGGCATGGCGAGTCGCCTTAGCAGCGCGAAGCATTGGCCGCAAAGCGGCCATTGCGAGTCAGAGACTCGCTCTTCTAGAATCCCGATGCATCTGCATCGGGCACCCAGCTAGTTTATGTATAAACACATTCATATGTTTATGTGAACCTATACATACACATGTGTTTTAATATTTAAATTATTACACACACACATATATATATACATACACATACCTATTTACCGTATATACTCGTGTATAAGCCGACCCGTGTATAAGCCAACCCCCCTACTTTTGCCCCCAAAATCTGGGAAAACCTATTGACTCGTGTATAAGCCGAGGGTGGACCCCAGCACAGGTATACAGCCCCCAGCAGTGTGGTATACAGGCCTCCGCAGTGGTATACAGGCCTCCCCAGTGGTAGTATACAGCCCCCAGAAGTGTGGTATACAGCAGCCTCCCCAGTGGTACATACAGGCCCCAGCAGTGTTACAGCAGCATCCCCAGTGGTATATACAGCAGCAGCCCCAGTGGTAGTATACAGCAGCCCCAGAGATATATACAGCAGCCCCAGTGGTAGTATACAGCAGCCCCAGAGGTATATACAGCAGCCTCCCCAGTGGTATATAGAGCAGCAGCCCCAGTGGTAGTATACAGCAGCCCCAGAGATATATACAGCAGCCCCAGTGGTAGTATACAGCAGCCCCAGAGGTATATACAGCAGCCCCAGTGGTAGTATACAGAAGCCCCAGAGGTAGTATACAGAAGCCCCAGTAGTAGTATACAGCAGCCTCAGTGGTATATACAGCAGCAGCCCCAGTAGTAGTATACAGAAGCCCCAGTAGTAGTATACAGCAGCCCCAGTAGTAGTATACAGCAGCAGCCCCAGTGGTAGTATACAGAAGCCCCAGAGGTAGTATACAGAAGCCCCAGTAGTAGTATACAGCAGCCTCAGTGGTATATACAGCAGCAGCCCCAGTAGTAGTATACAGAAGCCCCAGTAGTAGTATACAGCAGCCCCAGTAGTAGTATACAGCAGCAGCCCCAGTGGTAGTATACAGCAGCAGCCCCAGGGGGTATATACAGCAGCAGCCCCACGGGGTATATACAGCAGCAGCCCCAGTAGTAGTATACAGCAGCCCCAGTAGTAGTATACAGCAGCAGCCCCAGTGGTAGTATACAGCAGCAGCCCCAGTGGTAGTATACAGCAGCAGCCCCAGGGGGTATATACAGCAGCAGCCCCAGGGGGTATATACAGCAGCAGCCCCAGTGGTAGTATACAGCAGCAGCCCCAGGGGGTATATACAGCAACAGCCCCAGGGGGTATATACAGCAGCAGCCCCAGGGGGTATATACAGCAGCAGCCCCAGGGGTATACAGACCCCCCCCCCATTAGTATACAGGGGCCCCAGCTGTATACAGCAGCCCCAGCTGTATACAGCCCCCCCGTGGTATCCAGGGCCCCCCTTGCTGCACCTGTAAGGGAAGATGTCAGTATACTTATCGCTGCCGCCCGCCGCCGCTCCGCTTCTCGGTCACCGCGATGCTCCGGGTCTTCATGTTTCCTGTTCCTTCTCCAACGCTCGAACAATGACGTCATTTCCTGAGCGCCGGAGAAGGAACAGGAAGCATGAAGACCCGGAGCATCGCGGTGACCGAGAAGCGGAGCGGCGGCGGCGGCGGCGGCAGCGATAAGTATACTGATATCTTCCTTTACAGGTGCAGCAAGGGGGGCCCTGGATACCACGGGGGGGCTGTATATACGGGGGGGGGGGCGGGATACCACGGGGGGGCTGTATATACGGGGGGGGCGGGATACCACGGGGGGGCTGTATATACGGGGGGGGGGCGGGATACCACAGGGGGGGGGGGGGGCGCTGTAAAGCTGTAAAGCTATTACCGTATATTACCCGTGTATAAGCCGAGGGGGGACTTTTCAGCACATTTTATGTGCTGAAAAACTCGGCTTATACACGAGTATATACGGTATTTATATTTTGGGAAGTATTTTTATACATCAGTGTGCGTAAGGACATCTATCTATCTATCTATGGAGATATCTATATAAATGTGTAAGAATATATGTATACATATAGATATATATAAATATACATATATTCTTACACATATATGTATTTGATTACACACACACGTATAAAAATACACAACATATATATGTATATACACACACATACAGGTCTCGCTCTCCATGAGGCTTAGGTGAAATTCTGCTGTACGCAGATGACCTGATGCTGCTGTCACCAACCCAGAAAGGCCTCCAAGACAACCTGAATATCTTAGAGAACTTCAGCTCCACCTGGGCCCTACAGGTCAACCTAAAGAGAAGCAACATCATGGTGTTCCAGAGGAGAAGGAGAAAATCAGACCAACACCCGCCATTTGTCCTCAATAACTGTGCCCTTAGAGTAACGGAGAAATATACCTCCCTGGGCCTAGAGATTCATCGGTCAGGAAACTTCAAACAAGCCATAGAGACCCTGAAGGACAAGGCCTGCAAAACCTTCTATGCCATCCGAAGAAAATTCTTATCATCTGAAGCCACCAGTGAGGGTCTGGTTAAAAATCTTCAACTCTATCATCGCCCCAGTCCTCATATATGGCAGCGAAGTCTGGGGTCCTCACAGCTACCCAGACTGGTCGAGGTGGGATTCCAGCCCAACAGAAATATTCCACCTGGAATTCTGTAAGCCCCTTCTTCAGGTCCATCGCAGCACCGCCAACAGTGCTTGTCAGGCCGAGCTGGGCAGATTCCCTCTACACCTAACGGTTCTAAAGAAGGCGCTGTCATTCCGGGCTCACCTGCATAGGAGCAATCCAAGCTCCCATCATCATAAAGCCCTGATACATGTAGGTGAAACAGAAAAACCAGAACCCTCGGAACAGCCCAACCAAACCCAACACAACCCGAACATCAAATACAACAACCTGACAAAAGCCGGAATCAGGAAGCTGGTAGAGGAGGGCTAGGAGAGGTATGTCAGTGACTGGAAGAAAGATATCATCAACTCACAAAAACTGACCATGTACCGGAGTCTACAGATATACTACAGACTGGCCCCATATCTGGAGAAACTCCCAGACCCCAGAGACTACAGACTGGCCCCATATCTGGAGAAACTCCCGGACCCCAGAGACTACAGACTGGCCCCATATCTGGAGAAACTCCCAGACCCCAGAGACTACAGACTGGCCCCATATCTGGAGAAACTCCCAGACCCCAGAGACTACAGACTGGCCCCATATCTGGAGAAACTCCCAGACCCCAGAGACTACAGACTGGCCCCATATCTGGAGAAACTCCCGGACCCCAGAGACTACAGACTGGCCCCATATCTGGAGAAACTCCCGGACCCCAGAGACCGCAAGATCCTGAGGCGATATCGACTCAGTGCCCACAGTCCATCGAATCCGGCCGACACAGGCAGAGCAAAGCCCAAGGAGGAAATACTGTGCCAAAACTGTGATCAGGAGACACTGGAGGACGAAACCAACTTCCTGCTACACTGTTCCAGATACTCAGCAGTGAGGGATACTCACTTCAGGAGACTCTCACATCTCTTACCAGATTTCATCACCATGAAGGAAGAGAAAACCTATATTCTGCTGGGAGAAGAAGAGAGAGCAGTGGAGATAGCAGCGCGATATGTGAGCGAATGTCATAGACTGCGAGAAAGAGAACTATGATATGCCATGGACTTCTACAGCCCCCACCCTGGAACTGCCCCCATCTACCCTCCCTATGCTATGGACTTCTATGGCCCCCACCCTGGACCTGCCCCCATCCACCTTCCTTACAGCCCCTGCCCAACATCCCCCCCCAGTCCCTATCCCTATTCCTTTTTGTACACTTGCTTTGGCAAAACTGATGTGTATTTAGTCCTGCCAATAAAGCTTCTTTGAATCTATATGTGTGTGTAATCATTGATATATTCACCCCCAGCTACCTAGGTGTACCTGGCTGGCAAGAAAAAAATCGTTGTGGGGCTTCGCCGTATTTTTCTTTGCCAGGCAGGTACAACTAGGCAGCTGGGGGCTGGAATCCTCAGGGTAGGAAGACCCAAGCGTTCTGGTTCCCCCCGCTAAGAATTGCAGCCCACAGCCGCCCCAGAAAATGGCGCCTTCATAGAAGCGCTATATCCTGGAGCTGTACCCGACTCTTCCAGCTGCCCTGTGGCATTGGCAGACTGGAATTAAGGGGTTAATGCCACCTTTGTATTAGCAGCTGGCAATAAGCCCGAGATTCATAATGTCGCGCCAATGTTGGACACTGCCATTAGAAATCTCTGTTAAAAAGTAACAAAGACACGACACAGATAAAAAAATTTTTATTACAACGAAGAACACAAAAACATATTAAGACTCCATCTTTATTACTCCCACATACCCAGCCAGGATCCTTTGCGATACCCACTGTTTAGTGACGATTGTGATAATTGTAGGCTCGCGCATTGAAGGGGGTGAATTGATGGTCTGTGTCACCTGAGGTCAGATAAAGTGAAGTGTTTCTCTGACCTCATGTGAAACTGCCCTCGTCACTGCGTGACCCACATAGTGTTAGTTACCTGTTACCGCTGTGAGCAGGGTGACATCAGAGTAAATCTCCTGAGGTCTGGTAGAGTGACAAGGATTAACTCAGACCTCAAGAGAACTGCAGCGCATCACCCATGTTCCAGCGTGTGTCACGGGTGGCACGGATGACAGGGTGGAGGCCACGCGCAGACGATCCCAGCGGTTGGACCACCAGCCATAATGGTGGAGGATGGTCCGTCTCTTTCAGGAGCATTTACCTTCTGTGTTGATGGAAAGAAGGTGTGATGAGATCTCTCTATTATGGGGAGACGGCTGTGGAGGTCTTGCGCTCGGTCTGGTTTTATCCACCAATGTTTGTAGGTCACTAGACCCAGCAGACTCCTTCCACCTTTATAAGGAGGTTCATTACCCTTCCTCGGTGCAGGTGATAGTTCCTTGTGCACACTTTATCCTTGCTCCAGCAGAAGCTGAGATGGTGGAGGTTGCTGTGTTCTGCTGTCAGATAATGTTTTCCTTTTCCCAAATGTCTGTCTTCCCTGGTGTTTGTCTTTAGTTGATAGTGGAGGGTCTAGTGAACCTCTCCATCTGATCCTTAGATAAGATAGATCTAGGATCAGAGAGGGACGAGGTTCGTGGTCGGCGACAGTTGAGGAGACTGTATAGGGACGTCAGGGCAGACAGGGTCAGCTCTAGGAAGTCTAGGGGTCACCGTCTCCTTCTTGTGCCCTTAGCATTAGGGACTCCTGATCCCCCCCCCCCCCGTCGTTATCCTACGCTGGGTGTCTTCCCCACTCCCAGCGTGACAGCGTGACAGCAAAATCACAGTCCCTGTCTCCCTCACCCTATCTCTCTCTGTATATATGTATGAACCCCAGAAAATAAGAATATTGAGTTTTTTGAAAAAAGCGTAACTTTTAAAAATTTTTTCCTCATATATCGCTTGTTAGCATGTGTACATTATTGGTAGTAACTTAGTGCTGCAGAGATATTTGTCTGGTTGTTTGATCCAGCGTCACTGCTGGCACCAGTTCACATTATGTCTTTGAGTGCTGTGCAGTTGTTTTTCTGTTTTATGTCTAATATATGTGGAGTTTCTGGCTCCATGTCTGCACTTAGCACCCTCATCGCCCACAGGTGGTCTGAGGTTGAGATGGTATCCACCCACTTAGAAGTGTGATAGGGAGGACAAGGAGGACAGGGATGTCAGCGCAGGACTCATCAGATCTTGGGTCACCGTGTCATGGTTGATGAGCAAACAGACATTGACCAATGTATGTACCAAGAACCCCAGCAAATAATAAAAAAAATAATAATATTGAGTTTTTTTGAAAAAAACGTAAATTTTTACATCTTTTCCTCATATATTGCTTGTTAGCATGTGTGCATTATTGGTAGTAGCTGAGTACTGCAGAGAGATTTTTTTCTAGATAGATAGATGTCATTACGCACACTGATGATAAAAATACTCCCCAAAATGTATATGTGTATACACACACATACATACCTATTTATATGTGTGTATAATAATTTAAATATTAACACACATGTGGATATACTGTATAGGTTCACACAAACATATTAATGTGTTTTTATATAAATGTACACAAGTGTGTATGTATATATTTATATATATATATGTATGTGTGTGATTAAACATACATATTTATATACACACATATATATGTATTATATGTGTGTTTGTGTGTATATATATATATATATATATTATATATATGTGTATGTGTGTGTGTGTATATGTATGTATGTATGTATGTATATATATATATATATATACTAGCTGGGTGCCCGATGCACATGCATCGGGATTCTAGCAGAGCGAGTCTCTGACTCGCAATGGCCGCTTTGCGGCCAATGCTTCGCGCTGCTAAGGCGACTCGCCATGCCCGCTGCTCGCAATGGCCGCTGCGCGGCCAATGCTTCGGGCGTATCCACATGACCACGCTGACTCGCAGCGTGAGCGGACTCAAAAGGGGCAAAAAACCCATTCGTGATTATATAATAGATATAGCCTTCAATATATATGTGTTTGTGTGATCACACATATTTACTCACACACATATACATATTTGTGTAAATATGTATGTGTGATTGTTCAAATGAATAACACACACACATATATATATATACATACAAAAAATCGCAGCACTCCCTTGGAGACGTTTAGTGGTGTTTATTCCAGCTTGCAAAAAGGTACAATGGCAACGTTTCAGGCACCCACGCCCTTATTTCTGCAGGGCGTGGGTGCCTGAAACGTTGCCATTGTACCTTTTTGCAAGCTGGAATAAACACCACTAAAAATCTCCGAGGGAGTGCTGCGATTTTTTGTATGTATATTGAGACACATTGAGGACTGTGGGGATCGCTTTGCACACGAGATTACCAGCGTTACCTGCTGCTCCATATTTTACATTATTTATATATAAATATATATATATATATATATTATAATAATTATATATATTTACTTATTTATTTAGATGTGTGTCTTATTCATTTGGAGGAGGGAGGATACTCACCTGTCCGGAGGAGCCTGTCTTCGTTGCCTGGCAATGTCGCTTCTCACAGGTCAGCTTCAACGCATGCGCAGATGGCATTGCTGAAGCCGGCCTGGGAGCAACGTACACCTAGCGGCGCCCGGAAGTGACGCGGTGCCGGGCCATGTGACCGCGTCTCAGCGGTGACCATCTGGAGGGTAATTTTATGTGTGCCTGTGCTCTACTGCATGTAATGACGCCCTTTAGGCAGTAATTTACCAGCGAGGCGGGGGAGAGAGCAGCTTTCAAGACCTGCCTACCCGTCATACACACCCTAATTGAACGCCCATCCAACATGGATGTGGTAAGTTTGCAAAACGTTTATTGAAAGCCTAATTTGATTGAAAAGGTCAGACAGGGATGGTTAGTATACTAATTTGCGGCTGCAGGGACAGTTATTGATAGGTTAGGTGGCTTTTAGGGATGACAGGTTCCCTTTAAACATATTATTCAGGAATTTAAGATCCATGGAACTGTAGCCAACCTCCCTGGATTTTGGCCGCAGAGGAAAATTGATGACAAATCAAAGAGACAGATTATACGATTGGTAACAAAAGAGCCAGGAAAACTTCTTTTAAAGATATTAAAGACGAACTTCAAGCTCAAGGATCATAAGTTCAGATCACGCAACCTGTCGTTATTTAAGCCGAAAATGGACTTCATGGGAGACGACCAAGGAGGACACTATTGTTGAAATAAAATCATAAAAAAGCAGAGTGAAATTTGCCAAACTACATATATTAACAAGCCACAAAGCTTCTGGGAGAATGTCCTATGGACAGATGAGACAAGGCACATCAGCTCTATGTTCACAGACGGAAAAATGAAGCATATCAAGAAAAGAACACTGTCTCTACTGTGAAACATGGAGGAGGCTCTGTTATGTTCTGGGGCTGCTTTGCTGCATTTGGCACAGGTGTCTTGAATCTGTGCAGGGTACAATGAAATCTCAAGACTAAAGGGATTCTAGAGAGAAATGTGCTGGCCAGTGCCAGAAAACGTGGTCTCAGTCACAGGTCATGGTCTTGCAACTGGATAGTGACCGAAAACATACAGCTAAAAACACCCAAGAATGGCTAAGAGAAATCATTGGCTATTGTGAAGTGGTTTCTATGAGCCCTGACCTAAATCCTATTGAGCATCTTTGGAAAGAGCTCAAACATGGAAAAGGCGACCTTCAAACACCAGACAACTGGAGCAGTGGAGGAGGAGTGGGGCAAAATCCTTGTGGAGAGGAGCAGAAGTTTCATTGACAGTTACAGGATCGTGTGATTGCCTCAAAAGGTTGTGCAACAAAATATTAAGTGAAGGGAACGCCATTTCTGTCTAGGCCGATTTCAGGAGTTTTCTGTGAAGCAGGGTGAAAAGCAATGTCTGACTGTCATTTGTTCATTTCATGGTAACAAATTAACGAATCATTTATCAGATTCAAGTTATTTCTGTGACCATTGTGGGTTTTTCTTTCATTAAACAAGGGAGGGAACAACAAATTTTGACCACATGTGTGCAAAGTCTCCAGTGTGGACTTCCTCTCTGATGCAGGCCCAGGAGGTGTGTGGACGGCCGGCCTGTGAGGTGACAGAGTCAGGAGGAGTCTGGAGGTCAGCGCTGCCTGGGAGCAGGAGGATTCATCAAAGCCTGGCTGACAGATTCAGCAGCTCAACTCAGCTCCTCTATGGCCGCCTGTGACTGAGGTAGGCGGGCCGCATGTGCCTCCAGCGCCCGCAGTCTCTTCAACATCCTCCGCACGTCGGACTCTGATGTCACCACGTCATGAAACACTGTATGGTGCAGGGGGGAAGGAGGGCGGAGCAGTAGCGCCGGCATCAGTATTAGCGGATAGCGCATAGTGCGGTGCCGGTGGTGGGGTGGCGGATTATAATGGGGCAATTAGGCTGGTGGGCCCCCCCACAGCATTGGGCCTGGGGCTGCAGCCCAGATTGACCTCATTATAATCCGCCACTGAGTATATACATACATATGAGTGAACTAGTGTTTTTCTTTTAAAGAGGACCTGTCACCAAACCCAGACATGGTGATCTAATTACAGCACTGAATGCAGCATGTCTGCTGCATCCAAGCAAGGGGTCCCCCAGTCCTTGAGCCCCCCTGTACCCGAGATAATACACTTAGAAAACTTACATTGAGGAGCCAATTTGGCTTTAGGACAATTCTTTTTGTGTTTTTTCATTGAAGACAAATTAAATGAAGATAATAATACCAAAGAATTTGTGATTGCAATCATTTTCAGGAATAAACTCAGTATTATCTGACAGAATTTCAGGGGTGTCAATACTTTTGGCCACAACTGTATATGAAACCGATCATCAGTCGTTTAATAGCCTTTGACTGCAGACTTGTGAATCCTCATAGCATGCGCACTGTGAGCTATCAGGGTTTACCGGTGTCAGTAGTGAGAGCGGGCTGTCATGTGACCACAGCTGTGTGATTTTCACACTTCTGGCCACATTCTGACTACATGTACATGGCCTCGCTTCACTTATATCACAAGACAAACCTGGACAACCCCTTTAATGTGCTGCTTCTGTGCAAAGTTATAATACTGTTCTCGGCAGCACATGTATATGCAGGACTATGCTGCAGAGAACAATGATATTTAGGCAGCAAGCTTATAACTTATTTCACCCAATGGACAAACGTTTTGCTCGTGCATCAGGTGATTAGCAGCCTGTGTTGTGTAAATGCACCATGGGGAGTAATATTATGTTCAGTGTTTCAGCATTCATGTAGTGGCTCCATCAAGGCGTTCGTCCGAGCCCCTTGCAAAACAGTATTTGATTGTAGACGCCGATAGGGCCATTGACTATAATGATGCAGATAGAGTCCCCGTGTGCTCTATCGACCATCAGTTTTGTCCACAAGACAATCAAGCAGGTGCCTGATTAGCTCCAAATTTATTTTGCAGAACAAATGTACAGCCAATGTCATTAAAGTTGTTGTCAACTAGGGTATATGACCAAAAATGATATCTGACAGCTCACTGTGACTCCATCTTTATCGTTGCTGTGACTGTCCCCACCAGCACATTCTCCTGAGTCCTGATAGGGTGCAACACTATAGTTGTAAACATGATTACCTGGTTAGGGGCCCATAGAGAATCACTAGCAGTTTCCACCAAATGTACAAAGGTATTGCAAAGTAGAATTTAGAACAGCTATTAATTTTGCTATGTATACATAATACCATCTCTTTTAAGATGTATATGGTTATATGTGTTTTGCATAAATGTATTGATCATTGTTCTGGTTATGTATTCATGTACTGATGATAGTTCTGGTGATGTAGTCATTTACTGATGATGGTTCTGATGATATACTCATGTAATGGTAATGGTTCTGGTGATGTGGTCATTTACTGATGGTGGTTCTGGTGATATACTCATGTAATGGTTCTGGTGATGTAGTAATTTACTGATGGCGGTTCTGGTGATATACTCATGTAATGGTAATGGTTCTGGTGATGTGGTCATTTAGTGATGGTGAGTCTTGTGTTGTACTCCTGTATTGATGGTGGATCTGGTGATTTGTTAATTTACTGATTAAAGTTCTGATCATATATTCCTGTACTGATGAAGGTTCTGGTGTAGTATTCAAGTACTGATAATTCTAATTGTTGTTCATGATGCATTTAAATGAGACGAGAAACAAATCTTCATCTTGGTGGGGCACCAAAAATGCAAATTTGCACAGGGCACCATTCACCCTAAGGCCGGCCCTGACTATAGGTGTCCGATCTGGCAGCGAGCTTGCTCACCTCTCCCATATACGGAGCACTCATTCTTCCCAGTGTTCCTGTATTCTCTATTGGAGCTGCTGATAGACGTCTCTGGCTGCAGATTATCACTTAGAGGAGAAAAGGATCTACAGCCAGTAATCAGACATGCTGGATCCTTATTTCCCTCAACCAATCATCAGTTAGGCTACGTTCACACGCTGCATATTTCTGTATTTATGCAGCATTTTTTTGTGGATGCGCAAATGCAGCGCTGTGATACTCGCCAGCAGAGGCAATGCATTTCACAAATTTGCATTCACATGATCCGTATTTTTATGGATGAGCTTTCACTGCAAAGTACATCCTCCAATAGAATGACTATGTCAATCCTTTATGCGCTTTTCTATAGCCGACATTGTAGAATGGGTTAAAAAATATAGCATCTGAAAAAGCGCGATGTGTGAAATAGGATGTGCATCCATTGTTTGCATGTTCAAAACAAAAAATATTGTAGCGTGTGAACATAGCCTTAGAGCCCCCCCCCCACACACACAATATTAGACTGTCCTTCCTGGTTTAATTAAAGGGGTTGTCCAGGCTTTTGCTATATTTCATATGTGTATCTAGGCTACAAAATGTTGACAATCTGCAATATACATGTTGTCAACATTTTGCAGGGTTACCTAGATAACACAATATTGCGGCTGGCAGGGAACGTCCAGGAGGCGTGTTTGTGCATGGAAATGGAGAACTGGTTGTTTCCTCCCAGTCTCCAGCAATCACACCCCCTCCCCTATTCCCAGTATGGCCGGCCACCCCCAGAACATTACAGGTCCACCCACTCCCCCACTTTCACTATGGCCGGCAACAACCCAGGGCTCCTACTGGCCGCCCCCTCCCCACTGTACACTATTGGATGCCACCCCCAGGGCTCCTACTGGCCGCCCCCTCCCCACTGTACACTATTGGATGCCACCCCCCTGGGCTCCTACTGGCCGCACCAGCCCCTAATGTCACCACCCACCCCCTCTGCAAAACAGTGCACTGATACAATGTGCCGAATCCTCTGCTGTGAAAACGATTCCGGTGTAACAGGCCAGATTAACCCCCCGACCAGAATATACCCGGGGTTAAAGTGGCCTAGCCCAGATTATACCCCGGGTATATTCTGGCCTAGCCCAGTTTATACCCCGGGGTATAGTTTGGGCTAGGCCAGAATATACCCCCCTGGGCCAGAATATACCCCGGGGTATAAACTGGGCTAGGCCAGATTATACCCCTCCGTATACCACAGCGGCTGTAGATCAGGGGCCCAAGCCGTGAACAGGGCCCCAAGCAATGCATGGGGGCCCGAGGCTGCACAAAGGGGCCTCAGGCAGTGCTAGGGCCCCAGGCAGTGCTAGGGGCCCTAGGCAGTGCATGGGGGCCCGAGGCAGCATACAGGGGCCCCAAGCTACACACAGGATCCCAGGCTACACACAGGGGCCCAAGAAAGCATACAAGGGCCTCAGGCAGTGCACGGGGCCCCAGGCGGTGCACAAGGCCCCAGGCAGCACAAAGTGGCCCCAGGCAACATACAGGGGCACCAGGCAGTACTAGGGGCCCCAAGCTACACACAGGATCGCAGGCTACACACAGGGGCCCCATGCTGCATACAAGAGCCCCAAGTAGCACAAAGGGGGCCCCAGGCAACATACAGGGGCCCCAGGCAGTACTAGGGGCCCCAGGCTACACACAGGATCCCAGGCTACACACAAGGGCCACATGCAGCATACAGGGGCCCCAGGCAGCACAATGTGGCCCCAGGCAACATACAGGGGTCCCAGGCAGTACTAGGGGCCCCAGGCTACACACAGGATCCCAGGCTACACACAAGGGCCACATGCAGCATACAGGGGCCCCAGGCAGCACAAAGTGGCCCCAGGCAGCACAATGTGGCCCCAGGCAACATACAGGGGCCCCAGGCAGTACTGGGGGCCCCAGGCTACACACAGGATCCCAGGCTACACACAGGGGCCCCATGCAGCATACAAGAGCCCCAGGCAGCACAAAGGGGCCCCAGGCAACATACAGGGGCCCCAGGCAGTACTAGGGGCCCCAGGCTACACACAGGATCCCAGGCTACATACAGGGGCCCCAGACAGCACAATGTGGCCCCAGACAACATACAGGGGCCCCAGGCAGTACTAGGGGCCCCAGGCTACACACAGGATCCCAGGCTACACACAGGGGCCCCAACCAGCATACAAGGGCCCCAGGTAGTACACGGGGCCCCAGGTGGTCCACAAGGCCCCAGGCAGCACAAAGTGGCCCCAGGCAGCACAAAGGAGCCCCAGGCAACATACAGGGGCCCCAGGCAGTACTAGGGGCCCCAGGCTACACACAGGATCCCAGGCTACACACAGGGGCCCCATGCAGCATCCAAGGGCCCCAAGTGGCACAGAGGAGCCCCAGGCAACATACAGGGGCCCCAGGCAGTACTAGGGGCCCCAGGCTACACACAGGATCCCAGGCTACACACAGGGGCCACATGCAGCATACAGGGGCCCCAGGCTGCACACAGGATCCCAGGCTACACACAGGGGCCCCATGCAGCATACAAGAGCCCCAGGCAGCACAAAGTGGCACCAGGCAGCACAAAGTGGCCCCAGGCAACATACAGGGGCCCCAGACAGTACTAGGGGCCCCAGGCTACACACAGGATCCCAGGCTACACACAGGGGCCACATGCAGCATCCAAGGGCCCCAAGTAGCACAAAGGAGCCCCAGGCAAAATACAGGGGCCCCAGGCAGAACTAGGGGCCCCAGGCTACACAAAGGATCCCAGGCTACACACAGGGGCCACATGCAGCATACAGGGGCCCCAGGCTACACACAGGATCCCAGACTACACACAGGGGCCCCATGCAGCATACAAGAGCCCAGGCAGCACAAAGGGGCCCCAGGTAACATACAGGGGTCCCAAGCAGTACTAGGGGCCCCAGGCTACACATAGGATTCCAGGCTACACACAGGGGCCACAGCCAGCATACAGGGGCCTCAGGCAGTGCACGGGGCCCCAGGTGGTGCACAAGGCCCCAGGCAACATACAGGGGCCCCAGGCAGCACACAGGATTCCAGGCTACACACAGGGGCCCCATGCTGCATACAAGGGCCCCAGGTAGCACAAAGTGGCCCCAGGCAACATACAGGGGCCCCATGCAGTAGTAGGGGCCTCAGGCTACACACAGGATCCCAAGCTACACACAGGGGCCCCATGCAACATACAAGGGCCCCAGGCAGCACAAAGTGGACCCAGGCAACATACAGGGGCCCCAGGCAGTACTAGGGGCCCCAGGCTACACACAGGATCCCAGGCTACACAGAGAGGCCCCAGCCAGCATACAAGGGCCCCAGGCATTGCATGGGGCCCCAGGCAGCACAAAGTGACTCCACGCAGTACAAAAGGGCTCCAGGCCACATACAGGGTCCCCAGGCAGCATACAAGGACCCCAGGCAGTGTTAGGGGCCCCAGGCAGCACAAATTGGCCTCAGGTAGCACAAAGGGGCCCCAGGCAGCACAAAGGGGCCCCAGGCAGAACACAGGGGCTCCAGGCAGCATACAAGGAACCCAGGCAGTGCTAGGGGCCCCAGGCAGCACAAAGGTGCCCCTGGCAGCACACATGGGCCCCAAGCTACACACAGGATCACAGGCAGCACAAAGGGGCCCTGAACACTGTCTCTTGCCCCCTTACGCGCTGTCTCTCCCCCACCCTTGTGCTGTCTCTGACCCTGTGTGCTTCCTGGGTCCCCTGTGTGCTGCGTGGTGCCACTTTGTACTGCCTAGGGCCCTGTGTACTGCCTGGGCCACTTGCATGATGCCTGGGGCCCCTGTGTGTAGCCTGGGGTACTGTGTGTTGCCTGGGGCCCCTGTGTGCTGCCTCGGGCCCCCATGCACTGCCTGGGGCCCCTTTGTGCTGCCTGAGGCCCTTGTATGCTGCATGGGGCCCCTGTGTGTAGCCTGGGATCCTGTGTGTAGCATGGGGCCTCTAGCACTGCCTGGGGCCCCTGTATGTTGCCTGGGCCCACTTTGTGCTGCCTGGGGCCACTCTGTGCTGCCTGGGGCCCCTGTATGCTGCATGTGGCCCCTGTGTGTAGCCTGGGATCCTGTGTGTAGCCTGGGGCCTCTAGTACTGCCTGGGGCCCCTGTATGTTGCCTGGGGCCCCTTTGTGCTACCTGGGGCTCTTGTATGCTGCATGGGGCCCCTGTGTGTAGCCTGGGATCCTGTGTGTAGCGTGGGGCCCCTAGCACTGCCTGGGGCGCCTGTATGTTGCCTGGGGCCACTTTGTGCTGCCTGGGGCCCTTGTATGCAGCATGGGGCCCCTGTGTGTAGCCTGGGATCCTGTGTGTAGCGTGGGGCCCCTAGCACTGCCTGGGGCCCCTGTATGTTGCCTGGGGCCCCTTTGTGCTGCCTGGGGCCACTTTGTGCTGCCTGGGGCCCTTGTATGCTGCATGGGGCCCCTGTGTGTAGCCTGGGGCCCCTGTATGTTGCCTGGGGCCACTTTTTGCTGCCTGGGGCCACTTTGTGCAGCCTGGGGCCCCGTGCACTGCCTGGGGCCCTTGTATGCTGGCTGGGGCCCCTGTGTGTAGCTTGGGATTCTGTGTGTAGCCTGGGGCCCCTGTATGCTGCCTCGGGCCCCCATGTGCTGCCTGGGGCCCTAGCACTGCCTGAGGCCCCTATATGTTGCGTAGGGCCACTTTGTGCTGCCTGGGGCCACTTTGTGCTGCCTGGGCCCTTGGGGGCCCCTAGCACTGCCTGGGGCCCTAGCACTGCCTGAGGCCCCTGTATGTTGCATAGGGCCACTTTCTGCTGCCTGGGGCCACTTTGTGCAGCCTCGGGCCCCCATGCATTGCTTGGGCCCCTGATCTACAGCTGCTGTGGTATATAGAGGGGTATAATCTGGCCTAGGCTTGTTTATACCCCGGGGTATAGTTTGGGCTAGGCCAGAATATACCCGGGGTATATTCTGGCCCAGGGGGGTATATTCTGGGCTAGCCCAGTTTATACCCCGGGGTATAAACTGGGCTAGGCCAAAATATACCCGGGGTATAATCTGGGCTAGGCCACTTTAACCCCGGGTATACTCTGGTCGGGGGGTTAATCTGGCCTGTTACACCGGCACAGTGTGTCAGTGCAGCAGGGGACCCACTGCATGTGTGTGCTGCTCACCCTCCCTGTCTTGTGCAGCCGGGGTCCGCAGCCCTGGTCCATGTCCAGTGCAGCCGGGGTCCGCAGCACTGGTCCATGTCCTGTGCAGCCGGGGTCCACAGCACTGGTCCATGTCTATGCAGCCAGGGTCCACAGCACTGGTGCATGTCCTGTGCAGCCGGGGTCCACAGCACTGGTCCATGTCCTGTGCAGCCGGGGTCCGCAGCACTGGTCCATGTCCTGTGCAGCCGGGGTCTGCAGCCCCTGGTCCATGTCCTGTGCAGCCGGGGTCCGCAGCCCTGGTCCATGTCCTGTGCAGCCGGGGTCCACAGCACTGGTCCATGTCCTGTGCAGCCGGGGTCCACAGCACTGGTCCATGTCCTGTGCAGCCGGGGTCCGCAGCACTGGTCCATGTCCTGTGCAGCCGGGGTCTGCAGCCCCTGGTCCATGTCCTGTGCAGCCGGGGTCCGCAGCCCTGGTCCATGTCCTGTGCAGCCGGGGTCCACAGCACTGGTCCATGTCCTGTGCAGCCGGGTCTGCAGCCCTAGTCCATGTCCTGTGCAGCTGGGGTCCGAAGCCCTGGTCCATGTCCTGTGCAGCCGGGGTCCGCAGCCCTGGTCCATGTTCTGTGCAGCCGGGGTCCACAGCAGAAATCTCTGCTGTGTGGAGCGGCGCCTGATCTCTCCAGACCTCCAGTATAACAGAGCACAGAGGAGCGGTATAGAGAGGACCGCTCCACCGGCACTGTGCTCTATTATACTGGAGGTCTGGAGAGATGGGGGGCTGCTCCACACAGCAGAGATTTCTGCTGCGGACCCCGGCTGCACAAGACAGGGAGGGTGAGCGGCGACACACATGCAGCGGGTCCCCTGCTGCACTGACATAGTGTGCCGGAATCACTTTCACAGCAGAGGATTCGGCACATTGTATCAGTGCACTGGGGACCGCTGTTTTGCAGAGGGGGTCGGTGGTGACATTCTGGGCTGGGCGGCCAGTAGGAGCCCTGGGTTGTGGCCGGCCATAATGAAAGTGGGGGAATGGGTGGGCTTGTAACGTCCTGGGGGTGGCCGGCCATACTGGGAATAGGGGAGGGGGTGTGATTGCTGGAGACTGGGAGGAAACAACCAGTTCTCCATTTCCATGCACAATCGCGCCCCCTGGACGTTCCCAGCCAGCTGCAAATATGTGTTATCTAGGTAACCCTGCAAAATGTTGACAACATGTATATTGCAGATTGTCAACATTTTGCAGCCTAGATACACATATGAAATATAGCAAAAGCCTGGACAACCCCTTTAAGGCTACTTTCACATCTGTGTTTTTTGCAGATCAGGCAAAATTGAACTTTTGATCTTCAGGTCTCCCTGATCTGCCGTTTTTCGAATCCGGTGGATTCCACCTTTTTTTGAAAAAAAAAAAAAAAACAAACAGATCCAGCACACCTGCAGTGAGATTATGTTTTTTGCTATTGCATTTCTGCAGGACTGCTAGAATTGTGCGGACACTTGTGTTTTCAGCAGATCCTGTAAATCCTGCACTTGCGGCAAAGGAAAAAAAAAAAACACTGCAAGCAGCGCTGGATTCGGCGAACCCACAACTGTCACACATGACCACAAGTCCCATAGGGAGTGAATTGGGCTGAACACAGACTTGCTGCAAGTGAGAAGTTACGCGGCAGATAGGACAACACTGACGGATGTTCCACGATTGAAAAAAAAAAATCGCTGATGTGAAAGCAGCCTTAAAAAGAAAAACCTCAAAAGACTGAACATGTGAACAGCAGGTCATTTGTACGTTGCCGTGCAGGAGATGAAATGCTGTGTGCACATACGCTTAGGCTGGTTTCACACTGCAGTTTTTTCCCTGATCAGGTTCCATCAGGTTCGTTTGCCAAAACCAGGAGTGACTCCAAAACTCAGAACGGGGGTCAACCTTTCAATTATAGTTTTTCTCTGCAATTTCCTCTCCAGGTTCCTCTCCTGGTTCCTCTCCTGGTTCCCCTCCTGGTTCCCTCCAGTTCCTCTCCAGGTTTCTCTCCTGGTTTTGACACACAAACGTGATCGAATCTGATTAGGAAAAAAACTGCAGTGTGAAACCAGCCCTATTCTGACTGATCAGTAGGATGGGGGGGGGGGAGGGGCGACCACTGAAGGTGCCTAGAGTGTCAGGAACTCCAAATACGGCCCTAGTTATAGGCACAGATAGCCCTTGCTGATGTGCTGGCTTATTCAGAATCGCCCAGTTTGTGCACATTTCCCCCACCACCTCTGTTGTAGCAGGTGTGCATGTCTCTCCTCATTAATCCATGCTGTTGAAAAGAGTCGGTACCTCTGCCGCCAGCGTTGGCAGAGGGTGATGTTTTCAGTAACTGATGTACAATGGCACCTATTGAAGGATTCCATTGTACAACCCTTTTGAGACTTCAATAGGAGAGAAGAAATTTTCTCCTTTTAGCGTCGGTCAAGAAAGGTGGCTAACCAGTATAGGTTGTTGGTGAAAATGTGTATTATGCGAGGGTCTTAAAACAGACACTTACACACGAACTGTGCCATGTGGGCCAAGCTTCAAACAGGGAAAGGTTCTATGTTGCCAACAGGAGGAACAATACCCATCCTCTCCTCACACTGCCTCGCCTCCTCCTCCACCTCCTCCTCTCTAGCCCATCCAAGCTGGGTTGGGAGTCCCCTCTGTTGCAATGAGAGTCCCCTTGGTAGCACAGAAAAACAAGTCCTCTCCCTCCTCATCCTCCTCATCATCACCCAATGTTGGCTCAGAATATTAGCTGGGCTGGGTAGTATCACCCATTGGGAAATCTTGATCCATAGCCACATGTTGGTCATTTAAAGTTCTTCTTTGACATTACACAGTGATTATTTCAACAGACAGAGCAGCGGGATGGGTATGCTGATAATAACCTGACTGATCACCACTCACGAACTTGGTGCAGAGTTTAAAGTTCTCAAGAGCTTCACAATTGTCATCGATCCACAACCAATTAGCAGTTGTTATGTGCGGTGTTGTGAGTCTCAATGTAACGGGCATGTTGAAGCTGGTATTCAGCTACAGCCCTCTGCTGCTCACTAATCCTCAACAACATATATGTTCAGTTCAACAGCGTGTGCAGGTCACAAATGAGTTGTTGACTTGTCAAATTAATGTGTTTTGCAGCACTGCAAGACCAGCAAAAGGAATAGCGTAAATGGCCAATAATATAGCACACCTTCAAATGTATGTATGGTAAGTCAGGGTATGTTTTTAATTATTTCTGAAAAACTAGGTTCCATTTTTGACCCATACATGGTACGTGTAGCAGCTTGTTTAACTTTAAAGCCGCCATCATTTTACTCCCATTATCATACACAACCATACCCATAGAGGGCTCTCCAAAATGAATAAAAAATGTATACAGGAAGGCCCTCCAAAATGTATAAAGGAGGGCCCTCCGAAATGCATAGAGGGCCCTCCCAAATATAAATCTAAGAAGGGGCCCCTCCCTAATGTACAGATGAGATGACCTATGTAGCCCTCTGTCTAGTATTACACCCTACGTCTCGGCTCGGAGCCCCCCGGGTTCTTGCGTCTTCTCGGAACCCCCCGCAGTTCGTGCATCTTCTCGGAGCCCCCAGAGGTTCTTGCGTTTTCTCGGAATCCCCCGCAGTTCTTGCATCTTTTCGGAGCCCCCCACGGTTCTTGCGTCTTCTCGGAGCCCCCCGCGGTTCTTGCATCTTCTCGGAGCCCCCCACGGTTCTTGCGTCCTTTCGGGGGCCCCCTCTGCGGTTCTTGCACCTTCTCAAGGGGCACCCCCTGCGGTTCTCGCGTCTTCTCGGGGGGGCCCCCCTGAGGTTGTTGTGTCTGTTCTCCCATCACCGGGGTCTCATCGTGGTTCTCTATTGTTTTTCAGAGCTCCATACAAGATCTCAGCGTCCATCGTGCCACCCCAGAGGAGCTGGTGAGTGCCGACAGCGGGATGTGATCAGTGATTGTCTCATATAAAGGCCGGTCCAGACTTGTGTAACTGTAGCATTAGCACTATACTATGTCCCATATACACACATCTCTGCTTGCTGTCAGAGAATGCAAAAAATAGTAATGCGGTCTAATTAGGAGCGCTCTAAGGAACAAGCAGACATGTAAGATGTTTTCATAAATGTCAAACCTTTTATTAACTTCTTAGCTCCCCTCACAGCTCCACTACGCGTTTCAACTGCATACAAACAGTCTTCATCAGGTGGCGGAGGCTGTTAAACCGGGTTGTGCAGGAATTGCACAACCCGATAAGGTGAGTGGCCACCTACCCACGCCACATAGACGTTTTTAATAAGGGGATCCTACACATTTGCGCCCTTTTCCTTTTTGTTTTACATGCTGTCAGAGAATGGGAGAGAGCTCAGTAATAAGGATGGTGATGAGAATATTGGAGGTAGAAATGTGCTAGAAATCTCCTCCGTCTTATCAGAAAGTTTCCAAAGGTTTCATTCTTGCACTTAAGCTTTATCTGCATAAGACAGGACTGTTCCTTTAATTATGTAGACCAGGATCAGATAAACATGGCTGCTTCTTCCAGAGACAGCGCCCCCCCTGCCCTCAGGTTGTGTCTGGTATTACAGCTCCACTCTGTTATTGGGCGAGCTGCAGTCACGGTGTGTAGTCGGGGGAAAGGGGGGCTTCGTCTAGGTTCGGGGTCCATTGATCTCGATGTCTCTGCTGTAGGTGCAGCGTCATGAGATCCACAAGTCAAGAAATCACAGCCTGGCCCAGTAGGAACTGAAGAAGAAATCACTGAGGAAGGAGTGGAGAAGACAACATGGCGGCCCCCCGGACGATCGACGCCTGGCGCTAATGATGGAGGTAAAGAGAACAGACGCGATAGGGACGTAACCAGGGTTCATAAATAACACGTCAATGTGAGCACCATAAACTGTGTGTAGGTTACTCAGGCGCTGGCAGAGTTCAGCGCTGAACCTGCAGAATAGTGAGTGCAGCCGTAACGAGTACTCAGAATGAAGTATAACATATGCACAGCAGATAGTGAGTGCAGCTCTGAGGTATAAACAAGTAATGATCAGTAAAGTAATGTATGTACACAGTGACTGCACCAGCAGAATAGTGAGTGCAGCTCTGGAGTATAATACAGGAGGTAACTCAGGATCAGTAATGTAATGTATGTACACAGTGACTGCACCAGCAGAATAGTGAGTACAGCTCTGGAGTATAATACAGAGATAACTCAGGATCAGTAATGTAATGTATGTACACAGTGACTGCACCAGCAGAATAGTGAGTACAGCTCTGAAGGATAATACAGGATGTATGTCTGTGGCCCTGAGATCAGTGGAGGGGCCACTGACGTCACTGCGAAGAGCCCAGTAACTGCGCCACACGAATGATCGTCGTCGTCGCTATCATGACCTCCACATCATCATCTCAATGACACCTCATCAAAGCACCATAACGCTGGACAATCCTTGCTCAATCCTTGCACCGGCTGAACAGTGACTGCAGGGCCTCCACTGATCCTGTCCACAAAGGCTCACAGTATACGAGGGGCGGGTAGGATACAGTAGGGGGAGAAATTCCAGTCATGAGGCGGTGTGGTGGACCGGGTCTTATTGCAGGTGGTAGGCTTGGCGGAACAGGTGGGTTTTCAGGCTTCTTTTGAAAGTTCCCAGGGTAGGAGAATGTCTGATGTGTTGGGGCAGTGAGTTCCAGAGTCTGGGTGAAGCACGGGAGAAATCCTGTATGCGGTTGTGCGAAGAGGAGATGAGGGGGGAGTAGAGGAGGAGTTCTTGGGAGGATCGCAGGTTGCGTGAGGGTAGGTAACGGGAGACCATGTCAAAGATGTATGGAGGGGACAGGTTGTGAATGGCTTTGTATGTCATGGTTAATATTTTAAACCGGGATCTCTGGGAAGCAGGGAGACAATGAAGGGCTTGGCAGAGGGGGGAGACAGGGGAGTAGCGGGGAGACAAATGGATTAGGCGGGCAGCGGAGTTCAAGATAGATTGGAGATGTACAAGGGAGGTATTAGGGAGGCCGGTGAGCAGGAGGTTGCAGTAATCGAGGCGGGAGATGATGAGAGCGTGAATAAGGGTTTTAGCAGGGTCGTGGTCAAGGAAAGTGCGAATCCTATAGATGTTTTTGAGCTGGAGTCAGCAGGAGGTGGCGAGGGCCTGGATGTGGGGCTTGAAGGAGAGGGAAGAGTCAAGGATAACCCCGAGGCACTTGGCATGGGGGACTGGAGAGAGAGAGCAGTCGTTGACGACGATGGATAGGTCAGGTAGTGAGGGGGAGCGTCTTGGGGGGAAGACTATGAACTCGGTTTTGTCCATGTTCAGCTTAAGGAAGCGAGCAGAGAAGAAGGATGAGATGGCGGACAGGCAGTGTGGAATTTTGGATAGAAGGGAGGCGATATCAGGACCAGACAGGTAGATTTGGGTGTCGTCGGCGTAGAGGTGATATTGAAGGCCATGGGACTCAATGAGTTGCCCTAGACCGAGAGTGTAGATTGAGAACAGTAATGGTCCAAGAACCGAGCCCTGAGGGACCCCGACAGATAGGGGGTAGGGCGAGGAGGATGTGTGGCTAGTATAAAAGCTTTCGTGATGGCATGTTTGATCCAAGTAGCAATCGTGCTCCTGGATGCTTCCTTTCCCGTGATATGTCTACCATACTGGACAAATTGTTATCTAATCGCTATGATTGCGTCTGCTGAAGATAGAACAACATTGTTCTTCGTGCATCCAACGTATGAAACTCTTTACATTTTTTGGATTCTGGCAAAAAAATGGAAAAATGATCTCTTGGGATCTATGAAAATCAGACGAAACTTTTGGAAGAAAAACGGATCCAAGACGTAAAACAATTCTATCATCCAACATTCTGAGGTAGGGTTCGACAATTGAAATAGCCTGAAGCTCACTGACTCTCCTAGCTGATGTTATGGCAACTATGAAAGCAGCTTTCCAGGAGAGTCTACTCAAGGATATGGAGGACAAATGTTCAAAGGAGGATTTAGACAATCCATTCAAGACAGTAGTAAGATCCTATGGCGGGCAGGAATTAATCTTCATTGGGAGAATTCGTGATGCCGACCTCATGAATCTCTTGATGCATCGATGATCGGCTAGACTCTGGTCGAAGTAGGAGCTGAGAGCCGAAACCTGTACCTTGACGGCAGTAGGCTTTAAGCACTTTTCTAGTCCGTCCTATAGGAAATCCAGGATCTTGGCAATATTAGGGTGAAACGGATCTGGAGGAGAAGAGCCACACCAGGTGTTAAAAGACCTTCCAGACATTCATATAGATTGCATTTGTCACCAGCTTCCTACTGCTTTGAAGAGTGGTTATTACTTTATTTGATAAGCCCCCCTTTTTTTCTTTTTTTTACAATTTTTGCTGCAGTAGCCATGCTGACAGATGTAGCTGTTCTGGATCTGAGTGGAAGATTGGACCCCGATGTAGAAGGTTGTGACTCAGGGGCAGTGTAATTGGTGGCAAACCAACTCCTTTTTGGCTAGTAGGGTGCAATGAGGATTGCGTTCACCCCTTCTGCTCTGATCTTCTGGATCATATTTGGTGGAAGGGGTATCGGGGGGGAAAGGCATAAACAAGGCCGAAGTCCCAAGGATGAGCCAGGGCATCAACCGCCATAGACTGGTTGTCCTGATGGAGAGAAAAATATTCAACAGTCTTGGTTTTGAGGCAAGTTGCAGATAGATCTACTTCTGGATGTCCCCAGATTCTGGTCATCATCCAGAACACATTCTGATTGAGACACAATTAGCCTGGAAACAGGTCTTGTCTGCTGAGATAATCCGCTTGTACATTCGTTGGGCCCTTTGGGGAGAGGCTGAAAGGGAAAGATTTTCCTCTACCCGGTAGAATATTCAGGATGAGACTTCCTGTAGGCTTCTGTGTCTTGTACCCTCTTGATGGCGGAGAGGAGCTTCCATAGTCATGTCTGAAAATACCTTTATATGCTTCCAGCAAATTAAGAATTGGGTCTCCATGAGAGCTTCTTCTAATGCCCGGAGCGCTCTGAAATTTGAGGAATGGTCTCTTGTCTGGTAAAATCAGTGGCCCTGAAAGGCAAATTGGGAGACCAGAGTCCCCCAGCCTCTTTTGCTGGCGTCTGTATACATAGTCATCTTAGGGGACTGTATCTATAGAATCTCCTTTCATAGATTTTCCAGATTCAACCACCAATCCAGTGAGATCCCGACTCCCCTGGGGAGCTGAATCTTCTTGCTCAGACCTGAGGCAAGACTGTCCCACTGAGACAGGATATGGGACTGCTAAATTCTTGTGTGAGCCTGAGCCTAAGGGATCATCTGGATAAACGCGGTCATTGACCCGAGAGCAGACATGGCTGTAGAGATGGAAACTGAATGTTGCTTCTGAAGGAATTGAAGTTTGGATCTTAGAAGAACCTGTTTGTCTGGAGGGAGAAAGCAAGTTGTTTGTGTGAATCCAGGAGACAACCTACAAAAGTTTTCTTCTGAGATGGAGTCAGGCTTGGATTTCTGGAAATTGTTTATCCATCCCAAAGGACGTCAGAGTATGGATTAGCTGTTGTGTTTGGGACTGCAGGAGTGATCTGGTGGGAGCAGTGATCAGAAAGTCATCCAATTAGGGTATCACGACAATTGCCCTGTTTTCTGACAAATGCCATTACCTCCGCCATCACCTTGGTGAACATGCGAGGTGCAGAAGAAAAATCGAACGGCAGAACTCTGAACTGAAAGTGATGAACCGGATCTTGAAACAGAATTGCAAACTGTAGGAATTTTTGCTCTGCAGGATGTATCAGGATGTGATAGTATGCCTCCTGTAGATCTAATGTTTCCATCATAAAGTGTTTCCCTATTAGGGGAATGGTTGATTGTATAGATTCCATCTTGAATCTGGAATAGGTGACATGTCTGTTAAGCATCAGATTTATGATAGTTCTGTATGACCCTCCTGTTTTTTTTTACCAGGAAGAGACAAAAATAGTGACCCCTCCCAATCTTTTCCTGGAACAGGAATTACTGCTACAAGGAGAAGGTTTTGGATCTTCTTCCATAGTTGACTGCAATTTTTGAGAAGTTAGCATAGTTATCCTCATATGCTGAGGAGGGGAGGAAAACACTAATCTCATCCAATCCCTGATAAACTGTAGAATAGGCTGGGTTGATGTCACGACTCGCCACTGGGGGAAGTTGGCAATCCTTCCCCTTACAGGAATGACATTTTTTCTATTGAGGGCAGGAGGAGAAAATACTTCTCCCCTTACCCCCTTTTCTAGTGACCCACTTTTCCCTTGTCCTTCTGTTAGTGGGAGAGGGTCTAGGTCCAAAAAGTATGTTGGGGACGAAAGGATCTAGTTTTTGCCTTTGCTTCTGGAAGACTCTTTGTCTGCTGCTTTTTCAAGAAGCTGGTATAAAACCTGGCCGAAGACATATTTCCCCTGGAATGGGATGGAACATAATTTACTCTTAGAAGCCATATCTCCACTCCAAGTTCTTAACCATATAGCTCGTCTAGCTGTGTTGGATAGAGCCATAGTTCTAGCCGCCGCTCTGATTCCACAGATGCATCTACTAGAAAACTAGTGGTTTTCTGTAGCAAGGGATGGAAGCCAGGAGAGCTTCTCTGGGTGGACCCCCTATGTGAGAATCTAGTTGGTCAAGGCATCTAAACATGGACCTTGCCACACAGGTAGAGGCAATGTTGGCAGATTTCTAAAAAGATCCTGGGAATCCTTTTTTGCTAACTATATGCTTTTCGATCCATCGGGTCCTTTAGTTGTGAGGAGTCCTCAAAAGGGAGGGTAGTCTTATTGGCTACTTTAGCAATCGGGACATAATTTTTGGCACTTCTGACCAGATCTTTGAGATGGATATATGTAGAGGAAATCACCCTTTTAATCCTCCTAGGCAGTGATGGCAAACTCCAGGCCTCGAGTGCCACCAACAGTGCAGGTTTTCATGATTTCCTTACATTGCACAGGTGATAATATAATCACCTGCACTGGTGATGATTCCAACCTCTGTGCAATGCTGAGGAAATCCTGAAAACATGTACTGTTGGTAGCACTCGAGCCTGGAGTTCGCCATCATTGTCCTAGGGTAACGTGGCGCTTCTCAGAAAACTTCCATTCTTCCAAAACCAATTCAAGTTGTCATGGACTGGGAAAACCAAATGTTTTCTTGGACATTAACCCCCTAAACATTTCATCCTGCATGGACTGGGTTGATTCCTCCTCTTCTACCCCAATTGTGTTTCTCACAGTGGATACCAATCCTGCAATGTCTTCTGATGAAAAATATTTCCTGAGGTAAGGGAATCACTGCTCTGTGGTAGATTCAAATCCTTCTCTAAACCTTCTTCTGAAAGAGAAGCATCTGAGACTTCCGGTACAGAATCCACAAGTGTAACCTTCCTCTTCTTGGCTGCCGGTGGGGCTACTGAAGGGGGAAGGGAGACAGAAGCCAGGGAGGATCGAATCTCCTGTTTAATCAATCCCTTCCGCTCTCCCATCAAGGGTGTTTTTAATCACCCATGACATTTTCTGTGCATCCCTGGCACAGGATTTTCTTGTGTGAAGAGCATAGCTTATTATTACAAAACCAGCATCTGCAAGAAGGGGCTTTAACTTTGTGTCTGCTCCTTTTCTCCCTGCAATGACACAAACAGGGGAGAAGGAATAATGATACAGCCCAGAAGGGACCCATAATATACCTCCTACTGAGTGACTTACTAGGCCTGAAGTAGGGCTGGGCTCTGGATGGCACAAGGAAGCACCTTCCATCTATTTAGCAGCATGAGACATTATGGAAACAGGTGTCCTACATCCCAGGTGCCTTCTTACCAGGGATCCTTTTATAGAGGATCTGAGACTGCAGCACAATCAAGTATCTAGATGGCAGCCACCACATGGAGGCCTTGGGGAGGTGGGTCATCACTGGTGGTCAGGTGCCCTGGAAAATCCCGGAAATTATGTGTCTTCCACTGTGGAATGCAACCCGGAAGTGACACGCTTCAGTCTGATGTCACTTCCGGGCACGAAAACTGTAAGCCGCGCCCATCAGGAGCGAGGAAGGGAAGGTCGAGGAGTAGCTGGAGGACCACTACCCAATGGCACCGCTCAGCATTGCCCTCAGGTGCAGAAGAGCGGCACTAGGAAGGAAGGGGCACCGGCTCAATCAACCTACCGCACTGCTCCCGATAAGAGACTGCTTCGCTGGCCAACAGCCTCAGAACCTCTTCATACTCCATAGGGACAGGAAAACACTGGTGATAGGAGGGGAAATTTAACTGCTTTGTTTTTCCTGGCCCTATTAGAGCTGAGAAGCAACCTCCTGTGTGCTGGCATGGAAGATGGGAGGAGAAACACCTACTCAAACAAGACACTAGCAGCAGGGCAGGCCAGTATGTCCAAGAAGAGGTCAGGCCACTTAGACTCCCAAAAGTTATAGGGCAGTGAAGAATCATGAAGGACACTGGCACAGTACTCCTTCACCATGTGGATCAACTACTTTCTCCTAGACAAGTTCCCTGCACAGCTGGCCCTTGTGGATGTGCAGTTTACATGAAAATGTCCCATGTTTTGAACATTCAGCCCCTGCCTACGGGTATCCATCCTGTAATACTGGTTCATGCAAAGAGGCAATACCTCTGCTATAGTCTTAAAAACTCTTCCACAATGGACCACTGGTATGTTTGCATTCTGAAACACCTGTCTATTTCTGGAATGATCAAAGGAAATTTTTCTTTGTACAGTAGAGGTTGAGAAGGTTGCACAACCAGTATTTGGTGGTGGCCAAAATTTGTATCACACAAGGATCTTGGGAAAGTCAGCAAGACATGAACTGGGCCATGTGTGCCAGACTACAATGAGGCAACCTTTCAGTGTCAACAACAGGACAGAATGCTAGCCCATCCTCTCCTCTTCAGGCCACCCATGTTTGTCAGAAGCTGCGGTTGGTAGTCTGCTCTGTAGCACAAACAAGTCCTGTTCCTTCCAGACCTCTTCCTGTGCCCTACCAAACATGGGCTGAAAAGATGGGATGGTATTGGGCGATATCACCCATTGTAAAATCTTAACTCATAGCTACCTGCTAGGAATTCAAAACTTCCTCTTTCAGAGTGACCAACAAAGCTTTCAATAGACCAAGCAGCAGGATGGTTATCCTGATATAAATGCATCATGACCGCTCACCATCTTTGTGAAATTCTCAGTTTTGAAGAACCTTACAAATATCAGCGATCGACACCTACTCGGTTATGTGCAGTGGCTGAATGTAAACCTGATGGGCTTGTTGAAGCTGGTAATCATCTACTGCTCTCTGCTACTCACCAAGCCTTGCCAACATATGTAATTCCAGTACATGTGTAGGTCGCAAATCATTTGGTGATGAAATGAATGCTGCAACGGATGGGGACTTTCCAAATTGGGCACAGAAACGTACTTTGATAAGTAGCTCCGACAAGTCAGGGTGTCTTCAGAAACTGCTGTACAACCAAGTTGAGCACGTGGAACATGCAAGGAACGTGTACCAGCTTGTTGAGCTTCAAAACCACCATAAGGTTATACCAATTATCGCACATGACCAGACCTAGCTGGTTAGCTTAGCTTCAGCAGAGCATGCTGCCACTTCGCCAAGGCAGTGCTCCCAGCTTGGGAGGGATGTGGAGTGTTATTCACCAGAGAATGATGAACAAGAAGGGAGACCAGAACTAGGATACAATGAGAAATCCTTAATGGAACTTGGGCTGGCTATTCTTGGCGTCGGTAGGCTGTGTCATGACTCAGACTCTGTCCAAGACTTCACCAGGTTCACCTAGTGTGCAGTCAGGGAAATATGTCCCTGTCAACAAGAATAGTCCATGAGTCTGTGGTTAGGTGGAGATTCCAGGTTACTTCATTGGTCAGAGCACGGGTGATATTGATGGACACATGCTTGTGCAAAGCAGGAATGCAACATCGGAAGAAATAGTAATGGCTGGAGACCAGATGCAGTGGGGTAGCCACTGCCAAGACATTGCAGAAAACGCAAGTTTCCATAGCCGAAATAGCGACATTTCCAGAGCAAGCAGTCTGGTAATGTGGTTGCTTAGTGTTTCAGCCTGTGAGTGGCTGAGTATTTCCACTTCCTTTCCAACATCCAGGGCAGGGACAACAAAGTGGATGTGGTTGTTGATGCTTTTTCAGCATGTGCAAACGCAGGTTGTGAGAAGGCGGAATCACCACCTGCTTCAGGACAGCAGAGTGAGAAGCAAATAAAAAAAACAAAACTGAGTGCAACACAATAGGTACCTGGTGGTCCAGTGGATGAGGGGAAGGGGGGGGGGGGACCAATGGATCTCTCACCTCTTAGGGTTGGGCACCACTGCACAACCCCAGCTAGCTTGGAGGCAAAAACACTTTAGCCACAGCTCTGCAGGTTCATGTCACAAGACCAAAGGGGGCACAGCAGGAATTATATCACCACAGGTCCTGTACTTTGCATTGGTTGAAGTATAGCGGGCACAGAGCAGCTCCTGCCACATACCCGCAGAGGGAATGAGAGAATAAAGAAAAAAATAAAGCGGCCTAAGGAGCGCTAGGGTTAGAGAAAAGACAGATTGTTATAAGGTGACAAAACTTATTCAATTCTTGTACTCCACAACATGTTTCGGTAGCAATTTGCTTTGTTCATCAGGTACCAACTGATGAAAGGGAATGTAAAGAGTTCCTTAGAAAGCCTTAGTGAAGCCTAAGTGTGGGTTGTCGTCATCTCCTGGGACTCAATGGTGGGAGGAACCAGGTTGAGGATTGTGCGGCCCAGCCTCTTGTCTAGTAAAACTGGACTAGGTTGAAGATTTGGTGGCGCTACTTGTAAACCTACTGAAGGCATTGTCTGCCATCCAAACCACATCCTGCTCAAACTGTTCTGATTTTAACAGTGGTATCCCACACCCCTTTGAAATTGTAACAGGAAGCCAAAACAAGATACAGAGACATTATGACCCATCACACAGCCATCTTCCGCAATCCCTTAACGCCAGCTTTTCCCTTATTGAATTGGGTACACTGCTAATAGCTCATGGTGCTGTATGTCAACAATATCTGGCATACACTAACAGAGCTGGTATTTAGGAGTTTGCCTTTTTCAAGGGACACGTGGGTAAAATTAGTGTAAATAAAAAGAAAAAAAAAAAAGCTGTTGATTTAAAACTGCAGGTACTGGAAGGCCAACTCTGCTTTTCAAAAAGAAAGATTGCGGCACTCCGCATTCCAATTTTGCAGCTGGTTAATTTAATACAAAATTTACAGCAGCAGGTGCATGTACAGGTGTACAGTGTACACCGGACCCGTAGAAGCGGCACATCCCGCAAGGCGGTCACCGTCAGTCCTAGCACCTCCCTCCCTGTATCATGTACCTGCTGCTGTAAATTTTGCAAAATTGGAATGCTGAGTACCACCATCTTTCTTTTTGGATTCAATGTCTTGAACTCTGGCTGAGCAACAGGAGATTCCACAGCACGCCACCGCTACAGGAGTATACAAGTAACGCTGTTAACAGGTCAGTGCCTGGCTTTCATTTCTATGCTTGAATCTCAACTCTGCTTTTCGTTCTCACTGCTCCAAAAACAATTCCTACACTATCCACACCTATCAGATCTTGAGATTTAAAGGGAACCTGTCACCAGGTTTTTGCCATCCCATCTGGGGGCATCATAATGTAGAAATAGAGACCCTGATTCCAGCAATGTGTCATTTACTGAGCTGCTTGTTGTCATTTTGATAAAATTTGTTTTCTCTGTTGCAGATTTAGCATTCTGTTTATATGGCAGACTATTTGGCAGCAGGCCAAGGAGACTGCTAATGAGAATCTCCAGCTGATTAAACAGTGATTTTATCAAAACTACACTGAGCAGCCCAGTAAGTGACATCGCTGGAATCAGGATCTTGCGTACTATATTATGCTATGCTCAGATTAGGTTGCAAAAACCTGGTGACAGGTTCCCTTTAACTCTTAAGAGCCGTTTAATCTGGCTGTATTGCACTAACTCTCCCTACGCTCTCCAGAAACTTTCTATATACTCACTACACGTTTCTGGATAAAATGTGCACAAGATGGCAGCGCTTGTGTTTAACTACACTCTGACACTGTGCAGCCAGCCAATAACAGTAATGTCACATAGATTGCTACAACATTACTGTGATTGGCAAGCATGTTTAGTGGCTAAAAATGAGGCACCATACATGCTGTGGATCAATCAAATCTCACAAGAGCACACGCCTATCACTAGTGAGAAGTGCATCACAATTCAGTTTTTTTTTTTTTTTTTTTTTTTAAAGAAAAGGCATTTACATTTTTAATCAGATCTCTTAATTACACAAGTAGAAAAAACCCAAACATTTATTGGTTACTTTACAAAAGTATGTAAAGAACATAATCGCTACATTACAGGACATCCTGTAAATCATCTATTTACAAATAGCAATTTATTACATTATGTTACAATTAATCTAAAATCACAAAAAACGCAATCAAGTGTCAATAAAATATTCTTTAGTGGATTGTTCCTGTCCATGCAGATAGGCCGAATTCTTACAAAACAAAATTAAAATGCCCCTCACCCCCCCAAAAAAAAAAAAAAGTCATACAAAAAGCAAAAGCTCACATTTTCTGCTCCACAAATACCATAAGGTTAAATAACATTAATCTTAATTTAAAACCGACCCAAATAAAATATTAAGTCACTAATTACAAAATCTCTCAGGTCTCCAATCTACGTATAGATTTGTAATGTAGAATACACAAGCAGATTGTATAGACACACACACACACCATTAGTTCAGAAGTTCTACGTGTTTGGTTAAAACCTGGTGAGAAGCCTAATGTCCTTGACAAGTTTAACAGCAAAAAAAAAAAAAAAAAAAAAGGATTCCAAATTGGTGCATCCACTCAGTGCCACAGTAACAGAATACTAGTCCCTGAAGCTTTAAATAGCAGGTGGAATGAAGATTCTGAATTTAGAAATACAAATACAGTTCAGTGCACACCAGATTTATAGGGATTGTCTTCTAAAGACAACTATATATGGCATAAAGGAATATGGACATTATGGAGGGAGGAACGACCTGCTCAGAATCCCAGATATATATGAGAAAAAATAATTACACACACTAGCAAACTATGCCAGCCTATGAAGTGCTTGGGCAGCTTTTCAATTCAGTTATGTAATAAAATGGTTTGCAGAAGCAGCATACATAACTAAGCATTAATGTAACCAAAGTTCAAGTAGATATCTCTGTAAGAATACATCAGATGACTTAAATAGAATCTGTCACCACTGTTTTACTATCCTATCTAAGAGCAGCATTAAGTAGGGACAGATACCCAAATTCCACCAATTTACCTTTTAGAGGACTGCATGCAGTCACATCTCTGATGTAGATTACCAGTTCTCTGCTGAGCTCTGTAGAACACCAACAGCCTTCTGTGCAAACTTTACATAGGTAGAAAGCTGTCAATCAGTTGTTGGGGCTGGGTTGTACAAAGCTTGAATAGGGAGAACTACACCACAGAAGGTTTACTAATCTGTAATCTGCTGCTGTTAAAACCATCATTTAGAACTACAAAAAGCAGCCCAGTAAGTGACATCACTTGATTAAATGGAACCTGTCAACCCTTTAGGCATTTTAAACTGTGCCCACTAGCTTACACATCATGTAAATTGGGTTCTAGTAACCCCGGTATGTGCCCAGACTGACCCTTCATACCTGAGAACACAACTTGTGTGTCCAGTGGTGGCCTCCTATCGAGTCACAGAGGGTGCTATATGGTCATGGTGGCTAAACCCCACGCCACCCCGCCGGGCTGCAAAACTAGCCCAGCATGTTGTAAATTTCCCACCCCTCCTCTGGCCAGCACTTTAGTGGCAAGAGCACTCACACCGGCGCATTGGAGCGTGTGTCCGCACTCCATAGAACATAGTGCATATATCTCGTGAGACTTCACAATTCTTGTGAGACCTTCGCACTATGCACGGACACCTGCTCCACTGTGCAGGTGCCACTGTCAGTGCCAAGGTCTCGCGAGATTTGTCAAGTCTCACGAGGCACCTGCACTATGACACCCACTCCACTGCATCGGCGCGATAAGTTTAATACATGCTGGGTGGGTTTTGAAGCTTGGAGGGGCGGCGAGGTGTTTAGCCACCATGACTTAATAGGAGGTCACAGCTGGACGCAATATAAGTTGTTTTCACAGTTATGAGGGGTCAGTCTGGGCACATACAGGGGGTCACTAGTACCCCATTTACATAATATGTAAACTGGTGGGCACAGCTTAAAATGCCCAAATGGGGTGACAGGTTCCCTTTAAGAGTCTGTTTCCACATTATGCTTCTCAGTTATGGTAGCAAAAGCCTGGTGATGGATTCCCATGTTCCCTGTACAGACTAACACCACATCTGCACCACTAGAAGATAAAAAGCCTTTGGCACATTTCTCTCATTCATTGACAAGTAAGCAAGAATAAACCAGAAAGGAAGGGTCAAGCACAAAACACGTGAGTGAATGTACAATTGGCCTTTTAAGAGCTGCATATCTTAAATTATGTGATTTACGCATATTTAGAATAATATAGTTATGAAATATGCTATACATAAAAAAATTAAAATAAAAAAATAAAAGTAAAACACCCACCTATTTCCACAACACTAAATAAGCATGGATTCCTATAAGGAATCCCATTGTGTAAACTTCATTTTCCAGAATTAAATATGAAGACTGGTCACACCATAGCACATGGTACACAAAACTCATTGTAACACATCAGAACGTAATTAGTAACACATTCAAGCAGTGATACGACAGATGTATCATTTTCCTCTCAGCACAAAGCATCAAGTAGGCACTTCAAGCCCCATTTCACAACAAGCGCTATAAGATATGAGCCAGGGCACCATGAATGGATACGCCACACACAAGCTATCTATGCAACATGAGGTTCTTTGAACTTCTTTGGGCTTGTGAACTTCTTGATTGTGAGGTGGCTTCACTGATAAAAAGAAAAATGCACACAGCATATGCAAAACAGTTCATATTTATTGTGGAATTTCTCCACATAGGCTGGGGAGAACAAAGTACAGGAAGGCACAGACTCACTTCACCAGACCAAGTATTGAGATATACTGAGGAAACTAATTTAATTCAAGTTATTCATTTGTGCCTTCACCAACCCCAGAACATCCTCCCAACCTTGCATAGCCTCAAGTATACTTCGTCATATATCAGCACTTTTTGCAGCAATTGCTGCACTGATTATTACATGCCTTTTTAAAGGGAGAGGCAAACACTGCGTCAAGTAAGGGATGTCGACCTAGGTTCCAATCACATTCCGTATAGAAAAAAAATCCATTGCGGCAAGATTGTAACAATGCATCAACTGCACATAAAGTCATCCAGGGACGGCAACTTTTCTAATTCATAGGCATCAAAGAGATCACTGATTCCTCCTCTTCTCCAAGACTTAGCAAATAATCCTCATGAACGAGAGGAGGCAGCAAGTTTACAAAAGGACTGTCGAGACTCAAAGGTATTTGATCTTCTGTCTGCTGTAGTAGGTTTGATGGTGAGGTCAAGGGAGAAATGGCTTCCACTTTACAGTTTACATTTTCTATGGTAGGTGAGAGAAAGTCTGCGAAAGAGAAAATACATATCTGGGTTACAAACGTAAAAGATATAGTCACCTCTGAAAGTTTTATTCACCTCCAGATATTAACATACAGGTACACAGCTTACAATTCTACCTGGTAAATAGCATTAAAATGCAGCAAAACTGTCTTGTTCTCAGTCATAGGGGTATGTACAGAGCAGCTTGTCACTCACACTAAATAATGAGGGGCAGCTGTAAGCACAGTCTCGCACATAACCGGCTCTACAGCACATCTGTGCAGAGCAAACCATCAAAGCCCTCGGGTGTGCTTATAGCTCACAGTATAGCAAGTGGTGAGGGGCACAATGAGGCAAATTGAGTTTGTCACCTAAGGCGACGTAAACTGCTGCTGAACAGAGCGGCAGGCGTCTTGCAGATAGCAACGGCTAAGGGGCCCACTGTCATCGACATGTGCACCTGTGTCCATCATCTCCATTCATTTTTCCTGGCCTCTGTCTACCCTCCGCAGCTCGCCAAAGCAGGGAGCAATGACAATCACTGAGTACCCCGCTGTGCTGAGAGGCAGGCAGGCAGACACAGACAGACAATGGGGAGATCGGAAGTACTTAGACCAAGAAGAGAGGAGTGTTTTTTTTTTTTTATTCACTGATGGGAGACTAATGTGTGCATTATACAACGTGGACGACCATGGGGAGTACATTATACAACGTAGACGACCATGGGGAGTACACTATACAATGTGGAGGACTATGGGGGTACACTGTACAATATGGGGTGCATCATAGCATTATGGGGCGCCTGAATAGAACATGAATAAAAGATCACGCTCATTAGGGCGTGATCTTATGACGAACAGGGAACATAACGAACACATCCTAAGGCTGGCTTCAGACTGCGTGTCTGATCCGATCCGTAGCTGTCCGCTTGAGGCAGACAGCCGCGGACCGGATCAGCACACAGGACTGGGGCTATTATGCCCTCCGATCCTGTGTGCAGCCGCACGCAGCTGAACCAGCTGACAGGTCAGGACCGCGGCGCCCGCGGTCCTCACCTATTAGCAGCAGGAACTGCGTGCGGCTGCACACAGGATCGGAGGGCATAATAGCCCCCAGTCCTGTGTGCTGATCCGGTCCGCGGCTGTCTGCCTCAAGCGGACAGCTACGGATCGGATCAGACACGCAGTCTGAAGCCGGCCTAAGGGCTAAAGAATATAGCCCCTGCTAATTACAATCCGTAATGAGGGAGTATTAAATAGTTTTTATGCACTTTCACAGGATTCTTTTAGGAGACAGAAGGAGTATGAGAAAAGTGATAGGATGCTGCAGGGACGTATTTTGGTAGCCTAGGTGGTGTTTTGGCGGTGACAGGATCCATTTAAAGATAGGCTAAAGAAAACCAAACTTGTAACAATGTACTTTTTCTTTACACAGTATATAAAGATATTTTCAATTTAAACATTGTAAAAATTTTGAAGTTACCTTTGGAATTTGGCTTATGAAGACTTGCATTCTGATCAAGATTATTTTGTTTGACTGGACTACTGGATTCACTTTCTTCAGGGCACAAGTAAACTTCTATGGCTCCTTGAGTGCTAGCCAAGTGTATCTGTAAACTCTGCGAACAAAATAATTGGTAAGTGAGGTTATGACTCCTATATAATACATCTATAGAGGCTGTAAAAACATGCAGCAGAATTGTCAAATACAGAAAAGGTTAATACAGTAATTTAACCCTTAAAGCGCAACAATTGCTTAAATATTTTATTTAAAAAGGAACCTGTCAGCTAGTTTATGCCCCTCCAGCTATCACTGTCTGCACCTGCAGCTTTATAATACCAGTCTAATCATCCCTGTCTGAGCTCAGAGTGTAATGTGAAAAAAAAGTATTTATACACTTACATTTCCTTATGTAATGAGGCAGTCAGTCTCCAGCTTGGAGGACGGGGACGGTTTGGCAGGTTAATAGTTAACATTTCAGCCTTATGTTAGAACATGTCGGGTGACCTGATGGTGATATAACCATGTGACTACAATAGGCGGAGCTAAGTCCCTATAACATGAGTTTGCATGCTTAGCTCCACCCACTATAGTCATATGATTGTTACATCACACAGGTCCTTTAGCCATGCAAGTTAGTGAGTTAACTATTTTCCTGCCAGACAGTCTCCCTCCTCCACAGTGTAGACTGAAATGTAAGTGTATAAATGTGTATAAAAAAAGTGTATATAAAGAGTGTATAAAACGTGTATAAATTTCCACCTTTACCATTACACTATGAGCTCAGACAGGGATGATTAGAATAGTATTATGAAGCTGCAGGTACAGACAGAGATAGCTGGGGGGGGGGGTATAAACCACCTGACAGCAAAAAATTATAATCAACTTTCATATATACTTTATTAACGGAATCAACAAGGAAACCACTACAAGAAAAAAAAAAACAAAAAAAACTTCCACAAGATGTCCTCAGCAGGCTGGGTGTGAAGCTCATTCTTAAGGTACAGTTACACGCTACAATGTCGTAACAATCTCATCAATGATCTCACAGGAGCGTGGTAGTTAGGACATCTTTTTGAGATCGTTAGCAAGATGTCACATCTAGATATCGTGAACAATGCACCAAGAATCCAGAGATCGCTGGAACAACACAGCCAATGATCTTGGTAGTCGTTAGCACGCTGTCACATGGCAACTATGTGAACGACTCCAACCTCAATGTGGGCGTAGTTTGTGACACAAGCTAGGAGCTAGGCGTGCCAGATTGTGTTTTCCCGCAACCCCTACGACTCAGATTGGTGGCCACAACTGCGTTACCATTGGTCAGTCTTGTCTGCCAAGAGGGCCACTTTATTAGCGCTTTTGCCCTTTCAACCATCTCGCCATTCAACAATGCTTAGGGAAAAAAGGTGTGCTGTAGTCCGCGCTGCCAGGATCACTCACTCCAATAAATACGAGTAGAATATCTTAATCAAAACCTCCTTTATTCTCCTACGTGTTTCAGTGCCCTCCTGGCACCTTTATCAGGGATGATCCCTGATGAAGGTGCCAGGAGGGCACTGAAATGGGTAGGAGAATAAAGGAGGTTTTGATGAAGATTTTCTACTCTTATTTATTGGAGTGAGTGATCCTGGCAGCACGGACTACAGCACACCTTTTTTCCCTAAGCATTGTTACAACCTACACGCGAGTGTGGCCGGTGGGAGTCCAGCAGCAGCCATCAGGACATTACCAATAAGCCTTCAAACCAGTTGTGGGTCTCACAACTGGACCAGGTGAGCAGATTTAATTACTCACCATTACACCCATCAGTGTCTGGTGATAAGGGCACTATTGCGCCTCTTGTCCCCCCCCTTTTTCTCTTGTTTTATCTCACCATTCAAAGCCATTTTCATTTGGCGACGCCTGTGCAAGCCACTGATGCGTCCCCAAATTGTCACACGCTCCTATGAACGCTCGTGTGTGCACGGATGTCACTACAATGTATAGCTATGTGTAAATGTTGTTTTCAAGATGGCAAGCTACACACAACACTATGTGAATACGTGTCTGCATATTAGGACGCATGTAGTAATTATGTGTCTGTGCATAGATTTATGTATGTGTACATGTAACTGTATATGGTTGGTTATGTGTGCAAATGTGTGTATGTTCCGTATATACGCCGAGTTTTTCAGCACAAAAAAAAGAGAATTTTGTTTACGTACCGTAAATTCTTTTTTCTTTAATCATCAATGGGAGACCCAGACAATGGGGTTTAGGGCACTGCCCTCCGGAGGTCACACTAGGTACTACAAGTTTGTAGACACCGCCTCCTCCGCTTATAAACCCCTACCGCAGGGAACATCCTCAGTTTGGTCCATAAGCTGCGAGGAGGAAATAAACCACACCCGAAACATCGGGAAGAATGCCGTGCACAGACGGTTCAACAACCCGGCAAACACTGTCCCAACAGGGAACAGATCAACTGCAAAACATGCAACGGAACAACTGGGTGGGTGCTGGGTCTCCCATTGATGATTAAAGAAAAAAGAATTTACGGTACGTAAACAAAATTCTCTTTTTTCTGGTCATCATAATGGGAGACCCAGACAATGGGGATGTCCTAAAGCAATACCCCAGGGCGGGAAGAGTTCCTCAACAAGACGGATAACACATGGTTCCCTTTAAAGGTGGGCAACCGCCGCCTGGAGAACCCGCCTGCCCAAGTTTGCATCCGCAGAGGCATGGGCATGCACCATATAGTGCTTAGAGAAAGTGTGCAGGCTGGACCAAGTGGCCGCCTGACACACCTGTAGAGCAGACGCTCGATGTCGCAAGGCCCAGGAGGCACCTACAGCTCTGGTAGAGTGAGCCTTCAATCCCACCGGGAGAGGCAAACCAGAAGACCGGTAAGCCTCTTGAATGGAAGCCTTAATCCATCTGGCCAAGGTTGACTTTGATGCCGCGGACCCCTTACAGCGACCTGTCGTAAGAACAAATAAGGAATCCGAACTCCTGAAGGAGGCGGTCCTGGACACATAAATGCGTACAGCTCTCACGAGATCCAGAGTATGAAGGTCGCGCTCCACCTGATGGACGGGAGCGGGGCAAAATGATGGGAGAACAATCTCCTGGTTCAGGTGAAAAGTTGATACCACCTTCGGCAAGGATTCTGGCTGTGGGCGCAACACCACCTTGTCTTGGTGAACCACCAGAAAGGGTGACTTGCACGATAGTGCAGCCAATTCTGAGACCCTCCTCAGAGACGTAATCGCCACCAGAAAGGCCACTTTCTGGGACAGACGAGATAGAGAAACATCTCTCAGTGGCTCAAACGGCGGTTTCTGTAATGCCGCCAGGACCATGTTAAGGTCCCAAGGGTCCAGAGGTCTCTTGTAGGGCGGAACCATCCACGACACCCCCTGCAGAAATTGACGGACCTTCGGGAGGAGCGCCAATCGCCTGTCAAACAGCACTGACAATGCTGATACTTGACCTTTCAAAGAGCCAAGGGATAATCCCAACTCCAAACCCGACTGTAGAAAAGCCAACAACGTCGGGATGGACAAGGGCCACGGAGACCTCCCACCAGAGGCACACCAGGTAAAAAAGATTTTCCACGTCCTGTGGTACATCTTCCTGGAAACGGGCTTCCTAGCCCGATTCATAGTGGCAACCACTGTAGGGGAGAAACCCCTGGATGTCAGCAGCCAGGCCTCAAGAGCCATGCAGTCAATCTGAGGGCCCTGGAATTGAGGTGGAAGAATGGGCCTTGCGCGAGTAGATCTGCGCGTTCTGGAAGAGCCCACCTGTGTCCGCCTGACATTTGCCACAGGTCCGGGTACCAGGACCTCCTGGGCCAATCTGGAGCCACTAGAATGGCTACCCTGCACTCCGACCTGATCTTCCACAGCACCCTGGGAATCAGAGCTATAGGAGGGAACACATACGGCAGATGGAATCTGGACCAAGTCAAGATCAGAGCGTCCGCTCCCAGAGACTGGGGGTCCCATGACCTCGCCATGTATTGCGGCACCTGATGATTCAGCCGTGAGGCCATCAGATCCACGTCCGGCGTGCCCCATCTGCTGCAGATTTCTCTGAAGACGTCCGGATGAAGAGACCACTCTCCGGCGTCCATCCCCTGCCGGCTCAGATAGTCGGCCCTCCCAGTTTTCGACCCCTGGGATGTGAACTGCGGAGATCAGGCAGTTGTTCTCCGCCCAGGATAGGATGCGGTGAACCTCGGCCAGAGCCTCTGCGCTCCTGGTTCCTCCTTGATGATTTATATAAGCGACGGCCGTCGCATTGTCGGACTGAACCCGAATGGGTTGTCCTGAGAGGAATCTCTGAAATGCCAGGAGCGCCAGATAGACTGCCTTGATCTCCAGCACGTTGATCTGCAACGCCGACTCCGACTGAGTCCATAGGCCTTGGGCCCTGTGGTGTAAGAACACCGCCCCCCAGCCCTTCAGACTGGCGTCGGTGGTCACCACTAACCATGACGGTTTGATGAAGGACCGGCCCCGAGACAAGTGATGTGGCTGTAGCCACCACTGCAGGGAATCTCTGGTCGGTTGGGAAAGGGTCACCAGCCGATTCAGGGAGATCGTTCTTTTGTCCCACCTGCGGAGAATCTCCAGCTGGAGAGGACGGAGGCGAAATTGTGCGAAAGGCACCGCCTCGATTGCCGCCACCATGCGCCCCACCAGCTTCATCAACCCCCGTAGGGATGATTGTGGTGACAGGAGAACTGCTTGCACTCCTGATTGGATCGCCATCTGTTTGACTCGTGGCAGAGACACCAGGGCTGAGGCTGTGTTGAAGTCCATGCCCAAATATGTCAAAGACTGGGTCGGAACTAGCGTTGACTTCTGAATGTTGAGGAGCCAACCGAACTGCTCCAGAGACCGCATGGTCACATCCAGGCTCACTTGACAAAGGTGTTCCGATGGCGCCCTGACCAGCAGGTCGTCTAAATAGGGAATGACGGCATGTCCCTGTCCGTGCAGGAGAGCCATCATGGAGGCCATCACTTTTGTGAACACCCTCGGTGCCGAGGCCAACCCGAACGGCAGCGCTACAAATTGGAAGTGTTCTTCCCCCACTGCGAATCTCAACCAGCGCTGATGAGCCGGTGCAATGGGCACGTGAAGGTAAGCGTCTCTGATATCTATGGACGCTAGGAAGTCCCCCTGTGACACAGCTGCGATCACGGAGCGCAGTGATTCCATACGGAACTTCCGAACCAACACGTGATGGTTGAACAACTTCAGGTCCAGAACCGGGCGGAAGGATCCGTCCTTCTTTGGGACGATAAAGAGGTTGGAGTAAAAACCCCTGAACCTCTCCCCGGAAGGCACCGGGACCACCACTCCGTCTCTGCGGAGTCCCTCCAACACCAAAGAAAAGGCCTGAGCTTTTTCTGGGGAGGGGACCGACCGATGGAATCGGGATATCGGTTTTGACGTCAGCTCTATCCTGTAACCTCGCGAGACCACGTCTCGAACCCACTGATCTGGAACGTGAAGTAGCCACTCGTCCTGAAAGCGAGACAAGCGCCCCCCCCCCTGTGGGGAGGCAGGAAGAGAGAGCGAGTCATGTAGAGGCGGGTTTGGGGGTGGCAGCTGCTGCCCCCGCCGGCTTCTTTGGACGACTCTTAGAGCGCCACTGAGAAGCGGGCTTGCCCCCTCGGTCCGTGCGAGCGGACGGTGCTGATGACTGTGAGCTGGACCGAAAGGACCACCGTTTTGGGTTCCTCTTAACGGTATACCGTGGCTTAGGTTTATTCTGCGGTATTTTAGACTCAGCAGAATCCTTAATCAGCTTGTCCAGCTCTGTGCCAAAAAGCCTGTCACCAGAGAACGGAAGATTCTGCAGAATCTTCTTAGATGTGGCATCTGAGTCCCAAAGACGCAGCCACAACAACCTGCGGATCGCTATAGCATTGGCCGAAGCCACAGCTGAGCGAGTGGCAGTTTCCAGAGTCGCCGTTCTGGCGTAGTCCGCATAGGCCCTCGCCCTTTCGGTAAGTGCCAGGACCTCTGGACTGGACCTTGCCAGGTCAGTGATACCATCCAAGCAGGTAGTGATCGCTTGTAAGGTCCAGACCGTGGCAAAGTTAGGGGCAAATGAAGACCCCACAGCCTCATAGGAAGACTTGGCGAGTTGTTCGACCTGTCTATCAGTAGCATCCTTCAGTGAGGAGCTATCAGAGGCAGAGAAAAGGGAGCGTGCAGCAATCCTGGTCATGGAAGCATCCACCTTCGGGGACTGCGACCACTCCTGAAGCACCTCCTGGGGAAAGGGGAAGCGATTGTCCTTGGGTTTGCGGACATAACGCCGCCCAGGATGTAACCTGGGGGCTCTAATCACCCTTCCAAAATTAGTATGGTCCATAAAGGAGCCACTTGGTCTAGCCTCCGGCCGCAGCCATTGATAGACCTCCTTCGGGTGCACCGTCACCTCCTCAGGGGGTGTCACGAGACGTAAGGTCTCGTTGATAGAGGACACCAGATCCTCCACCCCATCTGGAGGTTCAGACACAGACACAGACCCGAAAGTTGAACCCCCATCATCGTCCTCACCATCAGAGGAACGCTCCTCCTCAGAGAGAGCCTGGAGCTCGGGTGACTCCTCACGACGAGCCCGCTTAAGGGGTCTCACAGCAGAAGAGGGAGACACTCGGGGGTAACTGGAAGGAGTAGCTGGGCCTTCCAGCCTCCTATTAAGTGCCTCCAGGGATTGCGACATGGAGGACAACTGGGACAACAGAGATTCATTGATCTTATTCTGAGTCTCCCAGGGCCCTGGGATCACCCGAACCTCAGGGTACAGCACCGGAGCTGCTGTCTCAGCAGTGCCAGTCCGGGCTTCTGGGCGTCCGCAGTTATTGCAGGACCCCTCCACCAGTGTACCATTGCATGTAGCACAGGTAATGGTGGCATCCGCCGCCTTAGCAGCATGCTTCCTAACTGAGGACATAGTCACAGTAGGGGATGTATAAGCCAAGTCGTACAGACAAACAGACCGGGATTCCCGGTGGCTTACCGACCGCTGTAAAGCGGTGGGAGGAAGCGGTGTGTGTGTGTGACCTCCGCGAGTTCCGGTCTCCCTCTGAAGTGCAGACACGTGCTGCCGTAGATCCCAGCCGGGAAGTGAGGGAGAAGATGGCCGCCGCCAGTAAAGTCGTGGGCGGCGCCGGGAACACGCGGGAAGCACATACACACGCCCCCCGGTGACGTCACCGCAAGGGCTGCCTCCTCTCCTCCAGGCAGCCTCATCATGGAGGTGCTGGAGCCCGCAGCGCGGGAAACAGTGTAAAACACAGTACACACACTCAGACTGCAATTACATCCTAAGATCAGCAGTCTACGGCCTCAGCCCCTGTGACACACAGGGCGGTCAGCCAGGGTGACCCCAGCACAGGGTACACCTCCAGATCCGCGGACCCGAGGGTAACGCGCGGTCTGAGTGTCAAGACACATAAAGTGGCAGACACTACCCCCAGGCACACAGGAGACACAGAGTGCCTCAGTGCCGGTCCGGTCTGTAAGCACCATTTAGGGAGGCCTCGGACGGGGGTTCAGCCCAGTCCGGAGTGTAAGCACCATTTAGGGAGGCCTCGGACTGGGCTGGCTCCAGTCCGGTCTGTAAGCACCATTTAGGGAGGCCTCGGACGGAGCGGAGCTGTGCAAGGCTCCTATCTCCCACTCTCCAGAGCCCCCCAGAGAGGGATGGAAAGGAGCGCGACAGCGTACCGGGAGAACACAAAGTGTCCAGGCTCTAGGCCCTCCGGTACCTCCACCTGCGTGTGCCACAAGGGTGAGCGGGGAGGCTGTCGCAGGTCCCGATCAGGACCATATTACCTTGTCTTCAGACGCCATCACGTAAGTAGTGAGAATGCAGTGAAGTGCAAGCAAAGCGTGATCCTCCGAGCACACTAAGTTTAAAACTGAGGATGTTCCCTGCGGTAGGGGTTTATAAGCGGAGGAGGCGGTGTCTACAAACTTGTAGTACCTAGTGTGACCTCCGGAGGGCAGTGCCCTAAACCCCATTGTCTGGGTCTCCCATTATGATGACCAGAAAATGTGCTGAAAAGTCCCCCCTCGGCTTATACATGCCGCACACCTGTAAAGTAATACATGATTATACTTATCCCTGTTGCCGCTGTCACCGCGCTCCCCCGGGTCTTCATGCTCCCTCCTACGGACGGCGGGCGCAGGCAATGATGTCATTTCCTGTGCGCCGGAGGAAGCATGAAGACCCGGAGGAGCGCAGTGCAGAGCGGCGGCGGTGACAGGGATAAGTATAATCATGTATTACTTTACAGGTGTGCGGCAGCAAGGGGGGCCCTGTATCCCACTGATGACGACGGGAAGGGGGGGGGGGGGGGGCCACGCCTGTATACTACCACTGGGGAGGCTGCTGTATACTACCACTGGGGAGGCTGCCGTACACTACCACTGGGGAGGCTGCCGTACACTACCACTGGGGAGGCTGCCGTACACTACCACTGGGGAGGCTGCTGTATACTACACTGCTGGGGGCTGTATACCTGTGCTGGGGTCCACCCTTGGCTTATACATGAGTCAATAGGTTTTCCCAGGTTTTGGGGGCAAAAGTAGGGGGTCGGCTTATACACGAGTATATACGGTACTTTACATTTCTGAATTAAAATATATGTTGACATACTTTAGGTACCAATGTGGCGAACACATGTCCAATGAAGTTCTGAAGGTTGCTATATGTGTATATATTTAGATATGGTGCACATGTTACCTCCTACATAAAAAATAAAAAAGAAGGATTTCACATAAGCACATATATATAGGACTGCTCAAATCTATTACACCAATTGTTTATTTGTGTGCACACGCAGGTAGCTAAACAGCTAGAGAAAATGATGGAGACTTCAATGAGTCTCCTTGTTTAAGGCTACGTTCATACATTGCGTATTTTTGAAAAGTGCGCGCAAAAATACGCGATGTGCCTTGTGTCTGCCGGCAAAGTGAATGGGAAATTCACTTTGCCGTTCAGAAACAGCGTTAAAATACGCTGCGCTTTTATGGGAGAAAACGCAGCTGCGTAAAGAATTGACAATTCAATTCTTTACACAGCAGCACCTGCATTTTCTCCCATAGGGGTGGTGCTGCTGGATCTGATGTCAGAGAGGGATGAAGAATCCCGGTTCCTCCTCCCATCTGACATTCTGCCAGCCCCCATTTGATCTCGCAGTGTATTCATATACACTGCGAAATCAAAATTAAACAAAGACAGATGTATGAAAATAAAGAATTCATACTCACCCTTTCCGCAGTCTCCGGTGCAGAGGCAAGGCGAAGTATAGTCCTGCCAGGACCTGGCATAATGTCACAGTGACGTTCCGGGCGCTGATTGGCCGCTCGCGGTCATGTGATACATATCACTTGCCCGTAATGTCACAGACATCATGCCAGGTCCTAGCAGGACTATACCTCGCCTTGCCTCTGCACCGGAGACTGCGAAAAGGCGTTGGAAAGGGCAACGATGAATTCTTTATTTTCATACCTGTGTCTTGGTTTCATTTTGATTTCGCAGTGTATATTAATACACTGCGAGATCAAATGGGGGCTAGCAGAATGTCACAGAGGGGATGAGGAAGCAGGATTCTTCCTCCCCCTGTGACATCAAATCTCCCCTGGGCCGTAAAAAAACGCAGTGTGTGAAAAGCACTGCTTTTTTTGAGCGGGTAAAAGCAAAAAGAGCACAATGTGTGTACATAGCCTAAATGTGTTTAATGATAGTGTAAAGAATAAACAAGTCAATGAGTCTACTGATCATTGCACGGATCAGCAAATATGGCACCTTTCCCATAACCAACGCCAACCAATCGGAACACACTACTGACCACCAATCTGTGCACACGGGGCACGAAAACGCCAAGGCACGCCTACGGGATTGGTTTCACGATCCCAGAAATCACAAACGTGAGTTATCGCGGTGTCACACACAACGATGCAGCATGTTGGCTGAACGACGATCGTCTGATTTGAGAACATGTTCTCAAATCTGCGATCATCGATCAAACGATTTATCATAGTCGTGTCTCGGTGTCACACGCAAAGACGTGCTAACGATGTCGTTTGAACGACTCCAAACGAGTGACATATCAGCGATATCGTTCACAATATCATACCGTGTAACAGTATTTTTAGGGTCCCATCACACTTGGTGACGTTCCAGCGATCCAGACAACGATATGACCTGGTAAGGATCGCTGGAACATCGCTACATGGTCGCTGGTGAGATGTCAAACAGTCAGCTCTACTCAACAATGCAGCAATGATACGGCGACCCATTTAACAACCTCGGCGATCGTTGGGACCCTGTCACACAGCAGCTAGTCTGACAACTCAGACTTATGTGGCTGAGTGCCGAGTTGTCAAGAAGGTCGCTAAAGGCGTCAAACACACCGATGCATGCTGCTCAGCGTGAACCCGATAATCCAAAAAAATGGTCCAGGCCATTCAGACATGATCGGCGATGTCACAGTGGGGGCCTGGTGGCTACGTGTCAAACATAGCGAAATCGCTGGCAAGGTCGCTGTTGCGTCACAAAACCTGTGACACAACAGTGATCTCGCTATGTGTAACGGGGGCTTTAGTCACCTCAGTCTTCAGGGGGCATGGCCTAAACGGCTTTCACAATACAGATAAGACTGTCAAGATTACTTCATGCTGGCATGGCGCTAAGGCGGCCGTCACAAGCTGCAATATCGTGAGCGATATTGTAAGCGATCACGTGCACGCGCGATAGCTTACAATATCGCTCACATCGCTGGTGAGCTGTCACACAGACACTCACCAGCGATGTGGAGCAGCGAGATCGCTGGTAACTATGGTACACATCGGGTTACTAGGCGCCGCGCGGCGCTTAGTAACCCGACGTTTACCATAGATACCATCTCCCAGCATAGGCTCTGCCGCTGAGAGATCGTTCATCGTGGTGTCACACACCACGACGAAGCAGATTGAACAAGCGTTTATCGCTTGATATGAGCTCCGGCTCTCATATCTGCGATGTCACGATCAAGCGATTTTACATTGTAAAATCGCTTGATCACACGCAGTGATGCACAAACGATATCGCTTAAGCGATCAAAAAGCAGATCGCTTAAACGATATCGTGCATTAAATTGCAGCGTGTGACGGCCGCCTAAGCTCAAGCAGCTGATGTGAGATCTTATCAGACTCCTCCATTGTTCATGGCCTGTGCTCTGTGATAACAGGAGCAGAGCCATGTGAATGGAGGGGTGTGGATAAACCCTGCAGTTTAACAAAATGTTGTAGATACTAGTCTTAAGGCCACTTCACACACAAAGATATCTGAGTCCAATATCTGAACAGATCTCTGGTTGCAGTGAAATCATGGATACATTGCTCCATGTTGTACAGAGTCACAAAATGGAACAATGTGTCCATGATTTCACTGCAACCAGAGATCTGTTCAGAAGTTGGACAGATAAGTTGGTGTGTGTAAAGTGGCCATTAATGAACCAAGCTGTTTAAAAATGAAAAAAATATTTTTGTAAAGCTTAAAAGGGAAAAAGTCATGTTTTGTGATATTAAACCACCCTAATGCATTTTAAGTTATGCAATGTGCATCACTAAGGCTGCCTTCACATTTGCGTTTGGAGCACAGCGCACCAAACGCAGCCAAACGCTTGCGCACATGCGTTCCTATGTTTTATGGGAACGCATGTGCCTGCGTATGGCTGCGTTTGGCCGCATTTGCGTTCGGATGTGCATAATGTATGCGCCCTCTGACCGCACTCCAAATGCAGCATGCAGCATTTTTTGTGCGTTTGCGGCGTTTGTTCTATCCGCAAGCGCACAAAAAAATAAAAAAAAAAAATGCATGGATCTCAATGGATCCGCAGTGTCCTCTGCATGACACCGCAGGAGAACGATGCGGATCTCATTGAAATCTCTACCGCTGGCCACCGGAAGATCATGCAGATCCACAGCTGATCTCCCGCCGGTGTCAGCGGGGAGATCTGACCAGAAAAAGCGCGCTCCCACGGCGTCAGATCCAATATCAGACTGACGTTGGGACGTGTAAAGTGGCCATAATAGGTAGTTTTGGATCCAACATTGATCCAGAACTACCTATTAAATCAAAATTATTAAATTATTGTAGAGAAGCTGAGTGTATAATGATATTTTTATAAATGTATACTTTTAAACAATAAGCGGTTGCATTAACGTGTCGCTAATATATGATCACAACATGTACGATTTTAATCAGATTTTTTAGAAAAAATTAATAAATGAGTGTTTATAGAAAATACTGTGATTATTATTTACTTTTTTAAAAAAATCATGAGTAGGTGTAAGTGAGCGCGGGACCCTAAAACCATTTAACTAAGCAATAATTTTAATAAGATAAAGAGTGGTCAAAAAAACGCGGAACCCTAGAGGTCCCTACAGCAGCATAAGTGATAGCTAGGGAATGGATCAGACCGGATCCACCCACTAGGAATGAATTTTTGCAACAGGTCAGATATTATACGTACTGAGGAGAGCATATATCGGCGGAGTAGGATCGACGGGATGTTCAAGAAACTGTGGGAACCGTGGCTGCAGTCAGAGTAAGAAGGGTCCGGAGAGGGACTGGAGATTTGATACATGACCGAGGGATAACCAGTCTTATGTGATGCATACTGTTGATGCTTTGTCCTCCTTTGTATTATTTTTCTACACTCCTACTTTAGATTCCTGTGAAGCCATCTCACATTTCAAATCTGAAGAGTGTTATGGGGTGAAGATAAGGTGCAACTTGGGATTGCTCTCCTATGCGATATGTGTATAGATGTACAAGCTGTCTGGAATGGAACGGGGTGGGTAGGGGTTAATGTTACTATTTCTGTGATGCATTGCAGATGGTTTAATAAAAAATCTGTTTAAAAAAAAAAAAAAAAAAAACACACAACACAAAACAAACCATACAGGGGGTGTGAAACTGCCCTTTGGCTCCAGCCACAAGCCACTTCCTATTCGGCTCCACAATGTAAGTTTTCAAAGTGTATTATCTCAGGGCACAGGGGAACTCCAGGGCTGGGGGGACCCCTTACCTGGATGCAGCAGACATGCTGCAATCAGTGCTGTAATTGGATCACCATGTGTGGTTGGTGACATGTCCTCTTTAACTCGCTCTAGTTCTGTTAAAAAGGAATCTGTCACCATATTTTTGCAACCTTATTTCAGAGCACCATGTACTTAAGGCTGCCTTCACATTTGCGTATGGGAAGGCAGCGTATGCTGCGTTCCCATACGCAGGCAAGCGCATGCGCACTGCGGTTCCTATGTTTAACATAGGAACGCATAGTGCTTGCGTTTGCTGCGTTCGGGTGCGGACGATATCTGCTCCTTCCGGTGTCCAGCGTCCGCACCCGGGACGCAGCATGTTGCATTTTTTTGGGCGCTCGGGGGACCTTGGAAAATCAGCAAGCGTCCCCAAGCGCACAAAAAAACAATTGGTGTCAATGGGTCCGCAGTGTTCTGTGCTTGACAGCGCAGGAGAACGCTGCGGACCCATTGGAAAATCTCCCGGTGGCCGCCAGTGATATCACAGCAGCTCACCGACGGCCACCGGGAGATCAGCTCAGCCTCTGATGGTCTCCTCCTCCCCGCCGCCGGTAATCTGCTAGCGGTGTCGGCGGGGAGAAACAGCTGATTTGACAGCTGTTTGAATCTTCCCGCGCCGACATCTCCTCTCGGTGTCGGCGCGGGAGATTCAAACAGCTGTCAAATCAGCTGTTTCTTCCCGCTGACACTTCCCGGAGCTCACCGGCGGCCGGGAGGCGGAGATCTGTCACTGATCTCCGCCTCCAGCCCGCCCCCGGACACCGCCGATTGGCTGGCCGGGCTCCACAGTGATGTGTCTGCAGGCGGGCATTATCCGCTGCGGACACATCAAATGACATTGCTTTTGACTGCGTTTGTGTCTGCATGCCATCAGCATGCAGACACAAACGCTAATGTGAAGGCAGCCTAACACTGACTTGATCAACACTGCAGTAATCTGCTGCAGATCTATTAGTGCTCTGAATGTGGAGCTCTCTATCACCCCACCCATTGGCAGTTTTGTGTACACTATGCGTAGGCATAAATCTATCAGTGTTAGGGGAATGGTTAGAAAAAGGTTATTAAAATGGAGGACTACATAACAGCAGGTATACTACTCCCAAGGGATATTATCACTTAGCAATAAAGTAACATAACTACAGTGAACAGCCCAGTAAGTGACATCGCTGTCATCATGGTCTCAGTCACTACAACATGCTGCTCTCATAATCCATAATATAATAGTCTTATGTCTGTGTCTCTAATGGAAATCCAGCGTCGCTAATTTGTCGCGCCCGGCGCAACCAATCAGCGTCAGGCGGAGTCTGGCTGCGAATTGGCACGGGATTTGAACCACGCACACCACCTTCACCACCACACAGTGCTAACCACTGAGCCAACCATACAGTGCTAGCCACCCTGCTCTGACATCACCACCTTTCCCCGCCCTGCTCTATGTTAACCATAGAGCAGGGCGGATATAAGCAGTGACATCACTGCAGGGGGCGGGGCAAAGCGGCCATTTTTAAAATAAGCTCTGTGTTATGCTGCAGACGAAGGAGACAATGATTGGCATCAGGGAGGCAGCGGTGGGCAGATTAAACATACAGGGGGTGTGAAACTGCCCTTTGGCTCCAGCCACAAGCCACCTCCTATTTGGCTCCACAACGTAAGTTTTCTAAGTGTATTATCTCAGGGAACAGGGGGGCTCAAGGGCTGGGGGACCCCTTGCCTGGATGCAGCAGACATGCTGCATTCAGTGCTGTAATTAGATCACCATGCCTGGTTTGGCGACAGGTCCTCTTTAATTCCATAGCGCTTTACACACATTTGCAACCCTGTCCCCATTGGGGCTCACAATGTAAACATCCTATCAGTATGTCTTTTAAGTGTGGGAGGAAACCTAAGTACCCAGAGGAAACCCACAAAAACCTGGGGAAAACTCCATGCAAACTCCATGCAGATGTTGCCCTTGGTGGGAATTGAACCCAGCGCTGCAAGGCAGACCACTGAGCCACCATGCTGTCCCTTTCTCACATTTGGGTGCATTTGTGGCACCCCAAGGGTTAATGTGTCACAGAAACATCAACACAGGTTTACTCCCCACACAACACTACACTAGGAAGTGGGAGGAGCTTAGCTGGCACCTGCACTAGTGGGAGGAGCTAAAGTTTACCACAGAGCAGGAGTGACAGTTAGTTCAGTTCAGAGGAGAGTTTAGTTGGAGTTTGAGTCTGGAGCAAGAACAGAGTCAAGTAGAAGTGGAGGTCCTGAGAGGTCTGAGGAGAGGAGACAGCGGAACAGAGGAACATACCCGGGATAAAGAGTTACCCCAAAAACTTGACCCCGGGGAGGCGCTTAAGACGGATACCGGATCCGAGGCTGTGCCTGAGACAGACAGGACAGTAAACACCGGCATAGTGAAGGTCAATCTTCACAGCACCATAGCAAAGCAACACGGAGGGGTCAGTGACACAGAGGACTCAAGTTGCCCAGCATATTGGTACCCGTGAGCAGAGACAGGGCCAGCAGTACAGCTACAAGCAGCAGCAGGGCCACACACAGCGCTTAAGTAGGAAGCCAAGGACCCGGTCAGGGTGGGAGCAACCTGGTACAGACTCCGTGGACAATATTGTGATATACCATCTGCAAGTAAAGACTTGGAAAACAACAGAAACCGTGAGTGTGTGTGATCCTTATACTGAAGCCCCACTTGCCCTCATATACTGCGATTACCTCTACTCTCATCATCTCTACTGCTACCCCTACTCTCCTGCAGCTTCAATAACTATCCTCACAGACTTTAACTACTACTACCACTGCCCCGGGGAACCCAGTTCTGCCCACAGGAACTATTCTACCCAAGCTGCTATCCCATCATCCCCGGAGGTTCTGCAGCAGCGGCGGCCCCATTACTGGCCGCATATAGTGGGTGGCGTCACGAATGACAAATCCCCTGTAAATAACCCCCATTTTATTGTGCGGGCCCGGGACACGGTCCGGACCAGGAAAGCCGTGACATCCCCCAGCAGTACCCCGGTCCGGCACAGAGTACCCTGTCCCAGTGGGCTCCACACATTCCATCCTTATCAGTGCCTCTCCTGTGTACAGCTCTCATTTTTGTAATGTTAAAAACCCAGATCCATTCACACCCTCCATACAACATAAGAGACACCTTCACAAATCTCTTCCTTAACCTTCTAGTCACTCTCTATTCTTCCAGGCCCATTCTATCATAGTAATCTTTACTCCTGCCCTGCTACATTCAGAAGGTATGCAAGGAATATAATTAAATTCCTGGAGTTTCTGTCTCCAACTGTGCCCCTTGGAACCCTCGCTCAGGATGTAATAAACTCTCCTACCTCCACAAAGTTTTTCTTTTCACATAACATTAACCTCCTTGCTCTTACAGAGACCTGGATTCAGTAGTCGGACATCATCGCTGCTGCTCTGTCATATGGTGGCCTACAATTCTTTCATACCCCTAGACCTGAGAACAAACCAGGTGGAGGTGTTGGTCTGCTGCTCTCAACAAATACTGCTTTTCAGGTTATCCCACCTATCCATTCACTTATCTTCCCTTCTTTTGCAGGTCCACACTAAGACTTTACAGGTCTTTCTCCCTGCGAGTGGCAGTGGTTTTTCGCCCTCCAAGCCTCCCACACCAATTCCTTGATAATCTTGGCACCTGGCTTCCACACTTAGCTTGAAATCTTCCCACTCATGATGGGGGACTTCAATACTTTCACCACACAACAATTTTTCGTTTTTTGCTCCCCACTTCCAAGAGCCATAATTTTATTTTTATGTCAATATACAGATATGACTGCCTGTTTTCTGCAGGACGAGTTGTAAAACTGCTCTGGTAGAATGGGCTCTGATAATTTCAGGGGAGCACTGTCTTCTGAACAATACACTAGATTAAAACGAACCTTTCAGGTGGTTTATGTCCGTCCCCCCCCCATTACTCCCCAGCAGCAAGCCCGCCATTTTGGGGTTATATTTGACTAAGACCTCTCCTTCACTCGACATCTGATAACTCGCACACTCATTTCACTAAATGTAAAAATTCAACCTTTTCTTACTTGACTCTGCAAAAACTAACTGTTGCCCTTATAAAACAAATCTTTACTAATCAGTCTCCCTCTTACTAAACCCTCCTCGCCAATCAATCCTGAATGCAGCAGTCAGGATCATATTCCTCTCCAACCACTTCACTGATGCCTCTATCCTGTGCCTTTCACTGTACTGCTTGCCAATCTGCAACAGAGTACAACATACAAATTATCACTTTCACCCACAAAGCACTCCACAGTTCTGCACTGTCCTACATCCTTGCTCATCTGTTTATCACCCTACACGTGCAGTTACACAAGTGAACCAAGACTGACATCAGCTATAAATCCGAACCTCTCACTCCCATCTCCAAGACTTCTCACAAGCAGCACCAATTCTGTGAAACAGACTATCAAGAACAGTTCAACTAATTCCTAATACTCCATTTTAAGCGAGCCTTAAAAATGCATCTCTTTAGACAGGAATTGTTAGTGAGGTGATAAGCCAATCTTCCCTTTTCCAAATCTGGCTTCTTTGGGTCATCTGTCTACACTCCATGCACTTAACAGAATTTTTACTGTACTTATACAAATCCTGGCTGGTGACTGGTTCACACATTATTAAATGAATCCCATATTTATTAAATTGATGGCTGGACTATTTATGATTGTACTTTTTACCATTACCATTTACCTTTTGTGCCTCCCCCATTTTCTCAGACTCTGATTGTAAGCTTTCGAGCAGGGCCCTCACTTCAAGATTTCTGAATTTTGTGTCACTATGTATTGTCTCAAATTGTCTGAATATGTCCCCTCTGAAATGTAAAGCGCTGCGGAATATGTTTGCACTATATAAAATAACCGTTAATCACCTGATGAAAGCAGCATACCACCACCAAAGCACATTCTGATGCTATAAAAGAGGCTGTAACTCACAGGGGGAAAAAAACAAAAAAAAAAAACCATAAGAGACCACACATTTTGTCCCCCCTTCATCATTTTGTAGCCCAGCACCCAGTTACACCACACTATCCTTAGTTCCATGTTTATCCCTCCCTGAGGGCACAGCAGCAGAAGCTGCTTCAGGTTGTGGAGTCTTCCCATTAAGCAAAGACCGGCTGTGATGTCATCCAGACCATGTGATTCTCCAGGCCACATCATTCTGAGTGTATTATAAGGACTGGCATCACCTTAATGTGCAGGTGAAAGCAAAAATTATGTGTATGATCTAAAGGGAATACACTATGTATAGGACCCGGTAAGTTTGAGAGCACTTTGGCGCAGTTACTGGGCTCTTCGCATTGACGTCAGTGATGAAGCCAAGTCACTCAATTCTTTTATTCCAGTACAGTATTTACAGAGTTCACTTGTCACATACGCATTTCTTAGCTGCACAGACAATCCTGCATTTCATATAGTAGCCATCTAGCTGTTCCCTATCATTAGGTGTTCAGAGTTGCAGCAACTTTATTCCCTTTACATCATTCAGAGTGGACCCGCCGTCTCCAGTGGACAGTCACATTACAGACTCTCTGGTACTGTGCAAGGATGCACAACCCAGTCAGGTTGGTTAAATACCTGTATTTTCTAATAACACCACTTGACCACCAGGTTTCACCCAGGAGCACCCCCTTTTATTTCTTTTTACTTGCATTTTCATGGTGACCAGTTCCCTTCAGAAGGGTTGTCTACTAATGAGACAGTCCCTTCTCAATCAGCATGTTTGACCCCGTTAAAATAACACTCACTTTTGGTGCCAGCTCAATCTCTCTTAGTACTCACAAGACATTACAGCACACAAGCCCAAGCGATGCTTACTCATCACTGGTTGTACTGTCTCCGCCTTTGGAGAAATCTAACATCAAAAGGGAGTCAACGCTGTGGTGAGCCACTCACTTCCTTTTGATGTTGAATATGCCTAAAGTAGGGGACAGTGAAGCCAGTGCTAAATAGGAGCAGAGCTCGCATGACAATGAATGACATGTGCCATGGGAGTGAGAGTGCCAACAGCGCAGGAACGTACAAGTGGCGATTGTGAAAGGGTTGTGAACAGTAGTGGACATCCCCATTACAGTACTCATATTGAAGGGATTTTACTTACCTCAACTGGGTCAGGCACTTCAAGTCTAGTCTCCGGAGGAGCTCTCACAACAATAACAGTTTGATCCTTAAGGCCACTAATTTTTCGTATATCCTGATAAGTAACATAAGCCAACGTGATCAAAGTTAAGGCTCCAAACATGGCATTCAGGGAATTTAAAAACATGACCCAAATGTTGGCTCGTAATCATGATTAATCACAATTGGTAAATTAAAGCCTTGTTCCTACCATGAGTATTTGAGTGCGATGGTGCAGATTTTCTGTACCCATTAACTAAATTAAGTAGAATTACTTACTTATTGATACTTCCTGGCATTTGCCGGTGTCACATTTTAACAGTTGTGTTTATTGTATGTACAGTATATAAATCTGCAAATGTTGTGCATTAATGCAATTCTATGGAGAAATTCCACACAAAAATCAGCGCATATGTAAGCTTGACCTGCAGTACATTTTGAAACTCTGCAACATATCAGTTTATGCAGCCTAATAAAATAGCTCAGTGGACACAAGATTACTATAAATCCCACCCACTTTGCTGGAGCTGCGTTTTTTTTTTTTACCAATCAAATATAAAGCATTAAACGCTCATTCTGGGAACATAAATCTCCATATTTAGATCAACAGTGACAGCTTATCAAGCTGTGCCGTAAGAAAAACGAAATGGATGAGTGCTAGTCTTCATACGTAAACAATTATCTTCACAGTAATACCATGGGATTCAAGAAGTGCATTTATGCACAAATAATTATCAGGAACATACGAACCGCATGCATTAAAAAGTTATCTTTTATTTACCCATACTTAGAAATGAAGGTTGGATTTTTCTTTAAACACATTAGCCACAAGGACAGTTATTGCATTAAAGGATATCTTTGGTTCTCTGAGTCTTCAGTTAGAAGTTTCAGATCCAAGGTACAACTTTGTATCAAGTCATCTAGTTTCTTCTCCTCTTGACTGAGCTCTGCGAGCTCTTTGGACAAGCCTTGGCATCGTACCATGTTACATCCATCATCAGGAAGTGTGCATCCCCTATTTTTTTGGAAGCAGAAACATTTTATTATATACTTCATCCTGTGATTTAATATCACATTATGTCACAATCTAAAATCCTATAGACTAAAATCCTATATAGCATAAACTGATAGTTCTACAAGCCAAATTATTTCCATTCATCATATGCAGTATACAGACATTCTGTTCAAGTATGTATATTAAAAGGGTACCCATCACCAGATTTTGGTATTAAACTGTAAGCGCCACCTTCAGCTGCACCTATGCAGCATTTTAAGAATGTGGTTTATCATGCACTGACTGCCCCAGAACACAAAAAAAAAATAAATCTAAAAAATCTCCTGCCCTGTATGATAATTACTTGTTACCAGTCCAATGGGCTTGTACAGGTGCACACTGCTCTGACCTACTGCGGGCAGAGCCTAAAACTCACGTACCCATGCGCGAACCGCAAAGGTCTATGCAACATGGCTCCCAGTCTTCTGTGAATGACGTGCAGTGACATCACTGAGGGCACTAGAGTTTAAACTTGCGGAATAGCCCGTATGACCCCACGAATCCGAACTCTAGTAATCTCTGTGACGACATCACCAGTCACTGCTGTGAGTCAGGCTGTTCCTGCTCTTCCAGCATATGGAGGATGCAATCACTGAACATGTCCACCAAATGCTGACAGATTTCTGACTTTAAGGGACATCCATTGGACTGCAACAATTTTGGTGAAACAGCAAATTTTTTAAAAATATTTTGATAAATAAATCGTTGAAAGAGGAATGATATGGCTAGTTTATTTTTAAATAAAATATTTACTCGTGTGGTTGTGTCTCCTCACTGAGTTTGTTAGTGTGGCACCCCAGGGTCCGGTTGCTACAGATACACCTAGAGCAGAGAAGGATCTCCACATCAGGTAAGCCCACATGTAATATGCGCCACTCCCCTGTCCATAGCTTCGGTGCGGTTTCATTCGGGTGCAGTGAAAATTACATGAGGCTAATGAGCAGACGCACGTGACCTCACACTGCCTCTGCTGCCTGCTCCAGCCCCTAGACACTGCTGTAAAGTGCTGTAACCCCTCCCCCACCGTACAAAACTGTAGATTTTGATTATAAAACGCACCGCCCACATTGCCCAAAATTTGGGGGAACAAAAGTGCCTTTTGTAATCCAAAAAATATGGTATCATACAGAGCAGGAGATATTTATTAGTTATTTATTCAGTGTACATGGGGAGTCTGGGCATAATAGCCACCTACTTAAAATGCAACATAGATGCTGCTACAGTTTGCACTTTTAGTTTATACACAAAAATCTTGTGACTGGTTCACTTTAATCTCTTCCAGTCTGTCCATTGACAATGTCAGTAGTGCCTTCCTACTCCATGCACAGCACTCGTGTGATCACTGTGTATAGGAAGAAGGCCAAAGCTGCTGGGTCACAGGAGGCCCCAATAGCTATGCGGCTAAATAAAGGGAATCTGCCAGAAGGAGTTTAGTAACTCCTGAGAGCAGCATGTTGTAGACAAATGGTGGGTTTACACGCCGCGATATCGGCGTCCAACTCCGACAAAAAGTCACGTGGGTAGCGAGTTGGACCCGATATCGGGTGCGCGTTGTACGGTTTGAGCGTACAACGCGATGCTGGAACGATGCCAAAACGATATCGGAGTTTAATAGCAGAGCTATTCAACTCCCCGATATTGCAAGGCCGTTGTACCAGCATCGCTGCGTGTGACAGCCCAACTCCGATCTGTACTCGCACCTCACCCATTAACCCCCATGTTAAATGGTCGTTACTGGGTTGGTGGGCGTACACATCGGAGGGACGTTGTTTCCCGATATCGCAGCGTGTAAACCGGCGATGCGATATCGGGAAAAGGGCTGAAAAAATGCGCGCTCCCGCGGCGTTGCCTCAGATATCGCGGCGATATCGGGATGTGTAACCCCACCAAAAGACTATCAAAACAATGAATCACTGATTGTGTCAGAACCAATTCACCTGGAGGTTATTAGATTTAGCAATCCAGCAGAGCTTATATAGCTGCCCCTGCCCTCCCCAGACTTGCCGGACACTGTACAGTGACCGTGAGGTGCCAGAGGCCGTGAGTTTGGCAACACCAACTCAACTAGTCACTGCAATGATATGGATCTGCTGCTAAAACAGACAGAAAAACACCACAATCTTGTCAATAGGAATCACTGAATTTTGTGTCAACCCCTACAACATGCTGTCTTCAGATTACATAGCAAAACTCTGCTGCTCAGATTCCTTTCAACCCCTTAAGGACAGTGCCACTTTAGTTGTTCAACAGATCACACTGATTCAGAAATTGTTTTTTGCAACATTGTACTTCATTTCATGTTAGTGGTAAATTTTGGTTGATGCGTTTTATCTGTGAAAATATCAAAGTTGGAAAAAAAAAAAAAAAAAAAAGACAATGTCACAATATTCAAACTTTGAATTATTTCCTTAAACCAGGGTTTTACCACATGAAATAAATAAAACATTTTCCACATGTCATACCTACTTTATTAGCACAATTTGTTTTTGTCAGGAAATTAAAGGGTTAAAAGTTTTTAATTTTAACAAAATTTCCACAACAATTTCTTAGGAACCACATCACATTTAAACCATGTATCCCTGGATGTGTTTTTTTTTTTGCTGCGTTGTCAGCTGCAGAAAAAGCACTTGTGTAACAAAAAAAAAAAAAAAAAAAAAAAAAAAAAGCCAGCATAAACGTATTGCGTTTGTATTGTGTTTGCCCCCATGCTGCTTCACACATTAAAATAAACTGTGCAACATACCTGTCTGGCAATCCCTTCATCTCTCCCTCTGCAGCATCGATGTCTTGCTGTGTGCACCGGCACCCAATCATGTGACTGGCAAAGCACATTGATGTCATCGCTGCCTGTCCCAGTCACATGATTGGATGCTAACACACACAGGAAAAGCTGAGGGAGACACACAGGAGAGGTGGACAGGTGTGTTACACCATTTATTATCTTAGTTTGTGTGGCAGCATGGGAGGCCATACACAGTGAAGGGAAGGAAAAGGTTGGGGGGGGGGGGGGGGGCGCTATATATCAGCATGGGGTACATACATTACCAGGAAGGGGTCAGGGATGGGGACATTACCCCCATGATATATTGTCAGCAGATCTTCCCCGTTAAGTTAATTTTAGCCACATTTTCACTTTTCTTTATTTTTCTCCTCCAAAATCTGGGTGCATCTTCTTGTTCGGTGCATCCCATAGTCCAAAAAATATGAAACTTTTGAGGCACTGTGGAAAGCTCAGAAAGGAAGAAGCGCCGTAGTATATTGCAGATTTGGCTGGAATAGTTTGTGTGTGCCATGTCACATTAGCGAAGCCCATAAGATGCCAGACTCTGGAGGGAAAGAGCACCATTTGACTTTAGGAGCACTAGGTTGCCTAGAATAGATGTGCACACAAAGAAACTTTTTATGGAAGCGCGCACACCTACACCGGATATCGTGTTAAATGACGCACTTCCGGTGGCGACGGAGCGCGGCCGGGCGCCTGGGAATGACGCGGCCGGGCGGGCGCAGTGTTTTTACCGGCGATCGCACACACCTGGTGGGGGGGTATATAAGAGGAGCTTGTAGGATGGTAGAGTAGCCCCCTGAGGAAGCTCATTGGGTGAAACGCGTTGGGGCGTTCCCTGGCCACTGGTAGCTGTATCTCTGTGTCTGCATGGGTAAGTGGTGGAGTTAGGGGCCTGCATACTATCTTTCCACTAGATGGAATGGGTGGTCCAATCTATTTTAGGATTGATAGACTGAGGAACGAATGGATTGAGGTTTTACACCAGGTGTTCTGGCCCCATTGTGACTATTTATTATGGTTTCCCTACCTGCCTATTGCTAGGACATTGATATTGTGTTGCTATTAAGTGGTTTTACCATCTCTGCTGTCCTCTAGACCGTATTCTCTGTTTTTATGATTATTTAATGTACTGGTACTCTGTGATGCCGTTTTATATGTCGTTTTGTCTAAATAAAAAACGTTCACTTTGGCTAATCATGTACCCTGATTATTTGGGCAGAAACTCTCCATAAAAAGTTTCTTTGTGTGCACGTTATATAGGAGAGGCCCCGTTATGGTGTGTTACCATCCATATGCTGTTCAATCTTTTATACTAATGCCTAGAATAGATGGCAGACTCCGTATTCAGAGCCCCTAGGTGCCAGAAGAGCCGAATACTCCTTTGTGACCTCAATTTGGAAATTCATCATGTAGTGTTTATTTTGACGCTATGGGTTTTTTCCCCAGAAACAAGCAGCAATGGAAGTGGCAGAGTGAAAACGGAAATCTGCTACTGCTGTGCCCATACACTGCAAGTCTGTGGAGTCGTAGTTGTAGTCTGACGTTTGGCTTACTGACTTCACAGCTGGAGTCGTGAGTATGGGTTCATTTCAATAGATTTGGATTCAGTGGAATTGAAGAGTATGTTTGTTCCTTCTTCCATGTGATGCACTGTCAGTCGCAGCACGTCATTTCCCGTCTGGTGCATTGTCAGGGGTATTGGGTGTACAGGCTGGCTTCAGAATGCATAGCTTGTACATCAATACCACCCACACTGCAGGCCCAGGGATGTCGCGCCGCAGCGGGCAGAGCTTCAAACCTGGAAGAAGGAGGCGGGAATTTGAAATTAGGGTGCACTCCTGAATGAATGATCACACCCGCCGGGGCATGATTGCAGCAACGAGGCGGGGTGGGAGTGGACCTGGAGAGACTTGCCCACCCGCCAGCCATCTAAGAATGTCCACACAACTAGGAACATGTAAGTATATAAATCGCTTTTCTCCATATTTATAAAATTCACTATGAGCCAAGACAGGGATGGTTAGTAATATAGTAGGAAGCTGCAGGGTCAGGTATTAATAGGTTAGAGTCCTTAAATTAAGTTACAGGTTCCCTTTAAGAATTTATACCTACATACCAGTTACCATTAGTGATGAGCAAGGACCATTATGCTTGGTACTCGAAATGAGCAGTCGGACACTTGGACAGGCTCTACTCTTTTTCTGAGTATAATGGGCAACTTCAGGATTTTTCTGGATGATCTTCTGGAAAGATGCTTGAGTTTGCTATTAACTTGCATTATGTGCGCTACACGATTCAGGGACGTCCAACTGCTCATTTTGAGTACAGAGCATGGTAGTGCTTGCTCATAACTACTCTATGACTGGTACAGTTAGATGCAGTCTTCTTAAAGGGACCTGTTGGGCGATTAATATTGCCCAGACTGCTGGTAATACAAGTCACAGTTTGGCTTCATGACTGAAAAGCAGTATTTCAGTCTCTGAAATGCTCCAGTGTTTCATATAAGATATACTTTAAAAGATCACACTAGTTAGGATCCAATCATCTGTAGTGACACTGGGAAGAGCCTGCAAGGGGCAGAGTTAGACTAATTTAGTCTCCAGCTTTGGTCCCCAGCTAGACCTTCAAAATTGGAGGTGGGTTGGGGGAGGGTTTAAAATAAAGGACAGATACCCTGCTGCAAGCTTAACTGAGAAGGACAAGTATACTTTCAGATAGAACTATACTTACATCCACTGAATGTTGTTTTTAGATTTCTTTTTAATTAAATGAATGCCTTCTAATACATTAGTGATATCATAAATTCTTCTTTTTTGCACCTTGAGAACTTCAGCAGCTCTATTCAAGTCCACCACACCATCTGAAGATTGACTAAGAAGCTGAATGAACTTTTTAGTCAAAAGGCCAAGTGATGTGTCATATCTTGTTTTTTCCAGAGGTGATTTTGGCGCTAAGGTAGGAAAAAGAAAAACAAACATTCATTACTGGGGAAAATAAACAACCTGACAAGACTAACAAGACCAAGGGCAACACTTATGAAACAATGTCATATTCTGCCAGACATCGCTCATTTCTAGTCATTAGGGTACCGTCACACGTAGAGATAGCCGGCGATTTCTATGGCGACGCTAAGGCGTGGCCTGACGCCAGCGACATCGCCAAAGCGTCGCCCAATGTAAATGGGGCGAGGGCGACACATCTGAGTGGTCGCCTGGTTTCACATCAGAGCTCTGAAACCAGGCGACTATTCTTGGGCAATGTGTGCTGATCGCTCTGTGTAACGTCTCATGAGTGATATCAAGAGCGACAGCACCCATCGCCTAAACCATTCCGGTAGGCGTTTCTCGGCGTATTTACTACCTCTGCCGGTCTGCGTGGATTGGTGGCAGCTCGAGCGTTCCAATTGGTCTTCTTGTTCCTCGGCGCCATATTTGATGTGTGCCTCCAAAGGTGTATTACCCAGGAACGTACATACTGTACAGTAGCGCATTGATCTGGTCTCTGTTTGCAGCTGTGTTCAAAAGTGCAGAGATGTGCAAAAATGTGTGTTAACATCAACACAATTCTCATTACATGTCAACTAATGTCTGCATCAGAGCGCTGTCGTGGCAGACTTCCTGTGATGTCTTTCTGAGCTGTTGCATTGTGAAACATAGCAGAATTGACTGGCTTTGTTTGATGCACATGCATTTACTAACGCATTTATGATTATTATTAATTATTCTGAACCTTTTTGCATCTTGAACGCAGAGTTGCTTAAAAAGCTGTGCCTGAATTACATTAATGATGTTACAAATACTGTGTTTATTTGTCCCAGAAATGAGTTGCATGTACCAGTATGATGTACCAAAAACGTTATGGCGACAATGTCTGATTTATAGGGGTATATAAGCATTGGGGACATATGTACGGCACCCAGGGACAGGCCTTTGTGGTGACACTGTATGGTGCCGGTGTGTGTTTTCCTCCATATACATGTATTTCATTACACATTCTCTACACACACACATGGACAAGGGAATGTTAGGTGATGAATACATATGAGCCACATAACTGCCAACACACAAAATATCTGTACACACATCCTTGTTCAAGGCTCCAGTAGTCTCCTGACCAAGAACGCAAGAGTGAGTTTATTAGCCAACGTAGTAGCACAACACACATTACATCAAAGCGCCATACGGCTTCACTATACAAGTAATCGACATGTGAGCGCCGTGTTTTGCCATGTTGCCCATGCCAATGCATCTAGCAATAATCCGCGACACATCACACGAGAGTTGAATGAGCACTGAGCCAATACGCACATGCATGCTTTACATTTTAGGATGTGGCACTGAGAAGAAGGACATAGTAATTGGTGTTTGTTTGCAACCAATCACACGTCTTCGAGGCGTCACAAAACATAATGTGAACGCCTACCTCTGAGACACGGGACAAAACAACGCCCATGTCGCTAATGTGGTTGCTCTGTGTGATGCGGAAGCGGCGACCAGTGACTTGATCCCCGTGGGGCATGGGCGACGCACAGGCAACTTCCGGGCAGGCTCATACCCTAAGCGTCGCCCGAGTTGTTGCCACGTGTAAATAGGCGACGGAGATATTGGGCGACACGCAAAAACGTGCACGCACACGTGCGTCGCAATAGACATCGCCAGCGATATGTCCAGGTGTGACGGTACCCTTAGAGTGGTACAGGGAGCTGTAAAGCTGGTTTCCCATGGCTTTTTTTTGCATTTGTGTGTTTCCAGCTTAAACTGAATTCATCTGCATCAGATTTCAGCCCCATTGACTTTCAATGGGGCTGCAGACACTTGCGGGTGCATCCAGTTCTTCCAGTTTTCCCCTGAACCAGGTGTGCATGGACCACAAATGCAACATGATGCAATTTTGGTGTTTGTATCAAAATCATGAACACCAAAATCAGTGATCATACCGATGTGGGTGCATCACGTTGCATCATTGCAGGGGATACTGGGGAAATCCAGAGTGGGATGCAGGCTTTACCTGCATCCCCAGGATTTAAAAAAACAAAACAAAACAAAACAAAAAACACACAGCTTTGTGAAACTAGCTTTAGTCACAGCACATCAATCCACACAGAGCGCTGTATTAGGCTGGCTTCACACTTGCGGACCTATCCGCTGTGTCCTTTAGAGGGAATCCGCAAGCTGAGCACAGGCACTGCAAGTCCCTATGTTTAATATGGGGATGCAGGTGCCTGCGCTCTGATGCAGATTGGCGTGTGCACCCATTCACTGCAATGTATGACTTGTACGCAGGCAGAGGCCTGCGCACAAATCATACATTCTAGTCCGCACCAGGAACATGACATGTCGCGTTCCTGGTGTGGACAAGAGTGTGTGGTTTGTGCGCTGGCATTCGCCTGCGTACAAGTCACACATTGCAGTGAGTGGGTGCGCACGCCAATCTGCATCAGAGCACAGGCACCTGCGTCCCCATGTTAAACATAGGGACTTGCGGTGCCTGCGCTCAGCTTGCGGATCCCCTACACAGGACGCTGCGGAGGGGTCCACAAGCGTGAAGCCGGCCTTCGAGCTGACTTAGTGCTGATGGAGCGGGGCTGATTACAGCTGCCACTCACTCTATACTGAGTGGTGACTAAACAAACCCCAGAACCATTTTGATGACTGAAAGCAGACCAATGACAGGAGGAAAGAAAACTCCCTCCCAACAGATATTAATCTGTAGATTAACCAAATATCTGCAATTTAATAGCTTTTTTTTCACGACTGGTTCCCTTTAACATGAGTAAGTGTGCAGAAAAATTCTTGCCCAATTACTGTAATCTAAAGGACACGTTTCCTTTTTACAGTTAAAAACAGAACAAGTCATAGGGCAGTTAATAAAAACCCACTTTTTGGACTGTCTGGACAGAACACAGTGGCTCTTCCTTTGCCTTTTGGAGTTTTTAATCCTTCTGCGAGATACTGTTGACTTCCGTCTCCAAGTTCTAATCGTCGCTTAGCCTAAAACAGAAAGCGTAAATATACAATTATAGGACAGGTAAATGATAGCTATACTACATGCCCAACATCAGCCCCAATGCAATTCAAAATATAAGAAACACGGATGCATAAATTAGAGAAATACAAGCACAGCGGTAACAGGCAAAACAACTTAAGACGCTAGATAGACAGCAGAACGTTGCATCCCAAGGACTAGATGTTCCCAATGTGGCACCCCAGGGGTTAATGTGCCACCGTAACATCACCAAAAGTTAATTCCCCACACAATCCACAACACTAGCGCCTCCAGGCCAGAAGGGGGAGCTAAAGCAGCTTCCCTAGATATTCTGGTGTGGAGAGGAAGTGGCATTTCATTGCGGAGCAGCACTGAGGAAAGGACCTGGGTGTAAAGCAGCTGCCTTAAGCTCAACCCATGCTCCGCTGTCCAATTCCAGGCCGGCTAAGGTCTGAGGAAAGGAGTAGGAGAAGCAGAGGAACACTCCCGGGACAGAGTTACCCTAAACTCACCCCGGATCAGCGCATAAGACGGATACCGGATCGGATGCTGTGCCTGAAACAGACAGCACAGTGAACACCAGAATAGTGAAGGTCCACCATCTTCACTGTACCACAGCAAAGCAACACGGCGGGGTCAGAAACACAAGATTAAGACTCAAGTTGCCTACTAAGTGGGTACCCGTGAGGGGAGACAGGGCCAGCAGCTTAGCTAAAGCAGCAGCAGGGCCACACACAAAGCGCAGGAGTAAGAAGCCAAGGAACAGTCAGGGTAGGAGCAATCCGGCACCGGTAGACTACGTGGACAGTACTCAGCTGTATACCATCTGCTGCAGTAAAGACTTGGAAAACTACAAAACCGTGAGTCTGTGTGATCCTTGTGCTCAAGCCCTACTTTCCCTCACAAACTTATCTCTATCACTACCCCTACCCTGCATTATCCATAGACTTTTTTAATCACTGCTCCGGGGAACCAGGCTCTGCCCGCAGAGAGCCGTTACATCACCGGCTGCCAATCATCATCCCCGGAGGTTCTGCAGCAGCAGTGGTTACCCTGACCACAACCCGTGGATGGCGTCATGACAAACTTCCCTGTAAATATCCCATTACTTGTGGGCTCGGGACACGGTCCGGGACCAAGGACTGTCGAGATTCCCCCTGCGATACCCCCGGTCCGGTACAGAGTACCCCGTCCCAGTGGGCTCCACACCATCATCTAAGGAACCCTTATTCAGAAACAATGTCAATCTTTCTGGAACACATCTATAGCATATGGAACATTGATTTCATTCAACATCATAGCATAATCTTTGACATTGTGTTGAGATGGAAGCCAGACAAGTCCAGATTTGAAGTGAGAAATTATTGAGCCGGTTCTCGAAGGGAGATCACTCAGGTGTTTGTCAGTGGCTGGTCTCTAAAATGCAGTCAATTGTGACTATGTGATCTCCAAACGCAACATGGAGTCCGCCAACAACTAGCCAATTTTCCGTTCAAAACATCAGACAGCGTGCCTTCCCTTCCGAGTTTTAGTTTTTCAATTACTTATGGGGCATCTGTGAGAAACAGCACAACAAATTGTATGGTGCCATTTCTCCTGTTACCCTTGAGAAAATTCATTATGGGAGGCTAAAGTAACACTTTTGCTGGAAAAAGTAAAATTTTTATTTTTTCCTTCCACATTGCATTAGTTCCTGTGAAACACCTGAAGGGTTAGTTAACTTCTTGAATATGGTTCAGAACATAGGGGTGTGGTTTTAGAATGTTGTCACTTTGTAAACTGTTAGAAAAAGGAGTAGTTGCTGATAAAAGTTAAAGGGATCCTGTCACCCCCAAAACACCTCTAAACCTATTAAAAGCTGTCCCTAGAGCATAGTAACACTTACCCTACACTCCTTTTAGCTCCTAAAAGCACCAAGTGAAATTGAAGATAAATGTTATTACAGTACCTCATTAGGGATGATAATGAGTGACTATGGTATTCATAGTCACCCTGCAGGCTCTCCCACTTCATGCTATCACGCCTCCATAGGCGTGATCTTCTAATCAGATTAAAATGCGCGCCTCCCTGCTCTGTGCTGTCTCGGCCTGGGCTCCAGTGTGCGGCTTGGTGACGCGAATCGCGTCATTTCCGGCGCCGGGTGACGTATGTACACCCACGCCGCTGTTAGCTTCAAGACCCACACTGCGCATGCGCAGTGCGGCAGGAGAAGCCGAAGCCGAGTCCCGGCGTTGCTAGGCAACGATAGGCGTCTTCGGAAGGTGAGTATCGGCGCCCCCCTCCCAAACCAGCACATATATATGTGTGTGTAATCCACATGTATATATGGATTACACACACACATACATACATACATACATAGATGCACACATATATAGTTAGATATAATGTGTGTGTGTGCATATATATTATATATATAGATGCACACATATATATATAGTTAGATATAATTTGTGTGTGTGTGCGCATATATATATATACACACACACACACACACACACAGTGCCTACAAGTAGTATTCCTCAAATATATATAGCTAGTAGCTTATGTACATCATTGGTAGTAGCTGTGTGCTGCAAGGATCTTTTTTATATTACCGTATATACTCGTGTATAAGCCGACCTGTGTATAAGCCGACCCCCCTACTTTTGCCCCCAAAACCTGGGAAAACCTATTGACTCGTGTATAAGCCGAGGGTGGACCCCAGCACAGGTATACAGCCCCCAGCAGTGTGGTATACAGCAGCCTCCCCAGTGGTAGTATACAGTAGCCTCCCCAGTGGTATATACAGCAACCCCAGAGCTGTATACAGCAGCCCCAGAGGGGTATACAGCAGCCCCAGAGGCGTATACAGCAGCCCCAGAAGGGTATACAGCAGCCCCAGAAGGGTATACAGCAGCCCCAGAAGGGTATACAGCAGCCCCAGAAGGGTATACAGCAGCCCCAGAAGGGTATACAGCAGCCCCAGAAGGGTATACAGCAGCCCCAGAAGGGTATACAGCAGCCCCAGAGCCGTATACAGCAGCCCCAGAGGGGTATACAGCAGCCCCAGCTGTATACAGCGGTACCCGGTTGTATACAGCCCCCCCCCCCCGTGGTATATAGGGCCCCCCCTGTGGCAACCTGTAAAGGAAGAGATGATTATACTTATCGGGTCGCTGTCGCCGACGCCGCCGCTCTGTCACCGTCCGTCACCGCGCTCCTCCTGGTCTTCATGCTTCCTTCTCCGGCGCACAGAAAATGACGTCATTTCCTGTGCGCCGGTGAAGGAAGCATGAAGACCAGGAGGAGCGCGGTGACTGACAGTGACAGAGCGTCGGCGACCCGATAAGTATAATCATCTCTTCCTTTACAGGTTGCCACAGGGGGGGCCCTATATACCACGGGGGGGGGGGGGGGGGGGGGGCTGTATACAACCGGGTACCGTATATGTACTCGTGTATAAGCCGAGGGGGGACTTTTCAGCACATTTTTTGTGCTGAAAAACTCGGCTTATACACGAGTATATACGGTATATAACCCTGCAGCTTTGCTAGCACCAGTTCACATTTGTCTTTGAGTGCTGTGCAGTTTTTTTTCTTGTTATTTATCATATGGAGTTGCAGGTTCCATGCTGCAATGTGCACCCTCATTACCTACAGGTGATGGAGGGTCTAGATGGTGTCTGCCCACTGAAAAGTGGGGGGTGGACAAGGAGGATAGGGATATCAGAGTAGGACTCATCAGACCCTGAAGTCACTTTGTCGCAGTTGATGAGCAAACAGACATTGGCCAATGTATGTACCAAGAACTTCAGAATTAAATAAAAAATTGGAGATTTGAGTTTTTTAAAAAAAAAACGTAAGTTTTTAAACTTTTTCCTCAAATATATATAGCTAGTAGCTTATGTACATCATTGGTAGTAGCTGTGTGCTGCAAGGATCTTTTTTATATTATATATAGATGCACATATATATAGTCAGATATCGTGTATGTGTGTGTATGTGTATGTGTGTGTGTATGTGTGAGAGTATATTTATATTTGCATGTATATGTGCACGTATACACACACACACACACACACACACACACACACACACACAGTGCCTACAAGTAGTATTCAACCCCCTGCAGATTTAGGTGGTTTGATAAGATGCAAATAAGTTAGAGCCTTCAAACTGCAAACGAGAGTAGGATTTATTAACAGAACCATAAATCTTACAAACCAAAAAGTTATGTTGCTCAGTTGAATTTTAATAAATTTTAAACATTAAAAGTGTGGGTCAATTATTACTCAGAAGCCAGGCTGCTAGTTGCAGGTGTTCCAGATTGGTGTGAATGATCGGTCCTTGATGAAGAAGGTCTGGAATCAAGGGGAGAAGAATCGGCTCTACTGTCTTCATGGAGTCAAGGGCAGCAAACCAACTTCTCTGCGGCCAGTAAGGTGTGATGAGAATGGTGAAGACTCGTTCCGCTCTGATCTTCTGAATTACCCGGGGTAACAGCGGTATTGGTGGAAAAGCATACACAAGGTTGAAGTGCCAGGGGTGAGCTACAGCATAGATTGCGAGACAACCCCAGTACTGGTGAAGAGAAAAATATTGAGCAACCTGAGAATTTAGGTGACTTGTGAAAAGGTTCACCTCTGGACAACCGCATGCCCTGGTCAGATCGTTGACCACATCTTGATGGAGACACCATTCGCCAGGAAGAACATCCTCTCTACTCAGAAAATCTGCTTGGACATTCTGAGGGCCTGCTAGGTGAAAAGCAGATGAACAGCAGATGTTTCTCCGCCCAAGAGAACATTCAGATTGACACGTCCTGCAGACTTCTGCAACGGGTACTCCCTTGATGGCGCAGATGAGCAACAGTTGACATTGTCGGAAAATATCTTCACATTTTTCCCTGGATTAGTGATCGGGACACTCAAAGAGTCTCTTCCACAGCACAGAGCTCCCGGAAGTTTGAGCAACGTTCGCTTGTTAGGCAACGCCAGCAGCTCTGAAAGGAGAAGTGGGAGACTATGGCACCCCAGCGTTTTTGCTTGTATCTGTGTAGTCAGTCACTAAGGGCAACTGTACCCACAGAATCCTTTAAGACGTAGGGATCCAGCCACCATTGTAGAGAATGCTGGACTGATGAGGGAAGCATTATTTTCCTGTTGAGTCCCGAGGATAGACCATTCCAGTGAGCGATGATGTGGGCCTGTAACACCCTTGTGTGAGCCTGAGCCAAGGTACAGCAATGCATGCAGTCATGGAACCCAGAGCGGACCTGGCCGTCCGAACAAAGACAGTACGACCTCTTAAGACTGAAGTTTTGCTCTCAGCATCACCTGTTTGTCTGGCGGAAGAAAACGCATCTGCTTGCGCGAGTCCAGAAGACACCCTAAAAACACCTTCCGCTGAGACGGAGAGAGGCTCAACTTTAGCAAGTTGAATAACCAGCCCAAGGACTGTAGGATCTGAATTAGTGAGTTTGTGACCACAGGAACAACTCATTGGGAGCAGCTATCAGGAAGTTGGCCAGGTAACGTACCACCACTATACCCTGCTTCCTGACAAACACCCTGACCTCCGCCATTACTTTCGTGAACATGCGAGGGGCTGAGGACAGACCAAAAGGTAACAAAGGGTAACACCCTGAACTGGATTGGGAACCTGATCCTGAAACAGGATTGCAACTCTTAAAAAGGTACCGTCACACGCTAGGATATAGGTGATCAAGATCGTTAGCTAGGTCACGTCCTTCCGACATAGTTAGTGCGTTGTCAGGCGGCGTCATCTGGTCCGGGGCTGTCAGGCGTGACAGCCCAGGACCGGATTTTTGCTCCATAGGATACTATCGGGCCGGACGGAGCTGGATGGAGCCAGATGGCAGTTATCTGCCATCCAGCTGCCATCTTGCCGGATGAATCCTGGAGAAGTGGGATTTTTCGTCCGGATCCAAAAACGTTGCATGCAACGTTTTTGGATTCGGCAGAAAAAAAAAACCACTTCTCCAGGATTCATCCGGCGAGATGGCAGCCGGATGGCAGATAACTGCCATCCGGCTCCATCAAGCTCCGTCCGGCCCGATAGTATCCTATGGAGCAAAAATCAAGTCCCAGGCTGTCACCCCTGACCGGAACACGCCGCAATGTGAAGCCAGCCTCACACGCATGGATATCGTTAATCTTAAATTTGGCAACACGCCAGCTAATTGAAGAAGAATGATGTTAAAAAGCAGCAGGAATAGGATAATTATGAACGACATCGTTCAAAAAGGTGTCACACTGAACGATGTTGCTGCTTCCCAGAACGTTAATTGGATGGCTAATGATAGATTTGAGGTCAGGATCTCAAATTTTTGCTGAACAATACAACGATTTATCCTTCCAACATCGTTCGTTTACAAGCAACGATATCGTTTGAACAATCACAAATCCGTGACGTTTCAACGAGATCGTTAACGAGATCCTAGCGTGTGAAGTGGCCTTTAGAAATCTTTGATCTGCAGGATGAATCAGGACATGGTAATTAGCATCCTACAGATCCAAGGTGGCCATCACAAAATCTTTCCCGATGAGAGGAAACCATGGATTTTATAGACTCCATCTTGAAGCGGGAATGAACCATTAATCTGACGCCCCTGAACAGGCATGTGATCGTCCGAAATGAGCCTCTTGGTTTCTTCACCAGGAAGAGATGCGAATAATGTCCTCTTCCCAGATTGCCCTCCGAACAACGGCTCCCAAATGAATAAGGTTCTGATCCTCCTTCCAAAGAGACGACTGTAGTTTGAGAGTAAGGAGTGGTCACAGTCCAACATTAAGGAGGGGGGGGGGGGGGAAGGGAGAAGAAAACTGTATCCGCATCCCGTGCCTGATGAGCTGGAGAATGGGCCGGCTGGATGTCACGTGCCACCAGTAAGGAAGAAAGTTGGAAATTCTTTCCCCCATAGGGATGGCGTCAATTCCTTTCCTGGGGCCGTAAATAAAAATATACTTTTCCCCTTACCCCCTTTAGGGTAATTCCAGCATCTACCCTTCCCCTTTGTACCTCTGCGGTTGGGAATGGATCAAAGTGTTGCGGACGAAAGGATTTTGCCTTTGGTTCTGGGAGCCTCTTCTTGAACGAAACTTTCTCTAGGAGTTGGCCTAGGACCTGACCAAAAAACATACTCCCATGGAAAGGAATGGAACAAATTTACTTTTGGAAGCCATATCCCCATTCCAAGATCTGAGCCAGCCAGCTTGCCTAGAGGTGTTAGAAAGGACCATAGACCTGACAGTGGCCCTGATTGCCTCGGCCGAGGGATCGGCCAGAAAACTCAGCCTTCTGCAGCAACGGAATAGAGGGGCTTGCCCCCAGCAACATGCGACTCAAGTTGTTCAAGCCACCGGAACATAGACCTGGCCACACATGTAGAGGCGAGGCTAGACACCAGCAGAAGACACCAGCAGAAAGGAGGAAGATTCCCAGGATCTCTTCAGCAGGCTGTCTGCCTTATGATCCATAGGATCCTTCAATTGGGAAGAATCCTCAAATAGCAAGGTAGTGTTATTGGGCACCTTCACAATTTGTATATCAACCTTTTGAGCTTCAGACAGAGCTTAGGAAACTGAAACATCCAAAGGAAATCTCCCCTTCATCCCTCCTGGGACAATATAACGTTTCTCAGGGAGTCACCACTCATCCAATATCATCATGAACTGGAAATACGGCAGCTTTCTTAGAACGCAGTACCATGTCCTGCACCGAATGGGATGTCTCCTCTTCCACCATTCCCTTAGTGGTTCTCACAGCAGAGACCAGCACAGAAAGGTCGTTAGAGGAGAAATAACGTCTAGGAACATCACAGCCCTGGGGTGTATCCGATTCCTCAGCAAGACCCTCATCTGAACCAGATGCCTCTGAGGCCTCAGGAGCTGAATCACCAACACCATCTTCCGTTTCTTAGGTGATTGAGGGGCCACAGAACAGGGATTTTAGACAAACCCTAGAGATTCTAATTTCTTACTTAATGAGAGTCTTCAGTTCATCCATTAATGACAGCTTCTTTTCACCAATGACCTTTTCAGTACAGGAGAGACAAAATCTTTTGGATTGGTGCCAGTTACTTGTTGCAACCACCACACGTACAGGAAGGGGTTTTTGACTTATGTGCCTGTTCTTTCCTCCCTGTAAAACATAACAGGGAGAGAAGGGATGACAATCCAACCCCCAGGGGGAAAACATACACCTCACACACCAAGTAGTACTCACTGGGCCTGAGGTAGCGCTGGGCTCTGCATCTGCAGCCAGGGAGACACCTCCTGGGTAGCCTGAGACATTGTGCACAGAACAATACTGGCCTACCTGAAATGGTGTGTCCCATCAGGGGTCCTATACAGGGATCCACGATGTCAGCACTGACGTGCACTGCCAGGTGCTGCTCTCCCTCCAGTCCCCCGCCATTACTGAAGATCGGTGCGCAGGGGACACAGAAGTGACATGCGGTCCACCCCGGAATTCAGCCGAAAGTGACCCGCTCAGCGTCTGACGTCACTTCAAAGTGAGAGCACAGCAGCAGACACTGCCAGCCGGAGAAGGAGAGTGGCTAGGACGCTGCAGGAGGATCCCGCCCCCAGAGCGCCGCTCAGCTCCGCCATCAGGCCTTGGAGAGCGGTGCAGTCCCAGAACGGCCTTAGCGGAGGAAGGAGCCCAGGCCCGATTGACCCGCCGCCCGGCTCTGTAAGAGGACTGCTTCGCCGGCCAGCAGCTCCAGGAGAATCTCTTTGTGCCCCATAGGGACAGGAAACACTGATGGTAGGAGAGGCCATTTAACCTCTATCTTGTGTTTCCTGCTCTATTAGGTCCAACAGGCAACCTCCTGTTTTGCTGTCGTGGAGGATGGGAGGAGAAAAAAGAAAAAAAAAAAAAAAAAACATTTACTTAGCGGTAATATTTTTTTCCGGAGCCACGACAGCACCACCTGAGAGGTCCCGCCCACCCAAGACAGGAAACCTCTGAAATATAAAGGTGGTACCTCTCCTATACTTCCAATTGGTTTACAGAGCTTGGAGAGGAGTACCTGAACAACATTAGTACACATCAACACCAAAAAAGAAATATCAATCCTCATTCACCCAAAACGTGAACCACAACTATAAAGCAAGGGAGGGAAGTGGTGGTGCTGTTGTGGCTCTGGAAAAAAACATTACCGGTAAGTAATTTAGCTTTTTCCATCATTGCCATGACAGTACCACCTGAGAGATTTCAGAGAAAATTTAATTTTAGGGAGGGACCACAGCTTGAAGAACCAGTCCACCAAAGGTCACCATCAGTGGAAGACAGATCAAGCCTATAATGCCTGAAAAAAAAGTAGGAGAAGTCCAAGTAGCTGCCCTACAGATCAATTCCAGGGAACATCGGCCTTCTCTGCTATCGCCTTAGTTGAATGGGCACAAATCCCTTCAGAAAAAGCAACATTACTAGAAGAGAAAGCTAAGGCTATAGCCTCCCTGAGCCACCTAGCTCAAAGTACCCTTGGACACCCCATTACCCTTAGAAGCACCCTGAAAGGCGATTGGAGACATTCCCAGAACCTCTCTTTGTTTAAACACCTCAAGATATGTAATGAGGGCTTTCCTGACATCCAATGTGTGGAGGACCTCCTCTTTAGGGTTAGCTGGATGATCACAAAAGGAGGGCAATATAATCTCCTGAAGCCTATAAAATTGCCACTTTTGGAAGAAAGGGTCCAATCAGAGAATAACTATTATCCAAAATCTGAGTATAAGGTCCCACCACAAGGCCTGCAAGTCACTTAGTCTTCTGGCTGAAGTCAAAGCAACCAAACACACTTCCTTCAGGGTGCGAACCCTAAAGGTACCGTCACACAGAGATATCGCCGGCGATGTCGCCGGGAACACAGGGGCGTGGCCAGGTTGCGGCGACATCGCCGGAGAGTTGCCTCGTGTGACAGGGCGATAATCAGGCGAAAAATCGCCTGAGTAACATCGCCAGGTTTCCCAACAATGTTGGGAAACCTGGCGATGTTGGTCAGGCGATCATGCCTGATCGCCCTGTGTAACGCGGCAACCTGCAATGTTGCGGGCGATTCCGCCTATCTTCAACATTGCGGATTACAGCTTGCTGGGTTGCTGGGCAACCCAGCAAGCGATAGCCGCGGCAACTAGCTGACGAAATCGCCGGCAAGTTACTCCGTGTGACATCTCCCTGGCGATGTTGCCAGGGATGCACACTCCCGCGATCGCCGGCAACATCGTCGGCGATATCTCCCTGTGTGACGGAACCTTAAGAGTTACGTCAGAGAATAGCTCAAAAGGGGGTTTAGTAAGGGCATCTAACATAAGGTTAAGATCCCAAGGAGGCATCTCGGGGCAATGTACTGGAGTGGCCATTTTACATGATTGGATGAAACAAGATATCCAAAAGGGAACTGGCCAGGTTAAAGTTATACAAAGCCCCTAATGCTGAGACCTGTACTTCAAGTGTCAACATAGAGGCCCATGTCCCAACGCTTCCGGATAAACTCTAGAATAGCCTTAATTGGGGCATCCTCGAGGGCAAGAATTTTACCATAAATGTTGATCGTGACTTTTTTTGCTTCTCAGTTGTTAACCAAACTGGTGGAAATACCTCTGCGCATCAGGAGCCTCCTTTCAAGTTCCAAGCCATCAGTTGCAGCACCGAGACCTATGAATTATGGATTGGGCTCTGGGAGAAGAGTGTCTGAGAAGCTTGCAGAGTCCAGGGGTCTGTCAGGGACATGTTGCGTAGCCAGAAGAACCAGGACCTCCTAGGCCAGAAGAGGCTATCATGATAACCCTTGCCCTGTCTTTAGATTTTCCTCAGGATGGCTGGAATTAACACTAAGGGAGGGAATGCATAGAGGAGGCCCAAGGACCAGGGGATCTGAAGTGCATCTATTGCCTAGAGTTTGTCCCTGGGATCCATAGAACAAAACCCCAGTACCTGCTTGTTTGCCCGAGTCACGACAAAAAAAAAAAAAATAATCTCTGGAAGTCCATCTTTTTGCAATCTGAGAGAAGATAACTTGATCGAGGGCCCATTCCCACTGTCGTAACTGAACCCGGCTGAGGAAGTCTGCTCTGTAATTTTGGTTCCCCTGTATGTGTAATGCAGAGAGATGTATCGGATGCTTCTGTAAGAGGTGACAGATTTCCAGAGTCAGGTTCATTAGGGCTAGAGTTCTCGTGCCCCCGATAGTTCAAATAAGCGATGGAGATGTTTGACTGAACCCGCAGATGGTGGCCCTGAAAGTAAGGAAGAAACCCCTGAATGGCTTCTTTCACGGCCTGGAGTTCCTGCAGATTTGATGACATCTGAGAGGGTTGTGAATCCCAAGCCCCTTGTAACGTTCGGTCCTGAAGATGTGCACCCCAACTCCAGGAGCTTGCATCCATAGTGACCATATCGGATACCAAAAGAACCTAGGGTACCCCTATAGATAACTCTACCACCCCACGGAGTCTAATTTGTTCGGAGAGAAAACCACCCTCCTTTTCAAAGGAGGAACCCACGAGAGACTGCAGTCTGAGTATTTCACACTGGAGTTCCCTTGTGTTTAACTGAGTCCAGTGAACTACTGGAATGTAGGATGTTAAATGAGCCCAGAAAGGAAATTGCCTTCCTTAATGTCATCTGGGGAGTCTATACTGCATTAGAGACTATATCCTGAATCTTCAATTGCTTTTCCTGAGGGATAAGGCAAAGTTGGAAAAATGAGTCCAGCATGAATCCAAAAGAGGTCTGACATCTGATGGGAACTAGTTTGGATTACTCGAGATTGCTAATCCACCCCAGGTCTCACAAAGTGGAACGTACAACTTGAAGATTAGTATTGCATTTTTCCCAGGAGGCCGCCACAATCAGAATCTGTTGATGCCGCAGATGAGCCATCACCTCTGCCAATAGTTTTATGAAAACCCTTGGAGCCATCGCCAGACCATAATGTAGGGCCAGAAACTGTTAATGCCTGAGGGCTTAATTCAGGTACAGGGTAAACTACAGGAATTTCTGATGGCCCTGATAAATTGGAACATGGTAGTACGCATCCTTTAGATCCAGTACTTCCATGAAACAATCCGCAAAGAGAAGCTTTATTGCTAACTTCAATGTCTCCATCTTGAAGCGCCTTTCTACCAAGAAGCTGTTCAGGTGTCTTAAGTTGATAATAGTCCTGTAGGACGCATCTGGAGCATGTCTAGTCTGATACAAGATGGCGGTGCCCAGCGTCCGGATTCGGCAGGGCATCCCCCTACATTCCGGACGAGATATTAACAGGTGTGCAGCTCACGAGCGGAGTCCATAAGGCAGGGGTGGGGAACTCCAGTCCTCGAGGGCCGCAATCAGTGCAGGTTTACAGGATTTCCTTAGTTTTGCACAGGTGATAATCACCTGGTGATGATTCTAATCCCTGTGCAATACTAAGGAAATCATGAAAACCTGCACTGATTGCGGCCCTCGAGGACTGGAGTTCCCCACCCCTGCCATAAGGTATGGAGCAAGACTCTTTGTTGCAGATGTCAGAGCCATCCACTGATGCCCACACCTCAGGAGAGGGTCACAGATTCTCCCAGACGTCTTCAAAGCCAGACATTGATTTTAAGCAGCCTCTGAAACAGATACACTTGCATTCATGGGGGTGAGTAGCTATTTGAATGCAATGATGTTGATTCCCTCTTTTTGCTGCTGTTTTTTCTTAGGAGTGCAAAAAGAAATTGTGTAAGAAAAATAGGGAATGTGCCAAATGTAAGATCCCCTTTGCTGAGGACTGTGTGTCCTCTAGGACCCCACAGCACCATGTGACCGGGTGACATCTGGTCACATGGTACAGTCTTGGGTCCTCCAAAGCTCCTGTGCCGCAGGAATGAAGATTATCACCAGGGGAACGCATCGAGGTGAATATAAGCACAAAACAAATGCACATATTCTTTTTACACATCTGCTTTTCAGCCCAAAAGCGGATGCGAAAAAAGCGCAGCGCGTGAATTGAAAACAGTGAAATGCATTGACTTGGCTGGGACTGCTAATGTGAATGTGTTTCACTGCAATTGCGCTTCCGCAAAATAGTGGTTCATAAATGCAGAAACGTGCAGCGTGTCAACATAGCCCAAGACATTGTTAACATGATGAAAAGCGAATAACCTGCATTATAGTCAATGGGGGTTCAGACGACGCAATGTTTGTCATGCAACAGAGCTGAAAATTGAATTCTATTTTCCATGCATGATTATACAAGAAAAAAAAAAAAACCTCAGGTGACTGCAGATGTGAATATAGTCTTCTACAAAAGTGATCGTTTACTTTAAGGAAGCACTCAAATTCACATTTTTTATGGGCGTGTGAATGTTTATGTAGTACAGACGAGTTAATATACTCCCTGGTTACAGTCACCTCCGCTTCAAAGATTCCAGTCCTCAATATCTTCTGATAGGTATTCCAACTTGACCGCTGACAAGTGCTACCGATATTATAACGCATGTTTATGGAGTCTCATAACGACACTATATAGGCTTACATTGTAAAAGCAACTTCTAGCACACTCAGAAGTTCTGACAATTCGGATCAGACTGTGCTCCATCATGTGACCCAAAACCAGAGAAAACTGCAACTGGTGCACATTAACACATTGACACTACATATATTCACACAGGTTAGTTCTTAAAACAGGAGTGCTTCTTTAAATAAATACAAAGTAGATATTTAGGCTATGTTCACACGCTTCGTTTTTGCTGTGGTTTCTAACTCCATTTTTACCATGGTTTTATGGTAATCTAAACATGCGTTCTTGCATCCCAGCAAAACCTACTGATTCAGGGACAAGCTGTCCACACACACATTGGATTATAGTTTCTTTGCAGAAACGAAAACCTGCACAGGTTTTGCTGCGTTTTGAGCATGTCAATTCTTTTCTGTAGCGTACTATGGGCAAAAACAGTTAAAATGCAAACAGAGGTTTAATACGACCAAGAAATCTGGAGTTACAAGAAACCTCCAAAGGTTTTGCAGTGTTTTTGCTGCAAAAAAGTGTACGTTGTGAACACAGCCTAAGTGCCCACAGTGCTTTTTTGAACTGCGTATCTATGTGTACAAACATAGGCCTTGTTCACACACAATTTGCGGTGTTTTTTTTTAGCACTCCTAAAATCACGTGTTTTTTTTTTTTTTTTTTAGAGTGGCAAAAAAAGGTTTGTGTGTCTGAAAGGATTTGCAATGTTTTTTGGGACTTAGTGATGTTTTTTTCAACAAAAACGCAGGCAAAACACTAGCGTTAACGCAGTGGTGCCTAAATGCGCCATTTAAAAACGCATGCGTTTGCCATAGGGCCATGTTAAAAAAACGCAATGCGTTTTGAAACTACACTGCGTTTTATTAAAGAGGACCTGTCACTCCCAGGTGCATGGCAAACTAAATGCAGCACTGTCTGCTACATTCAGGGAAGGGGTCCCTATGTCTCTAGCCCCCCTGTCAGCTTTAAAAAAAGACTTTGGAAACCCTACAGTTAATAAGATCCCACCCAGGCGATCCCTTCAAAGCAGGGTTGGGAACTCAGCTGAGCGCCGCATCAGTGCAGGTTTCAGATTTCCTTAGTTTGCACAGGTGAACATAATCACTCATGGTGATGATCCAATCCCTGTGCAATCTAAGGAATCCTAAACCTGCACTGATTGCGGCCCCGGGGAATGGAGTCCCCACCCTGCGCCTAGAGGTAGGTCTGGTGCTGGCACAGCCTCTCTACCTCCTCCTTGTGGCTCAGGCCAGAGGCGAGGAGGGGGGCAGAGCGAGGGGGGCAGAGGGGAGAGGGGGGCAGAGGCTAGGAGGGGCAAGGCCGAGGAGGGGGCGAGGCGAGGAGGGGGGCAAGCGAGGATGGGGGCTAGGCGAGAGGTGGGCAGAGGCGAGGAGGGGGGAGAGGCGAGGAGGGGGGCAGAGGCGAGGGGGGGCAGAGCAGGAGGGGCAGAGCGAGCAGGGGGCAGAGGCGAGCAGGCGGCAGAGGCGAGCAGGCGGGCAGAGGCGAGCAGCGGCAGAGGCGAGCAGGCGGGCAGAGGCGAGCAGGCGGGAGACCAGGCGCATGACAGAGGGGTGGAACTTTACAAGGAGAAGGCAGGGAGGACTGTGCAGCAGCCAGGACCTCTTAAGATCTCACCCAGTGACCTTACCTGTAAGGTTTCTAAAGTTTTTTTAAAGCTTACAGGGGACTAGAGCCATGGGGGACCCTTACCTGAATGCAGCAAAACGGTACTGGTTTCAAGATCTTGAGTCTTGCAGGAGATTGCTGTGTTACAGGTCCATCGTTTTACTGCGTTGGGATGCTGTTTTTTTTTTTTGTTTTTCCCCAGCATTTTGCCATTGTCTGCAGCAAATGCAGGAAATAGAACATGATCAATCTTTTCCATGCAAAGCAAAACCCGAGGTATTACATCAAAAACCAATGTGTGGCACAGCATTTCTGTGAAAGACATTGGTTTTGCTGGAAGCCCAACCGCAGGTAACAAAATTACCATACATTAGCATAAAGCCAAGGGTAAACTACAAGGGGAAAATGTAGCAAAAACATCCTGTGGGCACATACCCAAACAAAGACACACAGATAAACACTTTCCCACCATCCGGAAAGCCCACGGTGACCGATGCTAATGTTCATACCGGGCACTAGAAGTGACTAAAGGACCTGTGGTTTTCAGAGGCTGGCTATGGAACAAGTTGAGTGCCCGTAAAGAGGATATCACCAGCAGAAATCAATGTGGGATCGATGGGGAGGGTGAGTAATGCGTGTTTTTGTTTTGGAAATCACAGGAAAGACGCACCACAAACGGACTGTGGGAATACTCATCCGTTTCTGGCGCTTTCTTCTGGGGGTTAGGATAGATTATGGGAAAACCGCTGCCCAATACTTGCAAAGATAAGGACATTTAAAAAAAAGCAGGCGATTTCTGCACTAAAAATGCACACAAAAACACACAGTGGGCACAACATTTGTAAAATCAGACTTTCATTACAAAACTGTTTTTGGTGCAGAAAACGCAGCCAAAAAAAGCAAACATGCATAGTGGGCACTTAGCCTAAGGCTGCAAGTCAAGCATGAAAGAGCCCTTATGGCTTCACAATGTAACTGGTGAAATAGATGTGTACATGTAAAATTTATATATTATATATATGCACACACAATTGAAGAGTATTCTATTAGTCACACCGAATTGTTGCATATCCCAGCATAGCCACTGTATGTATTTATTAACACGAGCTCTAGTCCCAACTGCAAGGAGCGGGCCAGAACGGAGACATTACTAAGCTTAAAATACTACAAAATAGGTAACGCCACCCCCCCCCCCTTGCATTTTATACATTCAGATCGATCACTACAGGTTTATGCTGGTGCTTACAGGACCTGTGGAGAGGTCATGACCATGTAACTAATGGGTGGAGCCAAGCAGGCCTGACAAGAGAAACCCTTTGTGGTTAGCTCCGCCCTTCACTGTCACATTGTTGTGACATCACTGCAGGTCCTGTTGTGATGTTAGTCTATTACTACAATGCAGGGGGCATGATGAAATGCCAAAATAATCATGAATGAACTTAATACATATGACCGATTGCCAACCCATGACTGGTTGTTAAAATCATAATGCAAACTGTTTTTTTTTATAGAATACATGGATTTTTTTTTTTAAACCAGGTTAGTGATGCACAGTGCAGGATCTAAATAACATTGGGGGAGTTTTGTAAATAACGGACATGACAGGTTCCCTTTAAAAAGAGAACCTGTCAGTAGCAGTTAGCACTATAAAGTAAATACATGGCCATAATGACGCTGTAAAGGTACCTTTACACGCGGCAACTTTTCTAGGCATTTTACTGGCAACTTACTGGTTGCAGTGAAATCATGGAGACATTGTTCCATTTGTACACAACAACAAGATAGGACAATGTGTCCATGATTTCAAACCCATCCACCCCCTCATACACACCTGATGACCCTTAGCTGTAGCTAAATTCTGAACCATGAGTCTGATCGAAGAATCTCACAAAGAACATCTCTAAAGGGCCTGTCACACGTGTCAATGTCGTCAGCGATCTGATTGCTGACGACATTGACGGCTGATCGCTGGTGAGCTGTCACACAGACAGACTCACCAGCGATCAATTGACCAGAGACATCATGGAAACGATTTAAATATCGTTTCCATGATGTCTTGCTCCCGCTGCCAGCCTGCTGGAAGCGGGAGCAGGCTGGTCTCCAAGGTAAACTGCGGGTATCTAGGCAGCGTGCGCTGCCTAGATACCCGACGTGTACCTTAGTTACCAGCCTCCTCCGCTCACCGGCTGGTATCTAAGGTACACAGCGGGTAACTAGGGTCCCTAGTTACCCGCTGTGTACCTTAGATACCAGCCGGTGAGCGGAGGAGGCTGGTAACTAAGGTACACGTCTGGTATCTAGGCAGCGCGCGCTGCCTAGATACCCGCAGTTTACCTTGGATACCAGCTCCCAGCGCTTGTGACAGGCGCTGGGAGCTGGAATATCGCTACTCCCGGTGTCACACGCAGCGATGCTGCGTGTCCACCGGGTGACAATCGCCAGGTTTTAGAGCAGGTTCTAAAACCTGGCGATCATCAAGCAGCGATTTATCGCTGGTTGATTCAGTATGTCACACGCATCAATATCGCTGCAACGTCATGTGCAGCCGATATCGTGCAGGCGATATTGATGCGTGTGACAGGCCCTTAAAAGAACAGCTCTAGAAGTATAAGACTTTGAAATAGACGAGAAATGGACTGGAAATGACTGGGAAAGAAATTCACAACAAAAGCTGTATAAAACATCAGAACATCCTGCATGGAGAGTGCAAAGATCACAGATATTTCTAAAGGCCACTTCACACACACAGATATCAGAGTCCAATATCTGAACAGATCTCTGGTTGCAGTGAAATCATGGATACATTGCTCCATGTTGTACACAGCCACAAAATGGAGCAATGTATCCATGATTTCACTGCAACCAGAGATCTGTTCAGATATTGGACTCAGATATCTGTGTGTGAAGTGGCCTTAACCTGCATGTTGATCATTACATGGATCTACAATGGTGACTGCACCTTTTTTCACATCTGTCTGAGTGACTTCTTTCTCTGCCACATGGACCCCCCTGGCTACATCTGACCCCCAGCTGCATCAGATCCAGGCTGCACCTCAGCATCTCACCCCCAGCAGCAACTGATCGCATCCACGGCTGCATCTCATTTCCCTGGTGCCCCAACTGACCCCGCGGCCGCCACAGCCAACCCCGACTGATCCCCCAACTGCCCCATCCGACACCCTGTATTACATCTCATCCCCGGTCAACACCCCATCCCAGGACCACTCCCCACTGACGACCATTCAGCCACCACCACAACTTCCCCCTCTGCCGCCACCCTCACTCCCTGCTCACCATACACAATGTTCCCGTTACTCCTCACTCTCATCCTTCTCCACTTCCTACTACCCCCACCTATCCCCCCTCCCAGCAACGAAATACTGCTCTCATCCTCCCAAACCATCTCACCCACTTCTCCGACCTATTCATTCACTTTCAATCACCAAACAAGCACGCCCGCCACGCAAGCTCTCCTGCACCCACCTGCTAACCCTCTGCCTACTCCTCCTCCTTGCCGGTGACATCTCCCCCAATCCTGGTCCCCCCCTACCACATCCCCACAACCACCTTCATCCCACCCCCACGACCCATCGCCAACCCTTGCAACCTCACCACCACTAACCTTTGCAACCCCACCAACCTTAGACCTATTCCCCCAACCCCTGCCCCCCCCCCCCCCCACTGTTCTACCCGGTGCACTCTGGAATGCCCGCTCAGGGTGCAATAAGCTCCCAAACATCCACAAACTATCTCCAAGAAACTATCATTCCTTGGCATCACCGAGACCTAGCTCACCCCCTCAGACACTACCTCCCCCACTGCACTATCTTACGGCGGCCTCAGCCTGTCCCACACCCCCCGTCCCTCTGGCAAACACGGCGGTGGTGGTGGCATACTCTTGTCCAACTCCTGCACATTCAGCCCCATTCCCCCGCCCCCCTCCGTCACTGCCCCCTCCTTCGAAGCCTACTCGGTCCGAATCTTTTCGCCCTGCAACCTCCAGCTAGCCATCATCTACCGCCCCCCAGACCCATCGCCTCCTTCCTTGACCACTTCACCACCTGGCTACTTCACTTCCTCTCCGCTGACATCCTGACCATCATCATGGGTGACTTAAATATCCCCATTGACACTCCCCGCTTAGCCGCCTCCATCCTTCTTTCCCTGACCACTTCCCTAGGGCTCTCCCAATGGTCGTCTTCTCCCACCCACGAACAAAGCCACACGCTTGACCTCATCTTTACCCGCCTCTGCTCCCTCTCCAACCTCAACTCCCCCTATCTGACCACCATCTCTTGACCTTTTCCGCCCTCTCTTCCCCTGCCACGCTACCCCCTCCCCGCAAACTTGATCACCCTCGCCGAAACCTAAGAGATCTTGATCGTCCTTTATTCTCCGAATCCCTCCTCCCTCTCACCGACATACCCTCCACTGGTGACAGACACTGCCAGCACCCTATACAACACCACAATAACAAACGCCCTCGACCTAGCCACCCCCCTCACATTCCACGCACTAACAGGCAACCCTGGCATACGACCCTCACTAAAAACCTAAGACGGGCATCCAGGGTCGCCGAGAGAAGATTGAAAAAGTCCTGTACCTCCGAGCACTTTGCTCTGTTCAAACAATCCCTCACTGACTTCAAGACGGCACTTGCTACTGCCAAGCAAGCCTCCTTCTCATCCCTAATAACTTATGTCCCGGAAACCCAAACAGCTCTTCAAAACTTTCAAATCCTTACTCCGCTCACTCCTCCCCCCATCTCCGCTGAAGACTTTGCGACCTTCTTCAAGGAGAAGATCGACAAGATCAGAAACAGCTTTGGCCCACTTTCCCCACAACTCCCCCTCTCACCTACACTGCCCTCCTCCTCCATTAGCCACTTCCCCCCCCATAACTGAAGACCAACTCTCCTCCCTCCTGTCGAAATCACACCTCACCACCAGGGCCCATGACCCACTCCCATCCCACCTCATTCTCAACCACACCTCCATTTTCATCCCAGCCATCACCCACCTCTTCAACCTATCACTTACCACTGGCGCCTTCCCCTCAGCCTTCAAACACGCCCTAATCACGCCCATCCTTAAACCCTCCCTCAACCCTACCTCTGTCGCCAACTATCGCCCCATCTCTCTTCTCCCATTCACCACTAAGCTACTCGAACAGCACATCCATTCTGAACTGTCCTCTCACCTTCTGTTTCCACTTCGACCGCCTACAGTCCGGCTTCCGACCCCTCCACTCCACCGAAACAGCCCTGATCAAAGTCACCAACAACCTACTTGCCGCCAAGAACAAACGCCACTACTCCATCATCCTCCTCCTCGACTTGTCCGCCGCCTTCGACACGGTTGACCATTCCCTTCTCCGGATCCTGGAATCCCTCGGCATCACCCACCTTTTCCTCTCTTGGATCTCCTCATACCTAGCAGACCGGACCTTCAGTGTCTCCCACAGCTCCTCCTCGCCCTACCCCCTTTCTGTCGGAGTCCCCCAAGGTTCGGTCCTGGGTCCACTACTTTTCTCCATATACACTCTCGGCCTAGGGCAACTCATTGAGTCCCACGGCCTCCAGTACCACCTCTACGCCGACAACACCCAAATCTACTTGTCCGGCCCCGACATCACCTCCCTACTCTCCAAAATCCCACAATGCCTTTCCGCCATCTCATCCTTTTTCTCTGCTCGCTTCCTGAAACTCAACATGGACAAAACTGAATTCATATTCTCCCCCCCCACTTCCAACCTATCCATCTGTGTCAATGACTGCACCCTCTCACCAGTCTCCCAAGTGCCTCGGGGTAATCCTTGACTTCTCCCTATCCTTCAAGCCCCACATCGAAGCCATCTCCACGTCCCTCCAGCTCCAGCTTAGAAACATCTCACGGATCCGCTCCTTCCTTACCCACGACACCGCTAAAACACTTATTCATGCCCTCATCATCTCCCACCTCGACTACTGAAACCTCCTTCTCACTGGCCTCTCATCATTCCCTCACACCTCTCCAATCTATCCTCAATTCCGCTGCCCGACTAATCCATCTGTCCCCCTGCTACCAAGCCCTTCACTGGCTCCCCGCCTCCAAGAGATCCCAGTTCAAAACACTAAGCATGGCATACAAAGCGATACAGAACCTGTCCCCACCATACATCTCCGCCCTGGTCTCCGGATACCTACCCTCACGCAACCTCCGTTCCTCCCAAGAACTCCTCCTCTGCTCCCCCCCTCGCACAACCGCGTTCAGGACTTCGCCTGGGCATCTGCCTTACTCTGGAACTCCCTGCCCCAACACATCAGACACTCTCCGACCATGAGAAGCTTCAAGTGTCACCTGAAGACTGACCTATTCCGTCAAGCCTACAACCTGCCATGAGACCCAGGCGACCACCCCGTAACTGACATTCCCCAGCCTACTGTATCCCCACTCGCCCCTCATAGACTGAGCCCTTATGGACAGGGTCCCCTCCCCTCCTGTACCTATGTCCTGATTGTCTAGAGTTATTGTAATTGTGCTGGTCTCCCCTATCCTCATGTAAAACGCCATGGAACGATAGAGATAGATATATTATATATAAAAATTAATAATTTCACTGCAACCAGTAAGTTGCCAGTGAAATTCCTAGAAAAGTTGCCATGTGTAAAGATACCCTAATGAGTATGAAACTGACACCTGTAGTGAAGAATAGCATCTGTAGTTGTTCATAATCATCCTCTAAAGTTTTTATCTAATGACATATTTAGCACATCTTGGTGTGATTTTGGGGGTAGGGTCTTTGTTTCCTTCACAGTTTCCTCACAGGTCACTGATTATTCAGTTAGGCTGGCTTCACACTTGCGTTTGTATCTGCATGCGGAGGGCATGCAAACGCAGCACATACTTACGTGAACGCAGCAGAGAATCTCTGCATGCGTCCACATAAGTATGGTGCCCAGGCAGCCAATCAGCTGTCTCTGGGGGTGGCCGGGAGGAGGAGATCAGCGGCAGAGATCTCCTCCTCCCGGCTACAGCTGATCTCCCGCCGATGTCAGCAGGGAGATACAGCTCATCTGATCGGTGTCAGCGCAGGAGATTTAAACAGCTAATAGGGCGATAGCTGATCACTGCTTCAAATCTCCCACGCCGACATCACCTATTCGGTGTCAGTGCGGGAGATTTAAACAGCTGTCAGATCAGCTGTTTCTCCCTGCTGACACGGGAGAGATTTTAATGAGATCCGCAGCGTTCCCCTGCGCTGTCATGCGGAGGACACTGTGGATCCATTGAGATCCATGCATTTTTTGTGCGATTGCGGCTAAAACAAGCACCCGCGAATGCACAAAAAATGCTCCATGCTGCGTTTGGAGTGTGGTCGGAGGGCGCATAAATTATGTGCATCCGTACGCAAATGCGGTCAAACGCAGCCATATGCGTTCCATTGTTAAACATAGGAACGCATGTGCGCAAGCATTTGGCTGCGTTTGGTGCGCTGCGCTCCAAACGCAAGTGTGAAGGCATCCTTACCCATCTTGCTTTCCGAAATTCTGTGCCGCCACCACTGCAGTGAATGGTTAAGTACGGAAGGCGATTAAACAGACTGTCTTCAATAAAATGGCATCATGGCGGCACAGCACAGATAGAGATTTCAGCTCTAGGATTTAATTGAGTCAAAATCTCAAACTATGCACTCTGAACATCTGGTGCCATTTTAATAAAAGATTGTGCACAGTAGGGTACTCTCACATTGTGTTCTACCACACATTCAGTGGTCCCGTTAGGGCTTGCGTCCAAACCCTCCACAAAAGGGGATTCATATGATAGGGCCATTAACTTTAATGGTGTACTCACGTGTTCGGTCCTGCACTATTTTCGTGAATATAGGTTTTCTGCAGGTGGACACCCAAACAAAGACTGCATCTGGGCGTCTGCCTGCAGTAAATGTATACTGTGGAAAATGGTGCAAGAGAGCACTTGGTTATTCAGTCTGCATCACCAACGTCAATGGCCCCTTTGGTACATACATCCAAATCTGGTTTTGCAGGGGGGTTCGGACCCAAGCCCTGAAGAGACCACTTTAGGCTGGTTACACATCACGTATTTTTTCCTGTCCGTGGGATCCTTTTTGTAGGCCCCACGGACAGGAAAGGACACCACAGGGGGTGACCTATTCCATGTCCGTGATTATCACGGATCCGGACACAGCGGGGCACTTTCACAATGTATAATGTACATTGCGGAAGTGAAATTTAGTAAAAGAAAGTTAAAATTAAAAAATCTGTATGCTCAACTGTCCGCAATCCACCGCTGCCCCCAGCAAGGTCCAGGTGCATATAGAACCTGCGGTGAAGTCACAACCGATCATATGATCGGGTCATATGACCGCAGTTAATGCGGTCATGTGACCCGATGACGCTGCCGGGTTGTGACATCATGGCAGGTCCTATCACCTGGAGCTTGCTGGAGGCAGGGGTGGATCGCAGACATGTGAGCATACAGATTTTTTAACTCTGTCTTACTAAATTTCACTTCTGCAATGTATGTAGATACACTGCAGAAGTGAAATTAGACGGATAGGCTGGTTTCACACTGCGATTTTGTTAAATCTGATGTTGTCCGAAAATCGGACAGCATCGGATCCGAATTAGCCCCCCATGTTCTCCAATGGGGATTGGATCAGATTTGCACTTAATGGCATCCGATTTGCCTCCGATCCTGTCCGATTTTTTTCAGTAACCAAAACAGTAGACTGCTGCGATTTTGGCTTCAGAGTGAAAAATCGGATCAAATCAGATATGTTTCAATTAAAATAAAATGGTAGTCTATGGGGATCGGATGGAAAATCGGATCGGATATCGGATCTGATTTTCTGTATTGAGCATGCTCAAACTCCCAAAACCTCCCCTAGCCCTCCCTCAGTGGGCGGAGTTCCGTTTAAATTGGATCCGTCAGAAGATCGGACTGATGGCACCCGATGCTGTCCGATTTTCATCGGACAGCATCGGATTTAACAAAATCGCAATGTGAAACCAGCCTTAGGAGCAATTTTAGTGCACAGAGCATGCTCAGTACACTAACATCATGTCCGAGAAACCATCAGCTGTTTCCTCAGACACGCACTCATAGGCCCCAATGTTAAAGGCCGAGGATCGGATCAGATTTGGCCTAATCGCCATTCGATTTTGTGGGATCCGATTTTTTGCTCTGCCCAAAATCTGAGCAGTCTCTGATTTTGGGCACAGCAAAAAAGTCAGACATTAATCGGATCCCACAAAAATCAGGTGGCAAGTAGGCCAAATCCGATCAACCCTCATGATAACATGGGGGCCTAATCGGATCCAACAAAAACGTGATGTGAAAGTAGGAAAACACAATGTGAAAGTACCTTTATTCCACAGACGTAGTTAAAGGGATCCTGTCACCCCAAAACACCTTTAAACCTATTAAAACCTGTCCTGAGAGCATATTAACACTTTCCCTACACTCCTTTTAGCTCCTATATGCACATAATCAAAGTGTATAAAAACGTTTTATAAGTACCTCATTACTGATGATAATGAGTGACTATGCTATTCATAGTCACTCATTCAGGCTGCCCCTCTTCATACTATGACGCCTCCATAGGCGTGATCTTCATGAGAGATTCAAATTGCTGCCTCCCTGCGCGCCTCCCCGCTGTGGCTTGTGTCGGCCGGGCTTCAGCGTGGGGCTGTATGACGCGATCCGCGTCATTTCCGGCGCCCGGGTGACGTATACAGCCGTGCCGCTCTGTCAGCTTCAAAATGCGCACTGCGCATGCGCAGTGCGGGACTTGAAGCCAACAGCGACGCCGGTGTAAATACGTCACCCGGCGCCGGGAATGACGCGGATCGCGTCATACAGCCCACGCTGAAGCCCGGCCGACACAAGCCACAGCGGGGAGGCGCGCAGGGAGGCAGCAATTTGAATCTCTCATGAAGATCACGCCTATGGAGGCGTCATAGTATGAAGAGGGGCAGCCTGAATGAGTGACTATGAATAGCATAGTCACTCATTATCATCAGTAATGAGGTACTTATAAAACGTTTTTATACACTTTGATTATGTGCATATAGGAGCTAAAAGGAGTGTAGGGAAAGTGTTAATATGCTCTAGGGACAGGTTTTAATAGGTTTAAAGGTGTTTTGGGGGTGACAGGATCCCTTTAATAAAATTGTGCCTGAGGCAGTACACACGCAGTTTGAGATTATTGCTCAACGAAGTCATAGAGCTGAAAACTTGAACTGTGCATGCGCTACCTTCGATGCCATCTTAATGAAGACCTACAGAATCACACTGCACATGACTGCCCACAATAATGGAGAGGGCACGGAATTTAAAAAAGGAAGCAGGTCCCTGAATAATCAGCCCGTAAAAGAAACAGTAAGGATAGAGAAGCAGAACACACTACCCCTAAGGCTGGTCTCACACTTGCGGACCCCTCCACAGCGTCCTGCGGATGGGATCCGCAAGTTGAGCGCAGGCACCGCAAGTCCCTATGTTTAACATGGGGACGCAAGTGCCTACGCTCGGGTGCAGATGGCCGTGCGCACCCATTGCTGGCAATATGTGATTTGTGCGGATGCTTGCACACAAGTCACACAGTCTCGTCCTCACCAGGAACGCGACATGCCGCGTTCGGGGTGCGAAAGAGTGATATTTGTGCGCAGGAATATGCCTGCGTACAATTCATATATTGGAGTGAATGGGTGTACACACCAATCTGCATCAGAGCGCAGGCTCCTGCGTCCCCATGTTAAATATAGGGACTTCCGGTGCCTGCGCTCAGCTTGCGGATCCCTCCGCAGGACGCTGTGGAGGGGTCCGCAAGTGTGAAACCAGCCTAAGTCCCACCACAATGCACAGATGACAGATGAAAACTTCAGAGGAAGATTATTCAACACCCACAAATCGGATTCTCTCTCTGCAGGTATCAGTTTAATCAGCATCACAGGGCGATTATGCCCATGAATTTACTTTAGATTTAAAGGGAACCTTTCAGGTCACTTGTACCAAACCTATCACTACCTGTCCATGCAGCTTCCTACTACATCCCTAAGAATGCCTGTCTGACCTAAATGTGAAGTATAATGGTTGTAAAAACGTTGTTTATAACTTACATTTTCCCCCATTATCTAGATGGGTGGGCAACATGTAGGCGGTCCCTCAGCCTCCATGTGTCTCCTCTCTGTGGCATCACTCCCTGATGGGGGTGATTATATAATTCAGTAGCATTGTCCCAAGTTTCACAAATGTGGGTGGCTCCTTCCTGGTATGAGGCCGCTTCCAAGCTTGCTCCCAACGTTTGAAATCCATGGGCCTCCTTCCTGGTATGCATCATTTCTGATTCTGCGCAGTGTGTGTGTGTATTGTGTATACTGGTCGGCTCCAGAGCATGCACAGCGCGCATTCTGAAGCCGGCGAGTACGCCCAATACACACACACACACACACTGTGCAGGACTGGAAATAATATGCGGTCATACCAGGAAGGAGGCCCATGGAACTCAAATGCTGGGAGCAAGCTTGGAGATTAAGTTATCAATGCCCACTGGAGCATGATGACCACGGAGTGAAGAGGGAGAATCGGCCCGGAAAGAACATCAACGGGGGTGTTTGAAAATGCAAGTTACAAAAAGTGCTTTTTCAACCATGATACTACACATCTAAGGTCAGACAGGGAATCATAGGCTACATTCACACACATTTTGTGATGATCCGTTTTTGGTGCAAAAACAGCAAAGAATGAATCCTCACAAAACACAGCCTTGTGCGAGAATGCTGCTGCGCTATTTACTCACCTCCCCCATCTCCACCGGTGATCTCCAGCGATTGTCTTATTCCCAGAGGCTGCAGTGTTCAGTGCCTCTAGGACCCAGTGCATATGACTGAGAGGTCACTCAGTCACATGATGCAGTGCCAGATCCTCCAGCACCAAACATACAACTCACAGGTCCTGCAGCCTCGGGGAAGAGAGGACATCGCTGCAGATCACCGCAGAGAACAGGGAAGTAAAAAGCGCAGCAGATAACGCCAAGAAATTGACATGCCCAAAAGCGGATCCGCACAAAACTGATCATATGAATGCAGCTGGAACAGTCAACGTCACTGCAATAGCGGATCTGCCGAAAACACATCAAAACGGTGACATAGCGTGTGATTTAGCCTTAAGGCCCCGTTACACCTGCCGACACCGCCGGAGATGCTGGCGGCGACTGGCGGGTGCGCACATGTTTTTGCCGCACTGCCAGCCCCTGTTTACACAGGGAGACACCTCCGGTGATGGGCTGGCAAGCTCAGAGGCGGCATTGCCGGTCAGGGTTTCTCAAAACCCAGCGACGATGCAGGACAATGGGAGCCTATGGCTCCATCGCCTGTCAAATCGCCGGCAGCCTGTTACATGGGGCGATGTGTGCACGTCACCCTAGATCGGCCTGCCTGGTTTCACATCACTGATGTGAAACCAGGCGAGCTGTCGCAGCCATCGCCCCTTTACATTAGGCGACGTAGGGGGCGATGTCGCCGCTGATAGGCCACACCCCTATGTATTCGGCGGTGATGTGGAGTGGTGTGACAGGGCCTTTAGGGATGTAGTAGGAATCTGCAGGGACAAATAGTGATAGCTACTTTATGCCCCTATACCCGACAGCTGAAGTCTTCTCATAATTTCACTATTTTCTAACAGAGGTCACACATTTTGCCAGCGATCAAGCAGACAGGTCACGATCTAGTAGGTAGTCCAGTATATGAGCAGGCCTCAGGCCTAAATTATAGAATGGGGGTTGCATCTTGAAGATATCCACCTGTTGCTCCTAAGGCCAAATTCACACAAGCAGATCAGAGGTTAAAAAAAAGGTCTGATTTTAATCTGTATAGTCATCATTTTCGTACATCAGCAGTAAATAAAATTAACATGGCCAGATATTGTGTCAGTAACAGCCAGGTGCTGGGCTTCTGACATACAGCGATCTGATATATTTGCTCTCATTACAGGCAAGGTTTAGGCCACACACAGGAGGTTGGTGCAGGCTGCAGGCTCTCTCACATACACATTTGGTTAGTCTACAACAAACTGATCTGAACATTAGTGTGTGATATCGGGGGTTAATACTGCTCATGTGAACACAGCCCAGACTCCATGATGTATAGGGTGGGGAGGGGGGCTGCCTACAGGTAGTGCCCAGCCGCTCAGAGCCTGGCACACAATCCCGTACCCCCTCCTCACACACAGGTGACCTTTCCCCTGCCCACCCCATGCCCGGGCACTCACACACACCACACAGGGGGAGGGGGCGATTACCGGAGGGCGCCCCAGTGCAGGCTGCAGTAGGCCGCTCCTGGCGGCGGGTCCATGCGGGGTGGAGTAGATGAAGCTGGCGGCTGCCTGCTGCTCCGGAGCGCACAGTCCGTGCGGGGGATGGTGCACCGGCCCGGGGGACGCCAGGACGTGCAGGTATCCGCCGCCGCCTCCTGCGCCCACCACAGCGCCGCCCCCGGCCACGAAGCCCCCGGAGAAGCTGGAGCATTTGTCGGGGAGCAGCAGCTGGTCGTGCCCGGAATGGCCTCCTTTTCTCATGGTCCGGAGCCGACGCCGCCGCCTCCTCCTCCGCTCTTCTCCCGGGGCCGCTGCCTCTCCTCCGTCTGACCCCAGTAATCCGCACGGCCCGGCCTGCAACCTGGAAATAGCCGGGGCTGGAGCTCGAGCAGGTCCCCTCGGTGCAGGGGGAGAGCTCGTCTGGGGGCTATCGAGCACCGGGGGAGGCAGATGGAGGCGGATTGTACGGCTGTGTGTGCTAGGGCCCCGGCTCCGACCTCCCTGCCACCGCCGCGGCTGAAAAATGGCTCCAGGAAGCTGACAATGAATGAAGGGATGCGGTTTACGCGCGAAGGTCCTCCCGCGAAACTCAGATTTCCCGCCGTCTTTTTCAAATTGAATTTGCATATCCACGCCCCACGGATTTTTTCTCTCTGTGATTGGCCAAAGAGACGCTCGCGCTCTGAACGCTGCATCGCCACAGCTTCCCGCCTGTGATTGGTTGTCATTCTCCACAGCGCGTCACTGGTGTGTGGGGACGGTGGGCGGGAGCGGCGCTCGGTGCGGCTGAGTGTGGGGCTGTGGGCGGGAGCGGCGCTCGGTGCGGCATGCTCTGTACGTGCTGCTCTCCGGGAGGAGACACCCACAAAAAATGTCGTTAGAAAAAGCAAAACATCTGTCAGGGGGTGTGACCACTGAGGTAAATTGACCCTTTGGTGACAGAGCTAATTTTCGCCATTTTGACCAGTGTCACTTTATGAGGTAATATCTGCGGAACGCATCAACTGATCCCAGTGATTCTGAGGTTTTTTGTGACATATTGAATTTCCTGTCAGTGGTAAATTTAGAACAATATTTAGTGCGTTTATTTGTGAAAAAAACAGAACTTTGGCGAAAATTTAGCAATCTTCAACTTTTGAATTTTGATACTGTTAAACCAGATAGTTATGTCCCTCAAAATAGTTAATAAATAACATTTCCTACATGTCTATTTTACATCAGCACCATTTTGGAAACACAATTGTTTTTTCTGTCTGGATCCGGCAGTTCCGGACAGAAAACCGAATCTGCCACATTTGCGGCGTAAGGGTAAGTTCACACATACAGGTTTAACATCGGTTTAGCAGCGAGATCCGCCGTCGTTTCCGGCAACGTTTTATGTTAATTTATGTAAATCGTAAGCGGCGTGAGGATTAACATTAAACCCTATGTAATGTTGAAAACGCTGTGCACACAATATCGTTTTGTATGAGCGGATTTACTCCCGGATGAGCGGTTCCCCGGCGGCTTAGCAACAATCAACTTGTTCATTCTTCCGCTCGTTTTGTGAGCGATTTGGTGGCAGAAAACTGCAGCAGCATAATCAATGGGGCTGTGCACAGCCGCCTCTAAATCGTTGCTAAATGCCCAGCCGCGGCTACTGCAGGAGAAGTGGGAGGTACCGAAACAGGAAGCAGGAACACACACACAGGCAAGATGTCGTGGGTACCGCCGTATGGATATCTCTGTGCCCCGTCTCCTGCTGTTGGTAAGTCGCCACAGCCGGCCTGCATGTGCAGCTTAGCCCCTATTGTGTGCGTGTCATTTGGAGGACAGAGAGAATGGGGCACAGAGAGAATGGGGCACAGAAACAATGGGGCACAATGGGGCACAGAGACAATTGTGGAACAGAGACAATGGGGCACAGAGACAATGGTGCACAGAGACAATGGGGCACAGAGAGAATGGGGCACAGAGACAATGGGGCACAGAGACAATGGGGCACAGAGAGAATGGGGCACAGAGACAATGGGGCACAGAGAGAATGGGCCACAGAGACAATTGTGGAACAGAGACAATGGGGCACAGAGACAATGGGGCACAGAAACAATGGGGCACAGAGACAATGGGGCATAGAGACAATGGGTCACAGAGACAATGGGGCACAGAGAGAATGGGGCACAGAGACAATGGGGAACAGAGACAATGGGCCACAGAGACAATTGTGGAACAGAGAGAATGGGTCACAGAGACAATGGGCCACAGAGACAATTGTGGAACAGAGAGAATGGGTCACAGAGACAATGGGGCACAGAGAGAATGGGGCACAGAAACAATGGGCCACAGAGACAATGGGGAACAGAGACAATTGGGCTACAGAGAGAATGGGGCACAGAGAGAATGGGGCACAATGGGCCACAGAGAAAATTGTGGAACAGAGAGAATGGGTCACAGAGACAATGGGTCACAGAGACAATGGGGCACAGAGACAATGGGGCACAGAGAGAATGGGGCACAGAGACAATGGGTCACAGAGACAATGGGGCACAGAGAGAATGGGGCACAGACAGAATGGGGCACAGAGAGAATGGGGCACAGAAACAATGGGGTACAGAGACAATGGGGCACAGAGACAATGGGGCACAGAGACAATGGGGAACAGAGACAATGGGCCACAGAGACAATTGGCCACAGAGACAATTGTGGAACAGAGAGAATGGGTCACAGAGACAATGGGGCACAGAAGAGTTATTTTTTCCTAACAACCGTCAAAGCAATGTAGTTGAAAGAAATTTTGTAAGCATCTTTGTCTTTTCCTTTCAGATTGAAGCCCGTCCTGAAATATGGGACCAGGGGTGTGATTCCTACAGCGATAGAATCTTGAAGGCACAGTCCTGGTACTCGATCTGTCGTCAACTATACCTTCTTTTTCCAGAGGCTGATCGAGACCTCCAATGTACCATAGGTAAATATATAGAATTATGTTAAAAATTACTGTCAAAGTCTTTTGATGTATGTTTAAAAATTTACGCCTTTTTTGTGGTGGGTGGTTTTTCATTGCAGAAAAAGACATAAAGAATAGATGGAAATCCGTTCGAGATGCTTTTCAAAAGTTCCTGTCGAAAAGTGAAAAAAGCGGCTCAGCCCCTGCCAAAAAAAAATGCCCATTCTATCGGGAGTTACAGTTTACTCTCAGCGGTCGTAGTCTGCGCCCGTAAGTTTGTATTTTGACAATGTTATCATAACATAGTTATGCGGAGCAATGCAAAAGCTTGGAAGTGTACCCTTTGATGCCAGTTCCCTTCTACTAGTGAATTCAAAATTTCATGATGACAAGGTTCCAGAACACAGCAATTACCTCCAGTCCAGTATGCATGCGCCATGCTTCCCCCATCACATTATTAAATAAATTAAGTTACTCTGAACCCAATGTAACGATTTTTTATTTATTTTTTTTTTTAAATACAGAAGCCATGGGAACATTCCTCCTCCTAATCCTCCTCCTCCTCCTCCTCCTTCCGCACAAGAAGATGTAGCCATGAATGCAGCACAAGACGAGGCCCCTGCAAGCCAGAATGTAAGCCTTTCGTCCTCAGAAATATCGACGCAAGATTGTATGACACAAGAATTGATTAGTCCCACATGCAGTGACAATTCTGGCGCAACTTCAAATCGCACAACCTCATTGTCCGTGCGGTCTCCCACACCCACAACGACAACCGTCGCCAGACGTGGTTCGCGAACAAATGCCGGTCGGAACACTACTCCTCATTTGGTTCAGGAGACTCTTGGCTTGTTGAGGCAGGCCGGCCAAGATGACAGATATGATCATGCTGGTGCACAGGTTGCTTCAAGCTTAAGGGAGATGGCACCAGATCGTGAGGCATCCTTCATGTCTGTTCTCTATGGGCTTCTTGACATCTACCGATCTCAAGACAGTATCCCTAAAGTCCCAACCATTATGCATGGTTTATACCAAATTTTTAATGTGGAGAATCCACGACAGGGAGGATTCGTTACACAGTTATCGGATGATAGTTCTGCAAGTCTGGAAATGGCGAGCCAAACTTTGTTTGGCTCTGATTATGGGACCAGAACGTACACAAATTTGCAGTGAGAGGTTTTGCACATGTATGGTTTTTTTTGTTTTACATTTTCTGTAAAGTTATTAGGCCATGGCCATGTCAGTGGTTTTTACATTGTACATTTTGTGCAAAGTTAGGAGGGCTTGCACATGTCTGGGGTTTTATTGTTAGCCATTTTTGTACACAGTACCTTTATTGGGTGATATTAACCTTTTTTACAATTAATATTTGCATTAATAAAAATGTTATTGTATCTCAAATTACCTTGGTTATTATTCACTGAGACACATTGGCCCGCCAATAATACTATCTGTATGTTTTTTGCCAGGAAGTTTAGGTATAAACGCTGATTCTCCATTCCCATATGAATGTATTAGACAATGTCCAAGTGGACATTATTTCTCGGTACACCGTATTGGGATAAAATTTTTGTACAGAAGTTTTTTTTTCGTTGGAAAATTATTTAAGCATATACAACAACATTTCATTTAGATGTATGACTTCTTCACCCTTGTGCCCAGACTGACAGAAAAAGAAGACACATATACCATTGGAGTTTTGTAAGGTTTTCGTTTTCAAGATTTTTTTGGAATTTATTTCCGAAAACAAAGAGTCAAAACAAACATTTGTTTTGACATCAGAAAAAAATAATCAAAGCTAAATTAACGCTAAGGTTACATTTGACATCCTTCACAAAGTACAAATTAAATTTGTCATGACCTGTCTTACAACCGGAGGCTTTCAACGTATGGTCAGCCAAGTTATTGGGAAAGCAGACAAATGGTGTGAAGGAAGGTACGGTGTTGGAGTCAGGATGGGTCAGCAACATGGCTGGAAGAGTATTGCCAGGGCACGGCACCTTCTGGGGTCATGAAATAGTCAGTGAAGGTGTCTCTCACCGCCACTGCCAAATTTTCTGGCTGACCAGAACCCCAATTGATGTTGCTACGGAATACTGGGAGTTGCATACTGTCTACGTGCTCAGTAGAATGAGCACGCATAAAGTTATGCAAAACACAGCATGCTTTAATAACAACATCAATTGTGCTCTCATTCAGTTGTATAGCTGAATGGAACACCCTCCACTGACTTGTCATGATCCCGAAGGTGCATTCCACGAATCTGCGTGCCCGGCTTAGCCGATAGTTAAAAATCCTACGCCGGTCATCCAGTCCCCTACGTGGGTATGGGCGCAGCAGGTTAGGCATCAGGGGGAAAGCCTCATCCGATACCATCACGTAGGGGACTGGATGCGTGGAACCAGGCAAAGGTTTATCGGCAGGTAAAGTGTTGTGATTTTGAAGCACTTGTAGACCAATTTGTGAGTTTCGCAGCACACGAGAATCCCCGGTACTGCCATAGGCACCCACATCAATGGCAACAAATCTGTAGTGAGCATCAGCCACCGCCATCAGGACCACAGAGAAATACTTCTTATAATTATAGAAGCGTGATCCTGATCGCGGAGGCTTTTTCACACGGATATGTTTGCCATCAACGGCACCTATGCAGTTCGGGAAGTTGGCCACAGACTGAAAGCCTGCCGCTACCTGCAACCAAGTCTCCTCGTTTGGAGAAGGCATCACAATGGGCTGCAAGTGCTCCCAGATCACAGTGCACGTCACCTTGATAATGATAGAAATCGTGCTTTTCCCCACCCTGAACTGCAAATGCAGTGAAGAATAGGTTTCTCCGGTGGCAAGGAATCTGGAAATTGAAAAGTTTAAAAAGATTAATACAGAATACAAATATCCACTAGACATCATGCAAAAAAGGCATAGTCTCCAGCAAGTTCATTGTAGAAATTTGTTAAAATAAGTAGCGCATCCACACTACATGTAGAAAGGTTAGGCTGTGGTGCTGCACAGGCTGACGGGGTAGCGTTACTTTGTGTAATTTTGCTCCTTGCCATGACACTCTGTACATAAAACCTGTGGCTTGATGAAAGGAGCAGACAGACGCTACATAACGATATCCCTTCATCCCGGGTAACACAATCACCCAGCCACCCCCACCACGGTCAACATGCTCTGTTTTTCCACAGATTCTTGTCATAACTGCAACTTTGCCATTCATGCTATCTTCCGGTTAACATTATATCTTTTTATATACAAACATAAAAACATACCATACAGCATAATTGCACCAATATAACAACCTGCATCCACACTCAGCACACGTCCGACACTCGCAAACCAATCGAACATCTCTACCACAACCATCGCAACAAAGAAGCATACACTTCTATCACTCTCATGCATCCCAAACAATCCTTTAGAGCCTGCGCCTATGCCTCCTGTCTTGTGTTACGCTGTGGCTATGGCTACCGTGCCGACGTTCTTGGTTTTCAGACATAAACATGCACACCTCACTCTATTGAAATATGTAAGAAATGGATATTTGTTAGATAACACTGACCTCAGAGTGATGAGAAGCCTTTCTTCTGCCTCGATCGCTGCCTGCATCCAGGTGTTTTGGTAAGTAAGTTTTGGCCTCAACATTGCCAGGAGCTCATCAAATGCAGAAATTGATAGGCGACAAAATGCCACAAATTTCTCGGGGTACGTTTCAAAAAGAAAGAAAAAATAAGGTCCATGTTAGTTTTCAGACACAATACTTGGGTTGAACGTAATTTTTTAAATTCACACATCTTTATATATATTTTTCTCTTACCTTCTCAAATCCTGGTATAATTGCATGAAGTGGCCCTTATGATCCCTCTCCATGATCAGGGGATGGACCCACATTCGTGGGCTTTCCTCAACCTGTACATAATTTGTTAGAAAGAAAACATCGTTATCAGTAACCATATATCAGCTCACACTCGCCAAGTGCACATTAACTTCAAGAAATGTTACGCTGGGTTCAGACGCAAGGTTTTTACGCCGCAATATAGCGGCAAAGTGGCCCAACCTCGTCAATCACTAGCTTTCACGGACGATGTCTTGGCGTCTGACCCAAGCTGCGAGGCGGCACGATTCACGCCTCATTCCAGGTGCACGCGCCCGATGAGCCGGTCATCAAGCAGCACTCTCACGCTTTGTGACAGGGCTGGTGATGGGGCTGGCCAGCTGACGCTTCATCACGCTCTGCATGGCTAGCGTCACAGTACCCACGCAGGGCGTGTGATATGCAAGGGCCATTCACGCACGTCATACTGCACAACGCAGCCACGTCTCTGTCCCTGGCTGTCCGCCGACGATGTGGTGACAGGAGTGGAGGGTGAGCTATCCTCCCCTCCCCCACACATGTGACCTTAGGGGAGGTAGCGAATTGGGCCCTGTGCATGTTAAGAGAGGGGCCAGATCCTATTCGCCAGGTTTCGGCGAGCTGGCCCAATAGGCTTACCGCCCTGTGTCTACATACCACAGCGGCGGCGGACAGCCAGGACAGCAGGGGCACCAATGGACACAGCGTCCATTCATCGTAACCCAAAACAGCAAACTGGCGTCCTGTGACGCCCGTCTATTTGCGGCGCAACTAGAGGGGCACGTGCAACGGTATTGCGCCTACGCTGCCACAATATATTGTCGTCAGACCCCAGGATAAAGAAGATTAGGCTGCCATATGTATTCTGTGTAACAAGAAAATAATTTAGTACCTCATTTTCCTCCTCTTCATGCTCCAGAAGATGCTGCAAAATTATTAACAAAAACAGTTGTTTGGAGGCCCTCCGCATAGTGCGCAGTCTTGTCAGCGGCATGGCTGGTAGCTCGTAGTAAGCTTCGGAGGTAAACCTTGCTTCCAAAAGCTAGCAGATCATGTGACAGGAAATGGTTTTGTTTTTTTGTTTTTTTTTCCTTTTTGGACATGACAACTTTGTGTACAAACTGTACATGAACAAAATCAGCAATATAAAACCGCTGGAAAAGCCGCCCGAAAAACCGATTGTAAACCGCTGTTCACCGCTGCAAAAAACGCACAGAAACCGCTGGAACAACACTGCAAAGCCGCTGAAGACTGCAGGGATGTGTACTCTTGGCTCCTTGGAAAATCTCAGCGGTTTACTGACGGTCTGAACGTCAGTAAACCTGTATGTGTGAACTTACCCTAACGGTTGCACTTGCGGCAAGCCCCATGCATTGTTTATAGGGCTTGCAGCAAGTGGGGGTTGCCGCAATCCAGCATTTGCGGACGCGCAAAAAACCGCAGCTGACCACGTTTTTTCTCGGCTGCAAGTGCCAAATCGCGGCAACCCCGCACTTGCTGCAAGCCCTATAAACAATGCATGGGGCTTGCCGCAAGTGCAACCGTTACGCCGCAAATGTGGCAGATTCGGTTTTTCACTAGTGTAAAGGCCCCTTAGAAGGAGTCAAAGTTCAGCAATTTCTCATTTTTACATCAAAATTTCCTAAACCATTTTTAGGGACCACATCATTGAAGTGAATTTGAGGGGCGTTCATGACAGAAAACACCCAAAAGTGACACCATTCTAAAAACTGCACCCCTCATACTGCACAAAACTGAATCTAACAAGTTTATTAACCCTTCAGCTGCTTCACAGGAAAAAAGAAATTTATATTCTACCTAACAATATTGCTTTAGCCTCAATGTATTGACTTTTACAAGGATTGCATGACAAATTGGATGTCAACATTTATTACTCAGATTCTTCTGAATGCGCTGATAACCCCCCCATCCCCACATGTGGTCAGAAACCACTGAATGAACACATGGCAGCCAGGCTTGGAGGGGAAGGAGCGCTGTTTGAATTTTGGAAAGCAAATTTGGCTGAAATAGATGACTGACACCATGGTGCATTTCTCAGACCCCTAAAGTACCCAAACAACAGAAATCCCCCACAAGTGACCCCATTTTGGAAACTAAATCTCAGGGATTATATCTAAAGTTATACTGAGCGCTTTCAACCCACAGGTACTTGACAGAGTTTGATAACAATAGGTCATTATACTGAATATATTCCCTTTTATTTATTTTTTTTTACAAAAGTGTTGCTTTAGCACCAAATTTCTCACTTTTACAAAAAGTAACACCTAGATGTGGACCCCACACTTTGTTATCCCCTTTCCTATGAGCGCAGCAATGTAGACAAGAAGTAGGGCCAAATGTGCCTTCAGGTCCTGTGTGCAGCCGGATGCTGCTAATTGCTGCCCCAGCTGCTGATTTTTCAAGACCGCGGCTAGCATGGAGCTAGCCGCGGTCCTGAAACAACAGCGGCGTGCAGCCGCCAGTGTCTGGTTCCCGGATCCTCCCGGTCCGGGGCAATCCGGCCCCATAGGCTCCCATGTTAGGGAGTGCCGGATTGCCCCGGCTCCGGGAAAATCCGGGTTCCGGCAAATTGGGGAGATTTTTCTCCCCGGACAAAAAAATGATACAAGCATCATTTTTGTGACCGTAGAGAAAAATCCATATTCCCCCGGATTGTCCCGGAGTGATGAAACCGGCTTCATCCGGCCCCATAGGCTGCCATGGGGCCAAAAACCGGTCCGGGGCTGTCTGGTTTACACCGGACAGCCCCGGATCAAAAAAGCCGTGGTGTGAAGCCAGCCTTAGAAGGGAAGGAGCAATATTTGAATTTTGGAAAAGATGAAATAGATTGCGGGCACCATGTCGCATTTGCAGGGCGGCTAGCAGGGGCATAACAATTGCGGTTGCAGGGGTCACAACTGTGACGGGACCCGGACCTATAAGAGGCCTGCGCCTGCCGATCCCAGCGCCCACTTCACAATTGTGTGCGTCTCCAAGGACACACATCCACGTGACTGCACGTCAGCACATGCCATCAACGCCTCCTCCTGAGTCTTCAGTTTTTGCAAAGGAGACCAGAGCAGTGGGGGAACTGGGAGAGGTAAGTACACTTTTTTTGAGTACACGGTGACCAGAGGACTTTGGGGGAAGGAGGATAAGGTCAGGGGTGCACCATCCATGAGGCAACCTGAGCTGGTCGCCTCAGGTGGCACAACCTTCTAGCAAACAGAGGGGCGGCAATCACAGGGGGCGCCTGGTGGTAGCGTGGCCCTAGATGCCGCTCCCGCTCCTATAGTCCTTGCTGCCGCCGCTGTGACCAGGTATCTTCCCGGCAGTATCTTCCGGGAGCAGAGCCGCATGTGTACGAGGTGTACGGAGCAGAGCCGAGTGTGTATGAGGTGTATGGAGCGGAGACGAGTGTGTACTAGGCGTATGGAGCAGAGCCGCATGTACAAGGTGTACGGAGCAGAGCCGAGAGTGTACTAGGTGTATGGAGCAGAGCCGCATGTGTACAATGTGTGCGGAGCAGAGCTGAGTGTGTACGAGGTGCATGGAGCGGAGCCGCATATGTATTAGGTGTACGGAGCAGAGCCAAGTGTGTACTAGGTGTATGGAGCGGAGCCGCATGTGTACGAGGTGTACGAAGCAGAGCCGCGTGTGTACTAGGTGTACGAAGCGGAGCCAAGTGTGTACTAGGTGTATGGAGCGGACCCGCGTGTGTACTAGGTGTATGGAGCGGAGCCAAGTGTGTACTAAGTGTACAGAGCGGAGCTGCGTGTGTATAAGGTGTACGGAGCAGAGCCGAGTGTGTATGAGGTGTACGGAGCCGAGCCAAGTGTGTACTAGGCATATGGAGCAGAACCGCATGTACGAGGTGTATGGAGCAGAGCTGAGAGTGTCCTAGGTGTATGGAGCAGAGCCACGTGTGTACAATGTGTACGGAGCAGAGCTGAGTGTGTACGAGGTGTATGGAGCGGAGCCACGTGTGTATGAGGTGTACGGAGCAGAAAGTGTACTAGGTGTATGGAGCAGAGCTGCATGTGTACGAGATGTAGGGAGCAGAGCTGAGTGTGTACTAGGTGTACGGAGCAGAGCTAAGTATGTACTAGGTGTATGGAGCGGAGCCGCATGTGTACGAGATGTACGGAGCAGAGCTGAGTGTGTACTAGGTGTACGGAGCAGAGCCAAGTGTATACTAGGTGTATGGACCTGAGCCACATGTGTACTAGGTGTACGGAGCGGAGCCAAGTGTGTACTAGGTGTATGGAGCAGACCTGCGTGTGTACTAGGTGTGCAGAGCCAAGTGTGTACTAGGTGTACGGAGCGGAGCTGCGTGTGTATAAGGTGTACGGAGCAGAGCCGAGTGTGTATGAGGTGTACGGAGCGAAGCCGAGTGTGTACTAGGCATATGGAGCAGAGCCGCAAGTACGAGGTGTACGGAGCAGAGCTGAGAGTGTACTAGGTGTATGGAGCAGAGCCACGTGTGTACAATGTGTATGGAGCAGAGCTGAGTGTGTACGAGGTGTATGGAGCTGAGCCGCGTGTGTATGAGGTGTACGGAGCAGAGTAGAGAGTGTACTAGGTGTATGGAGCAGAGCTGCATGTGTACGGGGTGTAAGGCGCAGAGCCGCGTGTGTACGGGTCGTGTGGAGCAGAGCCAAGTGTGTACTAGGTGTATGGAGTGGAACCGCATGTGTACGAGATATACAGAGCAGAGCCAAGTGTGTACTAGGTGTACGGAGCAGAGCCAAGTGTGTACTAGATGTACGGAACAGAGCCGCGTGTGTACTAGGTGTATGGAGCGGAGCCAAGTGTGTACTAGGTGTATGGAGCGGACCCGCGTGTGTACTAGGTGTACGGAGCGGAGCCAAGTGTGTACTAGGTGTACAGAGCGGGGCTGCGTGTGTATAAGGTGTACGGAGCAGAGCCGAGTGTGTATGAGGTGTACGGAGCCGAGTGTGTACTATGCGTATGGAGCAGAGCCGCATTTATGAGATGTACAGAGCAGAGCTGAGTGTGTACTAGGTGTATGGAGCAGAGCCGCGTGTGTACAATGTGTGCGGAGCAGAGCTGAGTGTGTAAGAGGTGTATGGAGCGGAGCCACGTGTGTGTGAGGTGTATGGAGCGGAGCAGAGCCGAATGTGTATGGGGCGTAAGGCACAGAGCCGTGTGTGTACGGGTTGTGCGCAGCAGAGCCAAGTGTTTACTAGGTGTATAGAGCGGAGCCGCATGTGTACAATGTGTACGGAGCGAAGCCGAGTGTGTATGAGGTGTACGGAGCAGAGCCAAATGTGTACGAGGTGTACGGACCTGTTCTGTCCCATCTGATGGCTGTAAATCTAAGCGCTCTAATTACCAGTCCCTTAGATATTTGTATGCTCGGTACTTACCCCATCAGGGGCAACAGACAGTTTCAACTCGATCGCCAGTGCAGCTGTAGTAAGACAGGAGAACACTGTAGTTTTCTTCCGTATCTTGTATTAGTCACAATAAACGATAGGTAAAAAGGATTAATCTGTACAGGGGGTATACACATGTGTCTTGAGCAATGGCTTCTGCAGACTAAACTGGGGAAGAAGGGGGGACGTCCTGTACAGACACAACTAAGGAAAAAGAGCAGGGACAAAATTCATACAGTCTACCTAGCAACAACAGAGAGTTTCCTGATTGGAGGAAATACACAATGCAGAGAAATAAATACAACAAGTTGTTCCCATTCGTGGGACACAACACTCCCCGTCTGAAATCGTCCGATTTCACAAGTCTGTGTGATGTAAGGAGCCGACTCTGTCCCTCGATATCATACATCTGCAAAAGAGGAGAGAAAAACACCAAATTCAAACGCTAATGCAGTATTCAAGTCCATGCTTGCAGTGAAATGCAGTCCTTGAATAAAAAATAAAAACGAAAATGAGTCCAACAGGGAAAAAAAAACTTCTTCAGATTGGGGAAGCTGCAATGTGCAAACTCTTCCACCAACCCAACTGTAGAAGTCCTAGTCCGAAGGAAAGGTCCAAAGTTCGATTGGACACTGACAGTTCTATGTCCTGGTGCGTCAGGGGTGGGAGGAGGTGCACTCCCCGCCGTGACAAGGTCCAGCAACAAGTCCAGTTCATGTAACTGCTGATCGAAGGAGCCACCAGGCGATGTACTTGGACCAAACGTCCGTAGGCACAATGGCTGACCAGCTTGAAGAGTGTCCAGGGTTATGGGACCTCAGCTTCCGTGCTGGCACCTTGAAAACATGGTTTGCACTGCAGGTTGGTCTGAGGGTCTTTTTCCCAGTCTCCCGCCTGTGTTGTCTCTGAAATGGTGACATAGTGTCCCTGTCGATACCCTCAATATCAAGCTGTCTCAGCAGTATCCTGTCATGCACTGCGATGGGTGTCTTGAACCCGAGAGGACCGTGGATGCTGTTTTCAACAGGGGAGGTTCCTCGTTTAATAGGAAGTTCGTTACAGGGTGATGCTTGGGAAGTAAATGTGCGTTGTTTGACATCCGTCAACGTGTTGAAGCTGCGTTGTGTGGGGAGAACACTAACACCTTCAGAAAGGAGTAGGCAGTTGAGAGAAGGGCTCTCAGTGTGAACACTGGACTCTAGCACGGCTTCGGCTTCGCCTGGCTTGTGATGGTTGTAAGGGTCACAGATTGGAAAGTTAGCAGTTTCTTGCAGCGGATCCGTAGGCAACTCAGTCTTTGTAGGAAGAGAGGGTGAGTCGTTGACCTGGTTTGCGGGGTAGAGTGTTGTTGACTCATGGTTGTCTTGTATTAGTCACAATAAACGATAGGTAAAAAGGATTAATCTGTACAGGGGGTATACACATGTGTCTTGAGCAATGGCTTCTGCAGACTAAACTGGGGAAGAAGGGGGGACGTCCTGTACAGACACAACTAAGGAAAAAGAGCAGGGACAAAATTCATACAGTCTACCTAGAAACAACAGAGAGTTTCCTGATTGGAGGAAATACACAATGCAGAGAAATAAATACAACAAGTTGTTCCCACTCGTGGGACACAACACTCCCCGTCTGAAATCGTCCGATTTCACAAGTCTGTGTGATGTAAGGAGCCGACTCCGTCCCTCGATATCATACATCTGCAAAAGAGGAGAGAAAAACACCAAATTCAAACGCTAATGCAGTATTCAAGTCCATGCTTGCAGTGAAATGCAGTCCTTGAATAAAAAATAAAAACGAAAATGAGTCCAACAGGGAAAAAAAAACTTCTTCAGATTGGGGAAGCCGCAATGTGCAAACTCTTCCACCAACCCAACAGTAGAAGTCCTAGTCCGAAGGAAAGGTCCAAAGTTCGATTGGACACTGACAGTTCTATGTCCTGGTGCGTCAGGGGTGGGAGGAGGTGCACTCCCCGCCGTGACAAGGTCCAGCAACAAGTCCAGTTCATGTAACTGCTGATCGAAGGAGCCACCAGGCGATGTACTTGGACCAAACGTCCGTAGGCACAATGGCTGACCAGCTTGAAGAGTGTCCAGGGTTATGGGACCTCAGCTTCCGTGCTGGCACCTTGAAAACATGGCTTGCACTGCAGGTTGGTCTGAGGGTCTTTTTCCCAGTCTCCCGCCTGTGTTGTCTCTGAAATGGTGACATAGTGTCCCTGTCGATACCCTCAATATCAAGCTGTCTCAGCAGTATCCTGTCATGCACTGCGATGGGTGTCTTGAACCCGAGAGGACCGTGGATGCTGTTTTCAACAGGCGAGGTTCCTCGTTTAATAGGAAGTTCGTTACAGGGTGATGCTTGGGAAGTAAATGTGCGTTGTTTGACATCCGTCAACGTGTTGAAGCTGCGTTGTGTGGGGAGAACACTAACACCTTCAGAAAGGGGTAGGCAATTGAGAGAAGGGCTCTCAGTGTGAACACTGGACTCTAGCACGGCTTCGGCTTCGCCTGGCTTGTGATGGTTGTAAGGGTCACAGATTGGAAAGTTAGCAGTTTCTTGCAGCGGATCCGTAGGCAACTCAGTCTTTGCAGGAAGAGAGGGTGAGTCGTTGACCTGGTTTGCGGGGTAGAGTGTTGTTGACTCATGGTTGTCGTCTTGAAGACAAAACAGGTTTGGGTTATCAGGTGGTTGTTCTTTCCACCTAGTGTCGTTTGGCTTCTCCCTTACCCAGAAGTGATGTGGGTACGGCAGAAGAGACACGTCGTGGTCATCTGATGTGATGACGGTTTTGTAAGAAGTGAGGTTCCTTGGCTTCTTTGTCTGGTTGCTACAGACATCACCGATAATGACCCAGCCTAGCTAGAGGCGCTGAGCGTACGGTTCATCAAGTTGACCAAAGATTTGTAGATGCGCCTTGTGCAGTCGTATGATGTCTCTGCCGAGGAGAATTAAGATGTCTGCCTTGTTGTCAAGGGCCGGTATCTCGCTGGCTATGTCTTTGAGGTGAGGAAACTGAAGAGCCGCTTCTGGTGTTGGGATTTCTTCCCTGTTGAAGGGTATCTGGTTGCCCTCTGTGTGTGTTTCGGAAGTGGTATCTCCTTGGAGCTGGAGAGAGAAGTTATTATGAGGCCACTGGCCCTTCTTCCAGTGGCTTCTGTCACACCGCTGCAGGTGCCCAAGGTGTAGGAATGAGTGTTTCCCCTTAAGTCAAGCAAATCGAGGAGTTCTGACATGGCCAGTGATTTGTTGCTCTGGTCGTCCAGACTGACGTACACCTTGACTGCCTTCTCTGGATGACCTTCAGGATACACCTTTGCCAGGCAAATCTTCGCGCAAGACGTGTCGCGAAGACCTTATCCGCAAACCTTGGTGCAGGATGAAGATACCCCAAGATGGTTAGTTGCCTTGTCTGTACTCTCCCCGCCATTGCCTGTGGTGGGAGAAGGCGTAGACGCTGAGTCAGGTTGTGACGGATGGAGAGCATGTACGTGGTCTTCGCTGTCGCACTCTATACACTTATGTAAGGGAAGGAAAAGAAGCATGTATGTATAACCGGGATCAGGGAAATATAGAAAAAAGACCCATATATATAGTCAAAAATTCATTTATTGAACACTTATACAAAACAGGAACTAACAAACAATTTAAAAACCATTAAAAGGTGGAAACCACCAACGAAGCTATGGCCTTGTAATGTACATTATAATGAGCCAACAAATGGTAACACAGCAGTATAAACCACTTCTTATAGGTGGATGATGAGAATATTCTGGTAGTCAATTAGTAGACGAAGTCACAGCAAAATCAATCACCCTATCAAAGAATGTACAGTACAGTAAACTGATGTACTAAAAATGGTCACACATGAAACAGGATCAGATATAAACACCTGTTAAGTAAATAGGCTGGAACAATAGAATGGTAAACCAAACTAACCAAACCTATAAGTTCCTAAAAAAGGTTGTACTAAAGGACCTCTACCACTGTGTGGTCAGATGTGCTGTAAATGGGACGAAAGATCCCCTAATGTAGGGAGGGACAGTGTCTACATATAATAATGTGGTGATGAATTGAACCAGCAAGCCCTGAAAAGAAGGGAGATATAAATATCAGGTAAGTAATAGGACCTCAGGTGCACCGATCAGTGCCACCATGTCCAAGTATAGTTACCAGTAAAATCATCATCCATCACACAAGGCACATAGCAGGCTTGACACCCGACGCGTGTCGCCGCCTATAAGACGGCTTACATATCAGTTCTTAAAGCATGTGACTGGTGGATCACGTGACTGTGCCTCCCAATCACGTTTTTTCATAAAGCACTCTATACACTTGATGGTGATGACACAGGCCTTAGCAATGTGTTCGGTAGAAGCACAGCACCTGAAGCATACTCCAAACTTCTTTAAGAGTTCTGTTCATTCTTGAAGTGGTTTCTTCCTGAAGCCGATACATTTCTTCAGGGGATGTGGCAGTTTGTGGATAGGACACTGGCGGTTCGGGTCTTCTACCTTCTCGCCTTCTCTGCCTTTGTCTGGCGCTGATGTCGGTGAAGGCAGAACTTCAGTCATTTTTGTAGACACGGGACCGCTGCGGTTTTTGTTGTGAGAGTGTGAACTCTCGTACTTGGGAGATGACGCAGGACCACTGGGTTCTTCATAACAGAAGCTGGGGTCGTTTTTATGCTCTGCAATCTCTTGATGAAGTCGCAAAAGAAGGAGAACGGAGGGAAGGAGACTTGGTATTGTCTCTTGTAGTTTGATCCTCATGTGGTCCATTTTTCTTGGACGTTGTAAGGCAACTTGGTGACAATGGGTTTCACCCCATGAGCGGTGTCCAGGTAGCTGAGGCCAGGTAGATGTGTGTCTGTCTTGGCCAGCTGGAGCTCGGACAGCAGGTCGCTGAGTTCCTGGTACCTTAAAGCATCCTTGCTGGATATTTTGTGAAAGTCATATAGTTGTTTGAGTAGAGCATCTTCGATAGCTTCAGGACTGCCAAACCCTTTCTCAAGTCTGTCCCATGCGGTTGCGAGACCGGCCATGGGGTCGCTGATATAAACGGATTTGAGCTTCTTGATTCTCTCCGTAGACTGTGGGCCTAGCCACCTGAGTAGCAGATCCAGCTCTTCAGCAGCGGTAATGCCAAGGTCACTGATTGCAGTTTTGAAGGTACACTTCCACCCTCTGTAGTTTTCGGGCTGGTCGTCGAACCTTGTGAGACTGGTGATAGTGAGTTCTCGGCGAATCATGTACCTCGCAAAGTCGGACATGTCTGTTCTTTCTGACCTTGGGGGCACACTTGCTTGCTGAGTGATGCTGTTAGCGTGGGCTGTAGCTTCTTGACTCAGGAACATGGGAAGGTACGGAGTGGCATAGGTGTTTAGGCTAGCGACCGGTTTGGTGTGTACAGTTGTTGTTGTATGCGGGTCCGGAACTACACAGTTGTCTGTAGTGTAGTGCCTTACCGACATGTTGGGTTGCATGTGGACATTGGCATACGGAGGTTGCTGAGGTGCAGGGTCTGGCTGTGCATTGAAGTGTGAAGGTGGTTCAGATTTGAATGAGTGAGGCACATTGGACTGACCTGGGAAGTTGGAAGCTGCAGGTGGATCGGCGTCTTGATACTCTGGAGAAGTGTTGTTGCTGACCAGAATGTTGGGTCGATTGGTGGTTCGCTGGCTTGGCTCAGCACGTAGTCTCTCGAGCGCTTTAGGGGGTCTTCCGAGTTGAGTTCATACAAACTGACGCTGCCTTCTTGGCTTCCACCTAGAGCTTGCTCAAAGACCTTTAGCCTGGCCATGGCAGCCACATGTTCACATTCCTTCTGTAGGGGTTCCACCTCCACCTTCTTTTGCGCAGACTCGGCTTGTGCCTCTGCCTTCTTTCGCGTAAACTCGGCTTCCGCCTCCGCCTTCTTTCGCGCAGACTCTGCTTCCATGACTGCTTTCTTCTGGGCGAAGACAGCTAGTACTTTTGTTGTTTCTGCTTCAGCACGTGCCTTTATAAGCTGCTCACTGAGGGTTGAGTACCTTGATGAGCCCGATTTGAGTGAGTGCCTTGAGCTCTTAACAGACCTGGATTTCTGAGATGCCGCTCCTGATATTTGTGGTATTTTTGCTTCAGTCTGGTTCACGATGTCGTGCACGGTGCAGTCTCGTTCGGCATCGAGCTGTTGGAAGTCCTGGAGTTCCTTTAGAGACTCAGGCGTATTTACTTTCAGCAGGGTAAATATGTATTTTTTGCAAGTGTCCTTGTAGGACTGGTATGCGGAGTACAGTTGTTCTAGGGCTCCCTCTGGTGGTAGCTCATGAGCACCTGGCACAGATAACACAGTGACTTGTTTTATCACTCTTTGCCAAAGTAATGTTATGTGGATAAGATAAGCAGTTCACTTATGGCTGTTTCTAAGGCTACTTTCACATTGCGATTTTTAGGGAGCCGATGATGTCCGATATAAATCGGACAGCATCGGCTCCCTTCTGATGCCTGGAATCGGATGCCAAATAGGCATCCGATTCGAGCATTAAATCGTAGCCTCCGGGCTGAAAAAAAGAAAAAAAAAAAAGTTTATGCTCACCTCCCCCCGAGCCCCCGCCATCTCCCGCCGTCTTCCTGCAGGCTCCCGGTGGCTCCCGCAGGCTCCCGGTGTCTGCAGAGGTCTTCTTCTTGTGTACAGGACCTGCGGTGATGCCACAGTCACGTGACAGCAGGTTCCACCATGGTAACCCGCGGTCACATGACTTTGACATCACCGCAGGTCCTGTACAGCAGAAGAAGACCTCTGCAGACACCGGGAGCCTGCGGAAGCCACCGGGAGCCTGCAGGAAGACAGCGGGGGCTCGGGAGGAGGTGATCATAAACTTTTTTTTCTTTTTTTAACCCTTGCCCTCCCAGTTTGGAGCATTTTTACTGTACTGAGCATGCTCAGTACAGTAAAATCGGGTCCGAGGAGACATCAGATGTTTCCTCGGACCCTTCTCTATAGGGCCCCATGTTAAATTGATCGGTCGGATTGGATGTGCACTAAATGCCATCCGATTCGGTCCGATCCGATTCTGTCAGATTTTATTTTCGGTGCAAAAATCGGAGCAGGCTCCGATTTTTGCACCGATGAAAATATCGGACAGAATTGGATCGGACCAAATCGGATGGCATTTAGTGCACATCTGATTCGGTCCGATGCCCATAGGGCTGCATAGGGCCCAAAATCGGTCCGATGCTGTCCGATTTTTATCAGACAGCATCGGATTTTAAAAATCCGTAATGTGAAAGCAGCCTAAGCTCTCTTTAATTCTCCATGTTGGTTTGATTAACTGTTTAGGTCTTTCACAATGAGTAGACTGAGAATCTATCATTTCTCCTTGTTGATTCAGGATAGGCAGTGAATGAGAGCTTTGCATCTCAAGAATTGTGCACAGGATTGCAAGGGTGGGGGCTTTCTGCTCCTGGTTGTCAGGGAGACGGATGACAAAGTATCAGTTCTGTGCTTTTAGAATCTATGCAGGCTGTATTGCAAGTCTATTCACTGCAGCCTGACAATGGTTTATAGATGATCACTTCTCAGGCAGGATTTATAACCTGTATACGTTCTTAGTGACGAGTTATCCTCTCACTGAGCTTATTTCTATTTGCAGGCTCATGTAGTCTGCTGTTCAGTTATGCTGTGGCTTGTTATCAGTCTTATTTAGGCAATCTTGTCTCTGGATTGCATGCAGTATACTGCTCCTGGTAACAGGTTCTTTACTGATCATGAGCTGTATACAATTCCCGGTCACAGCTAATCCTTTCTACTTGTTCTGTCCCATCTGATGGCTGTAAATCTAAGCGCTCTAATTACCAGTCCCTTAGATAATTGTATGCTCGGTACTTACCCCATCAGGGGCAACAGACAATTTCAACTCGATCGCCAGTGCAGCTGTAGTAAGACAGGAGAACACTGTAGTTTTCTTCCGGATCTTGTATTAGTCACAATAAACGATAGGTAAAAAGGATTAATCTGTACAGGGGGTATACCATATGTCTTGAGCAATGGCTTCTGCAGACTAAACTGGGAAAGAAGGGGGGACGTCCTGTACAGACACAACTAAGGAAAAATAGCAGGGACGAAATTCATACAGTCTACCTAGCAACAACAGAGAATTTCCTGATTGGAGGAAATACACAATGCAGAGAAATATATACAACAGGTTGTTCCCATTCGTGTACACAACATGACCAGAGCTGAGAGTGTATGAGGTGTACGGAGCGGAGCCGAGTGTGTACAAGGTGTACAGAGCGGAGCCGAATGTGTATTAGGTGTATGGAGCAGAACCGTATGTGTACTAGGTGTACGGAACAGAGCCGAGTGTGTACTAGGTGAACGGCGCAGAACCAAGTGTGTACTAGGTATACGGAGCGGAGCCGAGTGTGTACTAGCGTATGGAGCAGAGCCGCATGTACCTGTGTTTCCCCCAAAATAAGACACTGTCTTATATTATTTTTCCCACTGCAGCAGCCTCCCAACCCAGTACGGTACCGTGTCCCACTGCAGCAGCCTCCCATCCCAGTACGGTACCGTGTCCCACTGCAGCAGCCTCCCATCCCAGTACGGTACCGTATCCCACTGCAGCCTGCCATGTGTGTACACACACACATCACACACACACATTAAACACACACACACACATCTCATCACACACACACACACACATCAAAATACACTTTCACTTTCTTACCGTACTCTTTCTTTTCTTTTCTCTGCGGTGCTGCTTTGGTGCTGGTGGTGCACAGCGCCATGGGCCAATCACAGCGCAGGAGCCCTGGGCCAATCAGCGCCGGAGCCCAGGGCCAATCACAGCGCCGGAGCCCAGGGCATACAGCGCAGACCCTGCCATCACAGCGCAGGAGCCCTGGGCCAATTACAGCCCAGGACTGATGTCAGCTGGCCCATGATTCCTGCGCTGTGATTGGCGCAGGGCTCGTGGGCGGGGGGAGACCAGCAGACAGCGCCGGAGAGCTCCAGGGCTCTGAAAGCCACAGAGTGGCGGGCCCTGGACAGCGGGGGCAGCGAGGAGCGGGGACACAGATGCATACCCCAATCTTGTGATCGGCGGCATGCACCACAGGTACCCCTATAATCGGGGGATGTCTTATATTGGAAGTAGGTCACCCCCCAAGCATGCTTTACTTTCGGGGGGGGCCCCTATTTTCGGGGAAACACGGTACGAGGTGTACAGGAGCAGAGCTGAGAGTGTACTAGGTGTATGGAGCAGAGCCGCGTGTGTACGAGGTGTACGGAGCAGAATTTGATAATAATAGGTCATCATATTGAACATTTTCTTTTTTTCACACTAAATTTCTCACGTTAAGATATGTGCACATGATCCAGAGACACTGTGTCTGGTCGCAGTGTCTCCTCTACTGCAGGGGATGCCAGGGATATCTGCAGGTCAATGCAGCAATCAGAGCCCATGGTCTATGTTCGGGACAGGGTGGCTTTTCCCTGCAGTCACCCAATTAGATCACTTCCAACTCTGCAGCGCTAAAATGACATGCTGCGGTCAATCGGTGGCATGGAAAGCCGCCCCGCACAGTTCAGTTAATGTTGCGGAGAAAACTAGCACAGTGAGCACAGGATTTCTGTAAATCCCATTCACTGTCCTTGTACTGCACAATGCAGTAGTTTAGATGCAGTGATAACACGCTGCGTCCAAACAGCTGCAAATACTGATTGTGTGAACATGCACTTAGACTATGTGCCGACTAGAAAATAGTGGTGCAGATTTTGTGCTTCCAGAAATTGCTTCACCTGCAGAAAAAGACGCAGCAGAAAAATCGCTATGCCAATGTTTTTTTTGCCATATTTTTTCATGAGGTTTTGCTTCATATTCTTTTAGAAATTGTTCACTCTTGAGACTGTGAATAAAGCTAGTTTAGGCTGGGAAAAAAAAGGCTTTCAAGATATCATAATTTGACAGGGGCTCCGCTGTATTTTTTGTCACCAATCCAGGTACAGCATGCAGGTACGGGCTGCCACCAACCCCCATCTGTCTAGTTTTACCCGGACTGTTAATCAAAAATAAATTTTTTATTATGTCTTTATTAATTGAAAAAACAAAACAACGTGGGGCTTCGCCATATTTTTGGTTGCTAGCCCTGGTACTATTAGGAATCCTCAGCGTGGGGAGGGCCAAGCTTTCTGGGCCCTTGTGCTGCAAATTGCAGCTCACAGTAGCCCCAGAAAATGGTGCATTCATAGAAGCACCATTGTCTGGTGCTGTACCCGACTCTTCCAGCTACCATGTGGCGGTGGCAGATTTGGTAATAAGGAGTTAATGCCAGCTTTGTATTGTCAACTGGCACTAAGCCCGAGATTCTTAATGTCCGGGTCTATTTAGACCCGGCCATTAGGAATCTCTAGAAAATAGTAAAGAATACACAACACACAGAGAAATACTTATTTATAGCAAAAAACACAAATACATATTTAGACATCCATCTTTAATACCTCCCACATAATAACCCTCCACGATCCTGTCTGACGTCCTTTACTGGGTCACCTGAGGTCAGACAAACCAACATGGCTCTCTGACCTGAGGTCAAAATTGAATACACATGAGGTCAGAGAGCCACGTAGCGCTATCTGACCTCAGGAGACCATAATGTCACACCTTGCAGGCGCATGCATCACAGAAAAAGACACTGAGGAGTCAAAGGACCAGACCGTGGGACTCGAGGGATCACAGGGACGGAGATACGAGATGTGGGGCAAGGAGGGTACAGGGGGGAGGGACGAGGTGCGGGACCTAGTGACCGAGGGGACAGGACATTCCCCTCCCATCTGATATGTCAGGTGGGAGGGAAATACTGATGATGACTGTGCTCACTGTGTGTGTGCTGGTACAGACTGGGGAGGAGCACGAAGGGGACTGAGCTGGGTGACCGAGGGGACTGAGTGGAGCCGCGGATACAGTGGGCTGGCTGATATTTCTCTCTGATGTGACATGTGATCACATCAGAATGAAATCCACAAGAGGTGGCTGCTTCTGGCATGCTCCAGCACCATTTTTAGAGGATCAGGAGGAGGGGAGGGGCGTGAGGTGCTGTGTACCGATACTGGAAGATTGGGGGGGGGGACCAGGGCAGGACATTTCTCTGTCATCCGATATGTTTGAGCCAATCCATGAAAGAGAAATAATTTTTTTCACCATTGATGACATGTATTTTCATGTGATCCCCATTATACACTGGTGTACAGTGTAAAACAGCGATCAAGTTACCGGTAATGAAAAAAACAGCCCGATTCCTAATCTGCAGGGTCTCAGCTACTCCCGGTAGCTGACACCCTAGAGATTTTCGGGCAATGAGGTGTGCTACAGGATTTTCCCTTGCTGTTGTTGAAAGATGTCTGCAAGGAATAAATACACTCATTTCCCTATGCCGAAAGTTGTAAGCCCATGGTTATCAGGTTAAAGGGAGTTTTTGATTTCAAACAATAAATCTGGCTGCAGTTTGGACAACATGAGTCACCTTTCCAGGTTCCCAGCTGTGCCTATAGTCTCTTTTTTTTTTTTAATGCTTAGTGATCCTATCAGCTCAGTGGCGTACATAGAAATCATGAGGCCCCGTAGCAGAATTTCTAATTGAACCCCTACCCCCAAAAAAAAAAAAATAATATTTGGTTGGGTTACATACATAGTAACATAGTAACATAGTTTTTAAGGTTGAAGTAAGACTTTAAGTCGATCTAGTTCAACCCATAGCCTAACATGTTGATCCAGAGGAAGGCAAAAAAAAAACCATGTGGCAACACTAGCTCCACATTGGGGGAAAAAATTCCTTCCTGACTCCAGATATGGCAATCAGACTAGTTCCCTGGATCAACGCCCTATCAAAGAATCTAGTATATATAACTGGTAATATTATAGTTTTCAAGAAAGGCATCCAGGCCCTTCTTAAATGTTAGTAGTGAGTCACTCATTACAACATCATGTGGCAGAGAGTTCCATAGTCTTACTGCTCTTACAGTAAAGAATCCACGTCTGTGATTATGATTAAACCTTCTTTCCTCCAGATGTAGAGGATGCCCCCTTGTCCCCATCTCAGGCCTAAGAGTAAAGAGATCATTAGAAAGGTCTCTTTACTGTCCCATCATATATTTATACATTATTATAAGATCACCCCTAAGCCTTCGTTTTTCCAAGCTAAATAACCCCAAGTTTAATAACCTGTCTTGGTATTGCAGACCCCCTCAGTCCTCTAATAATCTTGGTCGCTCTTCTCTGCACCTGCTCTAGTTCAGCTATGTCTTTCTTATACACCGGAGACCAGAATTGTACACAGTATTCTAAATGTGGTTGCACTAATGACTTGTATAGAGGTAAAATTATGTACTCCTCATGAGCATCTATGCCTCTTTTAATGCATCCCATTATTTTATTTGCCTTTACAGCAGCTGCCTGACACTGGCCACTAAATGTGAGTTTGTCATCTACCCATACACCCAGGTCTTTTTCAGTGATAGTTTTGCCCAGTGTTTTACAATTAAAGGGATCCTGTCACCCCCAAAACACCTCTAAAGCTATTAAAAGCTGTCCCTAGAGCATAGTAACACTTACCCTACACTCCTTTTAGCTCCTAAATGCACCAAGTGAAATTGAAGATAAATGTTATTACAGTACCTCATTAGGGATGATAATGAGTGACTATGCTATTCATAGTCACCCTGGCAGGCTCTCCCACTTCATAATATCACGCCTCCATAGGCGTGATCTTCTAATCAGATTAAAATGCGCGCCTCCCCGCTCTGTGCTGTCTCGGCCGGCCTGTAGTGGGGCTGGGTGACGCGAATCGCGTCATTTCCGGCGCCGGGTGACGTAGTACACCCGCGCCGCTTTGTTAGCTTCAAAACGCGCACTGTGCATGCGCATGCGCAGTGCGGCTCTTGAAGCTAACAGCGGCGCGGGTGTACAAACGTCACCCGGCGCCGGAAATGACGCTATTCGCGTCACCCAGCCGCACACTGCAGCGGTCCAGCTGCCATAGGAGAGCGGGGAGGCGCGCATTTTAATCTGATTAGACGATCACGCCTATGGAGGCGTGATATCATGAAGTGGGAGAGCCTGCCAGGGTGACTATGAATAGCATAGTCACTCATTATCATCCCTAATGAGGTACTGTAATAACATTTATCTTCAATTTCACTTGGTGCATTTAGGAGCTAAAAGGAGTGTAGGATAAGTGTTACTATGCTCTAGGGACAGCTTTTAATAGCTTTAGAGGTGTTTTGGGGGTGGACAGGATCCCTTTAAGCACATAATTATACCTTTTGTTTCCTCTGCCCAAGTGCATGACTTTACATTTATCCCCATTAAAGCTCATTTGCCATTCATCAGCCCAAGCTTCTAGTTTACATAAATCATCCTGTAATATAAAATTGTCCTCCTCTGTATTGATTACCCTGCAGAGTTTAGTGTCATCTGCAAATATTGAGATTCTACTCTGTATGCCCCCTACAAGGTCATTAATAAATATATTAAAAAGCGGGCCCAACACTGACCCCTGTGGTACCCCACTGTTAACTGTGACCCATTCTGAGTGTGTTCCATTAATGACCACCTTTGTTTCCTATCGCTAAGCCAGTTCTTAACCCACTTACACATATTTTCTCCTATCCCCATTGCTCCCATTATATATATAACCTTTTGTGTGGCACTGTATCAAAAGCTTTTGAAAAGTCCATATATACCACATCCACTGCATTTCTTTGGTCCAGTCCAGAACTTACTTCTTCATAGAAGCTTATCAGATTAGTTTGACAGCAACGGTCCCTCGTAAAACCATGTTGATATTGGGCCATGAGGTTATTTTTCTTCAGATACTCCAGTATAGCATCTCTTAGAAAACCCTGTAGGATTTTACCCACAGTAGAGGTTAAGCTTACTGGCCTATAATTTCCAAGTTCAGTTTTTGTCCCCTTTTTGAATATTGGCACCACATTTGCTATACGCCAGTCCTGTGGTACAGACCCTGTTATTATGGAATCTTTAAATATTAAAAATAATGGTCTATCTATGACAGTACTTAATTCCACTTGGCTTAGGTACCATTATATATGTGCACATTGAAACATGTGGTGATGTTGTACTATATATATATATATATATAGAATGTAAAACCAATGGAGTGACCACCTGCTTGTAGCCTCTGGAGGTGTCTCCCATTTGTACTTCGTTCAGAACGTTTATGTGTCTGCTTTTTATATATATATATATTTAATAAAAAGGTAAAATTTTATCTAACTCAAACTCCGTAGTGATGTCCACTTGTATAAAAAAAAAAAAAGGTACTTAATTCCTGCAGCACTCTGGGGTGTATCCCATCAGGGCCCGGGATTTGTCAATTTTAGTGATTTTTAGACGATGCCGTACTTCCTGCTGGGTTACGCAGGTGACATTTAATTGAGAGTTTTTGTTATCACTGATCATATTGTCTGTCATGGGATTTTCTTGTGTAAATACTGTTGAAAAAAAGTCTTTAGCATATTGGCTTTTTCCTCAACCTCATCCACCATTTCACCCAGACTATTTTTAAAGGGGCCAACACAATATTTTTTAGTTTCTTAACTATTTATGTAGTTAAAAAATATTTATTTTTATTTATATTTATTTTTACTTTTTCTGGTAATGAGTCTCTCTGTGTCAATCTTTGCTGCCTTGATTTGCTTTTTACAAATGTTATTTAATTTTCAGTATTTATTTAATGCTCATCACTACCTACTTGCTTTAATTCCCTAAATGCTTTCTTTTTGTCACTTATTGCGCCCCTTACAGCCTTATTTAGTCATAGTGGTTTCGTCCTATTTCTAGCATGCGTATTCCCATAGGGTATATATTGTGCACAGGCCCTATTCAGGATGTTAATAAACGTCTCCCACTTGCTTTGCGTACTTTTATGTCTCAGGACATCGTCCCAGTTTATTGCACTAAGATTATCTCTCAACCGTTGGAAATTTGCCTTCCTGAAGTTTAGTGTCCTTGTAGCCCGTCTACTACACATCTTATTAAAGGATATTTGAAAACTTATTATTTTGTGATCACTATTACCCAAGTGACCTCCAACCCGTATATTTGATATGCGGTCTGGCCTGTTGGTTAATATTAGGTCCAGCAGTGCCCCCCTTCTTGTTGGGTCCTGAACCAGTTGTGAAAGGTAAGATATTGTTCTACTCATGAGTTTTGTTCAAAATCCAAAATTATTTTCCATTATGATGAGGATATTCTCCTCCACTTCTATTATTGTTGGGGACTTATAACAAACCCCTATCAGTAATTTATTATTTTTTCCCCCTCCCCTTATCTCCACCCACAGAGACTCTACATTTCCATTAGATTCACCTATATTATCACGCAGGATGGTTTTAAGGATGATTTTACGTATAAACATACACCTCCCCCTCGTTATTTGTACGGTCATTTCTGAACAGACTGTAGCTCTGTAAATTAACAGCCCAGTCATGGCTCTCGTCCAACCATGTCTCCGATATCCCCACCATGTTATAATTATTTTCCAACATCAATTCTAATTCCTCCATTTTGTTGGTGAGGCTTCTGGCATTAGTGTACATGCACTTTATGCATCTCTCTTTACCTCTATTCCTTCCTACTATATTGACTGTTCTAACCTCACCCCCCATGCCACCCCCAATTTTATTACTTGTGCCCAGGTTACTATTTACACTATCTTCCCCTCCTGTACAATGAATACCCTCCCCCCCAATCCCTAGTTTAAACACTCCTCCAACCTTCTAGCCATTTTCTCCCCCAGCACAGCTGTACCCTCCCATTGAGGTGCAGCCCGTCCAAGCATAGAACCTGTAGCCAACAGAGAAGTCGGCCCAGTTCTCCAGGAACAAAACCCTCCTTCCTACACCAATTCCTGAGCCATTTATTTATCTCCCTAATCTCCCATTGCCTCTCTGGTGTGGCACGTGGTACAGGCAGTATTTCAGAGAATACTACCTTGGAGGTCCAGCTGCAGATAAGTGCACCTCTTGCCATTCCCTATGAGCAGGGTCCCCCTGTTGCATTTGTTACCCCTCCCCCCCCTTGGTATTTCCTCACTTTGTGTGTAGTGCGCCGGATGCTGTTGGTCCATGCGCCACTGTCATGCACGGTGACACCCCCTTAGTCCAACGGGACGGAAGATGCAGCAGTAGGGGCCATTTTAGATCTTGTGTGCCTAGGCTGGGAGGATGTTCCAGTGCTCAGATAACGGCCATATCAATCTGAGACCTCTGCCGATCGGCTCCTGAGCTGCCTACTTGTCTCCTGCTTCTGCCCATTTACTTTTTGTGCAGTTCCTGCAGTTGCTGGTGGCCTTAGGAGAAACGATATGCAGAGCTGCAGCAATTTGTGCCCTATCCCTCCATCGGCAAGCCACGCCCCACCCTGATTTTGATTTGTATATTCTGCTTCCCAAAGATTGCACTACGACGCACTCAAGTTTATACTGTGCTCTACAGTGAACGTTGTGAACTACAGTGAACGCTTACACGGCGATTACGTGTTAATCTCTTGTGGGGCAGCGCTGGGATTGCAAGGCAGGAAAACATGGAGCCCGTAATAGTTCAAACAGTACCTGGTTTTATTGTTGATAAACACAGCGATGGCACATGCTGCCGGAATCCGGGTCGCAGCCGGGTACACAGGATACAGTCCACACATAAAGTAACCCGGTTCCTTCAGGTTATGAGCTTTCCAATATGGGTCACCCCAAACTCCCAGCCCTCCTGGGCTAGACTGTGTTATTACAGCACACGGCCCCTGGAACTCTTGACCTCTCCTGTCTATCTCTGCTGTTGCTTCAGCTTAGACAAAAATCTCTCCACAGGGAACCCCGCCCTTCTCCTAACCAGGCTTTTAACCCTGTGTCTCCTTCCTGCAAGACCCGGAGCGGAGGGAGTGGACCGTCCCTCTCTCTCACACCCTATACCGGGCTCAATATGTGACAGTGCGCATTCTGGGGGAGACATAGCGCCCCTCGCATATGATTCCCCGAACTGTCTCACACACACCCCCCTCGGATCAAACTTGTGGGGTTGAACCCCAGCCACCAAACAGGGTACCCAGGACAGGGCATCCGCATTACCCTGCAACTTGCCAGCCCGATGGTCCACCGTAAAATTGACCTGAGCGTTCCGTTCCTTGGCGTTTCGCATCCAGACCAAGGGAGCGTGATCCGTAACCAACCGGAACTGTCACCCGAGCAAATAATAGTGTAGGGACTCCAAGGCCCATTTACCAGCCAAGCACTCCTTCTCCACTACGCTATAATTCTTTTCCGCCGGGGACAATTTCCGGCTTAAGTAAGTGACCGGATGTTCTTCTCCGTTCACTTCTTGCGATAGCACAGCCACCAGCCCCACCTCCGAGGCATCTGTTTGCACAACGAAGGTGTGTTTGAATTTGAAGTTAGGACTGATGAGGACGGGCTGTCCGCACAAGGCCAACTTCATGGACTGAAAGGCTGCCTCTGCTTGGGAACTCCAACGCACCAAAGCAGATTTCTTCCCTTTTTTTTTTTTGAACCATCATTTTTATTAAGGATTAAATTTTCGTACATCCAAGAATATACAATAACATATACACCATTGGTTGCAGAATACAGAAATAATAATTGAAAAACCTTATAAACGGTACATTAAGGTATATATAAAAAAAAAATACGTAAAACAAACAAAAACGTCATAACCCCACCCATTACCTTCCCTAATGTCTGTTTCATTAGCTAGATGTCACTTAATTGGACACGTCTTGACAAAGAAATTTATTAGCTAAAGATATCCAATTCAAATTTTAGTTATTGCATCTCAGTTTACCTAGAGTGCCTTTTAAGTCTTCCACCGCGTACCACTCTGTGTGTTTATAAAGAATCATGAAATTCCCTATCTCTGCATCTTAGAAAGTTTTTAGAATGAAAGGTTTCCATTTGTAAAAAAATTTTTTAGTCAATCTAGTGGGATTTCTTAGTGTCTCCAAGGATTCTAAGTTTAATGTTTTTCTAATTGTATTGCGTACTTCTTCAATCGAGGGAACAGTTTTGTGTATCCAATGTAATAACAGTAGCCTCTTAGCCACTAATGAAATTGTGTGGAATAAAGTGTGTATCCGACCCCTTGAGGAAGTGGTCATTGAATAATGGAATAGCCATAGTAATGGGTCATGTCTGCTTTCAGCCGGATACAATCCCTCTGCCAGGTCTCCCACTTTTTCCCAGTAATTTTGCGTTTCAACACAAGACCACATCCCGTGCTCCAAATCGGTCAGGGGGGTTCGGCATTTCGGACAATGAACCCATCTTCCTCTATTGGTTGGAGAAGGTGGGATGTTGAACCCTTTAATTATGCCGTGTATTAGTCTATATTGTGTATCTTTCCACTTTTCATTAGTGATATTTTTTCTTATCGTTCCCCATCCCATGAGTATGTTTTGGGTTAAGTCTGGGTCTGTGAAATGTTTTCTCCATATGAAGAATAGTTTATCGGTCCCCAACGGTCTTAGAGTTTTTTGTAGCTTGTTGTACAAGGAGGATATTGACATGTCACCGTTTGTAGACCTCAACAACACCCCCCACTCCCCTCCCTCAATCTCAGCTGAAACATCACGCAATCGGGACAATAGATGTTGTTGTATTTGCAAGCATTGTAACCATTGGGAACTTGGGAGATTAAATTTGTTTCTTCACTAGTTAACCATCTTTCTCCCCCGTATGCATGAGGTCCCCCAGCGTTTTAACCCCCTTCTCTTTCCATGTATTGAAAAGTAAGTTATCCGCCCCTTGTGGGAAGGAAGGAGCAGCCCAGGGGTTCAGCATTTTAGAGATCTGCCATGAGAGCTTCATTTTTTTCCCCACTGCCTTCCAAGTCATCGCAGTGTCTCTGTAAATGGCTGAACATTTAATTCTTGGAGTCAAATCTCTTAGTGAGGAATGCAACAAAGTCGACAGATCCCACGGTTTAGAGAACTCCCCCTCCAGGCCCACATCAGAAAACTTGGAGGTATTTTTGGTCCAGTCTAGTACGTTCCTCATGATGCATGCCAAATTGTAGCCCCTAAGATCCGGGACTTTCAGTCCTCCTTCCTCTCTGGATTGCATCAAGGTTGCTCTTTTGCCTCCCCATAAGAAATTTGAAAATGCAGTGTTCAGTCGTCTGACATCATTATGCTTTAGTAACATTGGGATTGTCTGGAGCGGATAAAGAAGCCTCGCGAAACTAACCATTTTGAGCAGGTGAGATCGGCCCAACAGCGTTAAGGGAAGGTTTTTCCAGTTCTGTAGTTCTTTTTCTATTTTTTCAATTATTGGTTTAAAATTAAATTATATATCAGATCTTCGGGTTGCTATACAGAGATCTCAAGAATTGGCGAAAGGGACCTACCAAATCAATGGCATCCAGAACCCAATCCAGCCACGACCACCTCACATTATCGAAGGCCTTCTCCGCATCTAGGGTGATCATGGCCGGATCTCCCGTCTCTCCCTCCTTCCGATATCTCGATACATCAAGTAGTAGCATAGCTTTTCTAATGTTAGTAGTCGTCGATCTTCCTTTCACAAAGCCCGATTGATGTGGCTTAACCAATCTGGGAAGGATTGTTGCCAGCCTATCTGCTAGGATCTTTGACAGAAGCTTCAAATCTTGGTTTATCAAAGAGATGAGTCTATAGCTAGATGGATCTAAAGGGCATTTGCCAGGTTTAAGAATCAGTTTTATATGGGCCAAATTCATTCTTTCTGGGATCGGTGACCCTCTCAAGATAGAGTTGTATAAATCCATTAAAACAGGAGTAATCTGCTCCTTCAAGGACTTGAAGAAGGCCCCATTGAAGCCATCGGGTCCCGGAGCCTTGCCTGGTCCCAGAGAGTTAATCGCTATTTCTATCTTACCTGTCGTAACGGGACCATTTCAAAGTTGTTTTTCGTCCTCTGTTAGACTCGGTACATTGATGGAATTCAACAAAAATTTATCTGGCACTTGCTTTCTCTATATAACATGGCATAATGTTTGCCCAGTATCTGGGTAATTTTTTTGGGATCCGACCAAAGTTTTCCTTGTTTGTCATTTATTGCTAATATGGAATTGTATGGGCGTTTGCCTCTCGCCAGTCTTGCCAGTAGACGTCCGGCTTTGTCCCCATATATATTTAGTTCAATTTCCATATAGTTCCAGTAGAGGTCTTCCCTCCTAGCTGCCCATGTGTCAAATGACTCCTTTGCCGCTATCCAGTTTACTTTATCTGCCTCGTCCATAGTTCTTTTATATGTGAGGTACATCTCTCTCACTTTGAGGCTGGCTATAATGTATTGTTCCTTAACTTTCTTTTTGAGCCTGATACTGTGCGCCATAATGTGTCCTCGTTAGACCGTCTTCGCCGTCTCCCAAAACAATCCCGGGGTAGATACATGTTCTGCATTATCTGAATAAAAGTCAGACCACCATTCCTTGAGGAGTTTACCAAAGTTCTCATCTCTCGTTAACGTGTCAGGGAACCTCCACAAATAATCTGTTCCCTTGGGGAAGACATCTTTAGTCTCTAGAATCATTGGGCTATGATCGGAGATGACCATGTCGCCTATCTCCACCTCCACCACTCTCTGAAACAAACAGATCGAGATGAAAAACATATCAAGTCTCGACCATGTTTTATGAGCATGGGAAAAGTGAGTAAACTCTCTTTCAAGGGGATGTAATGTGCGCCATGGATCGACCAGACTGCAACTGTTGAGTAAGTTCTCCAATATGTTTGGCCTGGAAGGGGGTTCCCTCCCCCCATCTCCGACATGAAATCTCACCCCATCTCTCCTTCTGTCTTCTATCTCGTTTAGAACCCAATTAAAGTCTCCACCCAGTATTTTATTGGTTTCTTGGTCCATCATAATTCGGCCAGTTAAATTTTGGAAAAAGGTTTTTTGAAAAGTATTATAAAGGCTATAGGTTACATTTTGAATCTGGATGATCATATGAAGTAGTCGTCCGTCATTATCTGTCGTCATAGATAGTATCTTGTGGGCGAGGGTTTTGCTAATGAGGACCAACACACCAGCTTTTCTATCTTTAACCCCCGATCCAAACACCTCCCCCACCCATAACTTCTTAAGCCTGTAGAAATCACTTGGTGCGAGGTGCGTCTCCTGCAATAGAGCAATATCCGCTCTGAGCCTTTTAAGTTGTCGGAGCACCATCATGCGTTTAGCTGGGGAGCGGAGGCCTTTAACGTTCCATGAAATCCACCGTACCATTTTTACTACGTGTAATTGGTTTTAGGTCACAGATGAGGGGCTTACATTTTGGATATGGAGTACTAGCGTGGTAGTTTATAGTCTGAAGATAGGTGGCTTTACTCATAGGCATAAAGCAATATAGTGGAAATAAGACATTATTTTTCCCAATTCTACATTTCAACCCCGTTTTAATTTTTCCCTTTATTCTCTCCATCTCCAACCTTAAGGATTGGTGACTTCGCATATTTCCTCCTGGCCGACGCAAAGAAAGAAAACCCAGCCCCCCTCTTTGTAAATAATAACTATACGTCTTATCGGTAAATCCGACAAGACCTCAAATCTATCCCTGACTTCCGGAACTTAAACAAAAGGTAAAACACGAGCAATGACGGCTCAAAGTGTAGAAGTAAATATAAACCCCATCCTGAACATTTATAAGGGTCGTCCAAAGACTATGTTGGATTAGAAAATTAACAACCCCTTAAATCTTTTACCTTCCATGGCCCGCCCCCTCCCCATTTAAATCAGCAGATTCATGTAGTTAATAACCAATACCTCCCTTTCCCTCCCAACTTAGAATCAAAAAGGTCGAACCAAACATTTAGTCTGACCAGTTTCCTTTCGTCTCTGGTTCTTCCATCGGATGAGTGAATCTATGAGTAGCAGAATAAAAAAAAAAAAAAAAAAAAAAAAGGGGGAGGGAGGGGGAAACAGGGGGGGGGGGAGCGAAAAGCAGACATCTCAGTTCTGGCTTCTTCTCGGCAAGTGGGTTGTCTTATCTCTTTCTATTCCATCTGGGCGTAGACTGGCGCTGCTGTCTGGGCGACTGCAAATGTTCTTGGGGACGCTGTGACAGAGTTTCTGATCGCAGTTTATATGATCTTGATGAGACCTGGCCTCTTTCCAGTCCCACTTCTGTAGTTGAGGACTCTCCCGTCTCTCCAGATCTTTTTGGACTCGTCCCCCGTTCATCCAGTGTAGTATGTTTTTTGTTGATTATCTTCATAGCTTCCTCCGGGTCAGTGAACGAGACCATGACTCCCGCTAGATTTCTGAAACGCAAGGTGGCTGGATAATTAGGCTGAAATCTAATGTTCTTTTTAAATAATATGGTACATGCGTCGCTGAACGCTCTCCTTCTCCTGGTGACCTCTATTGAATAATAATCTGCAAATAGTAGGACTCTGTGGCCCAAAATCAGGAGTGGATGTTTTTTAGCTTTGTATGCACGAAGGATCTCCTCTTTATCTCTGTGGTTGAGATATTTGGCAATCGCATGTCTCGGTTTACCGGATTCAGAGTCCCGTGTAGAGCCATTATATGTATTTCCACCAGGGGATTCTTTTGGGGGACCGATCCTGTGACTACGTTCAGTCCTACACTTATGAGAAAGACCTAATTCTTTAGGCAGCTCAACTTCAAAAACATCTACAAGTTGGCCCGGTGAGATGGACTCAGGGAGACCCACAATTTTAAGATTGCTGCGGCGTGTTCTATTTTCAATGTCCTCAAGTTTGTTTAAAGCATAAGATGACTGTTTCTGCAGATCTTGCACTTGTTGCTCAAGGTCTAGTGCTCTTTCTTCTGCAGCAGCAATCCTGTCCTTAGCCTCTTGCAAACGTTGGTCATGGTGCTTGATTTCTGATTTTAATTCCTTTGTAGCTGCTGCAACTAACTCTGCCACTGACTGTCTGAATTCTTTTTTGAATCATTATGTTTTTATTAGAGTATTTTCAAACACATAACATAACATATTTAAATCAAATGAAATTGGACCCAAACATTGGGTACAGTGGTAAGTCAAGCAGTCAAATAGACAATTAAGTGTGCATCTATTCATTAAAGTACAATCAAAAAAAATACAGATTTTGTTGGGACAAACAGGGGGGGGTGGATAAACTTAGGGAAGGTAGGGGAGAAGGGAGGGAGGGGAAAGCAGTTAGCAGGTCGGCTAGGGAACCCAAGATAGGTGGGTGTAGTGCAATTAATAACATTACTTAAACTAGCTTCATCATTAGTCGCTTTACAAGTATGTTTAGTTTGTTATTACAACGTTATTATGCTGCGAGCTCACCCATGTGTCCCACCAATTAATGATTTTCGTGCGTTTAGCTGTTTCTGATGATAGGATCAGTTCGTAATTGAAGTGTAGATTAAGTTGGGAGATGACTTCCTGTATAGACGGGAAGGTAGGATTTTTCCAGTATTTAGTTATGCAGTATCGAGCTGCTATAAGTATATTTGAAATAATTGGTCTCAGTCCTCGAGGTAAGTCCTGAATTTCTAAACCTAGTAAGGCCATCTGAGGAGTCAACGTGAGATTGAGTCCGGTAGTAGTACATATCAAATGGTTGACTTGTGACCAAAAAGAGCGAATGCCCAGACAATGCCACCAGACATGTGTGGTAGTTCCGACTTCTCCACAGTTTTTCCAGCATAAGTTTTTCCCTGTTCGAGAACCTTTTGTGAAACTGGCAATTTTTTCTGGAGTCAGGTACCATCCGAATTGAAGTTTTTTTGCCTGTTCATGATGGTTCAAGCATGAGGTATAAGAAAGAGCATGGGTTGACGCCTTCATCCAGTCCTCTACAGGTGAGGTGAATGATAGGAGAGCTTCCCATTTCGTCATAAACGGGAGCTTAGACTCAGCTTGTACCTCTGACAAGGCCCTGTAAAAAATGGAGATACCCCTGTTGGCAGCTGATGTTTGTTTAAAAATCGCTATGACCTGCGGGGGACTGGCCAGTGCGTCTTCCATCGGGATGACTATGGATCTGAGAAAGTCTTTTAGTTGAAGGTAAGAAAAGTAGTCAGCGTTAGAAAGACCATATTTCTCCTTCAGAGCTATAAATGTTTGTATTTTGGTATTGAGCAGCACATCTGACAGTTGTTTAGCGCCCGCCCTCCGCCATTTTGCCAGGGAGAAAGCTGGAGAGTCTACACAGCACTCTACAGCCCTCAGAGTTATGTATCTATATAAGCCTTTCAGGAGTAAATGGCTGACCCCAGACCAAACTTCAAGCACTGCTTGCATGGACTTCAGAGGGAGGTTTCCGGGCTTATGGCGGAGGAGGTGCGACTCCAACAAGAGACGAGTTGAATTTTGTGGGGCATACCAGGATTCTATTTGTAGCCACAGAGGTAGGGAGTTTGCTTCAGCCTTGGGGATCCACCATATTTGTGAGATCTCCAGATTAATTGCTCTGTAGTAAAAGTGAATGTTGGGGGCTCCCATCCCTCCCAAGGTGGTAGGTAAAGTTAACGTTGAGGAACCAATTCTATGAGGTTTATTCATCCAAATGAATTTGCCCAAAATGGATTGGAGAAGGTTAAGGATTTTTCTGGGAAAGTGTATAGGGATGCAACGGAGATAATATAATATTTTTGGAAATAGTATCATTTTGGTGATTTGAATTCTGGCAATCCACGATAGCAGCGACGGGGAGTAAGATTGTATCAAGGACCGTAGTTCTTTAATTAGATAATCAGAATTTATTTTAACTATAGATTTGGTGAGAGAGATTTGGATACCCAGATATGTGAAGGATCGGGAAATCCAAATGAAGGGCAGCGTCCGACGTAAAGTCAATTGTTCTTTAGCTGGGATATTTACCGGGAAAAAGGAGGATTTGGAAAGGTTGAGCTTGTAATAAGATGCTGCTGCGAATTCTTCCAAAATGGACATTAAAACCGGGACAGTTTGTTTTAGATGAGTGCATGTGAATATCACATCATCTGCATATAGATTAATTTTGTGTTCTATAGGTCCCACCCACACCCCCGATACCTCCGCCGTGTTACGCACTATAGATGCCAAGGGCTCCATAATCAGGGCGAAGATCAGTGGGGAGAGGGGGCAGCCCTGTCGTGTGCCATTCGTAATCTCAAATTTTTGAGATATGAAGCCAGAGGCACGGACTAAAGCTGAGGGGGAAGAGTATAGGGACATTATAGAGTCCTTAAATTGTCCAACAATGTGGAACCTATCTAGGACTTCACTGAGGAATCCCCAGTGCACTCTGTCAAACGCTTTCTCTGCGTCGAGTGAGAGTAGTGCACCGGGGGCGCCCCTCTCTCCATGATATCTAGCAGATTTATTAGCCTTCTTGTGGCATCCCTAGCCTGACGCCCTGGAATGAAACCCACCTGATCCTTACCCACGAGGTCCGGTAGTACTCCCATGAGACGACTGGCAAGGATCTTGGCGTACAATTTAATATCACAGTTTAATAGTGCTATCGGTCGGAAGTTACCCGGGGATGTGGGGGGTTTGCCTGGTTTGGGAAGAGTAGTAATAACGGCTTGTAAACCCTCCTCCCTGACCTTACCCGTGGACTGCCAGAACCGAAATAGTTTAGTTAAGTGAGGAGTCAATAGTAGGGGAAAAGAGGTGTAATACTTATACGTATATCCATCGGGGCCTGGAGCAGAATGGCGCTTGGATGTCTGAATGGCTTTTTGAACTTCCATTTCAGTTATGGGAATATTTAGTTGTGCCACTTGTTGGGGGTTCAAAGATGGCAGTGTGGCCTTATCTAAAAATTTACTGATTATTGTTTTTGATGGTTGTGGAGTACATGGGTCATTTTTTAAATTGTATAAAGTTTCGTAGTATGCTCTAAACTGATCTACAATTTTTATGGGGTGTCTTATTTTGGAACCATTTGAGTCCAACAAATGAGAAATTTTTGTGGTGGCCATACGTTTGCGGACACGTCTAGCCAATAACTTTCCCGCTCTGTCTCCCATTGAGTAGAACCGGGCCTTAGATCTGATCATGTCTTTTTGTACTTTAATCAAGAGTGTGGTGCGGAGCTGTCTACGAACCTCTAATAGCTCAGCCGTTAAAATTGGGGAGGGATGGGATTTTTGTTTGTGTTCCAAATTATGAATTTGGGTGGTGAGGGTGGTAACCTTAATGGTGTGCTGTTTTTTCGCCCATGCTGATATCTTTATAAGTTTACCTCTGAGGACAGCTTTGTGCGCTAGCCAAAGTGTCTCTGGGGAAACGTCTCCTGTGTCATTTAAGGAGAAGTATTCTGTAATGAAACCTGATATCTCTTCTAGGTGTACAGGTGAAGAGAGAATATATTCATTAATTTTCCATAGTGTAGTGGGAGAGATAGCCAATGCATCCTCAAATTTTATGGAGATAGGAGCGTGGTCTGTCCATGAGATGGAGCCCACATCAGCTGAGAGGCAGAGCGGGAGCAAGGTACTGTCAGTCAGGATGTAATCAATTCTTGACCATGAGCCATATCTAGGTGACATGTAAGAATAATCTCTCTGTTCTGGATGGAAGCATCGCCAAACATCATTAAGCCCAAATTGCGTAAAAGTCTGTCCCAACTCTGCCCTATACGCTCCAAGTCCAGAGCAGTCCATTTTTTTGTCTGCTGGAGCATTTAAATCTCCGGCTATAATTTTCCTTCCCAATGATTGGGGGAGTAGGGTTTCCAGAGTTTGAGACAGAAATTTAACCTGACCTGTATTAGGGGAATACATGGACATAAGTGAGTAGGTGACATTATTTAATTTGCAGTTAAGGAGAATATAGCGTCCCGCTGGGTCTATCGTAGAAGATATGTATTCAAACGTTAATCTTTTATGGATTAGTATAGCCACCCCCGCTTTTTTGATGTCTGCTGTTGCAAAGAAACTATGCGGGTAGTGAGGTGATTTCATTCTGTGTGTATCTGCTGCCAACAGATGAGTCTCCTGCAGAAACAAAATATCATACCTGAGCTTTAGGATTTGTCTCCATGTTAAGGAGCGTTTCTCTGGACTGTTAAGTCCGTTAACATTTACTGAACCGCATGTGATACTCATGGTGGATCATACACATTCACTTGTGGATTACAATCATTACTGTAGGGAGACCAGCCGACCTGTAGTGGGAGGGGAGGGTGGGGGTGAGGGGAGGGAAACACAAGAGGAATAAAAGAACAAATTCCATTAACTGGGGCAACAATAATCACAATCATCAGATAAGTAAACCTTGTGAACATCTTGTTCATAAACTTGTGGGTAGAACCACAGAGAAATAAAAACAAAGAGTGCCAACTGAAACGCACTCACGGGGCAATATTATCCCAGTATTTACAGGGATATGGAGATGAGCAAGTCAGTACAGTGGAGATTTAGAGTGAAAATAAAGTGAGAGAGCAGGGGGGGGAAAGAAAGTTCTTAGAGTGTGGGTGTTCAGAGAGTAAGAGAGACAAGAGAGAAAAGAGAAGGAGGGGGAGTAATAAGATGTGGTGGAAGGGCTGTATATGCCAATAGAAGGCACACTTGGTAGGGGGAAAAAAGAGAGAGAGAGATGAGTTAAGATTTAGAATAAATGTAAGAAGAGGTAAGTGAGATCTGGAAAAGGAATTTAGAGATCTAAACAGGATTGTTCAGAAAGAGAGAAATAAAAGGGACAAGGATAGGTACAGGAACATAAAAGTACTAGAGTTCCTGATCTTCTCCGGGCTATCAAGCTGCATGGGCCTGCAGTGGTGTCACACTGTGAACCATTCAGGATCAATTCTGGGTTGTTTTCCTCTTTTCTTCTTTCCATCCCAGCCGATCTGTGGGCCAGGTTTATCAGAGCCCTCCACAGGGGGGGAGTTCATCAGTCCCCATTGTTTCAGTAGTCTTTCTGCATGAACAGGAAGCAAACAGACATAGGACTTGTCCTCTTTTTTGATAATAAGCTTTGTGGGAAATCCCCATCTGTAAGGGATATCATTATCCCTCAGGACTTTGGTGCAGTGCTGAAATGCTTTGCGTTGAAGTAAGGTTCCAGGTGAAATGTCCTGATAAACTTCAATATGTGCAAATTTATCTGGTAGTTCAGGACGAGATCTGAGGGACCTAAGAAAGTCTTCTTTCACTTCAAAATAATGCACCCTTGCAAGAATATCCCTGGGCAGGGAAGGATCCAGGTTTGATGGCTTTGGTATTCTATGTATTCTGTCAATTTTAAATTCTCTGGGGTCTGTGTCTGGTAGAGCTGCAGATAGGAACCCCTGCAAAAAGCTCCTCAGTTCCTTACTTTGCACATTTTCTTCCACCCCCCTCAGCCTTACATTGTTGCGGCGTGATCTGTCCTCAAGGTCCAGATTTTTGCTTTGGACCTTTGCAATCTGCTCCTCTAGTTGTTCGTTCGTGTCCAGCAGGGCATTATGAGAGGATATGAGCTCTGTGAGCTTTCTTTCTAATGAATCTGTGCGTGAGCCCAGCTCTGCTATTTCACCCCGCACCTCTGCCACCATTTTCATCATGTCGGCGTGAAGAGAAGCTCTGAACTCTTCCAGCAGCTCCCTCATGCTGGTGTGTGTCAGGGGGATCTCGGCAGCCTGATTCCTGCCAGCCGCCTCCTGAGATTGTGGACCGCGTTTGGCCGCTCGCGCTGCTCTGGGGGAGGGGGGCGCCATGTTGGGCTCCTGGAGCGCGAAAGGCTGAGGGGCTGAGAAGAAGTCGGATACTCGCCTTGGTGCTAGTCCTGCCACCGGCTTGGTCTTACCCATCGGTGCAGTGAGGGGTCCGGTCTTTTGTGGTGCAGAGGAGATCGCTGTTGCAGGCTCTGGAAGCTGGTAATGGCCGTTTCTGTGCCCGGGAAATCAGGAGCTCAAAGTTATGCAGCCTCTGCCATTGCCAGTCAGGCCACGCCCCCACTGTCTGAATTCTTCAGCCAGGTGGGTCGCCATCTCCTTAGCCAGCAGCTTGTAATTTATCTGCTGTTGGCCAGGTATAATGGTCTCTGGTCTCCCCTGCTGCCAGCCATCTCCCTGGCTCTGGCACTGAACCTGCCTTGTGCTTTCTCTAACTTCTTTTTCAGAGGCTACAGCCACTGTGCCTTCTGGTCCCTCTTTTCCCTCCACTCCTCTCCCGCCCTGCATATCTGCTGGGGCATTTGGAGCAGCTGGGGTGACTTGATTCAATTTTTCCTCTGCCGCCATTAAGCGCTTCCCGCTCTTTACCTCCGGTCCCTGCGCCGCTCCTTCTATCTCTGTCTCACCTCCCCGGGTGACGTAGCGATCCATAGTGGTCGGTGGAGCGGGTCTTCCGGCACTCATTGTGGGTACTTTTGTCGTCCCGGGGCCTGGTGGTTTCTGAGTTTGGTGAGGGGGGCTCCGAAGCCTCTCTAGTTGTGTCCACACATGGCGGGGCCGGAACCGGAAGTCTCATTTCTTCCCTTTTAACAGGTCGGACAGGGCCGCCGTTCGCCCAGCAAAGTTGGGTATGAAGCGTCGATAGTACCCAACTATGCCGAGGAACGCCCTCACCTGTTTGGTAGACACAGGTCGGGGCCAATTTTGAATGGCCTCGATTTAGTTTATTTGGGGTTTGATAACCCCTCGCCCAATCACATACCCCAGGTACCGGGCCTCCTCGAGCCCCATGGCACATTTTTTTGATTTGCCGTCAGGCCTGCTACCCTGAGCGAATCTACCACGGCCTGTACCTGGGATAAGTGGGTATGCCAATCTGGACTAAAGATGATGATGTCATCTAGGTAGGCGGACGCGTACTTCCGATGAGGTTCTAACACTATGTCCATGAGCCGCTGGAATGTGGCTGGGACTCCATGCAACCCAAAAGGCAACACGACGTAGTGATAGAGACCTTCCTGAGTATCAAAGGCGTTTTTTTCCTTGGCCGACTCTGTTAGCGGCACCTGCCAGTAACCTTTGGTCAGATCGAGCGTTGTGAAGTACTGGGCTTGCCCCAGTCTTTCAATCAGCTCGTCCACCCAGGGCATGGGATATAAATCGAACTTAGACACATCGTTCAGCTTCCGGAAATTGTTGCAGAACCACAGTGATCCGTCCGGCTTCGGAATGAGCACGATGGGACTAGCCCATTCGCTCCGGGATTCTTCTATCACGCCTAACTTGAGCATGTGCTTAACTTCGGCCGCGATGGCTTTCCGTCTGGCCTTGGGTACCCAGTACGGTTTCACTCGCACTTTTACCCTGGGTTCAGTGACAATGACGTGTTGAATGACAGAAGTGTGCCCAGAAATTCAAGGAAGGAAGGTGTATTCCGGTCCGCGCTGCCAGGTTCATTCACATCAAAGAAAAACCAATAGGCGATGTTTGATCCAATCCTTCTTTTATTCTCCTCCCGGGCAGGTCAGAGAACACATTGGGATTCTGCTGTACCAACTTTCGAGCCTCCCGTCGTTGGGCCTTAGTGAGGGTGTTGCTTATTTGTACCCCTTCGGTCTCCCTCGTGGGAGGGGGAGGGTCTCCGGGTGCATCGGAAGCCTCCATGATCAGGCACTCCCGGTCTTTCCACGCTTTAAGCAAATTAACGTGGTATAACTGCACGGTTTTCCTTTTCCCGGGCTGGTATGCCCTGTAATTCACCTCCCCTACTTTTTCTCGGATTTCATATGGCCCTTGCCATTTGGCCAATAATTTGCTTTCCGTAGTGGGCACTAAGACCAATACCCGGTCCCCCACCTCAAAGGTTCTAACGGTGGCCCATGTATTATACCTGCGGCTTTGAGCTCCTTGGGCATCCATTAGGTGCTCTTTTACAATAGGTCAGACCGCTGTGATCCAGTCCTGCATTTTCACCACGTGGTCGATTACGCTCCTATAGGAAGTGGGTTCCTGTTCCCACGTCTCTTTGGCGACATCCAACAGCCCTCTAGGATGCCGGCCGTACAACAGTTCAAAGGGAGAAAACCCCGTAGACGACTGCGGTACCTCCCGTATGGCGAACATTAAATAGGGCAGTAACATGTCCCAATCCTTTCCATCCTTGGCTACCACTTTTTTAGCATGGACTTCAGGGTTTTGTTAAATCGCTCAACTAACCCGTCGGTCTAGGGATGATACACCGAGGTGGGCAGCTGTTTTATGTTGAGCAGTTTACACAGTTCCCATGTCACTTTAGACATAAAAGGAGTCCCCTGATCCGTGAGGATCTCCTTAGGTAGTCCTAGGCGACAGAACATAGCAAACAGCTCCCGAGCAATCAGTTTCGCCGAGGTGTGGCGTAACGGAATCGCCTCCGGGTACCGGGTGGCGTAGTTGACAACCACGAGTATTGTGGCCTTGTGCTGACTTAACTATAGGCCCCACCAAATCCATTGCGTCCCGTTCAAAAGGTTACTCTATAACCGGTAGAGGTACCAATGGACTACGGAAGGTGGCAATGGGTGTGGTCAGCTGACATTCCGGGCAGGAGTCACAGTACCTCTGGACATCTGCATACACGCACGGCATGAAGAACCTCCGCAAGATGCGTTCTTGCGTTTTTTAGCCCCAAGGTGGCCCCCTAGCAGGTGGGAGTGGGCCATCTCTCGGACCGCCCGGCGGTGTGGCTGCGGTACTACCAGTTGGTCCACAATCTTATCCCGGATTTTGTCCACCCTATAGAGTAACTCCCGGTTGACCACCATGCGTGGGAACACATTATCTGCCCCCGAATGCTGAGCTACCCCGTTTACTTCAGATACCGTTTCTCGGGTCCGGGTCAGTGTGGGATCCTGTAGCTGAGCTGTCCCAAACGCTACCCGGGATACTTCCAACTCTGGAATCGGTGTGGTCTCCTCGACCTCTCCTGCCACTACGTCTAGCGGGAACCTATCGGGGTAACACTCTAGCCCTATGTTGGCGACCCCTACGGCAGGTATCCCGGTCTCAGGGTCATCGGGTTCAGCACCCTGATTCCCTGGCATCAGGGGAGGGTTACTCCTCCTTCCCCATAAGGACCAAAACAATGGTAAGTCTCTTCCCAGCACAGTCCCGTAGGGTAGAGACTTTACCACTCCGACCACGTGGGTCACCTCTACACATGGAGTGGACAGAGTCACCTCCATGGTCGGATACTCGCGTAGGTCCCCGTGTATACACCGGACCCCGATCAATCCCCCAGTGGGTTACAACACGGGGATTAAGGACGAATGAGCCAACGTCACCGCCAGCACCAGGTAGCATTGGCACCGCCGGGCCGGAAGCTCCCTCTAGGGGAGCCTGGTCTCCTGCCAGCCTCATTCTGGGGTATCCTCTCAGCGGGTACGTGTTTAGGATGGTCCCCCGTGGATGGACGTACACCTTTACCCGGCTCTGGAGGCCGGTATAACTGCCGCAGTGGGGCAGAGTCCCGTATGAACTCCTGGGTGGCTGTATATCGCTCTATCAAGCTAACCACCTGGTCCAAGGTACCCGGGTCCCCTTGCCCCACCCAACGCTGTATCGCAACCGGCAGAGTCCGTACAAGCCGGTCGACCACCACCCTTTCCACCATCTGTCCCGGAGTCAAGCTCTCAGGCTGGAGCCACCGTTTTACCAACTGCAACAAGTCATACGCCTGGGAACGAGCCGGCTTGGACTCCACATAGGACCAGGAAAACACCCATTGGACTCGGACATAAGTATTGACCCCCAGTCTCGCAAGGATCTCACCTTTGAGTTTGGGGTAGTCCTGTGCATCCTCCCAACTGAGATCTGTGTAGGCCTTCTGGGCGTCGCCCATCAGGAAAGGCGCCACCACTTCAGCCCACTGAGCGGCAGGGAGGCCTTCTCGCTCTGCGGTGCGCTCATAGACGGTGAGGCTTCTACGTCGTCCTCTGGACTCAGCTTCCTCAGCGCCGATCGGACCCGGTCCCGGACCTCACGCCGTTCCGGGGGAGGTGCTGCTGGCGGGTCTCAGAGGGCCATAATTTGCTGCAGGAGCAGTTCATTCGTTTTCTGCTGTTGTTGAAACTGCTCCTGTTGTCGCAACTGCTGCTGCTCCTGCTGTCAGAGCTGCTGCTCCTGTTGCTGCTGCTGGGTAAGCACCAGCTGCCTTAGGATTTCTTCCATACTGGCGGCGGACCTGAACTGTAGCGTGGCCGGCTTAAGTATGGACATGCAGTTTGTAGTTCAGGCTGCCCGCATTCTCCACCATATGTGGGGCAGCGCTGGGATTGCAAGGCAGGAAACCGTGGAGCCCAGTAATAGTTCAAACAGTACCTGGTTTTATTGCTGATAAACACAGCGATGGCACAAGCTGACGGAATCCGGGTCGCAGCCGGGTACACAGGATACAGTCCACACATAAAGTAACCCGGTTCCTTCAGGTTATGAGCTTTCCAATATGGGTCGGCCCGAGCTCCCAGCCCTCCTGGGCTAGATCGTGTTATTACAGCACACGGCCCCTGGAACTCTTGACCTCTCCTGTCTATCTCTGCTGTTGCTTCAGCTTAGACAAGAAGCTCTCCACAGGGAACCCCGCCTTGTCTCCTAACCAGTGAAAGAAAGAATGCGCATATAGGGTCTTATCTCAATTAAAAACTCTCACTTGTCGATGTGGAATTGCTCACCTTAGTCAGTTGTGAAACCCACAACTGGTAGAATAGCGTACAAGCAGCTGCTGCAGGGACCGCACTCTCAACGGTGACCGTGGTCGTAATGCAGAATCTTGGACAAAAGTGCTTCGGTGTCCGCGCTGCTGCTCCAAAGCCAAAGAAACACAGACACGGGAATGTCTGGTACAGCTACAGCCTTTATTTTCCTCCTACGCGTTTCGGAGCCTCCTCCCGAGCTCCTTCCTCAGGGAATATCACCATTACACTGAACAGTTACACTTTTATAAGAAAAAAGGCGCCAAAAACATGATGGAAATTACATCAGCAAAAAGGGAGGATCTACCCATGACGTCACAATGTTTACAAAACAAATTGCCGTGACAGCCGATGAGAGAGATATCAAGATAAGCATAGTGTGTGTATTAATCAAGTGCATAAATCACATATAATATAGATGGAAAAAAACAGAACAAAACTCACAGCCATACAAGAAAATGGGAGAAGAAAAAAAGACAGAAAGGTTCTTGTGTGGAATCAAACCCACAGAAATGAAAAAAATGATGTGTGTCCAATATTTATAGTCTCTCTGCCAGGTGTGCTATATGTCAGGGCATATTGAATCAAAGTATTATTGGACTCAAAATCCTCAAAACGATTATCCATTACATAAAATACATCTTAAAAGTGTATATAAAAGGAAAGGAAGAGTGTCTAAGATGTGCCTAAATAAAAAGAATAACTATCTTAGTATCATTTAAATATATGTATACAGAGCAGAAGGAAAAATGAAGAACAGAAAATAGGACTCGATCTAGGAAAATCAAGGTGGTAAATCAATATGTGTAAACATCAATGGTATATGTGTTGTGCTAAATTGTCTGTGATTAAAAAGTGTCTCAAAAGAAGGTCAAAAATGTCTGTTAAGAAGATAATGGTGATGATTGCATATTTCTTTCATTCATATACAGGTATCCACTTTATGGACAAATGGGACAATAAAGAATAATAAAAGCGGGGGTTCCCCGTCAAAAAAAGGGGAAATATAAATATATATGAATAAAAATAGTATGAAAAATTATTATGAAAAAATATCTATTATATAATCACGAATGGGATTTTTGCCCCTTTTGAGACCGCTCTCGCTGCGAGTCAGCGTGGTCATGTGGATACGAACGAAGCATTGGCCGCGCAGCTCTAAGGCGACTCGCTATGCCCGCGCAGCGGGCATGGCGAGTCGCCTTAGCAGCGCGAAGCATTGGCCGCGAAGCGGCCATTGCGAGTCAGAGACTCGCTCTGCTAGAATCCCGATGCATTGTGCATCGGGCACCCATCTAGTATATATATATCTGTATATAGAAACATATATGTTTTTAAAAAAATAAAAATGATTTTATTACTTTGTTTAAAAAACTCATCAAATAAGATGAATTTATCTATAAAAATGGGTGAATATTATTACATAGTAGAAGAATAGATGATTAAGAAGGAACTATTAAAAACCGGACATTTCAAGTACTAAAAAAGGGGGATTTAGAAAAAAGCAAGCAAAACAGGGTATCATTTAGTTGAAAATAATATATATATATATACATATATACTCAATTTAGGAACAAAAATTCTATTCATTGGGGGATATCAACTATGGAATCAAGTTAGTATCACAGAGGATTAGAACTAGTAGTAGATAGTTGAAAATTCATTAGACAGGTCACAAACATGCTATTAAACCCATCAGCTATAAGAGGAGGCATACGCTGACAATTATAACTGAATAGGTTTTTCTTGTGCCGATCTGCCTTGCACTGGATTACAATTGTAGCTCCACATAACCTATGGGTTTCCCCACATGAATCCCTAACATTTGTTTGGCATTATAAATGTATATTCTCTCATAAATTTTCATAACTGCTCTTATAGCTGATGGGTTTAATAGCATGTTTGTGACCTGTCTAATGAATTTTCAACTATCTACTACTAGTTCTAATCCTCTGTGATACTAACTTGATTCCATGATTCCATAGTTGATATCCCCCAATGAATAGAATTTTTGTTCCTAAATTGAGTATATATGTATATATATATATATTATTTTCAACTAAATGATACCCTGTTTTGCTTGCTTTTTTCTAAATCCCCCTTTTTTAGTACTTGAAATGTCCGGTTTTTAATAGTTCCTTCTTAATCATCTATTCTTCTACTATGTAATAATATTCACCCATTTTTATAGATAAATTCATCTTATTTGATGAGTTTTTTAAACAAAGTAATAAAATGATTTTTATTTTTTTAAAAACATATATGTTTCTATATACAGATATATATATATATTTTTTCATAATAATTTTTCATACTATTTTTATTCATATATATTTATATTTCCCCTTTTTTTGACGGGGAACCCCCGCTTTTATTATTCTTTATTGTCCCATTTGTCCATAAAGTGGATACCTGTATATGAATGAAAGAAATATGCAATCATCACCATTATCTTCTTAACAGACATTTTTGACCTTCTTTTGAGACACTTTTTAATCACAGACAATTTAGCACAACACATATACCATTGATGTTTACACATATTGATTTACCACCTTGATTTTCCTAGATCGAGTCCTATTTTCTGTTCTTCATTTTTCCTTCTGCTCTGTATACATATATTTAAATGATACTAAGATAGTTATTCTTTTTATTTAGGCACATCTTAGACACTCTTCCTTTCCTTTTATATACACTTTTAAGATGTATTTTATGTAATGGATAATCGTTTTGAGGATTTTGAGTCCAATAATACTTTGATTTAATATGCCCTGACATATAGCACACCTGGCAGAGAGACTATAAATATTGGACACACATCATTTTTTTCATTTCTGTGGGTTTGATTCCACACAAGAACCTTTCTGTCTTTTTTTCTTCTCCCATTTTCTTGTATGGCTGTGAGTTTTGTTCTGTTTTTTTCCATCTATATTATATGTGATTTATGCACTTGATTAATACACACACTATGCTTATCTTGATATCTCTCTCATCGGCTGTCACGGCAATTTGTTTTGTAAACATTGTGACGTCATGGGTAGATCCTCCCTTTTTGCTGATGTAATTTCCATCATGTTTTTGGCGCCTTTTTTCTTATAAAAGTGTAACTGTTCAGTGTAATGGTGATATTCCCTGAGGAAGGAGCTCGGGAGGAGGCTCCGAAACGCGTAGGAGGAAAATAAAGGCTGTAGCTGTACCAGACATTCCCGTGTCTGTGTTTCTTTGGCTTTGGAGCAGCAGCGCGGACACCGAAGCACTTTTGTCCAAGATTCTGCATTGTCTCCTAACCAGGCTTTTAACCCTGTGTCTCCTTCCGGGGATCCTGCAAGACCCGGAGCGGAGGGAGTGGACCATCCCTCTCTCTCTCACACCCTATACCGGGCTCAATATGTGACAGTGTGCATTCTGGGGGAGACAGTGTTCCTCGCATATGATTCCCCGCACTGTCTCACACTCTGTAATAAGTGACTCAGACAATATTCCCAAAGGATAATTCACTATAATGAGGCAGATGTAGTCACTTTGAACTGGCAACTGACCTGTGATCCAGTGGTGTCTATCTTTTTATGCATATTTTTTAGGCATGTGCAAAAGTGTGCCTCATTAGTGAATGGATCCGTTGGGGGCTTCACCTGAATCACATATTTTCAAGACGGAGCTGGAAACCTGAATGTAAGTGCTCAGCATATAGCACAGAATAAATGTAAACTGATCCAAAATGTTCTGCACCCAAATCGCCACCAAATAACATTCAACTCAACCCACAAAAACACGACCCCACCGTCATCTGTTTGCGGACATCGCACCCCCAAGCCATTTCAGATAAAACTGAATTCCAATATGGTGATCCTTTCCTTCTGAGCTTTGCACTGTACCGCAAAAGTAGTTTTCTAAATCAGCGTACTCAGGAGTAATTGCACAACAAATATTGGGGTTCATTTCTTTATGTAACACCAGTGAAAATAAAAAAATTAAGGTCAAAGATAATTTTTGTGGAGAAAATTTGATTTTTATATTTTCACGGCTTAACGTTCTAAAACTCTGTGAAGCACCTAGGAGTTCAAGGTGCTCATTACACATCTAGATAAGTTCATTGAGGGGTCTAGTTTCCAAAATGGGGGTCACTTGTGGGGGTTTCCTCTGTTTAGGCACATCAGGGGTTCTCCAAACGCAACATGGTTTCCGCTAATGATTGCAGCCAATTTTGAGTTTGAATGGTACTCCTTCCCTTCCGAACCCTGCCATGTGCCTAAACATTGTTTTTTTGCAACATACGGGGGGTATGTTTCCAGCCAATTTTCCGCTTGACGAATCAAATGGCGATCTCTCCTTTCTGAGTTTTGCTGGTATTGGTGTACTCTAAAATTTGGGGTCCATGTTCTCCTGTTACCCTTGTTAAAAAGCAAAATTTAGTGCTAAAGTAACATTTTTGTGGAAAAAAGTAAAATGTTAATTTTTTCCTTCCATGACGCTTTAGTTCCTGTGAAGCACCTAAAGGGTTAATAAACTTCTTGCATATAGTTTTGAGCCGTCTGCAGGCTCCAGTTTTTACAATGGTGTCACTTTTGGGTTTCTCTCATGTAGAACCCTCAAGGTCACTTCAAAAATGATATGGTCACTAAAAAAGTAGATTTGTATATTTTGATGAAAATATGATAAATTGCTCATAAAGTTTGAACCCTTCTAACTTCCTAAAAAAAAAATTGCTTCCTAAATTGTGGTAATCAAAAGTAGACATTTGAGAAATGTTACCGTATATACTCGTGTGTAAGCCGAGTTTTTCAGCCCAAAATTTGGGCTGAAAAGTCTCCCCCTCGACTTATACACGGGTCTATACGGTAGGCTGCGTGGTGGGGGCTGTGGAGGCTGGAGGAGGCGGGGGGGAGGCTGCTGTATGAGCGGCCCCGTCACGTGGGGCCGCTCATTATATATGCACTGCTTCCCCCTGTCAATCAGCGGCAGGGGGAAGCAGTGCATATATGCCCCCAAATGCTGGCACTCTCCCCCCTTGTAAGGGCCCCCCGCTGCTTATATTACCATCCCGGTCTTCTGCTCAGCGCTGCTCCTCGGTGCTCCATCCTCGCTGCTCCCGTCCTGCTACATCCGGGATCTCCGGCCGTCGCAGGCATATGACGTCATCACGCGACGGCCGGGGATCCCGGATGTAGCAGGACGGGAGCAGCGACGACGGAGCACTGAGGAGCAGCGCTGAGCAGAAGACCGGGATGGTAAGAGAAGCAGCGGGGGGGGGGCCTTACAAGGGGGGCAAGTGCCAGCATTTGGGGGCTGCTGGGTACCCCCTGGGGGCTGCTGGATACCCCCAGGGGGCTGCTGGGTACCCCCTGGGGGCTGCTGGGTACCCCCAGGGGGTTGCTGGGTACCCCCTGGGGGCTACTGGATACCCCCAGGGGGCTGCTGGGTACCCCCAGGGGGCTGCTGAATACCCCCAGGGAGCTGCTGGATACCTCCTGGGGGCTGCTGGGTACCCCCTGGGGGCTGCTGGATACCCCCAGGGGGCTGATGGGTACCCCCTGGGGGCTGCTGGGTACCCCCAGGGGACTGCTGGGTACCCCCTGGGGGCTGCTGGGTACCCCCGGGGGCCTGCTGTATGTACCTCCGGGGGCCTGCTGTATGTACCCCGTGGGCCTGCTGTATGTACCCCTGGGGGCCTGCTGTATGTACCCCCGGGGCCTGCTGTATATACCCCCGGGGGCCTGCTGTATGTACCCCTGGGGGCCTGCTGTATGTACCTCCGGGGGCCTGCTGTATGTACCTCCGGGGGCCTGCTGTATGTACCCCTGGGGGCCTGCTGTATGTACCCCCGGGGGCCTGCTGTTTGTACCCCCGGGGGCCTGCTGTATGTACCCCCGGGGGCCTGCTGTATAAACCCCCGGGGGCCTGCTGTATATACCCCTGGGGGCCTGCTGTATATACCCCTGGGTGCCTGCTGTATATACCCCTGGGGGCCTGCTGAATACCACTGGGGGCCTGCTGTATACCCCTGGGGGTCTGCTGTATACCACTGGGGGCCTGCTGTATACGATACTACTAGGGCCTGTATTCCACTGGGAGGGCCTGTATACCACATTGCTGGGGACTGTATACCTCACTGCTGGGGGTTGTATACCTGTGCTGGAGTCCACCCTCGGCTTATACGCGAGTCAATAAGTTTTCCCAGTTTTTGGGGGCAAAAGTAGGGGGGTCGGCTTATACACGGGTCGGCTTATACACAAGTATATACGGTATTTATTAAAGATGACCAACCATCAGTTTTTAGGGCTATAAAGTAAGGCCGCTAGCTTACAGGCACTGGGATACTGCGTGCAATCATACCTTTACTTCAATGATTTCATGTATGATTGCTGAGATAAACGTTACAGAAGACCTTACAAAGTGTGCAGCAGGGGGATGGAGAGTGCAGCAATTAGCATAAGAGGGGCTGGGTTTCTTATGTATTACTACCCTGTTTTTTCTAAGCCAAACGCTCACCCCTCCCTCTCTCCTTCCCTCCACCTCTCTGCTTGACTGTGATCGTCACAAGCAGGAGAAGCCCCCGCCTCCTCCAGTCTCCACACGTCCTCATCTGTCTCCTCTCACAGACCTGGACAGTAGTGATGGGCAGTCCGGCTCTTTCTGGTGAACTGGCTCATTTGGCTCCGCTTCCCAAAAAGGGCCAGCTCTTTCGACTCAAAAAAGGCACTTTTTTAAAATTTATACTACACTACACCCTGTGATGATTACAGAACCTTGTCTGTACAGTGTCTCCTCATTATACACCTTTATAATTTTCCAGTGAAGCAGTATAGAGTTTTTTTAGCATTCCTTTTTCCTGAGATTGTCAGCTCCTGTGATCAGCGCTTTCACTCCTCATTTGTTAATTTCTATCTGTCATTGTTTGGTTCCTTCTGCTGCTTTGACATCAGCATTTTTTTCAATCGTATCAGATCCGGCAAACGGATCCTTCACTGCAGGTATCAGTGTATTGAACGTCACAGTGACATTATTGCCATGGCTGTACTTTATAGGAATAAATCTGCTGACAGGTTCCCTTTTAAGAATTATATTCCTCTACAGAGCCGCAAATATCACAGCACTTATGCTGCTTTCACATCAGCGTTTTTTTGAATCTCGTGGCAGATCCGGGAGTTTTGCCAAATTTGCCGCATCTGCAGCCTTACCGGGACACTTACAGCAAAACTGCATTTAGCTCCATTCATTCCCTATGGGACTTGCGGTCAGGTGTGGCAAGTGAAGGTTTTTCATTTGCGGTGAGTCACAAAAACGCTGGTAGCAGTGTTTTTCTTCCAATGCTGCAAGTGCTGGATTTGCCGGATATTGTTAAAACCGTACCTGCCGCACATGTCCGCAAGTCCCATAGAGAATGAATGGGGCTGTATGCAGTCTTGCTGCAAGTCGGCCGTTAAGCGGCAGATGCGGCAAAACTACCGATCTGCTGCGATTGAAAAAAATCACTGATTTGAAAGCAGCAGAAGGGACCAAACAATGACAGATAGAAAGTAACAAACGAGGAGCGAGAGCACTGATCACAGGAATCAAAAGGAATGCTAAAAAAAACCTCTATACTGCTTCACTGGATAATTACGGTCTAAAGATGTATAATGAGGAGACACTGTACAGACAAGGTTCTGTAATCATCACAGGGTGTAGTGTAGTACTAATTTAAAAATGAGGTCCTTAGAAAGTGTGCAGCAGGGGGACGGAGTGTGCAGCAATTAGCATAAGGATCATTCCATGTCAAGCGAACCAATGATTTTTACCTCTATATATTTAATTCTTTTGAGACTTTGTTATTTGGTAATAGTCTGTCAGAGAATGCAAAATGTGAAGAAAAAAATTCTAGAATTTTTTTTATTTTTAATTCATTTTCAAAGTTTAGAAAAAGTGTGAATTTCGGTGTTGTTTGCTTTTACATTTCTCCTCATAACTCAGGCTAGAAAAAAGATAGAGAAATAAAATGAATACCATTCTACTCAGAACTGTACTGTATATGTCACGAGAGTATCTTTGCTAATATTTTACCCATGCAAACACCAAATTATAAAACACATTTTCGAAAAAATCTTTGCACTTGCTCATAAAATGACGGTCTCATGTGATGCTCAAGATCGGAATTACAAAATTTTAACACGTTGGTACCGTTGCCCCACTTTCCTCCACAGGCTGGACCATGGAGTCTCGGATGCTTGCTGGAGAGGGGCTCTATGCTCCATATCTGGTGGTCGTGCGGTCTCCTTCAACCCTTCTCCTTCTGGGGTCAGGTCTTTGAGGCCTTTCACTTGATGTCTGGGGTATACCATGAGCCTTCCCCCCAGATTGCCCTCCTGTCCCTGATTCCTACCTCTGTATCCTCAGTAAAGAGAGGAATCTTGCGGTTCTGTTTATTGGCGGCTAGAGCTGTTTTTCTTAGACATTGGAGGTCGACTGAGGTCCCTTCCGCGCTGGAGTGGATAGCTGAGATGAATAAGTTATGCCGTATGGAATCTCTGATGGCCGATGACTACGGCACTAGGTCAGACAGGGGCAGCACTCTCTGGCATTCTTTCAAGGAGAGCCAAAAGTTTGTGGACCACAGGAAGCCGCCGGAAGACGCTGAATGAAGCCCGGGATCGTCATGTCGGCAGCGGCCGGACGGCGCGACAGGACAGTGATAAGTATGATTTTACTTTACAGGTTTGCCGCGCAAGGGGGGGGGGCCCTGGATCTTGATGGGGGGGCCTCTATACCTCTGGGGCTGCTGCTGTATACACCCCTGGGGCTGGTGCTGTATACACCCCTGGGGCTGCTGCTGTATACACCCCTGGGGCTGCTGCTGTATACACCCCTGGGGCTGCTGCTGTATACACCCCTGGGGCTGCTGCTGTATACACCCCTGGGGCTGCTGCTGTATACACCCCTGGGGCTGCTGCTGTATACACCACTGGGGCTGCTGTATACTACCTAAGGGCTGCTGTATATACCTCTGGGGCTGCTGTATATACCTCTGGGCTGCTGTATACACCACTAGGGCTGCTGTATATACCTCTGGGGCTGTATATACCTCTGGGGCTGCTGTATACTACCTCTGGGGCTGCTGTATACACCACTGGGGCTGCTGTATACTACCTAAGGGCTGCTGTATATACCTCTGGGCTGCTGTATACTACCTCTGGGGCTGCTGTATACACCACTGGGGCTGCTGTATACTACCTAAGGGCTGCTGTATATACCTCTGGGGCTGTATATACCTCTGGGGCTGCTGTATACTACCACTGGGACTGCTGTATACACCTCTGGGGCTGCTGTATACTAACCACTGAGGCTGCTGTATACACCTCTGGGGCTGCTGTATACTAACCACTGGGGCTGCTGCTGTATATACCACTGGGGCTGCTGCTGTATACTACCACTGGGGCTGCTGTATACACCTCTGGGGCTGCTGCTGTATATACCACTGGGGCTGCTGCTGTATACTACCACTGGGGCTGCTGTATACACCTCTGGGGCTGCTGTATACTAACCACTGGAGCTGCTGTATACACCTCTGGGGCTGCTGCTGTATATACCACTGGGGCTGCTTCTGTATACTACCACTGGGGCTGCTGTATATACCTCTGGGGCTGCTGTATACCACACTGCTGGGGGCTGTATACCTGTGCTGGGGTCCACCCTCGGCTTATACACGAGTCAATAGGTTTTCCCAGGTTTTGGGGGCAAAAGTAGGGGGGTCGGCTTATGCACGGGTCGGCTTATACACGAGTATATACGGTAACTATTACAGTTTCAATTCGAAAATCTTGAATTCAGATCTGTTCAGCCTTTAGTATAAAAGTGTGGGGTCTATACTACTAAATAATCCATGATTTTTAGACATTACTGTATTCTTTTATTATGTTACAGCTTAGAAGCAGGAGACGACAGAGGAGAAAGCTTTTTTAGGGCTCAACCTGAGAATGAACAGGGTTAGACAGTGAATGTAGAGCAGATGACAGGCCAGCAGCTCTGTCAATCATGTTAAGTACCTGCCCACCGTAGATTCAGCAAGTAAGACAGAGCTTCAGAGCTATCAGGTCCTAACATGCTTGGACATGTTCACTCTTGAACAAACAGTAGTCTCTACACAGGCATCAAGGGAGTCGGTGTGCTACAATATTGGTTAGTGTGTTTAAAGATTGAGTAAATTTAAAGTAATACAGGGTGGGTCATTTATAGGGTGGGTCATTTATATGGATACACCTAAATAAAATGGGGACGGTTGGTGATATCAACTTCCTGTTTGTGGCACAAACGTTTCCCCTCTCATATACTAATGTGCCAAAAACACGAAGTTGATATCACCAACCATTTACATTTTATTTAGGCACATCCATAGAAATGGCCCACCCTGTAGTTTAATGATTTTCCTATTAAGGGCTAATACGCACACACAGCACTATTCTGAGTGATCATCGTTCAAAAAAACGCTCCCCATTGATTTGAATAGGGTTAAACACATGCTGTGTTTTTTTCAAACACAGAGTAAATCACTGCTTGCACTACTTTTTTATCGCTGCAATAAATGCAGCATTTATCACTATTTATATAAAAAGAAGCTGCCATCGGTTTCACTAGCTATTAAAAAAAACTAATGTAGATATAGTGAATACTCTGTAGACAAATGCTGCCAGAACGACTGCGTTTATCCGCAGACAGAAAAGGCTGTGTGTGCACTAGCCCTAATACTCACTTTATAGTAACATAGATGTATCTCAAGTATATTGTAAATCCTTATTTTTATTACCCATCTTCCTTACTTAATATTAACTGTATTTTTCTCACACAGCAATGGCTGCTACTTCTCAAGGAACAGCATTTTGTAATATATGCTGTTGCAAGCCTTTTGAAAAAACTGGACACACGACAAGAAAAAATCTTAGGGCCGCTTTACACACACCAGTAATAATTAATATAAAGATCTAGCTCAACCACCCCGTAGGGTGCCAATAGAAAAAATAGTCAGATAATAAAGTCTATCCTTGGCACACCTTGAATAAAGTTATGAGAAAAAGTATCTTTGCTTGCAGTGGTTTTTATTCATGTGCAGATTTGGAGACATACAATCAACGTTTCGACCCAACAACGGGTCTTCGTCAGTATTGGTCTTCCAATGGATCAAATATCCAGTATGTAAATTGGCAGCAGTGTCTGAGTCTCTGTTGGAGACACTTCTGTTTAGCCCTGTAGAACAGATTAGGTTTAGATTATGGTTCTTGAAGAGAACCCTATGAGTATTTTGTATGTGACTCCTGCCTGTGTGTCCGATGCATAGTTTTGGTCCAGGTTTGTGGAGGAGGACAGGAGTACAAATGGAACAATGTGTCCATGATTTCACTGCAACTAGAGATCTGTTCAGAAGTTGGTCACAGAAGTTGGTGTGTGTAAAGCGGCCTTTAGACCGGTACAAGATTGATGGATTTATATGAAACATCCAATCAATGCAGCATGAACATTTGTGACAGTTGTAGAAAGCAACTTGCAAAAGAGAAAAATACTCTGAAAGCAGAAAATTTTGAAGAACCTGTAACTTCCAACACAGTGTATTTAAAAAAAAAAAAATTGATCCCAATTTTGTCCCAAGTTTAATCCCTGTACAAATATAACCAAGAACACAAGTAACACTCATGCATTTTTTCACAATTTTAAAACATACATTTTTTTCACTATTGCGCATCAAAATTTTGAATTTGATTTCTCCAAAAGAAAATATTAAGAAACATAGTCTTGTGGCACATCAAATGAAAGCCGCTACCGTTCTGAAAGAAATTATGCCTCTCCCACCTCTTTATCTTAGGGCCGCTTTACACACACCAACTTCTGTGACCAACTTCTGAACAGATCTCTGGTTGCAGTGAAATAATGGACACATTGTTCCATTTGTACACAGCCACAAAATGGAACAATGTGTCCATGATTTCACTGCAACCAGAGATCTGTTCAGAAGTTGGTCACAGAAGTTGGTGTGTGTAAAGTGGCCCTTAATTCTAGCCTGATACAAAATGTAAACCCATACCGGGAAAAAATTCGTGCTTTTTCAAAACATTTGAAGTCTGTAAAAAATTAACTGATGAAGAAAAAAAATCTAAACTTTTAATTTGTAATTAACTAAAGCAGTACTTCATATAGAAAAAAAAATAAAAAAAAATATAAAGACATCAGGTAAAAAAAAATATATTTGGATCACTTTATATGGAATGACCCATAAGAGGGGCTGGATTTCTGTGTATTACTGCCCTGTTTTCTCTAAGGCGGCCGTCACACGATACAATATCGTGAGCGATATTGTAAGCGATCACGTGCACGCGCGATCGCTAACAATATCGCTCACATCGCTGGTGAGCTGTCACACAGGCAGACTCACCAGCGATGTAGACCAGCGAGATCGCTGGTAACTATGGTACACATCGGGTTACTAGGCGCCGCGCGGCGCTTAGTAACCCGACGTTTACCATAGATACCATCTCCCAGCATAGGCTCTGCCGCTGGGAGATCGTTCATCGTGGTGTCACACACCACGATGAAGCAGAACAAGCGTTTATCGCTTGATATGAGCTCCGGCTCTCATATCTGCGATGTCACGATCAAGCGATTTTACATTGTAAAATCGCTTGATCGCACGCAGCGATGCACAAACGATATCGCTTAAGCGATCAAAAAGCAGATCGCTTAAACGATATCGTTAGCAATATTGCACCGTGTGACGGCCGCCTAAGTAATATTTCAGGTTTGAAATGAGGTTTATTGTACTAACCAAAAATGTGAAATATGCATTATTTCAAAATTTGACAGGTGCCAAAGTATGGGCACCCTTCTGATTTTCATGATTTCAATACTCCTAACTACTTTTTACTGACTTACTGAAGCACTAAATTGGTTTGGTAACCTCATTGAGCTTTTTACTTCATAGCCCGGTGTATCCAATCATGAGAAAAGCTATTTCAGGTGTCCACTTGCAAGTTGTTCTCCTAGTTGCATCTTCTCTGAGGAGTGGCATCATGGGATCCTCAAAATAGCTCTCAAATGATCTGAAAAAAAAAAGATTGTTCAACATAGTCGTTCAGGGGAAGGATACAAAAAGTTGTCTCAGAGATTTAACCTGTCAGTTTCCACTGTGAGGAACATAGTAAGGAAATGAAAAACCACAGGGACAGTTCTTGTAAAGGCCAGAAGTGGCAGGCCAGCAAAAATATCAGAAAGGCAGAGAAGAAGAATGGTGAGAACAGTCAAGAACAATCCACAGACTACCTCCAAAGACCTACAGCATCATCTTGCTGCAGATGGTGTCACTGTTCATCGGTCAACAGTACAGCGCACACTGCAATAGGAGAAGCTGTCTGGGAGAGTGATGTGAAAGAAGCCGTTTCTGCATGCACGCCACAAACAGTCGCCTGAGGTATGCAAAAGCACATTTGGACAAGTCAGTTTCATTTTGGAAGAAGGTCCTGTGGACTGATGAAACAAAGATTGAGTTGTTTGGTCATACAACAAAGCGTTATGCATGGCGCCACAAAAACACAGCATTCCAAGAAAAACACTTGCTACCCACTGTCAAATTTGGGGGAGGGTCCATCATGCTTTGGGGCTGTGTGGCCAATGACGCACCGGGAATTTGTTAAGGTTGAGGGTCGCATGGATTCCACTCAGTATCAGCAGATTCTTGAGAATAATGTTCAAGAATCATAGTCAAAGTTGAAGTTAATCGGGGATGGACCTTTCAGCAAGACAATGATCCACAACACCGCTCCCAATCTACTCAGGCATTCATGCAGAGGAACAATTACAATGTTCTGGAATGGCCATCCCAGTCCCCAGACCTGAATATCATTGAACATCTGTGGGATGTTTTGAAGCGGGCTGTCATTCTCGGCGACTATCAAACTTAACTGAACTGGAATTGTTTTGTAAAGAGGAATGGTCAAAAATACCTTCATCCAGGATCCAGGAACTCATTAACAGCTACAGGAAGCGACTAGAGGCTGTTATTTTTGCATAAGGTGGATCTACTAAATATTAATGTCACTTTTCTGTTGAGGTGCCCATACTTTTGCACCTGTCAATTTTTGAAATAATGCATATTTCACATTTTCGGTTAGTACAATAAACCTAATTTCAATCCTGAAATATTACTGTGTCCATCAGTTATTACATATATCACACTGAAATAGCTTGTTGGTTTCAATGTGACTGTACTTTATAATAAATACCTTATACAGTCACATTCCCGTAGGAACAGTATCATACAACATCATGAATACATAGCTCACTACATTACATTTCACAGTACATAAATTATATTGCACATCTCCTTCTATACCCGGTTACCTTACGGTACCGTTCCACATACAGGTACACGGGTAATACACCGTCCCCTAAGGATCCGGGCCTAGTCGGCTCACCCCTATTCACACCTGACGGTATCTACCCTACGGCCAGGCTCTTCCTTGGCCTAATTCCCCCTTGGAGAGTCCAGTCCCTTCCCACAGGCTGCTTACAACCCACAGCCCCTACACAGCACTCCGGCTGCTCTGAGCCAGGCCCCGACCTGGGTTTAGTCACCGGAGCTCCAGGGCAAGACAGGCCCCCAAGGACTCCTCGGCACGTGTCTCCAGGTCGCCAACCGCTTCCAAATCTGCCAAACGCTCAGGCCAGACCTCCAGGCAAGCGGCTCCACCAAACACGCCCTCGCGAGACCCTCCAGGGTCAGCCGGTCTTCCAACTCCCGGTACTCTATTAACCCCAATCGTCTGGCCTCACGGCTCCACACTCACCGAACTAGGTTCTCTCTCCCCCAGAGGCTTCTGCTCTGTTTTCATTCACTCACGGTCCTAACGGCCCCACACCATACATGGCCTTTTTACTTAAGCTAACCCATATACTTCCATGGCAATTTTACATGAGCCAACACATCTCACACATGGAACTCAGTTCACCCTTGCATACGTGAAGTGTCTCTCTTACTGGGCACGGATCCGGATCTAGCAACCTGAGTCCCGGGTACACCATGCATCCCCAAGGGGCTCCTTCCCGGAGGTATCTCGCCACACGTCCAGACCAGCGTCCACCTGGTTCAGCCACGGTTTCCCCACTTTGGAGCTATAATGCCCCGTTCCCAGCCACAGGTTCACACACACCGTTAGAGGCACTGTTAGAAGGGACAGGTACCTTGCCGTCATGCAGCAGGCCAAGCCTCCCTCTCGTCCCAACGGGACGGATCACCTCTGCACGTCTTCACCACCCAGAGCCCTGGACTGCTCTCATCTCCAGTCATCTCCAGTCTCTGGTCTGCAGTCTCTCTCTGGACCCTGCAGTTGATCTGATCTGCAGTCTGTCGTCTCCTCTCAGGCTGATCTCCTCCCACAGACACCTGGCTAGCTCTTATCGTGCCTGCCACACCCACACTGACACACCCACCTGGGCTGCTATGCAATCAGCACACCTTGCTCTCAGCCGCTCATCAGGCTCATCTATATGTCAGGTCTACTGCACTCACTTTCAGCTGTTATCTCACTGTGCTCGGGTAAGTTCAACACAGCACACCCACAGTAAAACCAGATAATGTAAACAGAGCCATATACCGACCACCCATGTCATGCACCCAGCCATGGGGCATGCCGGCTGTGCCTCACACAGTATAGAGGTTTTTTTAGCATTCCTTTTTCCTCAGATTGTCAGCTCCTGTGATCAGCGCTCTCGCTCCTTGTTTGTTAATTTCTATCTGTCCTTGTTTGTCCCTTCTCTACTTTCTCATCCAGGCCCGCCGTCAGGGCCTGATTACCTCTGTCAGGGGCCCGGCGGTGATGGACAGGAGAGGGGGGCCCGAACGAGAAGTGAGGGGGCAGTCTACAATCTCCTTCAGGCCCCACCTTCTCACCTCTTCTACAGGCCCCCTCCTGCCGATCTCCTCTTGGCTCCGCCCCCTCACATTCTTCCACGGGCCCCCCTCTCTTCATCGGCGGCTGCAGGCCACACTGGGGATCTGGCATCCCGCTTGTTAACATTGGCTGCCGGCCTTTTAAATAATGTGGAGGCGGAACCCTCTCTCCCAGCACTGCTCGCACAGGAGGCCTCTTACTAAGTGAGGCTGCTGGGGCCTGTGCGAGCATCACTGTTCTACTAATACCGGGCACAGGTCTCTATATTAACCCTAAAAGCCGCCCGCTGTGGAGAAGAGACAGGGGCTGCAAATCCCAGCTGAAAGTCTGCGGCTGTTCAGGGGGCGGTGTGGTAGGATTAAAAGGGGCTGTGCGGGCAGCTGAGGTCACTCACAGACACGTGGGGGCTGCTGTGTGTGGAACCCACTGGGACGGGGTACTCAGTATCGGACCGGGGTACTGCTGGGGATATCACAGCGGTCTTGGTCCGGACCGTGTCCCGGGTTCGCAATAAATGGGGGGATATTTACAGGGAGTTTGTCGTGACGCCACCCACGGGTTGTGGTCAGTGAGGGGACCACCGCTGCTGCAGAACCTCCGGGAGATGTATTGGCTCTCCATGGGTAGAGCTTGATTCCCCGGGGCATTGGTAGTAACAGTCTATAGATGGTGCTATGGATATTGCAGGATAGGGGTAGTAGTAGAGATGATAGCTGCTTGTGAGGGAATGCAGGATTTGAGCACAAGGATCACACACACTCACGGTTTTGAAGTTTCCAAGGCTTTACTGGTCATGTTATTCAGTAGAGTACTGTCCACGTAGTCTGTACCGGGAGCCGGGTTGCTCCCTCAGCTTCCAACTCCTGCGCCATGTGTGTGGCCATGCTGCTGCTTTAGCTCCTCACAGGTACCCCCTTTGCTAGGCAACTTGAGTCTTTCCGTGTGCTTCTGACCCCACTGTGTTGCTTCGCTGAGGTACGGTGTAGGTATGTAACCTCCACTATCCCGGTGTTTTCTGTGCTGCGTGTTTCAGTCACAGATTCGGATCCAGTATCCGGCTTCTGCGCTCCTCTGGGGCGAGTTATGAGGTAACTCAGACTCCCAGATATGTTCCTCTGTTTCTTGTACTCCTCTCCTCAGACCCTGGCTTCAGGCCTGAAAGTAGTCAGTGGTCCCTGTCAGGAGCTCAGCATTGCGCCCATTTACAGGTCCTCTTCCTATGCTCCCTGCGCTAAACTCAACTGTCAACTATCAACTAACTACTTCCTCCTCAGACCAGAATATATCAGGGAGCAGCTTGAGCTCCCCTTCTGGCCTAGAGGTGCTAGTGCAGTGTCCAGTGTTGTGTGGGGAGTTTAACCCAGGTTGATGTTACTGTGGCACATTAACCCCTGGGGTGCCACATTCCCCCTTAGTTAAGAACAGTACTTCGGGACTGTAGAAAAACAAACAAAGAGTTAATACAATTAATATTTACAGAGTCTTAAAAATAAAAAAAACAAAAATCACTAAATTCAAGAGTCCAAAAAGTTCAAAATAGCAGTCTTTCCGGGGGTTTAGTCTATTGGCTGGTAAATATTTACAAAAGAGTTTTTACCACAACCAGTCAGTGGTAGTATGGTCCATAAATAAATAAGAAAAGTTCAAGAATATGCAAGAAGTTCATAGAGGATAGTCTCTGTAGGTACTGGGCTCTTTTAATGTTGCAAACTATATAAACACTTACGGGTGTTTCTGGTTACAAGTGCAGTAGGCCTCTAGGCCCTCGGGTCACCGCATAGGAGGCCAAGTTCTTACTCTCCGTGGCTGCCACCTAACACCAAGCTATCCTCACCCTTTCTATACATTTTACACTCTACCGGGTTCAATTTACATTTACACAAACATATTTACATTGCACATTTAATTCTTAACTTTCAATCTCTGTACCTAGACGGTAACTGACCCTGGGTACTATGCTGTGATCTGCATAATGCTGGTGTACTGGGTGTACTTAGCATAATAGTGTGGGTGGACATGTACCTATTTAGAGTATCTGCTACTACTGAGGATGGAGATCTGACAGTAGGACTTGCAAGCTCACTGGGACCAGGAATTTGTTCTTCCTCTTGGGACTTCTGGTTGTACGGGTTCTGGTGTTAATTCAACCATTGGAGGGAAAGCAATCATGGGGACTTCAACTGCTCCGTAGTAATTTGGCCATGTTTTGGGGAAATCTAGAACAGTATGGTAAACTTCATCTTCCTCTTTGACAGGTTGGACCTGTAGGGTCGGTTACTTCAGGTGTCTTCAGAGTTTCAGGACATGGTTTAAGATAGTCTCTTGACACAACTGCTGAAGTTCTTCCTTCGTCTTTGCTTATTAGACACATTTTAGCATTGTCTAAATTGGATGGTAAGACTGTATATGGGGTGGTTTCCCATTGATTATCCAATTTGTTGTTGCATCTCTTTCTCTTGAGAACTTGCTCACGAGGTTGTAATGGGGTTGCTTGAGCACATTGGTTAAAGGTTCTCCTTGTCTTTCTCTAGCTTGCTGGAGACTTTTCTCTACGCACTCTTGTACTTGGCGATACTGCTGTTGACAGTAGGAAAAAACAGAAAACGCCAGCACTGCCAGAAAATATAAAAATTGTGCCAAAACACATATTGTTTCCAAACTGCAAAAATTTGTTGAGACATTTAGCAAAAGATTAAATAATTTTTGAGCCACCCCGCCAAAGGTCAAGGCATTCTCAGATAGGTTGGTCCTACTCTACAATTTTTAATTTCCACTGTGTCAAAAGACCTCAATAATATATATACAGTGGACCATACAAAAACATCAATCACCTGCACATATCAGACCTGCTTCCAAGGTGCCAGATCAGTGCAAGTGATATAGGCAACCTAGGCCCTCACACCTGCAGCTTCCACCACAAATGTCAGGGTTTTCAAAGTTAACCCCCACCGCACCGACCATCCTTTATGGATAACAGCAGGTTAGGTTCAGGTGAATGAAGCAAAAACTGAGCCTGTGTGCTGGGTGTGATAACCGTGTGTGAACAGTTACCAAGAATACAAATGTCAGTACAGATGGAAACGGACAAATCTAGCGTGCATGGCGAAGTGGTGGTCAGCCACTGAACCATACCCAGGAAAAAACAGAAAACGCCAGCACTGCCAGAAAATATAAAAATTGTGCAAAAACACATATTGTTTCCAAACTGCAAAAAATTTGGTTGAGACATTTAGCAAAAGATTAAATATCTTTTGAGCCACCCCCCAAACGTCAAGGCATTCTCAGATAGGGTGGTCCTACTCTATAATTTTTAATTTCCACTGTGTCAAAAGACCTCAATAATATATATAAAGTGGACGTAGGGTATCCTAATTGGATTCTTCAACTTCTGTGTCTGGTTTTAGAATCCCCATATCTAAATCAATTGGCAGCTTACCGGGTCTTGCTCGCATAAGGTAGGCTGGGATGCATTTTGTAGACCTCACCAGGACATGGTTATACAGGTCTACCAAATCGGGTAATTTCTCTGGCCATTGATTTCTCTATGACTCTGGTAATGTTTTTAACAGGTCAATTACAATATGGTTCATCTTCTCGCATAAGCCATTGGTTTGGGGATGATAGGCTGTCATGCGGATCTTCTTACAGCCGTACATGTTGCAAAACTCCTGGAAAATCTCTGATTCAAAGCCTGGTCCTTGGTCTACAAGGACTTGTTCCGGGTAGCCATGAGGTCTACAGAAATGTGTCTGAAACGCTTTTGCAGCCGTCTTCGCTGTAAGGTCCTTGACGGGTACCACCACTAAGAAGCATGAGTAAGGCTGCCTTCACATTTGCGTATGGGAAGGCAGCGTATTGCTGCGTTCCCATACGCAGTCAAACGCATGCGCACTGCGTTCCTATGTTTAACATAGGAACGCATGGTGCCTGCGTTTGCTGCGTTCGGGTGCGGATGCGGACGATATCTGCTGCTTCCGGTGTCCAGCATCCGCACCCGGGACGCAGCATGTTGGGTTTTTTTGTGCGTTTGGGGAGCTTGGACAATCAGCAAGCGTCCCCAAGCGTACAAAAAATGCATTGGCTTCAATGGGTCCGCAGTGTCCTCTGCATGACACCGCAGGAGAACGCTGCGGACCCATTGAAAAATCTCCCAGTGGCCGCCGGTGATGTCACAGGAGCTCACCGACGGCCACCGGGAGATCAGCTCAGCCTCTGCTGTCCTCCTTCTCCCCGCCGCCTGTAATCTCCTAGCGATGTCGGCGGGGAGAACAGCTGATGTGAGAGCTGTTTGAATCTTCCCGCGCCGACATCTCCTCTCAGTGTCGGCGCGGGAAGATTCAAACAGCTCTCACATCAGCTGTTCTCCCCGCCGACAGTCCCGGAGCTTACCGGCGGCCGGGGGGGGCGGAGATCTCCGGCGCTGATCTCCGCCCCCGGCCCGCCCCCGGACAGCGCCGATTGGCTGCCGGGCTCCATAGTGATGTGTCCGCAGGCGGACATTATCCGCTGCGGACACATCATTTGGACACTGCTTCTGACAGCGTTTGTGTCTGCATGCCATCAGCATGCAGACACAAACGCTAATGTGAAGCCAGCCTAATAGTCCACGATGGTTAAGGCATAGACATAGCCTGACCTGCTTGGTGACAACTTGACGTGGTCTAACGCAACTAACTCAAGTGGTTGCTTGCTTACTATGGACTGGAGTGGGGCTCTCTGTTGGTCTTTTCTTCTGAGGTTGCACGGGCCACATTTTCTACACCAATCTTCAATTGATTTCCTCATGCCAACCCAGTAGAATCTCTCTCTTAAGAGCACTTACAACTTCTTCCATCCAAAATGACCTGCACCGTCGTGGTAGGCTTCTTAGCCCATTTTGACATCTCGCTTGTGTATGATTATCTGCCAGACCAACTCATGTGTTTTAGGGTTGGTGTGCCTTCTGCAGAGCTTCCCTTGGTATAGGAACAACTTGCCTTTCTCTTTCCAGAGTTGTTGGGTCTCAGCTGGGGCTTTCTGGTTAGGGTACGCACCTTGTTGTGTAAGCAGTTCTTTTACTAGCTTCACAGCCGGGTCGCTATCCTGGGTGTCAGCCCATCCATGGTGTGCTAACGGGTTGAGACTTGCTTGCTGTTCTCTTTGGTAGATGCTGGGTTGATACTTTTCTACCTTAGAACGGTGAAAGGCCAGTAGCTTAATTTCTTCCAGCTCCTCCGGTTCCTCTTCCACGTCTTTCAGGTGTGGCATCCGGGATAAGGCATCTGTGTTCCTGTTCTTGCAGCTGCCCTATATTTGATGACAAAATTGTAGTTAGACAGCCGGACTATTCATCGCTGCTCCAACTCACCTAATCTTGGTGAGTCCAGGTGGGTCAACGGGTTGCTATCCTTGTAGATGGTGAATTCTGCAGCTGCCAGGTAGTGTTTGAAATGTTCAGTTACAGCCCAAACTACTGCCAGTAGTTCTAATTTGAAGGAACTGTAATTCTCCGGGTTTCGTTCCGTAGGCCGGAGTTTCCTGCTTGGAAATGCAAAAACTCTCTCTTTGCCTCCTTGCTTCTGTGACAGTACTGCTCCCAATCCCACGTTGCTGGCATCCGTGTATAGAATGAATGGTTGATGGTAATCCAGATATGCCAGGATCTCTTCTCCTGTCAGCGCATGCTTCAGCTTGTTGAAGGAGTCTTCCCTTTCTTCACTCCACTGGAAAGGAGGGTTACGGGTGGAAGACCTTTTTGACTGTCCTACCAGTCTTGCAGGGGAGCTGCTATCTTCGTGAATCCTCGGATAAATCTTCTATAATAGCCTACCAGGCCCAGGAATTGCCTCACCTCTTTCACATAGGTGGGTCTTGGCCAATCCCTTATCATGGTGACTTTATCAGGATCCGGTGCTACTTCCTCTGAACTCACGACATGTCCCAGGTACTGTACCTTTGGCTTGAGAAGGTGGCACTTGGATGGCTTGATTTTCATGCCCTATCCGGATAAGGCTTGTGAGACAGTGGGGGGATCATATGCGAGGGGTGCTATGTGTCCCCCAGGATGTGCACTGTCACGTATTGAACCCGGTATGGAATGTAGGAGAGGGACGATCCACTCCAGTCCGAGTCTTGTAGGTTTCCCCGGAGGGAGACATGGGGTTAAAAGCTAGGTTAAGAGACTGGGCGGGATTCTCTGTGGAGAGCTTTGGCCTGAGCTGAGGCAGAAGAGGCTGTTAAGCGGTCAGGTCAAGAGTGTGAGAGGCCGTGTACTATTACAACACGGCCTAACCCGGGCGCTCGGTGCAATCTGGACCAGAGAGAACTCCTAACCCGAAGTGTCCGTGTTACTATATGGTAGATGTATGCAGTGTACCCGGCTGCGTCCTGGAACCCGGCGGCTTGTGCCACATCTGTGCTTCATCAATAAATCCGGGTACTGTGTGAACTGATACCGGGCTCACTGCCTTTTGTTGTGCAATCCCGGCGCTACCTCACATATGGTGGAGAATGTGGGCAACCTGAACTACGGCATACCCCACGGACTGCATGTCCATACTCAAGCCGGCAAAGCTGCAGTTCAGGTCTGCCGCCAATATGGAGGAAACTCCTAAAGCAGTTGGTGCTTACCCAGCAGAGACAACAGGAGCAGCAGCAGAGACAACAGGAGCAGCAGCTGCGGTAACAGGAGCAGTTTCAACAACAGCAAACGAATGAACAGCTCCTACAGTAAATTATGGCACTGTGAGACTCGCCACCAGGGCCTTCCCAGAACGGCGTGAGGCCCGGGACTGGGTCCGATCGGCATTGAGGAAGCTGAGTCCGGAGGATGACGTGGAAGCATTCTTCACCGTCTATGAGCGCACTGCGGAGCGGGAAGGCCTCCCAGCCTGCCAGTGGGCTGAAGTGGTGGCGCCGTTTCTGATGGGCGATGCACAGAAGGCATACTCTGACCTCAGTTGGGAGGATGCGCAGGACTACGGGAAATAAAAGGTGAGATCCTTGCTCGACTGGGGGTCAATACCTATGTGAGAGCCCATGGGTGTTTTCGTGGTCCTTTGTGGAATCCAAACCGGCTCGATCTCAGGCATATGACTTACTGCAGCTGGTAAAACGGTGGCTCCAGCCTGAGATCTTGTCTTCGGGCCAGATGGTGGAGAGGGTGGTGCTCGATCGGCTGGTATGAACTCTGCCAGTTGCTATACAGCATTGGGTGGGGCAAGGGGACCCGGGTACCCTGGACCAGGTGGTTAGCCTGATTGAGAGGTTTACAGCCACCCAGGAGTTCATACTGGACTCTGCCCCCCTGCGTCTGTCCCGCCGGCCTCCGGAGCTGGGAAAAGGTGCACGTCCCTCTGCTGGGGACCATCCTACACAAGCTCCCGCTGAGGGGTTACTCCGGGGTGAGCCCGGCCGGAGACCAATCTCCCTCGAGTGGGCTTCCGGACTGGCGGAGCCACTGCTAGGTGGTGCGGGCGATGCAAAGGGCCAGGACATGTGGCGGCCTATTTCCCTCTGACTGTTGAACCCATGGACTGCGGGTTTACACACCGGGTTTCTATGTATGCCAGCACCATGCTCGCCGCAGATTAAGTTGTGCCCACAATGGAACCCCATCTGTGCCCGGTGCTCGTTAATGGACACAGAGTGGAGGCTCTCTTGGACTCCGGCAGTTTGGTGACTCTGGTTCATGGGTCATTAATCCCCGGGTTGGAGCCCACTGGTGGAAAAATCGGAGTCAGATGTATACATGGGGACCTCCACGAGTATCCGACCGTGGAGGTAACTTTTTCCACTCCGTGTGGTGAGGTAAACCATGTGGTCGGAGTGGTAAAGACTCTACCTTATCGGACTGTGCTGGGAAGAGACTTATCATTGTTTTGGTCCCTATGGGGTCGGAGGAGTAGCCCTCCGCAAACACATTGGATACGGGGGCAGAACCCGATAATCCCGAGTCAGGGGTACTTGCTGTAGGGGTCGCCAACCTAGGGATAGAGTGTCACCCCGATAGGTTTGCCCTATGAGGAGAGGTCGAGGAGACCCAATCGATTCCAGAGCTGGAAGTGTCCTAGGGAGCGTTTGGGACAGCTCAGCTACAGGATCCCACCCTGACCCGGGCACGGGAAAGGGTGATAGAAGTAAACGGGGGTGCTCAGCAACCGGGGGCTGAGAATGTTTTTCCACGCATGGTGGTCAATTGGGAGTTACTCTATAGTGTGGACAAAATCCGGGATGAGGTTGTGACACAACTGGTAGTACTTCAGACACTCCGCCGGGCGGTCCTAGAGATGGCCCACTCCCACCTGCTGGGTGGGCATCTTGGGACTAAAAAAACGCAAGAGCACATCTTGCGGCGGTTCTTCTGGCCGGGAGTGTATGCGGATGTCCAGAGGTTCTGCGACTCCTGCCCAGAATGTCAGCTGACCACACCTTCGCAACCTTCCGGAGTCCATTGGTACCGGTTATAGAGGAGCCTTTTGAAATTTGGTGGGGCCTATAATTAAATCGGCACGGGGCCACCAACACATACTCGTGGTTGTCGATTACGCCACCCGATACCCGGAGGCGATTCTGCTATGCCTAACCTCGGCTAAGCTTATTGCCCAGGAGCTGTTTGCTATGTTCTGTCGCCTGGGGCTACCGAAGGAGATCCTTACAGATCAGGGGACTCCTTTTATGTCCAAAGTGACAAGAGAACTGTGTAAACTGCTGAACATAAAACAGCTGCGCACCTCGGTGTACTATCCCCAGGCCGACGGGTTAGTTGAGCGGTTTAACAAAACCCTGAAATCCATGCTTAAAAAGGTGGTTGCCAAGGATGGGAAGGCTGGGATATGTTACTGCCCTATTTGATGTTTGCCATCCGGGAGGTACCGCAGTCTACAGGTTTTTCCCCATTTGAGCTATTGTACGACAGGCACCCTAGAGGGTAGTTGGATGTAGCCAAAGAGACGTGGGAACAGGAACCCACTCCCTATAAGGGTACATTTACAGCGGCAACTTTTCTAGGAATTTCAATGGCAACTTACTGGTTGCAGTGAAATCATGGACACATTGTTCCATTTGTACACAGCAACAACATAGAACAATGTGTCCATGATTTCACTGCAACCAGTAAGTTGCCAGTTAAATTCATAGAAAAGTTCCCGCATATAAAGGTACCTTAAGAGTGTAATTGAGCATATGGCTACTATGCAGGACCGGATCATCGCGGTCATGCCTGTCGTAAAAGAGAACCTAATGGATGCCCAAGGAGCTCAAAGCCGCGTGTATAATAGAAGGGCCACAGCAGGTCCTTTGAGGCTGGGGACCGAGTATTCGTTTTAGTGCCACTGCGGAGAGCAAACTCTTGGCCAAATGGCAGGGGCCATATGAAATCCGGGAAAAGGTGGTAGAAGTGAATTACAAGGTATACCAACCTGGGAAGAGAAAACCCGTACAGCTATACCATGTCAATTTGCTCAAAGCCTGGAAAGACCGGGAGTGCCTGATTATGGAGACTCCCCTGGCCAGGTTGCCCGGGGACCCTCCACTATTGGCCATGAGGGGGACCGAAGAGGTAAAAATAAGTAACACCCTCACTAAGTCACAGCGACGGGAAGCTCGAAATTTGGTGCAGCAGAATCCCGATGTATTCTCCGACCTGCCCAGCCATATTTCCGTCATTCAACATGACATTGTCACTGAGCCTTGGGTGCAGGTACAAATGAAACCGTACCGGGTACCCGAGGCCCGAAGGCAAGCCATCGCGGCTGAAGTGAGACAAATGCTCAAGCTGGGAGTAATCGATGAATCACAGAGTGAATGGGCTAGCCCCATTGTGCTGATTCCAAAGCCAGACGGGTCGCTGCGGTTCTGTAACGAGTTCTGGAAATTGAATGAGGTATTGAAATTCGATCTTTATCCAATGCCCCGGGTGGACGAGCTAATTGAAAGACTGGGTCAGGCCCAGTACTTCACAACACTCGCTCTGACCAAGGGTTACTGGCAGGTGCCTCTAACGGAATCGGCTAAGGAGAAGAGCACCTTTGTTACCCCGGAGGGCCTCTATCACTATTTATATTGCCTTTTGGGTTGCATGGGGCCCCGGCTACATTCCAGAGGCTAGTGGACATAGTGTTGGAGCCCCATCGGAAGTATGCATCCGCCTATTTGGATGATATTATCATCTTTAGTAAGGATTGCCAAACCCACTTGTCCCAGGTACAGGCAGTGGTGGATTCACTCAGGGAAGCAGGCCTGACTGCAAATCCAAAAAAATGTGCTATGGGTCTCAAGGAGGCCCGATACCTGGGGTATGTGATTGGGCGAGGGGTTATTAAACCCCAAATAAACAAGATCGAGGCCATTCAAAACTGGCCCCAACCGGTGACTACCAAACAGGTGAGGGCGTTTCTTCGCATCGTTGGGTACTACAGACACTTCATACCCAACTTTGCTAGGCGAACAGCGGCCCTGTCCGATCTCTTGAAGGGGAAGAAGTCTGTTATGGTACGCTGGAATCCCCAAGCAGAGACAGCGTTTCAGTCTATGACGGGGGCATTGTGCGGACAGCCAGTCCTCATCAGTCCCATCTTCAAGAGCACCTTCATTGTGCAAACTGATGTCTCTGAGGTGGGGCTGGGTGCTGTGCTGTCACAAGAGGTGAACGGAGATGAAAATTATAGCGTAGTGGAGAAGGAGTGCTTGGCTGTAAAATGGGCCTTGGAATCCCTACGCTACTATTTGCTCGGGCGGCAATTCCGGTTGGTTACGGACCATTCTCCCCTGGTCTGGATGCGGAATGCCAAGGAAAGGAATGCTCGGGTCACCCGATGGTTCCTGTCCCTCCAAAACTTCAGTTTCTCAGTGGAGAACCGGGCTGGAAAATTGCAAGGCAATGCGGATGCCCTGTCACGTGCACCCTGTTTGGTGGCTGGTGTTCAACCCCACAAGTTTGAACAGAGGGGGGTGGGGGTGAGACAGTGAGGGGGATCATATGCGAGGGGCGCTATGTGTCCCCCAGGATGTGCACTGTCACGTATTGAACCCGGTGTAGAATGTAGGAGAGGGACGATCCACTCCAGTCCGGTCTTGTAGGTTTCCCTGAAGGGAGACATAGGGTTAAAAGCTAGATTAGGAGACTGGGCGGGGTTTCTCTGTGGAGAGCTTTGGCCTGAGCTGAGGCAGAAGAGGCTGTTGAGCGGTCAGGTCAAGAGTGTGAGAGCCGTGTGCTATTACAACGCAGCCTAGTCCGGGCGCTCGGTGCAACCTGACCGGAGAGAACTCCTAACCTGAAGGGTCCGTGTTACTATATGGTGGCAGTATACCCAGCTGCGTCCCGGATCCCGGCGGCTTGTGCCACATCTGTGCTTCATCAATAAATCCAAGTACTGTGTGAACTGATACCGGGCTCACTGCCTTTTGTTGTGCAATCCCGGCGCTACCTCACAGGCTTGAAACACTTCTGCCGGTCTTGTAGATGTTGCAAAAGTTCTTATGTCCTAGGCAGCTCTCCATCAGGCGTTGGAAGGTATCGGGTGCGTTGCAGAGTCCAAACGGCATACAATTGAACTCACAGAGGCCTATTGGCATAGTAAACGCTGTCTTCTCCTTGTCGGCCTCTGCCACAGGAACTTGCCAGTACCCACTAGTCAGATCAAGGGTAGAAAAGTAGTTAGCAGATTTTAATGCAGCTAATGACTCCTCAATCCTATGTAACGGGTATGCGTCCTTATGTGTGATGTCGGTTGATCTGCCTGTAATCTACGCACATTCTCATGGTCCCGTCCTTTTTTCTAACCAACACTAAAGGTGCTGCCCAGGGGCTACAACTGTCTCTTATTACCCCTGCAGTTTTCATTTCTTTGAGCATGTTTTTGGTGGTTTGGTAGTGAGCGGGTGGTAATGGTCTATACCTCTCTTTTATAGGCTGATGGTTACCTGTGGGTATAGTGTGCTCTACCCCTTTGATTTGCCCAAAGTCTAACGGGTGTTTGCTGAATATCTGCTCATATTCTTTTACTACCTGGTATACTCCATGCCTTTGATGGGGAGGTGTAGAACTGGTACCCACGTGTAGCTTTTGGCACCAATCCTCCAGCTTTTCCGTGAGCCATTGTCATCCGCCTGACTTGACGGGTTCAAGGGCTCGACGGCTGTGATGTCAGTGTTATCAACCATGAACAATTTAGCCATGGTAGCATACTTTGGTAATGTGACCTCATTTCCCCGCAATTTAGAAAGTGTAATGGCACTCTTCCCGGTGTACCTCGACTACCCCTCTGGCTGTCAGTATAGTGGGTCTGCTGTTTGAGTACACGGGTTCTACCAGGGCTTGATAGTCTTGCCCCTTAATGCCTATTGCGGTCTCTACACCAGACCAACATTTCAGTTTTGGGAGGTATTACAATTGGTATTGCATTACTTAGTCATACACTGCCGATTTCACCTCCTGATATTTCTACCTGTTGTTTCATCATCAGGGCTTTGATTTCTTTGTGCAGAAGCCTCTGCTGTCCAGTTCTGGCAGTTTCGGCGATCTGCTGTAAGACAGTAATTACCTCGTAAAAACACTTTTCAATTACATTAATTCCTAGTAACATTACTGGTTCACGATCTCGCCGGTCAACATCTACAATTATAATACCCTGGTTCTGCAATTCTACCTTCCCAATCTGAATGGTCATCTCTCTGAACCCAACCTGTGGTATTAGTTGACCATTACTAGCCCATAGGTTTTCAATGTCAGTTGGACCACTATTAATGTCTGAATCAGCCCAGTACCTTTTGTATTGAACATGTGGAATTGATGTTATCTGGAGCCTGGTATCCAGCAAGGCATTAAAGGGAATGCCATCCAACGTGATAGGGATGACGGACGTCCTCCCACAAATCTGTCATACCAGGCTGAAGGACCTTGAGAGTTTACTCCTGGGAAGTGGCCCGCCTGCCCAGGGATCCTCGTTTAAAGCACATTCCCGGGCAAAGTGACCTGGTTTCTGACAACGGCGGCAAATGGGCTATCTAACCGGTTGATAGCGATCGCTGGGTCATCCTCTCGTCGCTTGGTACTCCTGGGCCTCATCCACGGGACATCCTCCTTGCTGGTCGCCAACTCGATCTTGGGTGCAGGCTGGATCCTTGCAGCTCCGTGATGACTTTTGCCATGGAAATAACAGTGTCTGTCAGAGTATCTAGCTTTTGGTTGAGGGGCTCATTAGAGATAGGCTCTCTGTTTTCAGCAGCAGTCTCTGACATGGCCGATGTCGCTCTTGCTCCTGGCTGCTGGGGTGCTGCTGTGGGGTCTTGGATGAAGTTTAGATCCCGGGGTGCCTCTACCTGCTGCAGACGGATGGCTCTATCTTTAACTCAGCAGAATGTCATTTCAGGATTCTGGATAATCATCATACTCAGCTGTCCTCTGTGAGGAGGGGATAAGAGGCCCTCTATGAACTGGTCAATTAGCATTTTGTCAGCTCCAGGGCTAAGGCACGTTCTGCTAGTTTAAGTGCTTTGATTGCTTCCTGCAAGTTTAAGGCATAGTCTCTGGCACTCTCCTTGGGCTTTTGCTGACATCCAAAGAACCTCATTTTAGCCCGGGAGTCAGCACTAGATTCAAATGCTGCTTTTAGTCCAGCTACAAGATGCTCTACAGTGTCCTTGTCTGTGTCCAGCCAGGACCCTACTTCCCACTGTGTATTGCCTGTTAATTGTCCAATAATCATTCCAACACGTTGGGCTTCAGTTAAGGGGTACATCACGTAGTATGCTTGTATCTTAGTAATAAAGTCATTAAGGGTATTAGGCTCACCGGAGTATTGGGGCAGCCACATTGTTCCCGGAGTATATGGCATCAGGAGTGGCATGATAGGTGCTGCTCCTTGCGCCGCTGGGTGCTCCTCTATTATCCGGTGCTGGAATTTCACCCTCTGCTCCGCCGCTGCCTGGCGCCGCTGGATCGCCTTGGTGCAACATCCTGTACCCCCTTAGTTAAGGTCCACCCTCCTGTCTTACGCTTCCGTCCGGATGTCTACAAAGGTTCCGCTAAGCACCCTTCCGGATGACGTCAGAGCGCTTTGCCGAGTGCCGCCCACAATGACACGCCCCCTTTTCCCGCACGTCGCGCGCTCTGTAATGGCGGAATTTCAAAAATAGAGTCCTTGTGGCGCAGTTCAAATTCAGTTTGCCGGTCGCTCAGCAATGGGGCAGGTTCAAAACAGTCACAAATCACTGCACACACTGCCCGGTTTACCAGGCACGGTAGATCCTGTTCGTGATGCCAAGATGTGGAGCCTACTGGGAGGGGTACTCAGTACCGGACCGGGGTACTGCTGGGGATATCACGACGGTCTTGGTCCAGACCATGTCCCGGGTTCCGCAATAAATGGGGGAATATTTACCGGGGAGTTTGTCGTGACGCCACCCACAGGTTGTGGTCAGTGAGGGGACCACTGCTGCTGCAGAACCTCGGGGATGATGATTTGGCAGCTGGAGATGTATTGGCTCTCCACAGGTAGAGCTTGATTCCCCGGGGCATTGGTAGTAACAGTCTATAGATGGTGCTATGGATATTGCAGGATAGGGGTAGTAGTAGAATGATAGCTGCTTGTGAGGGAACGCAGGATTTGAGCACAAGGATCACACACACTCACGGTTTTGAAGTTTTCCAAGGCTTTACGGTGATGGTATTCAGTAGAGTACTGTCTACGGAGTCTGTAACGGGGCCCGTTGCTCCCTCCGCTTCCTACTCCTGCGCCTTGTGTGTGGCCTGCTGCTTTAGCTGAGGTACGGTGTAGGTATGCAACCTCCACTATTCCGGTGTTTTCTGTGCTGCGTGTTTCAGTCACAAATTCGGATCCGGTATCTGGCTTCTGCACTCCTCTGGGGCGAGTTATGAGGTACTCAGTCTCCCAGATATGTTCCTTTGTTCTTGTACTCCTCTCTCAGGCCCTGGCTTCAGGCATGAAAGTAGTCAGTGGTCCCTGTCAGGAGCTCAGCACTGCTCCCATTTACAGGTCTTCCTCCTAGTGCTCCCTGCACTAAACTGAACTGTCAACTGTCAACTATCAACTAACTACTTCCTCCTCAGACCAGAACATATCAGGGAGCTGCTTGAGCTCCCCCTTCTGGCTAGAGGTGCCAGTGCAGTGTCCAGTTTTTGTTGGGGAGTTTAACCCAGGCTGATGATACTGTGGCACATTAACCCCTGGGGTGCCAGATATGCATCACACTGACTGCAATATACCAAGCTGGGGGTGAGTGTGCAACTGCAGATCCTGTGCTGTGGCTAAACACACGCTGTATACTGAGCCCTGCGCCGTGTGGAACACGCTGTATACTGAGCCCTGCGCTGTGTGACACATGTATACTGAGCCCTGCGCTGTGTGTGACACATGTATACTGAGCCCTGCGCTGTGTGTGACACGCTGTATACTGAGCCCTGCGCTGTGTGTGACACGCTGTATACGGAGCCCTGCGCTGTGTGTGAAACACATGCTGTATACTGAGCCCTGCGCTGTGTGTGTGTGTGACACGCTGTATACTGAGCCCTGTGCTGTGTGTGACATGCTTTATACTGAGCCCTGCACTGTGTGTGAAACTCACTGTATATTGAGCCCTGCACTATGTGTGACACGCTGTATACTGAGCCCTTCACTGTGTGTGACACGCTGTATACTGAGCCCTGCGCTGTGTGAAACACATGCTGTAACACCCTGCGCGTGCGTGTGCACACACTGTATACTGATACCAGCTGGTGAGTGTGCAACGCAGTATACTGCTGCGATGTGTGTGACACTCTGTATACTGAGCCCTGCGCTCGTGTGGACAAGCTGTATACTGAGCCCTGCGCTGTGTGTGACACGCTGTATACTGAGCCCTCGCTGTGTGTGACACGCTGTATACTGAGCCCTGCGATGTGTGTGACACTCTGTATACTGAGCCCTGGCTGTGTGTGACAATGCTGTATACTGAGCCCTGCGCTGTGTGTGTGGACACGCTGTATACTGAGCCCTGGCTGTGTGTGAAACATGCTTTATACTGAGCCCTGCGCTGTGTGTGTGACACCTGTATACTGAGCCCTGTGCTTGTGTGACACGCTTTATCTGAGCCCTGCACGTGTGTGTGAACTACTGTATACTGAGCCCTGCCTATGTGTGACACGCTGTATACTGAGCCCTTCACTGTGTGTGACACGCTGTATACTGAGCCCTGCGCTGTGTGAAACACATGCTGTATACTGAGCCCTGCGCTGTGTGTGTGTGACACGCTGTATACTGAGCCCTGCGCTGTGTGTGTCACGCTGTATACTGAGCCTGCGCTGTGTGTGACACTCTGTATACTGAGCCCTGGGCTGTGTGTGACAAGCTGTATACTGAGCCCTGCGCTGTGTGTGACACGCTGTATACTGAGCCCTACGCTGTGTGTGACACGCTGTATACTGAGCCCTGCGCTGTGTGTGTGTGACACGGTGTCTCCATTGTGCTTTTGTCCACACGGTGTCTCCATTGTGCTTTTGTCCGCAGCCATCTCCATTGTGTATGTGGCCAGGCCAGCAGCAGTGTTTATTGTGTTGTGTACAGACAGCAGCCGTCTCCATTGTGCATTTGTCCCCAGCCATCTCATTGTGTATATGGCCAGTAGCAGTCTCTATTGTGTACAGCCAGCAGCAGTCTCTATTGTGTATTCTCTTCTGTATACAGCCAGCAGCCGTCTCCATTGTCTACACGGCCTGCAGCCATAGCTATTGTGTATTCAGCCCACAGCAGTCTCAAGTGTGTGTGTGTGTAATGTATAATAGAGAGAGTGTATAAAAATGAAAAATTGCACAAAAATTAGAAAAAAGTGGATTTATTGCCCAATGGCGTGGCCACATATTGGGCAATAAAGTCCCAAATTTTTTTCTATTTTTTTTAAAGCTGTTTTTCCTTTTTTTACTCTATGGTAAGGAACCATCTGGATTGCTGGTTGGGAAACTTTTGCACATAAATTGAGGTAATTTTTGGTACTGTTCCAATTTTTCACTATAAATATAATGTATGCTTGGGTGGAGGCGGAGAATGGGTGAGGCAGAGCTGTTGGATGCTGGGCGGAGTCTCAGGGGGCCCCAAAATGTTGGCTGTAAGGGCCCCAAATTTCCTAGTGGCAGCCCTGTTCACATCAGAGATTTTTTTCAATCGCAGCAGATCTGGCAGTTTTGCTGCATCTGCCATTTAACTCCTGACTTGCTGCAAGACTGCATTCAGCCCCATTCATTCTGTATGGGATTTGCGGACATGTGCGGCAAGTGCGGTTTTGACGCAATCCGGCAAATCCAGCACTTGCGGCAATGGAAGAAAAATGCTGCTAGCTGTGTTTTTTAGACTCGCTGCAAGTGCAAAACTGCACTTGCCACACCTGACCGCAAGTCCCATAGGGAATGAATGGAGCTGAATGCAGTCTTGCCGCAAGTGTCCCTTGCAAGGCTGCAGATGTGGCAGATTTGGCAAAACCCCCGGATCTGCCGCGAGATTCAAAAAAACGCTGATGTGAAAGCAGCCTAAGTGCTGTGATATTTGCTGGTCTGTATAGGAATATAATTCTTAAAAGGGAACCTGTCAGCAGGTTTATTCCTGTAAAGTACAGCCATGGCCATAATTTCACTGTGATGCTGATTACACTGATACTTGCAGTGAAGGATCAATTTTTGGATGCTGCATTATTATCTTCCTGTAAAGATTTTCATGCTGTCTTCTCTCATGTGCTCTCTCCTATCCTGTGCACTCTCTCTATCCCCCTTTGTATGCTGACTCTGTCCCTCTGTGAGCTTGACCCATCTCCAGTGTGACTCTCTCTGCTTCCCATGTGCGCTTTCTCTCTGCTTCCTCTGTGCGTGTTGTCTATGCTTCCCTGTGTGTGCTCTCTCTGCCCCCCTTGCAGAGACTGGGGGAGGGGAGCAGAGCATGGAGAGCCCGGGACAGGGGAGGGGAGCATGCAGGGACCGAGGGAGAGGAGCGGATGTGAGCAGGACCGGGGGAGGGAAGCGGAGCACTTGAAACTGGGGGAGAGGAACTGAGACTGGGGGAGAGGAGCGGAGTGTGCGGAGACTGGACTGGGGGAGATGAGCGTAGCGAGCACAGACTGGGCCTGGGGAAGGGAAGCTGAGTGAGCAGAGACCGGGGTAGGGAAGTGGAGTGTGCAGAGACCAGAACCGGGTGAGAGGAGCGGAGCGAGCAGAGACCGGGGGAGAGGAGCAGTGCAAAGAGAGACTGGGATGGAGGGGGTGAGAGGAGGGAGCAGAGACCGGGACCAGGGGAGCGGAGCGAGCAGAGACCGGTACCAGGGGAGAGGAGGGAGCAGAGACAGGACTGGGGGAGGGATAAGAGTGAGCAGAGACCGGTGGAGGGGAGCTGAGTGAGCAGAGACCGAGACTGGAGGAGCGGACGGAGTAGATACAGGGACATGGGGTGGGGAACAGAACGTGTGGAGACTGGGGGGGGGAACTGAGCGTGTGGAGACTGGGACCAAGGGGAGGGAAATGGAGCGTGTGGAGACAAGACTGGAGCTCCTATAAGATAGGAGCAGAATCAGCAATCCTCCCCCTGTCTGACTCTGAAATAAAACTATCAGTCTGAAACTGTCCTTCACTTTATGTATTGTGTCAGCAAACTTACTTAAAGACCTTATTGACACCATTGGTCAAGTGCACTAAGGAGCCAATCACTGTGAGTGTAGCTTTCATTTGAGAGGAACCCCACAGCTCCTTGCCATTTCCATATATAGCATTATATATAAGGGGAGTGGGGAGCGCACAATAGAGCAATAAATGTGGATACCAGGGGTTAATATCACAGTAATCCACTCACCTACTCAGGTTGTGAAGGGTTCACAACCAACCTTGTAAACGTAAAGGGTCGCTGCAGATCCCGTCCAGGATAAGAAAGCAAGGTATTTGTATTTACGGGATTCCTCCGCGCTGACCTCAGGAGACAATTTTGATTTTATTCTTTATTCACCCACACCCCAAACAAAAGGAAGCCGACGCGTTTCGTAGCCATTTGGCCACTTCATCAGGGCTTTAGTTACAGAGTTACATAGAAAGGACTTTATATACACAAACATATCTTCCAAAAAAAATAGCATCATGACATCATTTCCTGTGGAAACGCCCCCTTTGTGTTACAAACAGGTAAAATCACTCATAAAAGTGTATAATCAAAATTTACATTGCATAAAAAAGACAAGAAAAAGCCCTACACATAAAACACAAATTTCAAGGCAAAAAAAAAATATAATAATAATTTTTCATTAAAAGTTTTTCCATTGGATTCGAACTCACTCAAAAGTTGTAACACAAAGGGGGCGTTTCCACAGGAAATTATGTCATGATGCTATTTTTTTTTGGAAGATATGTTTGTGTATATAAAGTCCTTTCTATGTAACTCTGTAACTAATGCCCTGATGAAGTGGACACATGGCTACGAAACGCGTCAGCTTCCTTTTGTTTGGTGTGTGGGTGAATAAAGAATAAAATCAAAATTGTCTCCTGAGGTCAGCGCGGAGGAATCACATATAGCATTGCAATTCCTGCTCTCTTCCCAGACCTAGTCACATCACAAAGCACTCACTGATATCAGGGAGATCAGTCAAGGAAAACACTGTGGGCAGCCGGCTAAAGCGCTCAAACACAGTGAAATCCATGATGCATTGCCCCTGGAAATTTGAATATGCAAATGGAGTCCGTCCGTGGAGCTCAATTAAGAGTCTCAAACATGGGACTAGCCAGATATCACTCCAGGGAAGGACCCAGCCCTGGGTGGAATCCTTGCGGAGATCACCATAACCACCATATTAAGTGGCCCTTTTAGTCAATATCCCACTCAGTTACGAGTTAAGGATATGACAAGGGAATTAACAGAGCCAGGTATCCATCCACAGACAGCTGTTTCGGGGTATTGCCCCTCATTAGTGGTGGAGTAGGATTCTGGCTAGGTGAGAGCAATGCCTGGTAGACCAACATCACAAAGCACTCACTGATCTCAGGGAGACCAGTCAAGGAAAAACACTGTGGGCAGCCGGCTAAAGCGCTCAAACACAGTGAAATCCATGATGCATTGCCCCTGGAAATTTGAATATGCAAATGGAGTCCGTGGAGCCTCGATTAAGAGTCTCAAACACGGGACTAGCCAGATATCCCTCAAGGGAAGGACCTAGCCTGGGGTGGAATCCTTGCGGAGATCACCATAACCACCATATTAAGTGGCCCTTTTAGTCAATAGCCCACTCAGTTACGAGTTAAGGATATAACAAGGGAATTAACAGAGCCTGGTATCCATCCACAGACAGCTGTTTTGGGGTATTGCCCCTCATCAGTTGGAGTAGGATTCTGGCTAGGTGAGAGCAATGCCTGGTAGACCAACATCACAAAGCACTCACTGATCTCAGGGAGACTAGTCAAGGAAAACACTGCAGGCAGCCAGCTAAAGCGCTCAAACACAGTGAAATCCATGATGCATTGTTGCAATCCATGATCTGTCTGAGGAGCATTCTGGGAGTTGTAGTGTCTGTGTATGTGCAAACTGTGTGATGGAGCAGGCTGGTAGTTGTAGTGTCACTGGCTCAGGATCAGCAGATCCAGAAAGACTACAACTCCACGCATGCACCATCACACAGTCTGCAGATCCAGAGACACTACAACTCTCAGCATGCTGCATCACACAGTTTGCAGACACAGAGACAGTACAACCCCCACCACGCTCCATCACACAGTCTGCAGATACAGAGACACTACAACCCCCAACATGCTCCATCACACAGTATACACATACAGAGACACTACAACACCCAGCATGCTCCATCACACAGTTTGCAGATACATAGACACTACAACTCCCAACATGCTCCATAGATAGATCCCCATCTGTGATCTGTCATCTGTGACCTGTGATAACAAAAGCAGGGATCTGTCCAGGTCTGTAAGAGGAGACAAATCGGGATGTGTAGAGACTGGGGGGGGGCGTCTACTGTTTGTGAGATCACAGTCAAGCAGGGAGATGGAGGGAGGGAGAGAGGGAGGGGGAGGATTTTGCTTATTGAAAACAGGCTCAGTAATACAAAGAAACCCAGCCCCTCTTGGGCTAATTGCTGCACACTCCGTCCCCCTGCTGCACACTTTCTAAGGACTGCTATAACATTTATCTCAGCAATCATACATGTAATCATTGAATTAAAAATATGATTGCACTCAGTATCCCAGAGCCTGTAAGGTAGTGGCTTCAATTATAGCCCTAAAACCTGCTGTCCTCTTTGGTCCTCTTCAACTATTTTGTGTGATCCAACTCTCTGGTTTAACAATATAAAAATTCAAAGTTTGAAAATAGTGACATTTTTGCCAAATTTCCATTTTTTTTTATAAAAAAAAAAGGTAAAAAATATTGTCCTAAATTTACCACTAACATGAAATCCAATATGTTACGAGAAAACAGTCTTGGAATTTCTGGGACCCGTTGTAGCTTTCCTGAGTTATAACCTCATAAAATGACACTGGTCAGAATTGCAAAAATTGGCCTGGTTATTAAGGTGAAAACCATGCTCTGGGGTAAAGGGGTTAATGTTTTCACAATAAAAAGTAATTTTTAATCAGTTTTCCCTCAATGTGCCGTACCACTTTTGGGTTGATCTTTTCCTCCTGCACATGTGCCATCCCCTGGGTACAGAGGAGAAAACGTAGATAGCCGCTTCTCAAAACATCTTGCCTGTGAAGGCAATATCGTAAGAGCAATATAATGTAATAAAAAGAGGAAGTTCTACCCGAGCGTGCCCCAATTAATTTCACTACATATTCAATATATTTATTTCTGGCTATTTAGATAGGGAAACCAGTGTGGCCTCTTCAATTTACCTCCATCCAATAATTGGTCCAAGATGTTGGCAATGAAAGATAAAGAGGCTCCCAGCAGGCCTGAAATACAGGAGATTCTCCACCACTTCTACAATTGCGAGTACAAGTTTAAGGCTGCTTTCACACTGCAGTTTTTTCACTGATCAGTGTCCATCAGATTTGTGTGCCAAAACCAGGAGTGTCTCCAAAACTCAGAACAGGTGTCAATCTTTCAATTATAGTTTTTCTCTGCAAGTTCCTCTCCTGGTTCCTCTCTGGGTTTTGGCACACAAATCTGATGGACACTGATCAGTGAAAAAACTGCAGTGTGAAAGCAGCCTAACCTAGATGGAGTAAGTCAAGCTGCAAACAACCTCAGAGATATATTGTACACCATGGCCAGATTGTATGTCCTTAAAACAGTCAACTACGAGAAGCCAAGAAAAACAGATCAATGGTTTGTTTGACAGAGAAAGTAAAGCTGTACAGAAAACCCTGAGAACAGCCTCAAACAATAAACTCAGAGACCTCAACAACCTGGGTTTGAGGGAAGCCTAAAGGTGGGGTCACACGTGGCGATGTCGCCCGCGACATCGCCGAAAAGTGACGTAACAGCGATGTCGTGGGCGATATCACAAGTGCGTCGCGCTGTGTGACAGCGCGACGCAACTGCAAATTATCGCTGGTTGCAGGTTGACAGGTTTATGAACATGTTCATAAACCTGTCAACCTGTGACCAGCGATTAGGCTGGATCGCGCCGTCTGACACTGTTGGCGGCGCGATCCAGCCTATATCGCAGCGTTGCTGAGGATCGCTCGCTGGGCTGAGCCCAGCGAGCGACGGCTCCGCCCGCATCGCCGCCGCGTCACCGGCAACGGCGTGCCGTGTGACAGCTGGCCTGCGATGTCGGAAGCGAGCGTGCACCTGCACATCGCTTCCGACATCGCTGGCCAGAATCGCCACGTGAGACCCCACCTTAAGACACCATACAAAAGTAGTACAAAACCATTCTTAGTAAGATGCAGAGTTATACCTCTACCAAACTTGGGGTGCTTTCACATCTGTGTTTTTGCAAACCTGGCAGAAATCAGCCGTTTTTGCAAAAACCCAATGCGGCACACTTGCGGCTAGGTTGCGCTTTTGCTATTGCATTGTAAATGGATCTCCGAACAAGTGCAAAGACTGACTAGCAGCGGCGCCGGAAGTGCGGGATTGAGGAGAAAATATGAATCTCCGCACATGTCCGGAGGTCCATCTACAATGCAATCTGCTGGATTTGTAAAAGCAGATCAGGCACACCTGAAGTTCAAAAGTTCAAGTTTGCCTGGTCTGAAGTATTTGGAAATACCGCAGATGTGAAAGCACCTTTACTCAACTCCAAGATGCCCTCCAAGACAACGCCTTCTGGGAACTATGGAACCACTTGGGCACAAAAAAAAGGGTATGTGCGCACGGTGGGCGGGTTTGTGGCGGCGGCGGCTGGGCGGGACCCGACAGGAAGCTCCGGAGCCGTCCACCGGCTTCCTGTCGGGTATGTGCGGCGGGAGACGGGCGGGTTAGCGGCGGCGGTGTTGCGGCGGCTGTAAGCAGTACATGATTCTGCTTGCAGCCGCTGCAGAACCGGCTGGATTATAGAACAAGCTCATTCCTTGCTAACCCGCTGGGAACCCAGCGGGTTAGCAACGGATGAGCATGTGTAAACCGCCGCTGTGTGCACAGCGGGTGTCGGTTTACATAGGTTTCTATGTTAATCCAAACGCCGGTTTAGATTAACATAAATTTACATGAAATTTATGTAAACCGACCGGTGGTTTACACACCTAATCCGGCCCTAACCCGACCAGTGCGCACATACCCTAAGCAAGGAAAACAAGAGTCATATCCAAAACAGCAATATATGGCTCCAGTACTTAAGATATCTCTACAAAGACATCCCAAAGGAAGGACTAAGCCAAGAGCAGGAAACATAACGGCAAAACTCAGGGCAATGGAGTATAAAGTAAAACATTTCTAAAAACCCTCTAGATACACCAATTACAATACAGGAAGTTGCAGAGATAATCTCTTCCTTAAGGTGTAACAAAATCGAATCCCCCAGGACAAGGCTGGGGAGTCGGAGTCATGGAGTCGGAGTCGGTGTCCATTTTGGTGGATTTGAAGTTGAGTCTTAATAAAATGGACTGACTCCAACAAATGAAAACAAAAATTCTCCATTAAATGTCTCCTGCTTAATCTTGCAGGAAGTATGGCTCCGTCTAAAAATCACTAAAGTTAACAAATCCTTGGGCCCGGATGGGAAACACCCCTAAGTACTGCAGGAATTAAGTACTGTCATAGACAGATCATTATTCTTAATCTTGAAAGATTTCATAATAACAGGGTCTGTACCACAGGACTGGCGCATAGCAAATGTGGTGCTAATATTCAAAAAACTGATCTTGGAAATTATAGGCCAGTAAGTTTAACCTCTACTGTTGCTTAAACTCCTTGAAGGTTTTCTAAGAGATGCTATACTGGAGTATCTGAGGAAGATTAACCTCATGAACCAATATCAACATGGATTTACGAGGGACAGTTCCTGACAAACTAATCTAATCATCTTCTATGAAGAGGCAAGTTCTGGACTCGACCAAGGAAATGAAGTGGATGTTGTGTATTTGGACTTTTCAAAAGCTTTTGATACGGTGCCACACAAAAGATTGATACATAAAATTGGAAAAATAGAGATAGGGAAAAATATGTGTAACTGGGTTAAAAACTAGCTCAGTGATACGGAACAAAGGGTGGTTATTTATGGAACACACTTGGACTGGGTCACAGTTAACAGTGGGGCACAACAGGGGTCAGAGTTGGGCCCGCTTCTTTTTAATATATTTATTAATGACCTTGTAGGGAGCATACAGAGTAGAATCTCAACATCTGCAGATGACACTAAACTCTGCAGGGTAATCAATACAGAGGAGGACAATTTTATATTACAGGAGGATTTATGTAGGCTGGAAACTTGGGCTGCGAAATGGCAATTGAACTTTAATGGGGATAAATGTAAGGTCATGCACGTGGGTAGAGGAAATAAAATGTATATTTATGTGCTTAATTGTAAAACACTAGGCAAAACTGTCACTGAAAAAGACCTGGGTGTGTGGGTGGACAACAAACTCACATTTAGTGGCCAGTGTCAGGCAGCTGCTGCAAAGGATAATAAAATATTGTGATGCATTAAAAGAGGTATAGATGCTCATTAGGAGAACATAGTTTTATCTCTATACAAGTCACCAGTGCGACCACATTTAGAATATTGTGTACAATTCTGGTCTCCGGTGTATAACAAAGACATTGCTGAACTAGAGCGGGTGCAAAGAAGAGCGACCAAGGTTATTAGAGGACTGGGCGGACTGCAATATCAAGACAGGTTATTAAACTTGGGGTTATTTAGTTTGGAAAAATGAAGGTTTAGGGTGATCTTATTACAATGTACAATAAGGGGACAGTACAAAGACCATTTTTAAAGGGAACCAACCACCTCGGATGACCCTCATACACTGTTAATATGAGCCCCTGCAGCCTAGTAAACCATTTGCAGCACTGTTTTTGTGTGAAAAGTGGCTGCAGTAGAAGTGAGATAATGATTTTATACACTTACATGCCTGCGTACTTGAGGGCGTCTCCCTGTGTGTGCTGGCACTTGTGAGCTGTGCTCATCATGTCTGCTCTCCCCTCCCTTATGCACGCCCCCTCTCAGCCTGCTATAGTGATGTGAGGCTGATTGCGTCATAAAGGGGCGGGGCTAAATCGCGGCATCCCGGTAGCCCCACCCCCTTTATGACGCAATCAGCCTCACATCACTATAGCAGGCTGAGAGGGGGCGTGCATAAGGGAGGGGTGCATAAGGGAGGGGAGAGCAGACATGATGAGCACAGCTCACAAGTGCCAGCACACACAGGGAGACGCCCTCAAGTACGCAGGCATGTAAGTGTATAAAATCATTATCTCACTTCTACTGCAGCCACTTTTCACACAAAAACAGTGCTGCAAATGGTTTACTAGGCTGCAGGGGCACATATTAACAGTGTATGAGGGTCATCCGAGGTGGTTGGTTCCCTTTAATTACGTGTATACACTTAGGCCTGAAACAGGAACAATGGAGCATCCTTTACATCTGGAGGAAAGAAGGTTTAATCATAAACACAGACATGGATTCTTTACTGTACGAGCAATGAGACTATGAAACTATCTGCTGTATGATGTTGTAATGAGTGATTCACTACTAATATTTAAGAAGAGCCTGGATGCCATTTTTGAAAAATATAATATTACAGGTTATATATACTAGATTCTTTGATAGGGTGTTGATCCAGCGAACAAGTCTGATTGCCATATGGGGCAATTTTTTTCCCCAATGTGGAGCTTAGTTGTTATTTTTGCCTTCTTTTGGATCAACATGTTAGGCTATGGGTTGAACTAGATGTACTTGAAGTCTACCTTAAATCTTAAAATTATGAATCCAACTTCTAAAATATTAATAAATTGGGTACAATAATTTAATGCAGGACTCAATATTATTTTCTTCTCGCCACGACAGCATCCACTTGAGAGAGGGGATCTGCCCATAGGGACAGGAAACCTACAGATAAAAAGGGGCGGTCCCCCTTGCCTCAGTTGGTTTCCTGTCCTTATGGGAACCTGCAGACATGAAGTGTACCTGCGCTCAATTACAGCCTTTGCGCCGGTATCTGTGGGAACGGCAAGATCTGAGGCTCCAGAGGCAGCGTCGGGGGAGCCCTGCCTGTCAGACTTCCCCCTCGTCTAAACAAGGGATGTCACGATGCCAGCGCTCGGTATGGCCACCCTGGCTCGTGGGAACAAGGTGTGGTGGCTGGAACAGGCCTCACTCATCCTGGAACGCAAGAATGCAGACTTCGGCAGCCGGCGTCCCCATCGGGCCAAACGTCCGGGTTTTGGCCCCCGCACATGTGCACTGGCCATTAGTGTTCCTGACCCGGAAGTGACAGTAATCTGCTTCCAGGGTCTGGAGAAGTGTGATCCAGCATTTGGAACAGGATGGGCTGGCTGTAAGTATTAATGCCGTCGGCGTTCTTCTACTGGTGTGCCCGCAAGGATGTCCTCTCCAGGAGACTCTAAGGTGCACCCACAGGTAGTGAAAATGCAAGTTCACAGCAAATCTAAGAGCAGCAGTGGGCACTCCAGAGAGGGTGACTCCATTGGCAGGAGTGAGCGGAATGAAAAATCTGGTCCATCTTCATCTCATGCTGTGTCCCCACCTCCAGAATCGGCACCACATTGACAAGCTTCACTGGGTGTTACATGGCTCTGCGTATTAAGCTGATTCCCCCTTTCTGTGTACCCCTCATTTAGGCTAAGAAAACTAAAAGCTAAAACACAAAGAATGCCTTGCACTCGCAGCCTTTTCCTGACACTTATTCCAATGTGTCAGCATTGTATCAACCAGACGCTGCAGGAGGAATCTTCAGTTAGAACCACTGACATACGGGCTATGATCAGAGAGGAACCTCATTCCCTTAAGAATGTAGCCAAACCAAGAAAGCATAAATCCAAGTCAAAGAAGGATATTCCCCTTTCCGGCTCCTCTTCTGATAGCGACCAGGTCAGGTTTTCCAATTCCTCTCAGTCGTCATCATCATCATCATCCTCTGATGAAGATGGAAAATCCTGCTTTCCCATAGAAAGTATGGATAATCTGGTGAAATCAGTGAGAAATAGTATGGGGATTGCAGAGACAAAAGACTCCAAATCCATGATCCCTTCCAGTTATTGCAGCTGTAAAAAATCTGGTCCATATGGAATGGGACAAGCAGGAGAGGCTAGGTTCACTTCCTTCATCCTCCAAAAGGAAATACCCCTTTGACGATGAGGATTTGATAACTTAGTCCAAGGTTCCAAAGGTAGCTGTAGCTTCTACATCTAAACGTTCTACCTTGCCTGTAAAATACTCTGATTCATTAAACTGAAAAACAGAGATGCTACTCAAGCACTCATGGAAATCTTGCACGGGAGCCTTTAAACTAGCTATATCTGCTACATGTACAGCAAGATGTATGTTAGTCTGGGTGGATCAGCTAGAAGACCAATCAAGAAGGGTGTTTCTAGAGAGAAGTTATTAACCTCCATCCCAATAATACGAGGTGGTTCAGCATACCTAGCAGATGCCTCTGCGGATTTCCTGTGGCTGGCGGCCAGATCATCATGCCTTACATATTCTGCTTGCCGTGTCCTTTAGCTAAAGGGTTGGAAGGGGGACGCACAATGAAAGTCTAAATTGTGTGCACTGCCTTGTCCGGTGAGTACATGTTTGGCAAGGTGCTTGATTAAATTCTCACCAAAGCAGCAGAAAGAAAAAAGGAGTTCCCTAATCCATCTGTTCCATCCTACAGGAGGGCCATCAAGAAACGTTCAGAAGAAGTCCTATAGAGACCAGGACTGGTGTAAGAGCAAGGAGACCAAACAAAAAGGTGCCTTTTTTAGTGGATCCTTTAAGAGTGGAAACAAATTCCGCTAGGCCTGATCCTCCGGTGGGTGGCAGGTTGAAGTTTTTTAGCCACAAATGGGGAAAAATTACATCTAATCCTTGGATCCTGACTAGTTTTATCAGGATTAAAGATGGAATTTCATCACGTCCCTCAGGATTCCTTTGTGGTGACTTCTCCGCCATCCCCTATACAACAGCAAGCCCTTGAATCAGAGGTCTGGAGCCTGCTATCTAAACATGTCCTTATAGAAGTTCCAGCAGACCATGAGGGAAGGGGATTTTATTCCCCTTTGTTTCTGGTCTCTAAGCAGGATGGTTCTTATAGAACTATCAAAAATTAGAAGAAATTAAACTCCTTTCTACGTTTCCATACTTTCAAAATGGAGTCTATAAGGTCTACAATTAAGCTTTTGTTTCCCAGATGCTTCATGACTCTCCTAGACTTGTAGGATGCCTATTACCATCTGGCCATACATATCGAATATCAACAGTACCTCAGAGTGGCAGTCATCATAGAAGGACGTCTCCGCCATTTTCAATTTACATCGATGCCATTTAGAGTGTGGAGAAAATTCCTGGAATTCCATACTGCCCCCTTCTCCTATGAGGTACCAATACCAGCAATCCTGGCTTTTCTGCAGAAAGGTTGGGAGCTAGGCCTATTAGTTAGCACCTTAAAGGTTCAGATATCAGCTTTAGGGGCATTGTACAGCCATAACGCTGCTAGGGATAGATGGCTTTCACGTTCCATTACAGCATGTGAGCATTGCAACCCTGTCCACATAGCTTCTTTACCTCCCTGAGACTTGAATCTTGTCCTCGAGGCCCTAACAGGTCCCCCATTTGAACCTTTAGAATCAGCTTGTCTAAAATGTCTGTCTTTAAAAACAGCTCTATTAGTTGCACTGATGTCAGTCAGAAGAGTTAAGGCTCCGTTACACGGTACAATATCGTTAACGATCTCGTTGGTACGTCACGGCTTTTTGGGCGGTGCAACGACGCCGTAATGACATCGTTGCGTGTGCCACATACATAGGACCAACGATAAGTCGTTTGATCGTAGATTTATGAACCTGACCATAAATCTGTCGTCCGTCGTTCGTTCAACCTGCAATATCGTTCTGTGTGACACCTTTCCAATGATCTTCTTTACGACTTTGCCTATTCAGAAATGAAGCACGTAGGTGACCAAATGACCACAACTATCATTTGCTTATCGCGGAATCGTTGCTGCATCGTGCAATAGATCTGTACATGTGACACCTCAGCAGCGATCATTAAATTATGGTCCAGCGATCTCGGCCAAGTCGGATCGTTGGACGGATCGCTGAGACATTGAAGTGTGTAATGGGGCCTTTAGTGATATTCAGGCTTTGTCTATAAATCTGTCAATCTTTCCAGATAGGATAGTACTATCCATCCTACCTTCCTAAAGTTGTTACCACATTTCACAGAAGTCAGGAAATTTTCATTCCTTCAATTTTTTCCAACCCTTCTACTCCTGAAGAGCACAAGTTCCACACTTTATGTTAGGAGATCAGTCATACACTATATAGACAACTCACTCCTGGAGGCAGAGTAGGGCTCTGTTCATATCCTTTCAGGGTCACAGGAAGAGATCTGGAGTCACAAAGAGCACTTTTCACAGTGGATCAGCAGGGATGCCATCTGTCTGACCTACTCAGTGTAAGGTGAAAACCCCCCAGATGGAGTAAAGGCCCATTCAGCTTGGGCCATTGCTTCCTCCTGGGCTGAGAAGGCGTACATCTAAATCAGGTTGATATGTACGGTAGCAACATGGTCTTCACCATCCACCTTTTACAACCATTATAGACTAGACTTGTCTCCTGGTTCTGATTTGGTTTTTGGGAGATCTGTCCTCAATACGGTGGTCCCTGCCAGGTGATGGTTCTCTGAAAATCTCTCAAGTGGGTGCGGTCAAGGCGAAAAGAGAAGACTAGATTACTTACCGGTAATGTTTTATGGAATCCACGACAGCACCCACTCTCTTCCCCCCTTGGTATCCACAGACGTCTGGTGTAGGATTGAGGTATGGTTCATTGTTTGGTGGTGGTTGTATATATGTGTATATTAATTGATGATTACGGAGATTATCTTAATTTAGCGGGTCTTCTCATGCTCTGTAAAACAACTGAGGAGGTGAGGGGGACCGCCTCTTTTTATCTGTGGGTTTCCTGTCCCTATGGGCATATCCCCTCTCTCAAGTGGGTGCTGTTATGGACTCCATAAAACACGATTACTGGTAAGTAATCTAGTCTTGAATAATTATTATATTCTAAGTAGCTTGATTATTGTATCATAATAATGATTAAAAGCCTGATGTTCACATTATACTACAATACATTTATCACTTCAACATGAGCCATGTATGAGAGAGTCGTGGAGTTAAGGTACCTTTACACGCCGCTACAACAGGATGGATACAACCCGCTACAGGCTACGATTGTAGCTTGCGTCGTCAATATAGCCCGTAGTAGCGGTTGTGTGAAGACGGTAGGAGGCAGCCGGCAACAGATACATCTGTTTCCGAGCACTGCTCTGAAACAGGTGGCTACAAAGCCGATTGCAGCGAGCTGTATCGGCATGTAAAGAAGCTACAGAAGGGATGTCTGGACACCAGGCAATGTACCTGGTATGTAGCTGGGGCGTGACACAGGCTCCGGGTTACCGCGCCCCTTCAGCGATCATTGGAGGAAGCTCCTGCATTACGATTGGTAGTCGCTGCATAGGGAGGCATATTTAAGGAGCTGACCAGTCACACTACACAATTGCTCGAGCGTCATGTATTAAACAGCCTCCTGCGATGCCTGCCCAATCATGATGTTATTGCTTTGTCCTATCAGCGTACGGACGTCTCGTAATCCACAATTGTGGCACGCCTATGTGCTGTCCCTGCTGCACCAGGTCCGCCCATATTAGCTTGTTGTAGCGGTGTGTAAATGAGGTAAGGTCAGCTACAGATGGCTACTTGACACACCCGGCGATGTATCTCGCTATAGATGTAGCGTAGCGTAGCGCACCTTGTGGCGGCGTGTAAAGGTGGTGCGTTTTCCCTTTGTAACCGTTTGGGCGTGCTCGTGCATGTGAAGTAGCGGGTTGTATCCATCCTGTTGTAGCGGCGTGTAAAGGTACCTTAAGAGTTGGAGTCTGAGTCAGGGGAACTGAGGAATCAAATGAGTTGGTGGTTTGGCTTACTGACTCCACAGCTCTGCCCCAGAAATGCTAAAGTACAGTCTACCAGAAATACAGGCTGCAATTTTTAAATCTTTTAATAGTGTGCTAAGTGCTGGCCCATTTCCTCCAGTGGCATACCGCCAATGGTGGCACACCATGTGGCCACTATGGGGCCCATGAGTCAAGGGTGCCCGATGCCAGCCCTGGCAAAGCCCCCCTGCACATTGACCCCCTTACCCATCATCTCACTTATAATTGTATCATCATTGCAGATATGGAGGACTATGAAGCTTGCATTATATTACCGTAGTTTTCAGAATATAAGATGCACCCAGGTTTTAGAGGGGGGAAAAATGTATGCAAATGATGTAGTTATGACACTCTGTTCTGGGGGAGGATCTGCTGCTAATACTGTTATGGGGGTAATGTCTCTATGCTGGGCGCTTTCCAGGTATACATGTCCCTGATCCTGTTGTATATGGGGGACATATACATATAAACCATGTCCCCCATCCATCTGCTATCATCCCCCATCCTTCTGTTATATATAATCTGCAATCCTTCTGTTATATATGCTCCCCCATCTTTCTGTTGTATATGATCTCCCATCCTTCTGAAGCGACCGGTGGCAAGGCCACGTGTGTGTGTGTGTATGATCTTTCTCAACAGAATCCCCATACTCAGGTTTAACCGATAATAACATTTCTTTACTGGCAAACATGTTTATATCACAGTCAACCGAACTATATGCGCACTTGTATATATTAGAGTCTCTGGATCTTCACATCTTCCGGGTACGCAGCAAGAAAAGAAAAAAACACAACAATGAAGGTATCTTTCCCTAACTTTCCCTAAAATCACGTACCAGTCTATCACAGAAGAAGATGTCGCTTCCACGTCGCAGGCCTGGGGATCTCATGATGACGGGTCCCGGTGCAGCGCTGAAGGGGGAAACTCCTCAGTCTTCTTCTTTGGTCTCCTTCCGCAGGTAACGGGATTTTTCTTTGTTAGTCTCTCCCAGTCTCAGGGCACACCGAGCAGCAGAAGGGGGCCCACAGCAGCACAGAAGTCTCTCTCAGTCTCGGGGGCACCCCGAGCAGCAGGAGGGAGATCACGGCAGTACAAATGGCTCCCTTATGTCGGTCACGGCCCCTGCACATGCACTCCGGGTGCTCGGCGGGCAAGGTTTTGCAGAGCGGCCAGAGTCACAGCACCAAAGTCCAGTGGCCCAGGATCAGTCACGGAGGCTTCTGCGGGGTGATTTTTCCGGCAAGGTGTAGCAAAGTAGCCCTCTTTCAACAGACATCCACATGCAGGTCTGTCCTGGCTCAGCTCTGGATCTGCACTGACTTCCCGCTCTTTCCCTTCCTGGGTAAACACTTTTGCTGAAAAGGGAATTTCCCACTTTTCTGCGTTTGATTCAGCACTTGTTCACAAGGGGGCAGTAGCGGACTGTGCACAGTTCATTTCCATATCCATTTCTATGATACAATCTGAATTGCTCACCTCACTACATACCCCCCCACTTAAAGGTTGACAGTCCCTGTCAACAACCATCGGCTCCAAGGCAGTGATGGCTGTGGATATCACAGGGATTGATCTCCGGCGGGGTAGGGACCTCTGTTGGGGGAAACAGTCATCCCCCCGTTCACCTTCGCTCCCTTGTTCAGGGCTCACAATATCTCCAATAAACTCAGTCCCGTTTTCTACCCGGGGAGAGTAGGATCGCCGGCGGTAGCGGCGCCGGTTGGGGGCAAATCTGCTTCCTTTAACGGGAACACCCCCAGGACCAGTGACGTCGGCGGCCTCTGTACCCCCCTCTCCCTTCACAACATCAAACTGTACCACCTCCCCATCACCAACGCTGCGGAGGCACTTACGAGGATTCTTACTCTTTATGGCAGTCTGATGTACAAACACGTCATCCTTTGTGTCATTCCTGTTGATGAAGCCATACCCATCGCGGACATTAAACCACTTCACCGTCCCTGGACCCGAGTGGCCAGCACTTGCTTATCGGTCTGGCTCTGTCTCTTCACACCCTTTTCCCTGATCTCCCCTGCCGAGCGAGCCGCTTTGGCGGGGGCGTCTAGTTTAAAGGTGGCTGCTGTTGTGGGGCATGACTTGCTGGTTCGGGTATATCTAACCACGGGTGGAGGATGCGGACAACGGTTTGCCCTATGGCGGGGGTTGCCGCATGTCCAGCACCTTCCCATAGGCCGGCTGGGTTGCTGTCTCGCTTGCCTGTCCGCCTGTTGGTCTAGCATGAGCTGTAGCTGTAGTATCTGTTTCTGCAACTCTGCTACTATCTGCTTCAATTCTTCCGTGTCACTGTTCGGAGTGCTGGCACCGGATATGGACCTGCAGGCCGTAGTATAAGTCTGGTTATAAGTTACTACCGGGAGGAGATTCTGTTGATCACACATCCTGCCGACTACGCCAGATGAAGCGACCGGTGGCAAGGCCACGTGTGTGTGTGTATGATCTTTCTCAACAGAATCCCCATACTCAGGTTTAACCGATAATAACGTTTCTTTACTGGCAAACAAGTTTATATCACAGTGAACCGAACTATATGCGCACTTGTATATATTAGAGTCTCTGGATCTTCACTTCTTCCGGGTACGCAGCAAGAAAAGAAAAAAAACACAACAATGAAGGTATCTTTCCCTAACTTTCCCTAAAATCATGTACCAGTCTATCACAGAAGAAGATGTCGCTTCCACGTCGCAGGCCTGGGGATCTCATGATGACGGGTCCCGGTGCAGCGCTGAAGGGGAAACTCCTCAGTCTTCTTCTTTGGTCTCCTTCCGCAGGTAACGGGATTTTTCTTTGTTAGTCTCTCCCAGTCTCAGGGCACACCGAGCAGCAGAAGGGGGCCCACAGCAGCACAGAAGTCTCTCTCAGTCTTGGGGGCACCCCGAGCAGCAGGAGGGAGATCACGGCAGTACAAATGGCTCCCTTATGTCGGTCACGGCCCCTGCACATGCACTCCGGGTGCTCGACGGGCAAGGTTTTACAGAGCGGCCAGAGTCACAGCACCAAAGTCCAGTGGCCCAGGATCAGTCACGGAGGCTTCTGCGGGGTGATTTTTCTGGCAAGGTGTAGCAAAGTAGCCCTCTTTCAACAGACATCCACATGCAGGTCTGTCCTGGCTCAGCTCTGGATCTGCACTGACTTCCCGCTCTTTCCCTTCCTGGGTAAACACTTTTGCTGAAAAGGGAATTTCCCACTTTTCTGCGTTTGTTTCAGCACTTGTCCACAAGGGGGCAGTAGCGGACTGTGCACAGTTCATTTCCATATCCATTTCTATGATACAATCTGAATTGCTCACCTCACTACACTTCTGTTATATTTGATCTCCTATCCTGGTATACTGTATATATATTATCCCCCACTCTTCTGTTATATGGCCCCCATCCTGCCGCACATTAAAAAAAAATTTAGCGATCATACTCACATCCATATCGCTCCCAGAACTACAGCATCCTTCTGTCTTCTTGCCCTGGCATGCGATCATGTGAGCGGTGCACAGGGGTGATGTCACTGTCCTGTGCGGCTCACGTGATCAGATGCCGGCATATACAGGAGGACATGGCAGTGCTGTCAGCGATATGGAGGTGAGTATGCTTGTCAATTGCCGTGATATTCAGCGCTTCCCACGCAAAGATGAACGATGTGTGGAAAGCACTGAATATTCACACACAATCACACGGAGCTGCAGTTGCTGATCATGTGGGCTTGCTTATTAGGTTCATGATACACGAATTAAGGAAGATCGGGATTAATCCGTGTTGGACCACATTGGAGCCGATGCTTGCACACAGAACTTTTATTCACACACATGGTACATAAAATTGCGTACGCGTTTCATGGCCACCTGGCCACTTCTTCAGGGCTACAATCTTACAGCATAACATACAGATCCCCTTTATATACGGTATACAAACATTGTGACATCACAATGATTACATCCCTTCCTGTAGGAACGCCCCTAAATGACAAATATGATTATAAATTTATTTAAAATACCAATATGTTTGTGTAATGAAGTTGTTAAAGGGTAAAACTTACATAAGCCCGTTATAACCAATTAAAACATAGAAATAAAAAATAAAGCATAAAAATCATGTTAAAATTATGTGTCTAATTTTATATTAAAGAGTGGTCCCGAACTCATCTCTGAGAGAGAAACCCTTTGCAAGGGTTTACTCCTGAGAGGAGCTATATCCAGTTTTGTCTCCAACCTTTCACCATCTCATAAAGTAAATGATTACATCTGTATCACGTGGGTAAAAAATTATTTTAATCTAACTTTTTGTCTCACCAATGAGTCAAATCGGCAGAGCCAAGCTCCCACCACCACAGTCAATGGATTTACCCCTGACCACCAGTGTTACCTTATTACAACTATCCATTATGTATTGGACCAATATGATAATCTAAATCTCATCTTAAAAACATATAGTACCAATTTAAAGGAACTTAAGGGATATATACAAAGGGTTTAAATATCACCTACATAGTCAGGGATTTATGGGTGTTTATTAGGTTCATGTAATATATGCTGCTCCCCCCGCCCACCACTCAGTGCTGAGAGGTGATGGACAGGGGATGCAGTGAATATTACATTAGCCTAATGAGTGAGCCCATGTGACAAATGGCTGCCTCTGCAGCCTGCTCCAGCCTTCTCCAGTCACCAATCACTGCTCCAAAGCCACTGTTCTTCCCCCCTTTCCCCCCAGCACAGCCGCACAGTTTGTATATCCAGATGTTAGGTAGCGTTTCCCTGGAGGCGTGCTTGGCAGCGTAGAATGACACCAATACATGTTTTTCACCATTAAGCAGCAGTTTATTACGTGTAAACTGCTCCTCTGATATAAAACACATACAGTACATTATATTACACTCACATCACATAACATAGTACAAATAACATCACATTACATTCCACGGTACATAAAGTATATTGCACATATCTAACGCCAGGTTACCCGACAGTACTGGCACACAATACAGAGTACACTGGTCAGTGCCCGTCTCACAGGGCCTCGGTCGCCACCGGTACACCCCTGTTTACGGCCACTGCCCGAATGCTAGGCCCTTCCTTGGCCCAGTGTCCCCTTGGGAGTCCAGTCCCTTCGCACAGGATGCTAACTCTTCCCAGCCCTCTACACAGCGCTCTGGCTGCTCTGAACCAGGTCCCGACCTGGTTGTAGTCACCGGAGCTCCAGGGCAAGTCAGGCCCCCAAGAACTCCTCGGCACGTGTCTCCAGGTCGCCAACCGCTTCCAAGTCTGCCATCACCAGGCCAGACCTCCAGGCAAGCGGCTGCACCAAACACGCCCTCGCGAGCCCCTCCAGGGTCAGCCCCACTTCCCAACTCCCGGTCCTCTACCACCCTTGTCGCCTGGCCTCACGGCTCCATTCTCCCAGGACTTGGTCTTCTCTCTCCCACAGAGGCTTCTGCTCTGCCTCCATTCACACACAGACCTTCTGGTCCCATATCATACACGGCCCTTCTCCTTAAGCCGTCATGCACTTCCATAGACCACATGGACTCGTGTGGACTTTCGCCCTCTAGGCCCAGACCAGGTTGCGAGCCACCTGAGCTTCAGGGCAGTCAAAGCATCCCTCAAGGTCTCCCCACCCTGCCCATGATGCCCAGCTGCCTCCAAGCCCCCACCACACAGGCAGAGATCCTGGATGGCAGCCTCACCACCATGGACAGAGTGAGCCCCCTTTAAGTTCAGCTAGGACCCCCCTTACACCCAGGTGCTCCACTAACCTCTCGGTCTGGCCACAGGCTCCACACAACTCAGAGGGGCCGGCGTCTCCAGCATGGAGAGCCAGGCATCCTGCCTCATCCCCCTGAAACATGTCCTCTCTCTGGACTCTGCAGTGTTTGGTCTGCTCTCATCTGCAGTCTGCTCTCATCTGCAGTCTGATCTGATCTCTCCCACTCACACACACCTGGCAGGTTAAGTCCTGCTCGCCACACCCACCTGAGCTGCCAGGCCAACAGCAAACACACTGTGCTCTCAGCTGCCGCTCATTAGGCTCATGAATCTGTTTGGTCTACAGCACTCACTTTCAGCTGTTAACTCACTGTGTTCCAGGTAGGTTTTAGCACAGCACATCCACAGTAAAAACCGGATACATGTGAACAGATTCATATACCAACAACCTGTGTGATGCACCCGGCCATGGGTCGCATCACCACAAGACTATAAGACGCAATCACACTTTTCTCGAAGGTTTTGAGGAAAAAAAGTGCATCTCATAGTCCGAAAAACATGATATATGAAGGACTATAGAGGCTGCATTATATTATATGGAGGACTATAGAGGCTGCATTATACTCTATGGAGGACTATGGAGGCTGCATTATTTAGACGACTATAGAGACTGTATTATATTATATGGAGGACTATAGAGGCTACATTATACTATAGGGAGGACTATAGGGGCTGCTTTATACTATATTGAGGAATAGTTAATGTTTTAAAAACAACAATTTTATGGTTTTAAATTTTATACTGTATTCTGTAGAAAAAACAGACACAGCTAAACTCTCCTCAGTGCATTTAACAGATTTGATCAGAACATTTCTATATTTCCTTTTAAATAGCTGTTGTGATTCTAGTTAGACTTGTGATTTTAATTATTCACCTGTGTACATCACGTGAAGTTAATTGATTGAATCCTATTGGGCTTTGTATGCTTTAAGAACCGACTTGTATCATTTGTCTTGTGTTTGACAAAGAGTATGCACTAATACTCAACACGCGTAGCCGATTCCAGGAATCAAGTTTTAATATATTTTTAATGTTATCCTAACATAAATTTCCATATTTGCATGAAGAAACTTATTTTAGTTCTCATGGATACTAACAACTGGTCATTCAACTGGTGCCAAATTGCTACATGATTCAGATATCCAGTGGCATTGAGGTTTCCATTGATGAAGAATGGCCCCACTATCTTTGTACCCCATATACCACACCATACCATCAAATTTTGTGTTCCAACAGTCTTGGAGGGATCTATCCACTGTGAGTTAATGTCAGACCAATAGCGCTGGTTTTGTTTGTTAACTTCACCATTCACAAAAAAGTTTGCCTCATCATTATCTGAAGTCAATTGTCTATGCTGTGAAGATACGAGATGTGCAGCATCTGAAACAACAGATACTGGAAGCCTGTGCTAGCATTTGTTCTGTTGCTATCAGTGTGTCAAGCGTGGGAGAAGAGGGTTGCTTTGACAATCCAACAGAACGGGCAGCACTTTGAACACATTTTATAAATGGTCATAAACTTGTAAATAACTTATGAAAAAATAACATTACGTTAAAACCAAGCACACCATTGTTTTTATTATGATATTCTCAATGAGTTTAATGTGTCACATGACCCTCTTCCCATTACAAAAATAAAGTTGGATCCAAAATTCCACCCTTCTGGAAAAGTTTTCCCCCTCCCATATACTAATTTTCCACAAACAGGAAGTTGATATCACCAACCATTCCCATTTTATTTAGGTGCATCCATATAAATGGCCCACCCTGTACAATTTAAAAGAGAAATAAGGCATTGGGTATCGGGCTCACATGGATTGGCCAATACATCAGCTAAGTTTCTCCATTTTCAAGTGTTCCTAAGCAGTTTTGCTATGCCTTATTTTATCTGGTACATTATACATTAGCTTCATGTATTTACTATTCCCCTCATGTTGTCTCATTACACCCATTCTGCATACTGAGCCCCCCAGACCTCTTAATGAGCGCTCCCCATACCACCCCTTTTCCATACTGAATCCTCCAATCTACCCCTTCTCCATGCAGCACTACTCTCATGCTACCCTGCTCCATACTGTGCCCCTCTTATGCTACCCCTTCAAACATAACGTGCACCTCCCATGTTACCTCTTCACCGTACCCCTCCCATGTTACTCCTTTTTTCTACTGAGCCCCCATGCTACCCCATCCCCATTCCAAGCCCAATCATGCTACCCTATCTCCATAACATGCCCCTCCCATGCTATCACTTCACTGTACTCTTCCCATATTACTCCTTTTCTATACCGAGCTCCCTCATGCTACCACATCTTTATACCGTTCCCCTCCCATGTCATCACTTTTCCACACTGTGACTCTTTAGGCTACCACTTGTGCATACAGTGCCCTCCAATGTTACCACATTCTCCACAATGTGCTGTCTAGGCTACCCCACTCTCTGTACCATGCCCCCTCAAATTACCCCCATTCTCCATACTGTGCATCCTTGTTCATTTTCCAATCTTCTCATGTTCCACGCTGCTTATACCCCCATCCATGTTCCATGCAGCTTATCCCCCTCCATCCCCCATCCACACTCTATGCAGCTTATCCTCCATCCATGTTCCATGCAGCTTATTCTCCCATCCATGTTCCATGCAGCTTTTCCCCCATCCCTCATCCATGATCCATGCCAAGCTTTAACCCCCATTCATATTCCATGCAGCTTATCCCCCATCCATGTTCCATGCAACTTTCCCCCATCCTCCTCCAGAATCCATGCATCTTATCCCTCATCCATGTTTCATGCAGCTTATGCCCCTTTCCATGTTCCATGCAGCTTATTCCGACCCATGTTACGTGCAGCATATCCCCCTAACCATGTTCCATGCAGTTTACCCCATCCATGTTTCATGCATTAATCCCCTCCATCTACATTCTATTTTCCATGCAGCCTCTCCCTCCCATTCCCCCTCCATGTTGCACATCCCTGTCATTTGTTCATTTTTCCCTTTGTCCATGTCACGCCCCCAGGGTGCTTCTTTGTGGCATCATCAGCCTTAAAGCACTTACCCGGCTCCACGCTCCCAGCTCCAGCGACATCTTCCTACTCCGGTGTGGCGCACTGCAGTTAAGTCGGCAGTGTGATGACACATCGTACTGCTGACCTCTGCATGGTGACCAAAAAGCTGCACATTGGGGAGCGCTCAAATTAATTTGCAATTGCGTCTTAAAGATGCGATTACCAGTGAATGCGGCGCCCCCTTCCCGCCTCCAAAAACATGCCAGATTTAAACAATGAGTTTGGAGGAGGGAGATTAAAAAATTTTTTTTTCTTAAATATTGATCCCGACACTGCCTTCTGGAACCTGATGCCCTAGGCACCAGCCCTCTAGTGCCCAATTGCCCAATGGCAAATACGTCTCTGTGTATAACAAAAAATGTGTGAATGCAATAATTTTCTGGGCGTAATACTTCATTTTCTGTAACAACAATTGCAAGGATGCCAACACTTTCGGCTATGACCCTATCTATCAAAAAAAATTCTAAGCAGCATAGTGAAATGGGAAAATAGGTGCAAAATCTTTCCAAACAATCTTCAATTGTGTATTGTATACAGACAAAAATGTCAAGCTTTTATTTTGCCATCAAGTGTGTATAGGGTGACGTTTCGGACAATGGACCTTCTTCCAGGAATACATTTGTGAAGATGTGGGTATTTTATAAGACATCATTTGCATACATTTCATTATCCAATTAATAACAATATTTACAATATCCATAACATTATTCAATATACAATTCATAAATGTCAGAATAACATAAAAAAATTGTGCTATCACAAAGTGCCTATCAAAATCATATACGGTATATTCTGTGGTATAGTGCTAGTACAGTACATTAGAGAGTTAATTTGATGTTTCTTGCACATAGATATCTAATTATTAATTAGGTATACTGGACCATTTCAGCTCTGCCATATCTTAGTGCAATACTCGTTTAACTTCAAGGAAGCATTAATGCGCATGCGCACATTACCTCCTGTTGTGATCTATGCTACCATGACGCTAGTTTGTATTCCATCTATAGGCACCATCTTTGTACTCTCGCGAGCACCAGATTCCCGCACTGCTATATGTATACAGCATAACACGGAGCAGGGCGGGACAAAGGTGAGACATCCATAAATACCAAAAATGTTTAAAAAATGTTTTCAACGTGCTTGAATCATCCAAATATTTTTCAATTTTCCTATAAGTGATCTGGAAAAAATAAAAAAGTGAGAATTAGTACAAACAATTATCCATCAGTAGATGAGAACATATATCTTATATGATTGTAATTAATTTATAGTCTAAATTGAGACCATTGGGCTTGAGCTTACCTAGTCTTAAAATGCTCTTGAACTCCTTTTGTTTAAGCAACTTTACCCCATCTCCACCTCTTTTTATTGATGATATCCATCTATCTATCACCCAAAAGTTTAGAGCAGCATAAAAAACAACTTATGGGTGCAAAAATCTCTCCAAAAACAATCTTGTCAATGCTATATATACAGACCAAAAGAAAAATGAACAGCAGCACTTTTTTTTACGTTATGCCTTTATTGGGCCATCAGGTATACCGTATATGGTAATGTTTCTGTCTCAGTCCACCTTCCTCCAGCAATATTCTACTGATAATACAGTCTTTCATACAACTCCAATTATTTTTTGTCTAATCATCCAATTTACAGTTTATATAAAAATAATGTAATAATAAATGTACATACATCGTTGTTTAAACAGTATATTCCTTGCATCAGGCTTTTACAATTTCTACATACATTATATGTACATAAACTTTTAATATGAGCTAATTGAAGGTTTCTTCTATGTATTTTTATAGTTATATATTATGTAGATCTGACTCACCCATTCATGTCATACCATGCATTATCTAGACTCTGTGTAATCTATAGGGGGTGAGACAATGCGCAATAGGGTCTTATCTCCTTACAGATATAAGCAAGAACCTGAATGAAAGCTGCTCACCTGGAAAAGTTGTGTTACACACAACAAGTATGCGCGCCTGGATACAGCTGCTGCAGAACCCGCACATCCATGATCGACGTGGCGAACAATAGTTGTATTGGGACGAAGTGTCTCAGAATCCGCTCTGCTGAATGAATGAAACAAGAAACTGGAACACTGGTTTCAGAGGGTGTTCTTTATTCCTACACGTTTCGGAGCATTACCATGGTCCTTTCTCAGGGACAAACTCAGGTTTGTCCCTGAGGAAGGAGCATGGTAATGCTCAGAAACGCATAGGAATAAAGAACACCCGTTGAGAAAAGTGTTCCAGTTTCTGGTTTCATTCATTCAGCAGCGCGGATCCTGAGACACTTCGTCCCAATACAACTAGCCTCTGTATAATGGCGCTGTCATGGTAATGTGTTAGACTCACCCTGAGCCATCTTTGTATTTCCACACATGAGCGCTTGAGTCTTTGTTACTGCTATGCCATCTTGCTACACCCGCGTGTGCGTACTTGTGATTTTACAGTACTAGCGCCCTGGATACAGAGAGTATATGAAAATGTATATTTGCCACTATTGATGATACATATCTAAATGCATATGTATATAAAGTGCTATGCTATAGTAAGAACCAGAAAAAAAAGTGTTTCAGCTCACCAAACATTCATCCAATTAAGGTCACTCCGGAACTTGTAGGGTGCGGTGCACGGACGTGGAGATCCTGAGCCGTCTGAATGAAGCATATACACCATAGCAAATGCTATGACTAAGGACGCTGTGTCGTCTGAAATGGCATAAGCAAGATGTTTTTATTTAACTACAATAAAGGAAAAATGTTTTTAATATCAAAGCCTAGTATTCCTCTATCTAACACGTCATATTACTGGTGACTGGACTTCCCCTTTTTTATGGTGTATATGCTATGCTATAGTGTAATTTTAAAAGTGCTAGTGCAAATAATATACTTATATTAAAACTATGATAATGACAATTGCATTATATGTTAATTTACACACAGATTGGGGTTATGGCTTGGTTATATATTGTCAGAGAACTTACCGTAGTTATAACTGCTATTTTTAATGCTGTGAGTCTCATTAGAGCTTATATCCATCCCTTTGGGATCACTAGTTTTTCCCATAGACTGGGAGCAAAACAAGTTCTCCTGTTAACCAACCAAAGGAGAAACTGCATGTAGTTAAAAGCGTGTCTCTCTGCTGATACATCAAGGATCTCATGGGATTCCACTAAGCTTATATTGGATCTCACATATTGCATCTATGCAGTTCAACTCTTTCTATATAACTTTATAGCCACCCTTTCTGTGATTTTTCAACAAATGCAACATAAACATAATTTTCATATGATGTATAAATATTTATTAAAAGTATATAAAAATGTAATAATATAGGTATATGGTGTACCAATTTTAATGCATACACAGTAAATTAATGTGTATAGTGCATATATATATATACAGTGTATATAAATCTTAAAGTGTAAAATATTTAAATTTAATGCAAAACAATTATTGTGATAGTAATTCAATATTGATTGTAGTTATTAAACATTTATAACATAGATTGGGGACCATTTAGATAAGTCACTTGTGAGCAGAGCACCCAATTTGGTAGAAGGCCCAACAGAGCCCGTTTTCCCTCTTGACCTTTACAACCAAGACTGCTTGAGCTCCATGACAGAGCACCCAATTTTAAAGAAAGGCCTAAGGGCCACTTTACACACACCAACTTAACTGTACACAGCCACAAAATGGAACAATGTGTCCATGATTTCACTGCAACCAGTGAATTGTTCAGAAGTTGGACAGATAAGTTGGTGTGTGTAAAGTGGCCCTTAAACAGCCTCTTTTACCTTTTGATCCTCACAGCCCAGATTGCCCGAGATCCAACAGAAAGCAAATGCTTTCACAATAAGTAAACACAAAAAGAATGTTTGTTCCAAAATTATATACAATGGTAAAGTATTGCACAGAAAGATAGGTCACCTTTCTGAAATCTTAATGTAGAGTGCGACCAATGGTATTAACTATAGATCATGCGGACAGCCAAGATAGATCAGTGAGAGAAAGAAGTGAGAGCAGAAAGTGGGATGAAGATTAAGGAGAGAGGAAAAAGAAAAAGAGAAGAACATTGTGGGAGAAAGGAGACAACAAAGGAGGAGAAAGATGGGGAGGGAGGGATGGTATTGGGACCTAGCCTTAAAGGGAACCTGTCAGCTTGTTTTTACCCCCTAACCAACCACTACCTGTCCCTGCACCTTCCTAGCACATCCCTAACCATCCCTCTCTAAGCTAAAACTGCTAAATAATGCTTGAGAAAAACGATTTATTATCTTACATTTTGCTATGGTAATGAGGCATCCAGGCTATGTCCGTAGACAGACATGGGAGGTCTCCGGGTCTCCATTCTCCACCCTCACTGCTATTATAATGCCCCACTGGGCATCATCATTCCTTCTTCTGTGCGCCCCCTATTTTGAACATCCCACCTCCTTCTCATAGTATGACGTGCAGCGGAACGTCATTTCCAGTCATGCGCAGTGTGCGGGTGTATGTACTGTACAGGCCGGTGTGCATATTGAATCCGGGCCAGGCGGGACACCTGATAAGTCCCCACAATTAACCGGACTGGAAATGACGTCAGATTCCCTAAACCAGAGGTCCCCAACTCCAGTCCTCAAGGCCCACCAACAGGTCATGTTTTCAGGATTTCCTTAGTATTGCACAAGTGATAATATAATCACGTGCACAGGTGATGATTCCAACCCCTGTGCAAAGCTAAGGAAATCCTTAAAACCTCCACTGTCAGTGGACCTTGAGGACTGGAGTTGTGGACCTCTGCCCTAAATGACCTAATAATGTTGGAACTCCACCATATATAAAGCATAGTACCCCTTTCTTTGTTGCAGCGTTAACATTTGTCAGACACAGAGGAGACAATGGCATGCAGCATGTCTGGACATTGTTACCAACTAGTAAGTATTGTATCATATTTATCTTGCATGGCACAAGATGCCATGAGGCTGCCAGCTTCCGCTGCCTGGTGTTACCTTCACTAGCAATGAAAAATACAGGGGAGACCTTTTTTTTAGTTATTCAAATAAACAACTATAAGAAATTGGCATGTGCTTTGCTGTATTTTCTATTGCCAGCCAAGGTAACCCAGACAGCTGGGGGCTGTAATTTTCAGCATGGTAAGGCATACTCGTTCTGGGCTCCCAAGCTGAAAATTGCAGCCATCGGCTGCCCCAGAATTGGTGCCTCCACGAGAGGTACCAAATCTGGTGGTTACCCCGCTCTTCCAGCCACCATCTAGCAGTGGCAAATTAGGTAATAATGGGGTTGATGTCAGCTTTTGTAGCATCTGACTTCAATCCCTATTGCTAATGTCAGCTGTCAAAATGAAAGACATTAGCTACACTGTCAATAAAGATAAAAAAAAACCACAACACTGAGATAAATCTTTTATTACATACAAAATAGAGACACCTTGTTATCCACTTTATTAGCTCCACTAAGTTCTCCTCCGACGTAATCCTGTAATTACTGTTATCTTGCAGTGGGGCGGTATGATGCGTCAGGTTGCCATCATCTTTGTATACCCGAGTGTCTGCATGTGTATTTGTGTGCATGTATGTGTATGTATGCGTATATGTATGTGTGTGCGTGTGTGTATGTATGCGCATTTGTGTATAATGCGTGTATGCACATGTGTTCATGTGCATGTGTGTATATGCATGTGTGTATGTGCGTGTGTGTATGCACGTGTGCGGTTCTATGCACATGTGTGTATGTGCGTGTATATGCATTTTGTGTATGTGCATGCATGCGCATGTATATGTATGCGTGTATGTGCGTATGTGTATGCGCATGTGTCTATGCATGTGTGAGTATTTATGTGTATGCACATGTGTGTGCGCATGTGCATATGTGTATGTATGTGCGTGTATGCACATTAGTGTATGTGCAGGTATGTGCATGTGTGCACATGTATGTGTATGTGTTCGCACCCACCAGTCCTAGGAAACTTTATGGCTGTGCAGAAGCAGATGGGGTGTAGCCACAAGAGGGCACCCGCAGCCATCTTCTCTGGGACAGATCACAAACAGAGCTTTCGCGTTTCCTAGCGGCAGAAGGAGGTAGGTGCAGTGGGGATGTCGGGCGGGTGTGTGAGCAGCAATGTAAGGCTGGTATGGCAGCGATGTTGGGCGGTGTGTGTGTTGGCAGCCAGCT